>OZ014524.1:19621199-20821199 GCA_963966055.1 Lathyrus aphaca
TACAGTGGAAAAACTTACAACTAAACAACGTCTTGGTGATCATATCAACATCATTATGATTTGTCGGAACCTTCAGCACTTGGACTTCTCCACGCTCGATCACCCCTCTGACAAAATGTAGTCTCACATCAATGTGCTTGGTTCGTTCATGATAGAATGAGTTCTTCGACATGCGTATTGTACTTTGACTCACATTTAACAGTGATACCTCGACCTTGAAGTTTCAGCTCCTTTACAAAACCTTCAAGCCACAATGCTTCCTTTACAGCTTCAGTTAGGGCGATATATTCCGCTGTTGTGGTTGATAAGGCAACAACCTCTTGAAGTGTTTCTTTCCAACTAATTGTTGTGCCAAACATAGTGAAAACATATCCAGAAATATATTTTATGGAATCCATACAACCTGCATAATCAGAGTCGACATATCCTTCAATTGCTGCTTTACTATCTTCACCCAAGGCGCCACCATAAATTAGGAGTCTGTTTAGAGACCCATTTATGTACTTTAGGACCACTACAATGCTTACTAGTGAGCCTTTCTAGGATTCGCCATGTACCTACTTACAAGACTTACTACATATGCTATGTCGGGTCTAGTACAAACTATAACATACACCAAAGAACCTACTATATTAGCATATGGAATGCTATCCATATAAGTTCTTTCGACATTAGTACTGAGACACTGATCTATACTCAACTTGAATTGAGGGTTTGTCGGAGTCACAACAGGCTTTGAATTTGACAGACAAAACATTTCGAGAATCTTCCGGCGGTATACTTCTTGAGATAAGCATAATTTCAAATGCTTTCTATCTCTTCGGATGTCAATCCTAAGAATCCTGGACGCAACTCCTATATTCTTCATGTTGAACTCATTATTGAGTTCTTTAACACCCCGATTTCGTGATTTAATTGTGTAGCTTATTGTTGTCGATTATTTGGTGTTTGACGACCGTTGTTGTGTTAAATATGAGATTATTTGAATTATTTTAGTGAATAATAATATTAAGAATAATTATTTTAGATTATTCAAAATTATTATTATTTAATTAAAATAAAAGATGTAGAGATCTTGAGGATATGTTGGTAAATTGTGGAGACTAAGTTGATGGCAAAGTTGAAAAAGAGTATTTGGGGTCCTAGGGGCAATTTTGACAAAAAGGGAATTGAGGTTTGGAATACGACCAGTTGCGATCACTTTTGGGAGAAGAGGATATAAGAGGTATGAAGAACGATGAAGATGAGAGAAGGTTTGAAGAGGTTTTCGAAGATTTTTGATGAAGAATGTGGAAAAGCTTCACTCTAAGGTATGGGGGGTATTGGTTTTCAATATATTGTAGAGCTTAGGTAATGGGGAGAATTGAGGGTTTTTAGAGAAAACCTAGGATTTGATTAAATGATGAAAAACTGTGTTTTTAGAGTGAAAAATCGTTGCTGAGTTTCTATTAATCACAGACTGGAGATTTGCGAAATTTCCTAGCTCACGTAGCAAGCAGGAGCTTGCTTAGCGAGCAAGTGAACCTTGAGAGTTCTCCAACCCGAGAGTAGCTCGCTTAGCTAAAGACGAACTCGTTTAGCGAGACCTGTAACTTTTTGGAAAGTGTTTTATTTTCTTGAATGACTCGATATGACTCGTTTTGTTGTCTTATGTTGCTATGATGTTGCTGTGAATTCTTACCATGCTATAATATGCTAAATGTGTAAGAATTTATGATGAAATGATGTTTAGGTGATTATGTTGTATTAAGATGATATGTAGAAAGGATGACATGAGTAGGAAAAGTAGTAGATGTATAATAATGAATTATGATGATTATGTGTTGATTTATATAACAGTATGAGTTATGTGAACGATGATACAATAATGATGCTATGACGGAGTAATTAGATGTTGTAACTATTACAATGTTTATTATAGATGTGTGATGATGAAAATAGCTTGACAGATGACATGATTGAGATATAGATGTCTTGTGAAGATTATGATGAATATTTACATGAATGCTGATGCAAGTGTTGATTATGATGATTATGTTGATGTTGTTGCATCGTTGTATTCATGGCATACTTATGATGATTGAGGCTTCAATCCCACTGTGTAGATTGGGGTATTGTTGATTATGTTGTGCTCCCTTGTGGAGGGTAGATGACCTAGTGTCCGTCACATGTTAAAATCAGTACCACATGCATATTATGAGGATTGCATTTCATTCTTGGTGGCATAGCATGATGCATATGTGTTGAGTAGATGTTTGTTAAGTTTTATGATGTGATGGGTGATGATTTATGATGTGTTGCTATTTGATCTATGTTGCATGATTATCTTTACTATATGTCAACTATATTGATTTGTGATTACTCACCCTGCCTGCCTTTAGTGATGGTCTATTATGCCATACTGTAGATACTCAAGAATAGCTTGGTGCTTGGATGTAGCTGGAAGTATTGTTATGCGTCACTTATTTAGTGATATGGTGTCTTTCTCTGATAGATGTAACATCGTGTGGGTCACGCTTGAGTGAACAATATGTTGTCTGTTATGATGATTTTCTTGAGTTACTAGATGCTAGTTTGTATTTATTGATGATAGTTGACAATGACCTAAGGTCTTGGTATTTTGATGAAATAAAGTTTTATGAAATTATAATTCCGCTGCATATATTTGTTGATTATTGAATTATGAAATAAAAATGAATATTCTAAATGTTTTGAAAAACTGGTATGACGGAGTAATAAATGCCGTGAAGACGTTTTATGAAGAAAATGTGGCACCTTTATGAGATTTACTCTGATTTAATTAAGTATTTGTTGTGTTTTATTCCGTGGGGTTTGAAGGGTGTTACAAGTTCAACCTTTACCCTCCTTAAATCTTTGTCATTATTGCTTTCTATTAGAATATCATCCATATAAAGCAACATAACAACAAATGAATTACCAGTCGAAATCTGAAGTAAACACAGTGGTCGAACCGACTTCTGATGAAACTTATGCATTCCATGAAATTGCCGAATCTCCTATTCCATTATCGAGGAGATTGTATCAGCCCATACAAAGATCTCTTCAGTTTGCACACATAATCTTCTTTCCCCTCTTCTACATACCCTTCAGGTTTCCTAATCAGGTTGTTTCATCAAGATCAACATACAAGAACATAGTCTTCACATCCATCTGTTCCAGTTCAAGGTCGAAATGTGCCACTATGGCAAGCAACATTCGAATAGATTTGTGCTTCACAACAGGAGATAACACATCATTGAAGTAGACACCTTTTTTTAGTGAAACCCCTTGCAACCAACCTTACCTTGTATCTCTTCGACGCCACTCCTTCGATTCCTTCCTTAACTTTGAGAATCCATTTACACCTGACTAACCTGGCTCCAACAGGTTTCTCGATCAGTTCTTATGTTTATTTATCATGAAGAGACTTCATCTCATCACCCATAGCCTTCAACCATTCCGTTTTATTTCGAATCCTCATAACTTCCTTATAGTCTCTAGGATCTTCGTCTAGAACCTCACTTGCAGAGATTAAGGAATAAGCTATAAGATTTGTATAACCAAGTCTCTGAGATAGCTTGATAACTCTTCTTGACCTGTCTCTTGCCAACAAGTAGTCATTATAAGTCTCTTCATCTTCTTCATCAGTTTCTTCTTCTTCTTCTTCGTCTTCATTTGGGTCATACAATTTAACATCACTATTCTCCACCTCAACAAGAATTTCTCCTTGTTCTAGCTCTTCGACAACATCATCAGTTTTCTTGAAATCCATCTCAGCTTCATTGAAAAATATATCTCGGCTGGTGATACACCTCCTATGACCTGAATCTTGGCACCATATCCTAAAAGCTTTGACTCCTTCAGGGTATCCCATGAACATGCATTTCAGAGCTCTAGGTTGGACCTTGTCTTGCCTAATATGAGCATATGCTACACAACTAAATACTCTTATTTTTTCGAGATCTGGTGGATTTTCTGACCAAACTTCTTCACGTGTCTTCATATCTAATGCAGTTGAAGGACATTTGTTTATCAGATATGTTGATGTCTTCATATCAAATATGATGCAATCCCAGACTCGACACAATAATTTTCGAAAGCTTTATTGCAGAATTCAAGGCCATTATTAGTTCTCAACCTCTTGAACCTTTTGCCAGTTTGAGTTTCGACCATAACCTTCCAACTCTTGAAATTCTCAAAAGTTTCATCCTTCGTTTTCTGAACGAATACCCATAACATTCTAGAATAATTATCAACTATGGATAGAGAATACCTTGCACCTAAATATGAAGGATTTCGTACATGCCCCCAAAGATCAGCATAGATGTAATCAAGGGATCCATGTGTTCTTTGTTTACCTTTGTTAAACTTCAAGGTTCACACAACTCCAACTTCTCGACATAGTCACCACCTAGCAGGTTCTGTTTCCCCAGTTCGACCAGGCCTCTTTTGCTGACATGGCCCAATCTCATGTACCATAATTATGTATTCGATAATATTTTTGTGGATGCAACATTTGTCGAACCACTTACAACTTCAGCCTTAAGGGTATACAAAACTTATTTCTTCACACCTCTCAAGATTTCCTTCGACCCCTTCATGACTCTTAGGATAATTTTCTCTCCTTGAAAGACATATCCCTAAATCAGGTACATATCCGACTTCACTCAATAACCTTATTGACTCATCACGAAGCTTGAATCTAACAAATCCGATACCTGCAATTTTGCAAGCTTTGTTGTTTCCCAGCAACACTGATCCACCATCTTGATCACATTGTTCGTCGAATAAATCTTTGTTTGGAGTCATATGCCAAGTGCAACCTTAATCTATAATCCACTATTTTCTTGAGTCGCCGCTTGAAACCACAAGAACATCAGATGATTCGAAATCATCTTGAACAATGGCAACATTTCCATTATCCTTACCTCCATGATCTTTCAGGCATTCAGGGCACACCTTTCAAATGTGACCCTCCGTCTTACAATGATAGCATCGAACACCAAATGCTTCACCACTATAAGACTTCTGCTGACTTTTACCCTTCTTCTTGTTGAACTTACCACCCTTTCGCAAGAATTTTGCCTTAACGGCCAAACCTTCACCTACCGTCGAAGGTTTATGCTCCTTTCTTTCGTTCAAGTCCTTAGAGTACAAGGCGGATTGAACATCTTTAAAGGTCAGTGGCTTTCTTCCATATAAGAGGGTTTCTTTGAAGTGAGCGTGTGTTCTGGGAAAACGCATAACAACAACAACGCTTGATCTTTATCATCGATCTTCACATCAATATTTTCAAGATCAAGAATCAACTTGTTGAATATATCCAACTGCTCAACCAACACTTTGTCTTTGCTCATCTTGAATGAATACAAAGCTTGGTTCAGGTAGAGTCGATTCACCAACGATTTGGTAATGTACAAACCTTCAAGTTTCAACCATAACCCTGATGTCGTCGTCTCCTTTGATACCTGTTGGAAAACCTTATCAACATGACTCAACAATATTGCGCTGTATGCTTTCTCAATTATGGCCATCTTTTCAGCTGCTGTTAACGCAACATTCATGGATGGATTGAACATCTTTAAAGGTCAGTGGCTTTCTTCCATATAAGAGGGTTTCTTTGAAGTGAGCGTGTGTTCTGGGAAAACGCATAACAACAACAACACTTGATCTTTATCATCGATCTTCACATCAATATTTTCAAGATCAAGAATCAACTTGTTGAATATATCCAACTGCTCAACCAACACTTTGTCTTTGCTCATCTTGAATGAATACAAAGCTTGGTTCAGGTAGAGTCGATTCACCAACGATTTGGTAATGTACAAACCTTCAAGTTTCAACCATAACCCTGATGTCGTCGTCTCCTTTGATACATGTTGGAAAACCTTATCAACATGACTCAACAATATTGCGTTGTATGCTTTCTCAATTATGGCCATCTTTTCAGCTGCTGTTAACGCAACATTCATGGACGTCTCTCCCTTCAACACTTCCAAGCAACCCTGCTGAATAAGTATGGCTTTCATCTCCAAGCGCCACAGACCGAAATCATTCACTCTGGTGATTTTTTCAATCTCATACTTTGTTGAAGGCATCTTCTCCATGCTCACCGCACCAATTTGTTGTGAATCAGATACCTTAGAAAAACAATATAATAGGTTTCTTTATGATCAAGAAACCCACAAGGGTTAAGGTTTAGGGTAATCAAGGATAATAACAAGGATTGGTTACCATTCTTTCCTTTCTCGTGAAACAAGATTACAAGTATACAAGAATAACAAATAATCTCTCTCACTTTTGAATAGGGTTTTATCTTTCTATTTTTCCCTTATTTCAAAGATGAGAGACTAGTATGCTTTTTATAAGAAAACTAACATACTAACTTAATGGGCTTTATTAACAATTACCCATTACAAACTAACTTAAACAATTGGATCTATAACACAATGCCCAATTTGGCAACAACATGTGAGCATATTTCGATGACATACTAAACCTAGAATTTGTTCAAATATCTCACTATATATATATATATATATATATATATATATATATATATATATATATATATATATATATATATATATATATATATATATATTTATAATTAGAAAAGTATATTGCATAAACTAATAATAAATAAATTGTATGTGTTTATGATATTTTACGATGATATGACTATATTTATATTTCATATTTATTTCAATTTAATATTTTTGTCAAACAATTTATATTTTTGTCAAAAATTGTATTATTGTAAAAATAATATACTATTTGCAACAACGCTATTTCTCATTGGAATAAATCATCTTTATCGACGATAATTAAGTTGTTGCAAGTATTTTTCTATAATTGCAACCACTTAAAGTTTTTATTGTTACATGTATATTTTTTCTAACATGTTTATTGTTGTTACAAAAAAGTCGTTGCGACATATAATAATTCTTGTAGTGAAATAAGAAACCGAAATTAAATTTCGTCTGAGTGATGGTACCATAAATTTTTTTTTGAAATCCAAATAAAATACAAAACACAATAATAATAATCTAAAATGCCCCACAACTTCAACCTCCACTGACTTGCCATCTCCAAAATAAGTGTATCTTTCAACATCATTTGGCTTCTGGTAGTTCATGAAAGCCCTCATTGAAACATTAATGTTAGTAGTTGCAACAAAGTCTAACCACCAAGTGTTTCTAGGTATTGAATCTAAATTGACCGCAAAACAAACCAAAGCATTTGCAACTTTATTCTTGGGCTCATAAGTTTTTTTTTTCATTTGCCCTTATCCTTATAGGTGCAAAAAAATTGAGAATTTCATGGCTTATCTTGATGCATCCTTTCCTCTTCTTGCACACAAAATGAAATGAGCTCATTAAGAGACCATTTATCCTTTTGATAGTTATATGATATATTAAATTGACTGAATTGTGAAGGAAGGAAAAGTAATACTAAATGAATGAGAAAGTTTTCTGACAGCTCAAACTTAGTACCTTAAGTTTTGAAATAATGTTTGATATGCCCATAGTGTACTCTCCTATATTTCCTTTGCCTAGATAATTCATGGAAATTAAGTTCGAAAAGAGTACTTGTTTCCACCTTGCTTTTTCTTGAAGTGCTTTTCAATCTCAGTAATGAATTTTTGGCATTTGTTATATATTGGTATAGTATCCCTAAATACCTCGGGTATGTCACACTTACTGATCATGAGACTCTTGCGATTAGAGCGATCCCACTTCTCAATTTTTTTCTCTGTTCAGATGTACTAGATTCCATAAGAGAAGACGATTGCTTCATCTTTAATGCAAGGTCAAAAACCATGCAGTCAAGAACAATTTCCATGTTCTTTTTCTAGTCCTTGAAATTTTTCGGCAAAATACCCAAATTGGTCCCTTAATTCTACCACTGGGTCCAATTTGGTCCCTTAAGTTTAAAAAGTGTCAAAAAGGTCCTTTAATTTTTTAAATGGTTGCACGTTGGTCCTGTCCGTCAAGTGCCCCAAACAGACGTTTATTTCTGCGTATTTGGCATGGTGACATGACATATTTCATCTTCTTCATTGTTCAAGCCTTCTGGATTAGGATTTTTGTTGTTAGAGGTTCTTCCCCAAATTGATTCACGACATATCTAGGGTTTCTTCACCAAATCCAGCTTCAACCATGAAATCGAATATCTCTTCTCCAACAATGAAGCAAAAAAGTGAATTTGGTATGTCATCTTCGAAGCATGGGTCGAATGTCAACACATGCACTAGTTGGAAACCGTTTTGTCACTGTGGGGATTTAGCTGTGCTTCGAATGGCAACAACAGTTAAGAACTATGGAAAACATTTCTGGTGTTATCCTAATTTTAAGGTATGTGTAATGTCAATTCAATTTATTCTTATTATAACAATTGTTGCTGCAAAGGTTTGATGTACAAAGATGAATTTTATAGGGATCAATGCATGCTGGTTGTGGGTACTGATGCGTGTTTTTCGCAAGTGTACAAACACATCAGAGTAATATAAAAGATTGTCGAATCCACAGAGACCAAGTGTCAATCTATCGTACCTGTTGTTATGGTGTGTATCTAAGGCAACTAAATATAGGGGTTTTAAGAAGGGTGCAATGGTAAATAAAATAATAATTTTAAATAATAAATAAAAGACAGGCTCGAATGTAATTCACGTAATCAATGATAATTCAGTACTTGTTAATGGAACTACTTATGGGCAATGTTTTCTCCTTTGAAAAGAACTAATTTAACAGGAACTGTCGCTTTCGCGTATTCAGAACCGAGTTGTACTCTCTAATCAACCCCTCCTATTGTCACGGATAAAAAGGTGCGTACTGCGTTAGAGTAATAAACCTATTTTTAAGAAATGTAGTATCTTAACTAAGTTGAAAAGTATTTTAACCTGGACTTCTTAGCAAAAAGAGGTTCTTACGAACCAGACTTTAAACTTCCTAACGCGTCCGAAAATTGTTTTAAAATCTCTTTTCTTTTTAATCTAAAAAACTCCTAATGAACTAGACAAAGCGCTTTTGGCTGTTTTTGAAGTAGTTAAAAACAATTAGATTGAATTGAAAGATAAAATAGCCCTTAAGTGTTTCCACGAACAATTATACGGATTACTGGTTTAATTACGATCCTTACATCCTAACCTTTATGGAATTAGTTAGACATGATAAAGTAAAGATTCTTTTTATAATTTTTCATAAAAGTAATTTAGTGCGAGTGCGGAAAGTAAATGAATTTAGTGCGAGTGCGAGAAATAAAGTAATTTAGTGCGAGTGCGGGAAATAAAGGAATTTAGTGCAAGTGCGGGTAATAAACGAAAGTAAAGCGAGTGCGGGAAATAAATAAAGTAAAGTGCGAGTGCGGATAATAAATAAAGTAAAGCAGTGCGAGAAATAAATAAAAGTAAAGCAATGCGGAAAAGTAAAATACGAACTGGAATTAAAATGGCGGCAGGATTAACTTCCTCCAGAGTGCTCCAAAACTCGATCACACAGACAGATTACAGACTCAATCACTCGATTGCAGAAACACCCCGATATGGAATGGTAACTGCTTTATAACTGATATATGCCTTAAGAAATCTAAGTTTGGATGAAGAAAAACGAAAAACTAAAGTCCTATTTATAGGAAAACTAAATGCGGGAAATGACCAGGACGCCCCTCCACTAAAAAGTGGAGGGAACTGTATTTTTGCCTTGTGGCGCCCGCCACAGGCCTATGGCGCCCGCCATAGTACTCATAGGGAATGGAAGAGTGGGGATCGTGGGTCTTGGCAGTTGTGGAGTGGTCTTGAGACGTGGCCACGTCATGGCTAACCCCATGGCGCCCGCCACGGTGGGTGCCGTAAGTGCAAAACGCTGAATTTCTAGGTTTTCGTCCGTTTCCACTCCTTTTTCGCTCCTTTTCTCGATTCAAGCCCCGATTACAATAAAAACCTGAAAACAAAAGAAAACAAAGTAATAACATAACAAAATAACAATAAAAGCTAAGAATGCATGCGAAATCGGAGTCAGAAATACGGTGAAATTTAGTGTGATCAAATTCTCCCACACTTAAACCTTTGCTTGTCCTCAAGCAAACATTAAAGCTCAAGAAAATATGGTGTCAACACGTGTCTTTGGGCTAAAGGGCTTCTAAGTTCAAGTCAGGATGCAGTGACAGGTACTAACTAAGTGAACCAAGGGTACCATAGTAACACAAACACAAACTTCAATCCTATATCAACCACTCCATATCATCCCACAATACCTAGGCCTATCTTCTCATCTTTTTGTGTCCTTTTCATTCAGGCGCAATCACATTAAGCCCGTTATCCATACATGCTTCATAGTAGAGTGACCGGTTAGTGATTATGATCCATAACATAAGGTTTCTGGCACATAAGCATGTGTAAACCTGTTTTTTATTTCACCTAAATGTAGCTGTGGGGGATCGGATCGTAATCCGCCCTACCAAGTTCAGTGCCAGATACCTCTGAACCAACTAACAATAGGTGACTTGCAATTTTTTTCTTTTTGTGGCAAAATTTTTTTTCTTCTCTTTTTTTTTTCCGGTTTAAATGACTTTGTGAGGGTCACCTATACCAGAGTTTGCCTTTTTTTTTTCTTTTTTTATTAGCACTGGATCATTCACTTATGTTCATCGGCCCCCTACGTAGAGCATGCTTAGGCCGGAGCTGACTGCTAAAATAAACTACTTAGGACAATTTTTTAAATGATAGTAAAGGCCATGGTGGTGGGGTTTAGGAGTGATTCCTATATTCAAGAGGTCTATGGTGCTAAAATGGTTCTGATGTTTCAAAAAGTTGACCTAAGTCACCACATCCTAATCTAAACCTGTCTCAAAGCCCAAAAAACATGTGAAACAACATTATTTTCTTTTTAAAATTTTTCTGGTAAGGCTAAGGAAATGGGAAAAAATGAAGATGAACTAAAAATACACTATACTGGTGACTCGTCAGACTCCTGCATCATCTAAGAAAAATAAATTACTGAAAAGGGAAATAACTGAAAGGAAATAATTAACTAAAAAGGGAAATGACAGAAAGCAATAAAATCCCCTCCCACACTTAAATCGAACATTGTCCCCAATGTTTCGAAATAAGATAAGGGGGGTAACCTGAAAAAGACTACTGAGGAGGAGCACTGGTGCCTTCGCCGTCCTGCTGTGATGGTCTGGAACGACGGGATCTACTACGATGCTGGTCCCTTCGGTCGAGTCGTGCTGATAAGGCAGCCTGAGCACTCCGGACCTCTCGAAGGTTACCTAAGATGGAACCCTGAGTGGCCTCTACAAGCTGGTAGTGCCGGCTGTTGAACTCTCTCTGACGGTTCTGCTCTAATGAGATATCGTTCAGGGTACGGCAAACGTTGCTATAGGCACGATCCGAAACCAATCGCGATTGTTGCATGAAGCTCATGTTATCCGTCAGTTGTTGTGAAATAGTAGAGAGAATGCCGTCTCGCCTTTCCTCTCTAGCTATCATATCACGCCACATCTCCTCGGTGACATAGAATCCAGGAGCAGCACCTGCAACAGGGTTAGAGGAAGATGGTGCGGTGTGTGACTGTGAAGGACGATGGGGGGACATGTGAGGGATGGGAGACTGCTCTCTCCGATCATACTCTTCATCAGTGTCATGTGCCTCCCCATCAGGAATATTAGGAGGAAGTGGACCCAAAACAGGTGGAGCATTCAGATCATAGGTCCAGTTCCTTTCAATACGTACATTAGTACGTCTACTGCATGGTAAAGCAACAGATGGGATAGCTACCCCATGAACCATCAACTCATAACCACCTTCTCTCCTCGTTCGACACAATTTCATGTCTTTCAGAAATTTTAAATTAATTGTGCGAGGAGGTAGTGGTTCAAGTGTAGCTATCTCATCGTTCAGGCCAAGAGCCCGAGCAATAGACGTAACAAGCCCTCCAAAAACAATCGGTCCTGTTTTATTAGTAAGTAAAGCCATGTGTGCAAGCATAAACGGGACCGAATTGATATGGTTTCTAGTGAGGCATCCTAGCAAAAATAGGAGTTCTCTAGCATTTACCTTGTTTGGACTTTCCCGGCCAAAAATAGTACATGCCAAAAGATGTCTGAAAACTCTTATGGCCGGGTTGTGAATGGTCGACGCAAGTATCCCTTTAAAAGAATTAATTGAAGTACTTGAAAGCCTTTGCCAGAAGGTAAATACCTCGGCCGACCATTCCGCATCCAAAGGTGCCTCACTAATCGCACCTTCCCTATGAGGGATTCCTAACAAGCCTGCTAGCTCGTTGGTACTGAATTCATATTCAATTCCAAACAGTCTAAAAATAACAGTACCGACAGTGCTAGCAGTGTTAGGACTGACAGTGTATATCAAAGAACTCAAAAACTCAATTGTCAGTCTCTCATAGGTAGGTTCCTGATTAACGAAAATATTATGCAAGCCTAGAAATTCTAATAAATTAAAAACACTATGATAAATACCCAAAGCATACAGACAGTTATCGTCGACGTACCTAGTCGAGAGAATTTCTCGACTCTGAAGCCTCTGAATAATTTTCCGTTGCCTATCACCCGGTCTTCCATCACGAAGAAGAAATCCATTGAACTCCATTGTTGATTGCTCCTTAGGAAGTGAAAATGGTAGAAAAATGGTTAATGAGAGGAATGATAAAGTTTTGATTTTTATGGTTTGTGGTGGATGAAAATGAAAATAGATTTTGGATATGTTTTATGGATGGAGGGTATTTTGGAAATGGGGGAGCTTTAATGGGGTTCAAGGAGGTTTTTGAAAGTTGCAAAAATGGGTTTTTGGAGAAGAAAGGTATGAAAATGGTGGAAAATGAAGTTCTGCCCCAAAATAGGGGAGAACGCCATGGCGCCCGCCATGGGCTTGTGGCGCCCGCCACAAGGCTATTTCCTGGGCCTTGGATTTTTTTAAATCCTCCTTTTAGGCCTTCCTTGCACCTTTGGTCTTCGGGGGGGGGGGGGGGGGGGGGTCTGGATAGCGTTTCCTTCTTCTTTTCAAGGCATGAGGCTTGCATATTTTTTTATGAAGACAAAAATGAAAATATTTGTCTTATATTTTTTTTTCTTTGCACGACAAAAATAAAATAATTAAAAATCAAAAAAGAAAAGAAAAAATCGACATTAGTGCATAATATGTATATATAAGATGAATTCAAAGTACATGAAAATATAATAGATGCAATAATGTAATATATGTCTGGAGATGCGATAAATAAAATAAAGCATATAAAAAGGAAATTAAATACTAGGGTAGCATCGTCAGTGTAGAATGAGTCATGTGGTAGGCTTCTTCTCCTGGCTTGATCCACGAATCTCAGCTATCTCCCTCCGAAGCTCTTCAATCTCCTGATATAGAGCATCGGCCTCTGAGGCATGAGTGAGATCAGAAACCTGAATCTATAATTCCAAGTCTGCCACTTCCTGCTTGAGCAGGGCAGTCTCCTTACGGAACTCATAAATCTGTGTTTGTAGGTCAGGCGGCTTCAGAGACATATTGTTAGACATAACAGTGATTCGGGGAGTAAGAGGTGTAGGAGTGTACTCAGCGGCGGGAGGCGATTTCGGCTCTTCGACAGTCTCTCCATAACCCTCTAGAGCATAACTCCAATTTGCAGGATCATGGACACTAGTCATCAGCGGATCTGGTAATGTAAAGTAGTGTATTGCTTCGCCGTCGATCAGTAAGCTAAACATGTTGGACTCAAAAGAAGCCCTCCTCATTAGTCCTCTGTCAAGACAAAAATCAACATCCAGGGTGGTGTAGCAGCAGAAGGTCCTGAGGTGCAATAATTTGCGAGACAAACCCAATGCAGTAGCTATCTGTGTAACAATCCCACCGACATGTATGATGCCTACGGATGATCTGGCAACACTAGCAAGGCCCTTCAACAGAAAGGTGCCACAAGCAACTGAGCGAGACTGAGTCGCACAAAACAGTAGGAAAATCTCCTCTTCACTTAGCGGGGTCTCTGTATCTGGCAAACCTAGGAAAGAATGCGCTAGAATCATCTGGAAGTACCTTAACGCAGGGTTGCGGATTACCTGAGAAAAATGGGTGGAAGGATCTTGGCTTCCTCCACCTGATATTTTAGACCAAAACTTTTCCACTTCTCTGCTCATAAAATACCCCATCGGTGTCTCTGGAATAGCATCAAGAGTAGTCTGGAAACCTAGTAAATCACCAAACTCTTTGTGAGAGAAGGAGTAGTCAATCCCAAACAACCTGAAAACAGCGAGTCCATCGGGTCCAGCCCAAGGGTCATGATGAAACGAGCTGAGGAACTCAAGAGTCAAGTTCCTATAAGTGTTGTTCCTGTCGTCAAACTGGTCCCATTGGAGTTGATGGCATAAGAATCTGACGCTTGGCTCTATCCCCAAGGCATCCATGCAGTCATGGTCAGGGTACCTGTTAGGAGCCATAGGGCGTCTCATGTGGACATAATAACGCTCTCTCTGTGCTTCGTCTCTAAAGGCCACGTGCATGTCATCAGGGTTCTGCATTCTGCACAAGGTTAGCAAACAAGTCCTGAAAGCACATAAAATATTCAATCGTTAGTCCTGACATAATAATAAAATAAACAAAGTAAAAATACATAAATAAAAAAGTACGTAAATAAGAAAGCCATGGGTTTCCTCCCATGCAGCGCTTGTTTAACGTCATTAGCTCGACGACCGATTTTTATACATCACTTGAAGGATATGGTGGATCACTCAGAGTATGGCAGGTGTATGTTGTTGGGATGTCACCTCCTTCGTAGGGCTTCAACCTCTGTCCATTGACGATGAACGGTTTACATGTTTGGTTCTTGATTTCAATAGCACCGGATCTTAGGATCTTAGTAACTTCGAAAGGGCCAGTCCATCTCGAACGGAGCTTTCCTGGAAAAAGTCGTAACCTAGAATTGAACAAGAGAACAGGATCGCCTATTTTGAAGTCTCTTCTTATGATTCTTTTGTCATGCCAAGCTTTTGTTCTCTCTTTGTATATGATGGCATTTTCGTAGGCGGATTGTCTGAGCTCTTCTAATTTGTGGATATCAAGGATACGTTTCTCACCAGCAGTCAAGTAATCCAAATTCAAAGTTTTGATGGCCCAATAGGCCTTATGCTCCAACTCAAAAGGTAAGTGACATGATTTTCCATAGACCAGTTGGTAAGGGGTTGTTCCTATAGGGGTTTTGAAAGCGGTTCTATAGGCCCATAATGCTTCTTGAAGTTTCTGTGACCAATCCTTTCTAGATATAGAGACAGTCTTCTCGAGGATTTGTTTGATCTCCCTATTAGATACTTCCACTTGTCCATTGGTCTGTGGGTGGTATGGTGTTGCTGCTCTATGCTTAACTCCATACTTGCTTAAAAGTTTATCAAATATTCTCGATATGAAGTGTGATCCTCCATCACTTATGACTAAACGGGGTGTTCCAAACCTGGGAAATATATAGTTTTTGAATAATTTGATGACTACTCTGGTGTCGTTTGTGGGTGCGGCGATAGCTTCAATCCATTTAGACACGTAGTCAACGGCTACTAAGATGTACTGATTTCCAAAAGATGGTGGGAACGGTCCCATAAAGTCTATACCCCATACGTCGAAGAGTTCTACTTCTTGGATATTTCTTAACGGCATTTCATTACGTCTTGAAATATTTCCTGTGTGTTGGCATCTATCACACTTGACAATGAAAACATGGACATCACGCCACATAGTAGGCCAGAATAGGCCAGCTTGAAGAATCTTGGCGTAGGTCTTAGATGTGCTCGCATGTCCACCATAGGGTGCAGAGTGACAATGCTCAATAATATTATTTACCTCTTCTTCTGGAACACAACGGCGGAAAATGCCATCTTTACCTCTCTTGAAAAGAAACGGTTCGTCCCAATAGAAGTTTCTCACATCACTGTAGAACTTCTTCTTCCGGTGGTAGTTTAGATCAGGGGGTATGATGTCAGTGGCTAGGTAATTAACAAAGTCTGCATACCAAGGTACATTACTTATAGCTAAGGATTTTTGAGAACGCTCATGTGGGTCTGGGTTATCATCTTCAATAGTTTCTAGTTGGGCTATCAGTCTATCATAGGAAAAATCGTCATTTATGGGTACTGAGTCAGGTTTCAGGTATTCTAGCCTAGAAAGGTGATCAACTACCACATTATCTGTGCCTTTCTTATCACGGATATCCAAATCAAACTCTTGCAATAGTAGAATCCATCGAAGTAACCTAGGCTTGGCATCTTTTTTACTTAGTAAGTAACGAATGGCAGCATGGTCGGTATAAACTATAATCTTGGCTCCTACTAGATAAGATCTAAATTTGTCTATGGCAAAAACTACAGCTAGGAGCTCTTTTTCGGTTGTTGCGTAGTTAAGCTGTGCAGCGTCTAGGGTTCTACTGGCATAATAAATTACATGTAACCTTTTGTCTTTTCTCTGACCTAGAACAGCTCCAACAGCATAATCAGTGGCGTCACACATTATCTCAAACGGTTCTGACCAATCAGGGGGTTTCATTATAGGTGCTGAAATCAGAGCTTGCTTCAGAAGATTAAATGCTTCAGTACATTTTTCATCAAAGATGAATTCAACATCTTTCATCAAAAGACCAGTTAAGGGCTTTGTTATTTTGGAGAAATCCTTGATAAAACATCGGTAAAATCCGGCATGTCCAAGAAAACTTCTTATCTCCCTGATAGTCTTCGGCGGTTTTAGATTCTCTATGACTTCTATTTTTGCTTTATCTACCTCTATACCTTTTTCAGAAACTATATGTCCTAAAACAATCCCTTCGGTGACCATGAAATGACATTTTTCCCAATTTAGCACAAGGTTTACCTCCACACATCTCTCCAGGATTTTCTCAAGGTTGATAAGACAATTTTTGAAATCTGATCCACAAACTGAGAAATCGTCCATAAATACTTCCATGATTCCATCTAAGAAGTCTGCAAAGATAGACATCATGCAGCGTTGGAAAGTGGCAGGAGCATTACAGAGTCCAAAAGGCATTCTTCTATAGGCAAGAGTTCCAACTGGGCATGTAAAGGTAGTTTTTTCTTGATCTTCGGGGTGAATAGGTATTTGGAAGAATCCTGAATATCCATCTAGGTAACAAAAGTAAGAGTGTCTGGCTAGGCGCTCCAACATTTGGTCTATGAATGGTAATGGGAAATGGTCCTTCCTAGTTGCTTTATTTAATTTTCTATAATCTATGCACATACGCCAACCTCCATCGGTTCTTTTTGCTACAGGTTCGCCCTTCTCGTTTTGCACGACTGTGATGCCTCCCTTTTTAGGTACTACATGCACATGACTCACCCATTTACTGTCCGAGATCTGATATATTATACCTGCCTCTAGTAACTTAAGAACTTCAGTCTTAACTACAGTACTCATTATAGGATTTATTCTTCGTTGGTGTTCCCTGGAAGGTTTTGAATCTTCTTCAAGCAAAATCCGATGCATGCATACGGATGGGCTTATTCCTTTTAGATCAGAGATCTTATATCCTAAGGCTGAGGGGTACCTACGTAAAACATCTAATAATTGATCGGTTTCTTCTTGGTTTAAGGTAGCACTGACTATAACTGGACGGTTCATATCTTCATCGAGAAATTCATATCTCAGGTTTTTAGGCAGTTCTTTAAGTTTTACGGTCGGTTTCATAGGGCAAGGCATAGGATCTGGGGTAAGAGATAAACATTCGTGAAGGTTATCATCAATGTAGGGTCTTTTATAATTGTCATCTTCCAAAATAAGGGTTGATGGCAATTTTATAGATTCAGTTTCTTCTTCTTGTTCTAATTCCCTAATGCATTCTTCGATGATATCTAAGGCATAACAAGCATCTCCTATCACAGGTGCCATAAGAAATTTTGAAAGTATAAATTCTATATTCTCGTCACCTACCTCAAAAGTTAGTTTCCCTTTTTTAACATCTATTACGGCTCCAACAGTCGATAAGAACGGTCTACCTAGGAGGATTGGTATGTCGTCATCTTCTTTAATGTCCATGACAACAAAATCAGTAGGTATAAACAACTGACCTATCCTAACAGGGACGTCTTCAAGTATGCCTATAGGGTATTTAACGGATCTATCGGCTAATTGAAGTGACATCTTAGTAGGTTGTAATTCTCCTAAGTTTAATCTCTCACAAACTGCTAAAGGCATTAAACTCACACTAGCTCCTAAGTCTAGAAAAGCCTTTTCGATGACATGATTCCCCAAAATACAAGGAATGGAAAAATTTCCGGGATCTTTATCTTTCTCTGCTAACCTATTTTCGGAAATAGAATTACATTCCACGGGTTTCGGATCTTCAAGTCTACGTTTATTCATAAGTATGTCTTTGAGAAACTTAGCGTAAGAAGGTATTTGGGTGATGGCTTCTGTAAAGGGGATTTCTACGTGAAGTTTTTCTATAACCTTAACGAATTTTTGATATTGATTATCAATTTGGGTTTTCTTTAATCTTTGAGGGTATGGTATAGGTGGTTTGTATGGCGGTGGTGGTACATAGGTTTTATTTTTAGGTTCTTCTCCTTTTCTTTGACTTTCTGGGGTTTCAGACTCCTCTGGTTCCTTCTCTTCATTTCTCTCAGAAGTTTCGGGCTCACTTAATCTAGGGTTTGAAGGTTCTTTATAAGCAGTTCCACTTCGTAGAGTAATGGCATTAGCTTGCCCTTTCGGGTTTTGTTGAGGTTGTCCAGGGAACTGTCCTCCAGGTGTAGTCTGTGGGGCTTGGTTTAAAGCTACCTGAGAGATCTGGGTTTCAAGCATTTTATTATGAGTAATGATTTGATCAACCTTGGTTCCTAACTGGGTAATCAGTTCGTTAACATGGACGTTTTGGTTCATGAACTCTTTGTTTTGTTGTGTTTGAGCAGCGATAAAATTTTTTACAACTTCATCAAAGCTCGGACTTGGTGGTACAGGTTGCATAGGTTGATTTGTTCTTGGGGCTTGGTAACCTTGTTGTCTCTGAGGTGCAGAATTTTGAATAGGGTTATTATTTTTGTAGGAGAAGTTTGGGTGATTCCTCCATCCAGGGTTATATGTGTTTGAAAATGGGTTCCCTTGGGTATAGTTCACTTGCTCAGTGTTGGTCTCAGTCAACAGATTGCATTCGGCGGATTGGTGTCCTTGCGTTCCACATATCTCACAATTCGGCGAAACTGCGGCTACAGTATTCGGAGTTGTGTACATATGTTCGACTTTAAGGGCCAACGCGTCCATTTTAGCCTGAATCATGTCTATAGAGCTTAGCTCATGTATTCTTCCTTGGGCTTCCTTCTTTTTCACTGTCGCTCTTTCTACTCCCCATGATTGATGGTTTTGGGCCATATCCTCGATAAGGGCACTAGCTTCAGGGTAAGGTTTGTTCATCAGTGCGCCACCAGCGGCAACGTCGATGGTCATCTTAGTGTTATAATGAAGTCCATTATAGAAGGTTTGGATGATTAACCAATTCTCTAGGCCATGATGTGGGCATGCTCTTAATAGTTCTTTATATCTCTCCCAGGCTTCGAACAACGACTCTCCTTGGTGTTGGGTAAATCTAGTTATTAGGTTTCGAAGAAGAGTGGTCTTACTTGGGGGAAAATATCTAGCAAGGAAAACTTTCCTAAGGTCATCCCAAGTTGTTATTGAATTGGGTGGAAGGGAATCTAACCATGATAGAGCTTTATCTCTGAGGGAAAAGGGAAATAATCTTAAGCGTATCGCCTCAGGAGAAGCTCCATTGGTTTTAAAGGTGTCTGCTAACTGAAGAAAGTTTTTTAAATGTTGGTTCGGGTTATCAGTAGTGAGACCCGCGAATTGTCTCTGTTGCACTAATTGCAGCAGGGATGGTTTAAGTTCAAAATTATTGGCTGGGATATCGGGGTTTACTATACTGGAACTAGGTTCCTCGTTTGATGGTTGGGCGAAGTCCTTAAGAGGTCTTCGGTTTTGATCTTCGGCCATAGCTTTCCTATTCCTATGGAAAAACAAACGTGCACGAGCGTAACGTTCAGGTTCAGCTAGAGGGTCTACTAAACTTCCGGCACTGCGAGTCTTTCGCATTGACCGGTGGGTAACAACCATAGTCTAAACGGTATAACTACAGGGTAATGAAATTTGATGAAATTGGTCCCTGGCAACGGCGCCAAAAACTTGATGCGTGTTTTTCGCAAGTGTACGAACACGTCAGAGTAATATAAAAGATTGTCGAATCCACAAAGACCAAGTGTCAATCTATCGTACCTGTTGTTATGGTGTGTATCTAAGGCAACTAAATATAGGGGTTTTAAGAAGGGTGCAATGGTAAATAAAATAATAATTTTAAATAATAAATAAAAGACAGGCTCGAATGTAATTCACGTAATCAATGATAATCCAATACTTGTTAATGGAACTACTTATGGGCAATGTCTTCTCCTTTGAAAAGAACTAATTTAACAGGAACTGTCGCTTTCGCGTATTCAGAACCGAGTTGTACTCTCTAATCAACCCCTCCTATTGTCACGGATAAAAAGGTGCGTACTGTGTTAGAGTAGTAAACCTATTTTTAAGAAATGTAGTATCTTAACTAAGTTGAAAAGTATTTTAACCTGGACTTCTTAGCAAAAAGAGGTTCTTACGAACCAGACTTTAAACTTCCTAACGCGTCCGAAAATTGTTTTAAAATCTCTTTTCTTTTTAATGTAAAAAACTCCTAATAAACTAGACAAAGCGCTTTTGGCTGTTTTTGAAGTAGTTAAAAACAATTAGATTGAATTGAAAGATAAAATAGCCCTTAAGTGTTTCCACGAACAATTATACGGATTACTGGTTTAATTACGATCCTTACATCCTAACCTTTATGGAATTAGTTAGACATGATAAAGTAAAGATTCTTTTTATAATTTTTCATAAAAGTAATTTAGTGCGAGTGCGGAAAGTAAATGAATTTAGTGCGAGTGCGAGAAATAAAGTAATTTAGTGCGAGTGCGAGAAATAAAGGAATTTAGTGCAAGTGCGGGTAATAAACGAAAGTAAAGCGAGTGCGGGAAATAAATAAAGTAAAGTGCGAGTGCGGATAATAAATAAAGTAAAGCAATGCGAGAAATAAATAAAAGTAAAGCAATGCGGAAAAGTAAAATACGAACTGGAATTAAAATGGCGGCAAGATTAACTTCCTCCAGAGTGCTCCAAAACTCGATCACACAGACAGATTACAGACTCGATCACTCGATTGCAGAAACACCCCGATGTGGAATGGTAACTGCTTTATAACTGATATATGCCTAAAGAAATCTAAGTTTGGATGAAGAAAAACGAAAAACTAAAATCCTATTTATAGGAAAACTAAATGCGGGAAATGACCAGGACGCCCCTCCACTAAAAAGTGGAGGGAACTGTATTTTTGCCTTGTGGCGCCCGCCACAGGCCTATGGCGCCCGCCATAGTACTCATAGGGAATGGAAGAGTGGGGATCGTGGGTCTTGGCAGTTGTGGAGTGGTCTTGAGACGTGGCCACGTCATGGCTAACCCCATTGCGCCCGCCACGGTGGGTGCCGTAAGTGCAAAACGCTGAATTTCTAGGTTTTCGTCCGTTTCCACTCCTTTTTCGCTCCTTTTCTCGATTCAAGCCCCGATTACAATAAAAACCTGAAAACAAAAGAAAACAAAGTAATAACATAACAAAATAACAATAAAAGCTAAGAATGCATGCGAAATCGAAGTCAGAAATACGGTGAAATTTAGTGTGATCAGGTACTTTGGATGGTATTATGAAGACGTTGGAGACGAAAAGGAGCATATGTTGATGGATAGAATAGAAAAGATTTCAAACACAATTGTGGAATGTCAAGTCATTATCGAAGAATATGGGAAACAAATAAGCAATGTAAAAATTGAATTGAAGAGCCTACAAAATTGGAAAAAATTGTGGAATGTGATTTTGTTCATGTGCCTCATTGTAGTTGTTATTAGAATGCTTTAGGAAATGTGTTGTTTATGAAGGTGTACTCAATGTAATGAATCTGTTGTTTATGAAGGTGTTATCAATGTACTGATTTTGGTGTTATCAATTAAATGAAGATATATGTATCAGATTTGCTGTTATCAATCTACTTAATTTGTTATGAAATATGTTACAGAAATTTGTTAACAATTTGTTATAGAAATATGTTATGAAGCAACTGATACCAATATGTGATAAAAATGTGGTACCAAAATGTTACAAATATGTTATAGAAGCAACTGATACCAATATCTGATACCAATATGTGATAAAAAATGTTACCAATATGTTACAGAAGCAACTGATACCAATTTGGTACAAAAATATGTTATCAGAAATATGCTTTAAGAAATATGTAAACAAACATATGTTAACAATAATATGTGACAAAATACCATAATGTTTGATTGCTAGCCAAAATACACAAGTCACAGCTTGTCTTAACATAACAAAATACCATATATGTCATAGATTGTCTTAACCTAACAAAATACCATACATGTCTTAACATAATACCATATGTCTTAGAAAAATACCATACATGTGTTAACATAATAACATACTATTGTAATAGCCCTACATCTATCTAAATTTTCCAATTCTTTGATGTTCTCTTAGTTGGTGTTGATCTCCTAGTAGTTGGCCCTACAACAGTCTTGGCTGCACTCATCCTTGTGGTTGGCCTGGTGGAATAAAAGGCTTAGTTGGCCTTCTGATTGACAACTTTTTGGTCCTTTCTTGAGTTTTCTGGGATGCTTGTGATTCTCTTACAGAAGAGGATATCTTGGCCTTTCCTTTCGATTTCTGCTGTGATGCTTGTTAGCCTTGTATTGCCTGACTTGCTTGTTGGCCTTGTGTAGCCTAACTTGCTTTTTGGCCTTGTGTTACCTGACTTGCATGTTGGCCTTGTGTTTCTAGACTTGCTTATTGGCCTTGTGTCATCTGACTTACTTGTTGAGATGCCTGTTGAGTTCCATCTTAAGTTGCCTGCTGAGTTCCATCTTGAGATGCCTGCTGATTGGTGATGTCCTTGAAAGTTAGTTCCATCTTGAAGTGTGTCTTGAAATATGACCTAATTCATTATCTTGGAGGAATGTTGATCATGTGCTTGTATGCCTCCACATTGATCTCCTTAATCACTTTCATCTCTCCCTCTCCCAAGCTTGATAATAAGTTGACTTTCCTGCTTTCCATATGATTTCCTTCAGCATCTTTCCATGATATATTTTTCTGAAATTATTATAAAGATGTCTGACACAAAACCTTTGCTCAACTTGAGGTAGCAACTCATCCATGTCTGGTAGTAAACCCTATGCAAAACAAAGTATAACACAAGTAAACAAAGTATAACACAAGTAAATCAAAGTTATACCTTTTGTTGATCAGATATATAAGTGTATGTGAGACACTTTTCTCTCCCGCCAAGATCATCAATTAGAAGCTCCAAGAACCATGTCCAACTGTCTTTATTTTCACTTTCAACTGCCCACCTTGGAGTTGTCTCATTCAAAGACTCACTATTATTCACCTTAGCATTAACTTTATAAAGCATTGCAGCAATTTTGATTCTACTTCATCAATTGGACCATCATAATAATCAGGTTGTGACAGTATGTGTTTAATGTATATGTCAACCCTAAGGTGCACCCTATACAGATCAACAATCTCTAGGGCTCCTTTGTCATCAACCAAAGTGTTCATCCCAAATTGTGGATCCCTATAGTAAATTTTCTCAATACAGTTGTAACCTAAATCCTTAAAACATCCTAACAGTTCAAAATAGCTCCATCTATCAACATCTATTTTCAATTCCGCAATCTCACCCCCTTCGTAAACACTCATCCCGTCATCGGCAAATTCACCACTATGGTGGATTGTTAGATTCAGATACTCAATCATTTCTACCAACAAAAATCCCTAAATAATTAAACACTGTGAAATCCATAAAACCCTAAATCAGAAACTTATCCAAAAAACCCTAAAACAACAAAAAACCCTAAATCATTAAACTACGTGAAATCGAATAACACGTACCTGTTTAACTTTGATTTTCAACAATGACAACGATGATTGCTTCAGAATGAACAAGTTCCTTTGCTTCAAGCATCCATGGTTGCGCTAGGGCTCCTTTCATTTTACTGCGTTTCGTTTTATGACATTTCCCTTTGTAAAATCACTTCCTTAAGTTATGCACATCCTACCTGGCAGATGAATCACCAAAGTTCAACACCACGTGTGCAAAAGAGTTGATTTTGACTAACGGTAGGTAACAGAAAGACTAACGTGGAACCATTTAAAAAATTAAAGGACCTTTTTGACACTTTTTAAACTTAAGGGGCCAAATTGGACTCCGTGGTAGAATTAAGGGACCAATTTGGATATTTTGCCAAAATTTTCCCATTAAGGACCATGATCAAATTCAGATTAGCAGATATTGAAGTAATTATAGTTAAAAAATAAAACAAAATAAACACTAAATATACTCATCTATATGTTTTAAACTTAACCATTGATATGTTCAAATTATGGCATAACTCATCTCAAGATACCTAGTGCACCAATAATATCGAGTCTTTGGGCACTAATATTAACTGTTAGTGGTACTCTTGTTGTAATGGTCAAACATTGATGATAAAACATGTCAAATAATAAACTTCTCTTTGGTTGATTTATCATTCATATGCAAAACCTTATAATTAGTACATGTTTACCATCACACGTGTGTATGAAATTCGATCAAACATTAACTATTCTTTGGGTCAAATGATACAACCCGCACACATAGAAAGACACACAAAAGAAAAATATTTAACACTCTTATAAGCAATCTTCCAAAGAAAGATCACTTTGGTGATATTTTATTTTAATTAACTCACTCAACATATTAAACTTTAAACTTTGTATAAAATTACAAACCATCATAGCTAAAACGTGAATAAGAAATACCAAAGTTAATTGATGAAGCAACAAGTATGAGCTACTTGAGTTAAATGAGTATAATATGTTGGTTCAATGTTCAATCTCTTACATCAATGTTTATTTATATATATGTTTCAATGTAAATAAAGTATTGATATTTATAAATCAATACTTTTATTAAAAAAATGTATTCAACACATATATGCAAATTTTGACGGCGGATGATGCAGACAAAGTAGGAGTAAACATGGATATCGTTATAGAGCAAATATAGTATTGATGAAGAAAGATAATGAAGGAAGGTAAAGTGGAAACAACAAACAAGAGAAGGAAAAAGTATTATAGTAGAATATGATTTTTTTAAAGATACGAAATTTGAATTTTTTTATGTTTGCATTTAAACATATTTATTTAAATTTAAATAATAATAAATTATAAAAATAATAATGAATCTGTTATAAAAAAGAATAAAAACGGAAATGATAAGATACAAACCATAATTTCAAAGTAACTTCAAATTGCATTTTAAAAAGTAAAAAAAAAAGTAAAAAATTAGGAAAAAAAACTAAAAGACATTGAGTTATCAAATAGTTACACCATTTTTTTTTATTAAGGTTAGTTTAAAAGTTTGACTATGTATGAATATTATAAAACAAACGGAGGGAAATAGAGTAGAGCGGAGTGAGACAAACAAAATGGAGTGGAGCAGAACGAATATCTAATTTTATTGTTTTGAAATTTTAGAACGGAATAAGATAAGTTGTTCCTTCCGCACAAATTAGAGGGAAAAAAATATGTTGGTAAGTGATGAGATAGAATAAACCATACAATTTCATTCCAAACAATGAAATATCATTTCATTCCATCCCATTCCTTTCTGTTCTATCAGATTCCATCAATCCAAATAAAACCTAAAAGTTATCTTATAAAGTTTAATTATTGAAAAAATCTCAATTCTCACTTGATTAAGAATAGAGATTGAAAATATTTTATATAGAATAACATTTTTCATCTTACAAATTAAGTAAATATCCGAAGGTAGGTGTGGAAGGTGGGTAGAATTAAAAGTTATTGTACGCTAGTATTAAAGGTAGCAGGATATATCTGATTATTGGGGTGTAATGCCGTATGTCTTAAATATGCACGTCAGTTTCTGTTCACAACTCCTATCCTCACAATTTATATCTATAGGGAGAGACAGACACAAAAACAATAGTCAAAGATTGAAAATTTGAACTCACCTAGGCAACTTCCATAACAATGGAATTTTTTGTATCCATTAAAAGCTCCATAACAATGGAATTTTTGTATCCATTAAAAGCTAATAGCTGTTGCCTCAACCAATTATAACTGCGGTCACGCTTTTTTATGTGTCTGTATGACTGCTAATTTACCGCATATGGCATTCACTGTTTCCTCCATTTTTTATTCTCTGATTGTGATGCACATTAAGGAAATCATTGTTTGACACCCAATAAGCAGTTAATATAACTCTTAGTAGTATTTATTTTTCCCAAATATATGTTTCTTTGTATAAAGTTGATGCCAGAATAAATCCTTAATTAAATATACGGTTTTAAGAAAACAAATAAAAATATATTGAAATATTCTATCTTCAATCTATATATGGTTATAATGGATATAGTATGAAAGTAGTAATGCCAGAATAAATCCTTAATTAAATATACGGTTTTAAGAAAACAAATAAAAATATATTGAAATATTCTATCTTCAATCTACATATGGTTATAATGGATATAGTATGAAAGTAGTATTGGGAAAAAAAAATATAATTATATAACATTGCATCATTAAATTATGATGATGAAATATTGAAACAAATTTTAGGTTTAGTATGTCGTCGAAGTCCGATCACATCCTGTTATTCAATTGGATATTGTGTTATGCATCCAATTGTTTAAGTTAGTTTGTACCCTAAGTTGGTTTGTAATGAGAATTGTTAAAAAGTCCATTAAATTAGTATGTTAGTTTTCTTATAAATAACATACTAGTCTCTCATCTTTCGTATAAGGAAAAATAGGAAGATAAAACCCTAATTCAAAGGTGAGAGAAATTATTTGTTATTCTTGTATACTTGTAATCTTGTTTTAAGAGAAAAGAAAGAATAACAGTTTATAACAAATCCTTGTTGTTATCTTTGGTTACCCTAAACCCTAACCATTTTGGGTTTCTTGACTGATCAAAGAACCAATTATACTTTGTTTCTAAGGTATGCGATTCACAACAAATTGGTTCGGTGAAGGGACAACCATGAATGTTGCGTTAACGACAACTCAAAAGACGACCATGATTGAGAAAACACACAACACAATATTGTTGAACCTTGGTGATAAGGTTCTCCGACATGTATCAAAGGAGACGACGTCGTTAGGGTTATGGTTGAAACTTGAAGGTTTGTACATGACCAAATTGCTGGTGAATCGACTCTACCTGAAGCAAGCTTTGTATTCATTCAAGATGAGCGAAGACAAAGTGTTGGCTGAGTAGTTGGATATGTTCAACAAACTGATTCTTGATCTTGAAAATATTGATGTGAAGATCAAACGCTGTTGTAGTTATGCGCTTTGCCCAGAACACATGCCCCCTTCAAAGAAACCTTCTTGTATGGAAGAAAGTCCCTGACCTTTGAAGATGTTCAATCTGTCTTGTGCTCTAAGAACTTAAACGAACAAAAGAAGCATAAACCTTCGACGGTTGGTGAAGGTTTGGCCGTTAAGGAGAAATTCTTACGAAAGGATGGTAAGTTCGACAAGAAGAAAGGTAAAAGTCTGCAAAAGTCTTATAGTGGTGAAGCATCTGGTGTTCGATGCTATCATTTTAATAAGGAGGGTCATATTCGAAAGGTGTGCCCTAAACGCCTGAAAGATCATGGAGGTAAGGATAATGATAATGCTGTCATTGTTCAAGATGATTTTGACTCATTTGATGTTCTTGTGGTTTCAAAAGACGACTCAAGAAAAGAGTGGATTATGGATTCATGTTGCACTTGGAACATGACTCCAAACAAAGATTTGTTTGAGGAACTATGTGATCAAGAGGGTGGATCAGTGCTGTTGGGAAAATACAAAGCTTGCAAAATTGCAGGTATTGGATCTGTGAGATTCAAGCTCCATAATGAGTCAATAAGGTTATTTACTGAAGTTGGGTATGTACCTGACTTGAACAAAAACTTGATTTCTCTTGGCGAGTTCGAAAAGAAGATATATGTTTTTCAAGGAGGGAAAATTATCCTAAGAGTTATGAAGGGATCGAAGGAAATCTTGAGAGGCGTGAAGAAACAAAGCTTGTATACCCTTGAGGCTGAAGTTCTAACTGGTTCGACAAATGTTGCTTCCACGAAACTATTGTCAAAGATAAAATCATGGCACATGAGATTGGACCATGTCAGCGAGAGAGGCTTGGTCAAACTGGGGAAACAAAACATGCTAGGTGGTGACAAATTCGTGAAGTTGGAGTTTTGTAAACCTTGTGTATTTGGTAAATCCTGTAGGGTGAAATTTAACAAAGGTAAATAAAGAACACATGGATCCCTTGATTACATCCATGCTGATCTTTGGGGGTCTCCAAGGAATCCTTACTGTCGCACCTCGAAAAATACGATCCTAAAAACAAAACAACAGAGCCGCCACCTAATTCTATTTATTCTAATTAAAGAAAAAGGAGATATAGATATAACCTAAAGGAAGGATAAGAAATGGTCAACGAAACCAAATTCTAAGTTCGGGAGTCGGTTACGCAAGGGGAAGGTATTAGCACCCCTCACGTCCGTTGTACTCAACGGGAACCTCTTAGCTAATTATGCGATTAAATGTTTGATCTTAAGTCTATGTCTTCTAAATAGTTATTAATATGTTTGTTCTTAAAGGTAATTAAAGTTTTAAATTATTATGACGGAGAAAGGATTAAAGTTTTTTTATTATTGATTTAAACGGAAAAATAATTAAATTTTTTTATTAGGGTGCTCGCGAAGGATAAAAATCCCCGTGCCTACGTATTCCCTTGTGCAATGGGAAAGTCAGAGCTTCGTAGTTCGCGCGACTACGGTTTGCGATTTTTAAATTGAACGATTGTTTAAAACGCATTCTACTGTTAAGCATTGGCTTATACTCGCGGTGGAGGCTGAAGCGCTAGCTTGTTCGAGAGATAGAATGATTTAAACAATGTTCGTTTTAGAAGAAAGTGTTTGACTTTGTTAAGATGTTTTAAATGAAAGGGCGATTGAACACATCGCGTGGGGCTAGCCCATGTTGCGGTCCAATCCAGAACGTGCGGAATGCTAGACTCCGGAATTCCGTCTTTCGATAATTAATTATAAAAATGATTTAAATTTGTTGGTATACGAATGATGATTGAACCATCGCGTGAGGCTAGCCCATTTGCGGTTCAATCCAGAAAGTGCGGAATGCTAGACTCCGGGGTTCTGTTTTCGTACAATTAAATTATGCGATTATGATTTGAATATTTTGATATACGAATGGTGATTGAACCATCGCGTGAGGCTAGCCCATTTGCGGTTCAATCCAGAACGTGCGGAATGCTAGACTCCGGAGTTCCTTTTTCGTACTTTAATTTAAATAAATGATTTGAATATTTTGATATACGAATGGTGATTGAACCATCGCGTGAGGCTAGCCCATTTGCGGTTCAATCCAGAACGTGCGGAATGCTAGACTCTGGAGTTCCTTTTTCGTACTTTAATTTAAATAAATGATTTGAATATTTTGATATACGAATGGTGATTGAACCATCGCGTGAGGCTAGCCCATTTGCGGTTCAATCCAGAACGTGCGGAATGCTAGACTCCGGAGTTCCTTTTTTTCGTAATTTAAATTAAGATACGCGAAAACGTGCAGACGGCGATCACTTGGTGACCGACTTACGTGTGTGCCAATGTGTAGGCGAGATTTGTTTGCTTGGCATTGGACCAAGAAAAAAATGTTTTATTATTTTTTAATTGATTTTTATTATCATCGTTTTTTTTTCATGTTTTCACTAGCCACTTAAAAGTTGAAAAGCGGGAGCGTGATTCACATCTACATCAGTCGTACATTATTATCATCAAAATAAATAAGTAAATAATCAAAGAAAAATAAGCAATGATATTATAGTTATAATCTATCTTAACAAAGAGAAAAGAAAAAAACAAAAACTAACTAATTTAAATAATTATTTTACTAAAAAAACAGAAATAATGAGATTTTTTTTTATCATGCTTAATAACATGAAATATCTTAAGAATTAGCTTTGTTTTAAGAAATGTTAAAAATAAATGAAAAAAAAATGAAAATGAAATAAAGTAGTAATAATAAAAAAAAAAGAGATTGAATCCCAAAGAGGGTGCTGGACACGACCAGGAGGCCCAAAGGGGCGCTGTATGGGCGGGTCGGATGACCCAGTTCGAGCAAAAGAAAGAGGAAGGGAAGATTCTAGGTCAAAACGGCGCTTATGCCCCTTTTTAGAGAATCAGCAGCCAAACCTCTCCTCTCCATTTTCGTTCATATCTATGTCTCTCCATTTTCGCACACAGATCGATGAATACGAACAAGTAAACAAAGGCAACAATGGAAAATCAACGCACAAAAACATGGATGAGGCAAAGCGATAAACACAAAATCAAATTCCTAATTGAAAACCCTAAGCTACTCAACACCATATTATGAATGATTCGAAGAAACCATGAGGATTATCAAATTTACAACAGAAGAACAAGAAGCGAAGGTAAAACTGAGTGAAATAAAGCTCGTTGAGAAAAAAAGAGTTTCCGGCGAGATTACCGGCTGTGAAGTATAACCTTCAAGGTGAGTAGTCTCCTTATTCTTCCTTCTGCGCTTTCAATCGTCGATTTCGGCTAACCTCTCAAAATCTTCCTTGTTTTACCATGCAGTTGCGGTGATGGTAAATTGTGGAGAAGCTCGTCAGTGTCGGAAGGTGGAAGACGAAGGGATGGACCCGAAGACGGCCTTCAATGCGATGTGAGGGTGTTTGAAGACGGTGATGGTCTACTGTGTTTACGGATTCGGTTGGTTTTTTTTTTATATTTGGAGGGTTTGGTTTCGGTCGATGGTGGAAGGGGTTTGTGTGGTGCGGATGGGGCTTTCTGCGGCGGAAAGGAGCTTAGGAGTTTATGCAGGTTGTTATCTGAACCTTCTCTTCTTCTGTTTTTGGTTTTAAGATGAGGAAATATATCTCTGTCTTGTGTTTCCGTTTTCGAGTTTTTTTTGAAATTGTTTTGATGTTGCCTCCTCCTTTTGTTGTTGATGTCCTCTTCTTATACTGATAGGGTTAGGGTTTTTTGATTTTCAACTCTTCAGTTGAAAACTTGTTGAAAATCTTAGGGTATCAGAATTTTTGTTTTGTACTGATGAAAGGTCCTTTTCAATGCAGGTCAAACTTATGGAGGAATGGTGTTTTACATGTTTCGGTGTAGGGATTGGAGGTACAGGCTGAGGTCAAAGATTGCAGGTCCCATTTTAGTGTTACTGGGAATTGGTGGAGAGAGAGTAAAAAGCTGATATGCCCTGTTGCAGCAGTCCCCTTCTGCTATATCAGGTCTGTTATACTCCCTTTAGCCTTGCACACTTCTTGAGAGAGAAAAAAAACCCTGCTGACTTGCTTTCCTTGTTTGCTGATGCGGTAATGCGTTTTTGGGGAAATGTATTTCCTGCTGCCAACACTTGAACCAGACTTGGTTTGAAATGAAACTCAAACAAAACGCGTTTGAATCGATACTTAGCTTTGGACTAAATTTGGCTAATTGTCTGTCTGCTAGTAACGTATATGGTTCCCTCATGTTCTTATTGCATATTACTTGAGTATGAACAAACCGTAGTAACTTGGTGATGCTGATCCTATGATATTTCTGACTCTATCAATTGATGTGAAATTTCCTCCTACTATTTTTGTGTCGATTTTTAATCCCTTATTGTTTTTGTTTTCATGACGATGACTCGAGGGAGTGGCCCTAGAAGACTTGGCTCAAGACTTTGCTGCATTTTAAAATTCATTCCTGATTTTACGGCCCAGATTAACTTGGTAATCAATGCTTAAATCTTAATTTAGGACTTAGCAAAAGTGACTCGTAAAATCTTGATATTTTCTTGCAAATCTTCCACTTCATCTCTTTCTCTTGTAGGTCTTGCACTTTGTCATAGGGCTTGAAGAAGGAATTGGCTATGGCTTGGTTCATAGCAAAAGTGCTATTGGTGCACAACCATCGAGCGAAAGCTCACGGACCCCACTTTGAGGTTATCCCTTGGATATATCAACGCACTTATCTCAATTGATGATAGCTTTTTTTACTTATGCAGGTTGAGTGATAAAGTAATACCGGCTTGTAAGTCATTGTTGGGAAAGCATTTCGGAACAGGATACGAGGCTTGCTTTTGGTCAAGAGAAAAAGGTGGAGTCATTGTCTTATGTGCGAAAATTTGCGTAACAAAACCTGCAAGATGTGATACTTGCCAGGATGAAACAAGACTATGGAAGAAAACTCAGTAGGACTTTTGCCTATTATAATTTTCTTAATCTTAAGTCTGAACATGTCAATTTGTAATGTACATTTGATCTTGATTTGAAACTTGGTTAGGCTTAATGAAGTATATTTTTATGCTCCAATCTTGGACTTTTAGCACACATGAGTGCTTCTTGATTAATTAATATAAATGATCTTGCAATTGACTTAAGAAAAACTCTTGATCCTCCAACCTTGGAGGCAAAGTTCGGCAACCTTTTTTTTGAAAGAAGTTAAATTTTTGCCATATTATATTTGCATAAAACATTAATTTCTATGATCAAATCTTGAAGAACAAAACATTCTATTGTAAACACTTCCATGGGCCACAAACCTAAGTGACAAACTTAATGAATCAAAGCCCAAACCTCAAAATCCAATTGAAATAAAAAAACTTTATACATGATGAACTCAAAAGTTGAACACTCACTTGAACAATCCATGCGAACAAAATTCGCAATATGTCTTAAATCAATGATTTAAAAGAGAGAATGAATCCAAGGACAACTACCAATTGACTGTACCCCGAAAATTGGACTTGTAGGAGCAAAACCATTTCCGTTTCGAAAATTAAGACCCAAAATAAAACATCTCGAATTCTTGAAATGAGGTTTGATACTCTTGGAAAGAGGTTTGGAACATGAAAATATAAAGGTAAATTTAGGACATGAAACTTAGAAATAAGCTCAATTTTAGAATTTGGACCTAGACTTGAAAAATAAAAAAAACTTGAAATTAAAATTGAACATTTATAATAGAAACTTGGAAAAACAAGAAATAATAATAAATAAAAAAGAAATAGGAATTTGCAAAGGAGTGGGAAATTGAAATCATAATTAAACCTGAAAAGTGAGAAAAATAGAAATTGGAAATTAAATTTAAAACTTAAAATAATTGGGAATAGAGATTAAAACTAAGCCTAGGAATAAAACTTTTATAAAAATAAATTGAAAGCAAGAAGAGAAAAAAAAAGTGGGAACCCTAGTCGTACGATTCGAAGGGACCGAACTTTCGAAAAAATATATTGCGACTCCAAAACGCGCCCAACATGTCAATGAGGAGATGAATACATGATGCGAAGTGTTAGGGGTAAAATTTGGGATGTGACAGTTGCCCCTATTTAAATAACTTTACCAGATGGCATGAGTGATGTTAATCCTCATAAAATCGGGGTGAAAGGTATTTAAATATAGAAATAACCGAAAATTTTACCCCTAAATGCAATGGTATGCTATGAACTCATGAGGGACTATTGCTGGAGATATGGTTGCGAGATGCAAAGAAACTTAATATGCTGATTTTTTGATGATGAACATGCTGAATATGATATGCGGTAAAATGATGAAGATAAATGCAACAGTGGTCCACAAAAACGCAAATTAAAAGTGAAGTCCCACTGGGGACAACAATATGCTGGGTATGACAAGACGAAAACAGGATGTATTCAAAGTGATAATTCAGCGGGTTCAAGTGTAACTGCTGGCACTAAGAACGACAAGACGGAAAACAAAACGCAAGATTAAAGACAGACTATCTGAAGGGATGGGTTAGCAAGTTAAAGGTGGTTACTGGGGATTCCCATGCAACGATTCGGTGATTGAGAAAAAACGGAAAAGATCTCGACTCGGCAGTCAGGCGAACCAAATAGCAGACCTTAACACGGCGGTCAGGAATAAACAAACATCGACATGGTGATCGGGAAATAAAAATAACAGACAAAGACGCGGTGGTCTGGAAATAAAATAACAGACAGAGACACGGTGGTCTGGAAACAAAATAACAGACAAAGACGTGGTGGTCTGGAAATAAAATAACAGACAAAGACGCGGTGGTCTGGAAATAAAATAACAGACATCGACAACGGTGGTCGGGAAAATATAATGACAGGCGTCGACAACGGTGGTCGGGAAAATAAAATGACAGGCGTCGACAACGGTGGTCGGGAAAATAAAATGACAGATGTCGATAACGGTGGTCGGAAAATAAAATGACAGACAAAGACGCGGTGGTCAGGAAATAAAAGACTGGCATAGACGCGGTGGTCTGGAAATAAAATAACAGACAAAGACGCGGTGGTCAGGAAATAAAATAACAGACAAAGACGCGGTGGTCTGGAAATAAAATAACAGACAAAGACGCGGTGGTCAGGAAATAAAATAACAGACAAAGACGCGGTGGTCTGGAAATAAAATAACAGACAAAGACGCGGTGGTCAGGAAATAAAATAACAGACAAAGACGCGGTGGTCAGGAAATAAAATAACAGATAAAGACGCGGTGGTCTAGAAATAAAATAACAGACAAAGACGCGGTGGTCAGGAAATAAAATAACAGATAAAGACGCGATGGTCAGGAAATAAAATAACAGATAAAGACGCGGTGGTCAGGAAATAAAATAACAGATAAAGACGCGGTGGTCTAGAAATAAAATAACAGATAAAGACGCGGTGGTCTAGAAATAAAATAACAGACAAAGACGCGGTGGTCAGGAAATAAAATAACAGATAAAGACGCGGTGGTCTGGAAATAAAATTCAACACGGTGGTTGGAGAAAAAAATAACTGTCATAAGTCTAAAATAGTAAATCAACAGGTTCAAGTGTAGCTGTTGAAACCAAGGATTGGAAAATGAAAATAGTATTCAGGCAGTGGCTCTGTGCATACACACTGACACTGGGAGTAGCATGCGAAGCGTTTAAAGATAAATCAAATGGCTCTGAGCGACCAAGCTGGAAAATAAGAATAAATGTTGGAGTCTTCAGCGAGATAAACGACCAACCTCAGGAAATTCTTAAAACAAAGAACTTTTAGAAAAACTTTTAGGAACTATCAGGGAAACACAGATGCATTTGAATTAGACAGTCCTAGAGTCTTAAGCAAACAGCTTAAAGGACTCACGCCAATGATAATTGGGCTTAAAAAAAGAAGTATTGGTTGTATTAAGGTACATCAAGAAGAGTCTCTGCAGGGGATACCAGTGTTGCTGGGAAAAGAAATCTTGGTCAACCACACTACGGGGTACCAACAACAACGGATAATAAAATAACAAAAGACAGTAAGCTGGATCTGGGGTTAGACAGACGACAATTGGGGATTGACAGATGATTATGCCAAATGCGTATGATTGGACATGATGCGAATGACCATGATATGCAAATGCTGACTCTATGGAGAGACAAGAGAATTTTGATAAAGCAGGAAGAGTAGGATCTCGGTGCAAATACTCAGATGAGCAATAAGAAAGATGCTGGGGAGATGTCTTCAAACTTGGAAATCAATGTTTGGTCCAAGGATCCCTCCAAGAGTGCTACCAGCTTTTAATTCTCTGTGGGGAACTTCTGTAATAATGGCATGAGAGTGTTGTCACCAACTAAAGGTTTTTTTAGAAGACAAAGAATCTTTTAATTTTTCTAAAGTCAAAGAAATTTGAATGTTTTCCCGTACGTTTTCAAAACTGTTTCTAAAATTTTTTTTTGTCATTTTCAAAGTTAAATTATAATTCAGTAAAGACATTTTGCATAACAAAGAAAATAAGAAGCTGAACGACAAAGTTTAAAGGCAAAGGTTGTATTCCATTCAAGAATGGTAGCTTGCCAATAGCAAAAGCTCCATGGAAAATTACAATTTGAAAATGGCAATGGGGAAAGGTCTACATTGAATCCAACGACCACTATAATCCCTAATAACTAAAACTGCCCAACACCTTGCTTCTGACAAGAGCGAATGGATTAGTCTTCAAGTATTGATCTTCAATGATAAACACCATATGATACAGTCAAATGCCTTTCCCCCTAACTTTTGCCTGGACCGCCCTTTCGGGTTTTCAATCCACCGGGACGCTCTTTTTTGCCTAAGCCGCCCTTTCGGGTTTTCAACTTAGCAAGCTCTATTTTTTCATTTTCATCCCTAACTTTTTCCTGGATCTCCTTCATAGGTTATGATCCACCGGGATACCCATTTTTGCCTAGGTCGCCATTTCTGGTTTTCGACCTAGCGGGCTTTATTTAGGCATAATATTTTTTGACTGCATCAGAATTCACCGGGTGTTTCAGTTGTTCACCATCCATAGTTGTGAGGATTAGGGAACTTCCGGAAAATGCCACCTTCACAACATATGGGCCTTCATAGTTAGGACTCCATTTCCCACGCACGTCTTTGTGGACTGGCAAGATTTTCTTGAGTACCAGGTCTCCTTCTTTGAATTCTCGGAGATGGACTTTCTTGTCAAATGCTCTCTTGATGCGCTTCTGATACAACTGGCCATGGCACATGGCGGTCATTCTCTTCTCATCAATGAGGTTCAGTTGGTCATATCTGCTCTGGACCCACTCAGCTTCCTCCAGTTTGGTTTCCATCAAGATCCTCAAAGATGGTATCTCTATTTCGATAGGGAGAACTGCATCCATCCCATACACCAAAGAGAAAGGGGTTACCCCTGTTGAAGTGCGAACTGATGTTCTATATCCGTGTAAGGCATACGGTAACATCTCGTGCCAGTCTTTGTAAGTCTTCACCATCTTCTGCAAGATCTTTTTGATGTTCTTGTTTGTAGCTTCAACAGCTCCGTTCATCTTCGGACGATACGGATAAGAGTTATGATGTTCAATTTTGAAAGTATCACACAACTCCTTCATTGTCTTGTTGTTCAAATTAGTCCCATTATCTGTGATGATTCGGCTTGGGATCCCATAGCGGCAGATAATTTGGTTCTTGATGAAACGGGCAACCACTTGCTTTGTCACGTTGGCATAGGAAGCTGCTTCTACCCACTTGGTAAAGTAATCGATCGCGACCAAGATAAACCGGTGACCATTGGAAGCTTTTGGTTCAATTGCCCCTATCATGTCAATGCCCCACATTGAGAAAGGCCAAGGTGATGGCATAACATTCAAAAGGGTCGGAGGTACGTGCACCTTGTCGGCATAAATCTGGCATTTATGACACTTCCTGGCGTATTTGAAACAATCTGATTCCATGGTCAACCTGAAATATCCAGCTCTCAAAATCTTCCTGGACATGGAATGTCCGTTGGCATGTGTTCCAAATGATCCTTCATGAATTTCCCTGATTAATAAGTCTGCTTCGCGCTTGTCCACACATCTGAGCAGAACCATATCATGATTTCTCTTGTAAAGCACGTTGTTGCTGAGGAAGAACTTGGATGCCAATCTTCTCAGAGTCTTCTTGTCTAGAGTTGTTGCATCGGCTGGGTACTCCTGATTTTGCAAGTAGTTCTTGATGTCATAGAACCACGGTTTCTCATCAGTTTCTTCTTCGACCAGTAGACAGTAGGCTGGTGAGGTTTTTCGCTCGATTGTAATGAGTGGAGCTTCATTAAGAAATCTGACTTGAAACATAGAGGCCAACATAGCCAAAGCGTCTGCAATTTGATTCTCCGCCCTTGGAACATGATGAAAAGTGACTTCGTCAAAGTATTTAATTAACTCCACAAGGTGGGCCCGATAAGGGATCAACTTCTTGTCACGGGTCTCCCATTCACCTTTGACTTGGTAGATTACTAAGGCTGAGTCTCCATACACTTCAAGGATCTTGATTCTGGTATCGATTGCAGCTTCGATACCTAAAACACATGCTTCATACTCAGCAATGTTGTTTGTACATTCAAAGCACAATCTAGCCGTGAAAGGAGTGTAACCACCATCAGGGTTCATTAAGACAGCTCCCACACCATGCCCCATGTAATTAGAGGAACCATCAAACATCATCTTCCAACGAGAACCTGGCTCGGGACCTTCATCTGGACTTGGAACTTCGTAGTCCTTTATCAACATAATGTCCTCATCCGGGAAATCGAACTTCAGAGGTTCATAATCTTCGACAGGATGATCAACAAGGTATTCAGACAGAACATTGCCTTTAATAGACTTCTGGGTTACATACTGGATGTCATATTCGGATAACAACATGTGCCAACGGGCGAGTCTTCCAGTCAAAGCAGGCTTCTCAAAGATGTACTTTATCGGATCCATCTTCGAGATCAACAAAGTGGTGTGACAAATCATATACTGCCTGAGACGTTTGGCCGCCCACGCCAGAGCACAGCAAGTCTTCTCTAAAAGTGAATATCTGCTTTCACAGTCTGTGAACTTCTTGCTTAAGTAATAAATGGCGTGCTCCTTACGACCGGTTTCATCTTGTTGGCCTAATACGCAACCCATAGATCCCTCAAGGACAGTCAGGTACATGAAGAGAGGTTTCCCTGGAGTAGGTGGGATTAAGATAGGAGGTTCCTGCAGATAAACCTTGATCTTCTCAAAAGCCAGTTGACAATCAGGGCTCCACTCAATTGCTTGATTCTTCCGGAGCAACTTGAATAAAGGTTCACAGGTAGCAGTCATGTTGGAGATAAATATGGAGATGTAGTTCAGTCTTCCAAGGAAGCCTCTGACTTGCTTTTCTATTTTTGGAGCTGGCATCTCTTGAATTGCTCTGACCTTATCTGGATCTACTTCAATTCCTTGCTGACTAACAATAAAACCAAGTAACTTTCCTGATCGGACACCAAAGGTACACTTAGCTGGATTAAGACGCAGTTGGAACTTCCTGAGACGCTCAAATAACTTCAGGAGATGATTCAAATGATCCTCCTCACTCTGTGATTTGGCAATCATATCATCCACATAAACTTGTATTTCCTTATGCATCATATCATGGAAGAGGGTGACCATTGCCCTCTGATAGGTGGCTCCTGCATTTCTAAGACCAAATGGCATGACTTTGTAACAATACGTGCCCCATGGTGTGATAAAAGTGGTCTTTTCCATATCATCAGGATCCATCTTGATCTGGTTATATCCCGAAAATCCGTCCATGAAGGAGAAAACAGCAAACTTAGCAGTGTTGTCAACCAATGTATCAATATGCGGAAGAGGGAAATCATCCTTTGGACTGGCTTTGTTCAAATCCCTATAGTCCACGCACATCCTAACCTTGCCATCCTTCTTGGGGACTGGCACAATGTTAGCTACCCACTCAGGGTACTTTGCAACTGCAAGGAATCCAGCATCAAACTGTCTTTTGACCTCCTCTCTAATCTTCAAAGCCATGTCTGGTCTTGTTCTTCGGAGCTTTTGCTTTACTGGCGGGAAATCTGGTCGAAGCGGCAACTTATGAACAACTATGTCTGTGTCCAAACCGGGCATATCCTGATACGACCATGCAAACACATCCACATACTCTTTGAGAAGCTTGACCAATCTCTCTCTAATGTATTCCCCAAGTGTTGTACCAATCTTGACTTCCTTTTTATCTTCCTCGGTGCCAAGGTTGATGGTCTCTACCCGCTCCTTATGGGGCTGAAGATCTGTGTGCTCATCCTCAATTAATCTTGCCAGTTCTTCGGGAATGTCACAATCTTCCTCACTTTCATCTTCCGCTTGGTAGATGGGCGAATCGAAGTTAAGAGAGAATATAGAGTCATTGGATTCAACAGGGTTTTCATTTGTTCTGCATATGGGAATGATTTGCTTTTATTAAAAGTGAAAATAGAGAGATGCAAGAAAAACTTTTATTAGCTTTGAAAGATTGCCATTTTCTTTTAAAAGTGAAAAGCGAAAAACAGTAAATAAAAACAAAGTAAGAATTTAACAAAATGCCTTCATTGATTAAATAACTTGAAAATGAGAAGGGGCCCTATAAAATGATCCCATAGCCTTGGGCAGAGCTAGGGAACTTTGAAAACACTTAAAGAAAAACAATAAATTACTTTGACAATGGAAAAATTTCTGGGATCTCAACTACCTCCCAATTGCCCAAAGCTGCTTCACACTGATAAACCAAATGATCCACATCTTCATCTTCAGTATCCCCATTAATTGCATTGATCTGATAGCCGGCACTGGAAAACACCTCTTGAATGGTCTTCGGACGTCCTTTGACGGAGGTTGACGCTCCTTCCTTCATCTGAGTTGGTTTGTAACCCAACCCGTAACGATCTAGCTTCTGCTTGACTTCAATGACATCACCCCAACCTTCATGGCTTCCTTCTTCAATTGTGGAAATGGTACTCTTCAATGATGCAAAGGATGGAATACCTTTCTCCTTTGGTTCCTCTACCTCCATAAGGACGACATTGGCTATCTCTAGAGCTTGGAAAGCAGTTTCCAAAGCATCTTCATCAGCCTCAATGTAGCTAAAGGAGGAAAGGTTGCTGACCATGAGATCTTCTTCACCAGACACAGTTACCAGCTTATTATCGACCACAAACTTCATCTTCTGGTGTAAGGTAGAAGTGACTGCCCCTGCAGCATGGATCCAAGGTCTTCCCAGCAAACAACTGTAATTAGGGTTAATGTCCATAACCTGGAAAGTGATTTTGAACACTTGTGGTCCAATCAAGATTGGTAAGTCGACTTCTCCAATAACAGTCCTCCTTGACCCATCAAAAGCTTTTACAATCAGTGCACTAGGCCTCATCTCCGCCCCTTGATAAGATAACTTGGCAAGCGTTCTTTTCGGTAAAACATTCAATGAAGATCCGGTATCCACAAGAACTCTTGCTAAAGTATCCTCCTGACATTTTACAGATATGTGGAGAGCACGGTTATGGTCCAAACCATCCTTTGGAAGATCCTCCATACTGAAACTGAGATTGTTACATGCAGTGATATTGGCAATGACTCCATCAAACTGATTCACAGTTATATCATGCGTAACATGAGCTTGGGCTAGTAATTTCTGGAGAGCACTTCGATGGGCCGGTGAATGCATAAGAAGTGATAGGATAGATATTTTAGAAGGTGTTTGATGTAGCTGATCAATAACCTTATAATCACTCTTCTTAATGATTCTGAGAAACTCTGCATCCTCTTCTTCCAAGACCACCCCTTTATCCTGGTTGACAACAATGGGGATTATTTCTTTAGGTGGAACTGTATTGGCTTGCTGAGTATAAACACGACCACTGCGAGTTAAACGACCTGCACCTGCTATGTCAGCACTTGCCACTTTTGAACTGGCTTGTTCAAACTTCTGATGAACTCCCCCTGTATCATACTTCCACGGAACGACTTTGGTATCTTCTTAAAGGAAAAGATTCCTCTTTTGCTCAATCCCTGGTTCAGGTATATTGAAAATGGGCACCACAGGTTCTGGTATATTAAAGATGGGTTGAACTCTTGAGGACTCAGGCAGGTTAAACACTGGCACCACGGTGGAATCAGATTTAGGCAAGTTGAAAATGGGTTCAATCATTGCCACTTCATTCTTCTTCACCCGACCGCTTACTTGTAAAACACCCAGATTAATCAAATCTTGAACATCTTTTAAGACCAATTCACATCCCTTTGGATTATTCGCACAAGCTTCACAATTTTTATGACAGTTCTTTAGCATACCCACTTCTACTAACTTCGCATGGAGGTCTCTAAGCGGAGTTTTAATCTCTGTGGCGTTGAAAATCAAATCTTCGTCAGACTCGTCAACAATGGCATTTATGGACCCATGCTTAGGTAAAGGATTATTCTTAACATTCGGCCCAGTATCTCCAAATGACAAAATGTTCTTATCCATTAGATCCTTCACAACATACCTCAAAGCAATGCAATTTTCCAAATCATGCCCCGGAGCACCTTCATGGAACAAACAGTGGGCATTTGAGTTGTAACCAGGTGGAAGCGGATCTGGTGGAGGACCCAAAGGCCTTGGAGTGACCAAGCCTTTCTTCAGTAGTGAGGGATACAATTCAGTATAGGTCATAGGGATCCGAGGATGGGGAGACCTTCCTCCTGGTCTTCTATTCTGAAAGTTGGAATTCGGATGAGGAGCTAGAGTCCTCTGCTGGTAGGCTGAAGCATTGGGCGCTCGTTAATAGCCTGAATTATTGAGCATTGGTTGATAAGCTGGAATTACTGGAGCCGCTTGTTGATGCATCGGTACTGCTTGAGTTGGCCGATATATCGGGACTTGTGGATTGTATGACGGTTGAACCGCCGCCACATAAGGATGTTGAACAAACTGCGGTGGGTAGACAAACTGGGGTTGAGCCACAAGTGGAGGCCTCTTCCAAAGCGGATTTCTCCTTTGACTCGCCATTATTGCGTTTGTCTCACCCTCTTTCTTCTTGTGGAAGTTACTGGTAAATTTCTTGACATTATTTCCACTACCATTGCTGGAACTTCCAGACGCACCACTCATCTTTCCACTTTTCAGTCCAAGTTCAACCTTAATCCCCACAGCTACAAGGTCAGAGAAGCTAGCCGTTACGCTTCCCACCATTCTCTCGAAGAATTCTGGTCGCACCGTGTCAACAAACCAATCAGCTAATTCCTTTTCAGACAACGGGGGATCTACCTGAGAAGCGGTCCCTCTCCACCTCTGAGCGTATTCTTTAAATGATTCGGAATCCTTCTGCGACATACTCAACAACTGCCTTCTATCGGGAGCAAGGTCCATATTGTATTTGTACTGCTGGATGAAAGCATCTGTCAAGTCTTGAAAACTGCGAATCTTCGACTCGTCTAGCGTTAGATACCACTTGGAGGAGATTCCCTTCAAACTGTCCTGGAAATAGTGGATCATTAATTTGTCATTGTCCACCTGCGCAGCCATTCTTCGATAATACATCAAGAGGTGGTTCTTAGGACATGTCGCACCCTCGTACATGTCAAAAGTGGGTATCTTGAACTTTGGAGGAATTACCAGTCCAGACACCAGGCACATCTCTCTAGCAGCAGCCCTGAAGATCTGGGCGCCTTCGATTGCTCTTAACCTCTTCTCAATAGTCTCAAAATTCTCTTGCATCTTCTCATGTTTCTCATTTCCATTCTCCGACATATCTGGCACGTCATACACCTGAGGGTCATTGAAGTATGGTTGGGCACGGGTGTGCACAATATCTGGTGTGAAATTAGCAACCACATGGTTCTCTTCGCTAGTCACAGGAATAGTCTGCGGAGCAGCAAATCCTTGAGGGGGAGGTACAAAACCTTGGGAAGTGAATGCAAAACCCTGAGAAGGAGGTGCGAAGATTTGGGAAGCGAAACCTTGGGAAGGAGGGAAGAAACCCTGAGTAGTAAGTCCTTGAGAAGAAGGAATAAAACTTTGAGAAGCGAAACCTTGAGAAGGAGGGACAAAACCCCGAGCAGTAAGTCCTTGGGAAGGAGGGATAAAACTTTGAGAAGCGAAACCCTGAGGAGGAGGTACGAATCCATGAGGAAGCCCAAAAGGAGGCCAGGTTACATGAGTGGTGACTGATGACGTAGGCTCAGTCGTTGCAGTGACAATCTCTGACACTACAGTCTGTTGGGTGTCTAATTTTGCTCGGATGACCTGCAACATTTCCATCATCTGACCCATATTTCCACGAAGATCAGAAAGTTCTTCATTCACTTTGTCCATTTCGGGGTCCCTGTCAGCCATCTTCTTCTTGACCTGGGCTCGGGTTGAATACTTGCGTGAGATCCTCAGTGTGACAGCTGGAAAGGAGTTGACGAGAATGAGTTTTGACAGAATGCAGATGTTGAGATGCAAAACATGAGTAAAAAACTTAGTAAATGCCTCAAGGGACTTAAGAAGTTGTTGAAAAATGTCAAAATGGGTAAAGTTTCTTGTTATTTCCCAAAACTAATGAACTGAAATCCATTCCAGGTAAAATTTATGAGGTTTGCAACAAAAACTTCTTTGTTTCTTAAAGCATTTGCTAAAATGATGCATATTGCAGCGGGTAAATTGAGAACCTTCCTAACAGGTGGGCTGTAAGAGAGTTGTTCTACTTTTTACCACCCATAAGTCCCACTCACAGGATAGTGTCTACGGTGATGGTTTAAGGAAACTCAAGGTCACGGACGTTTATCGTATTAACGCCCCGCCGCAGGCTAGCTGCATTGTGACGATAATAACGATAAGGTCTACCTTGAGTGGAGTTCTCATGCTAGGCGTGCAAGGAGCGAGTCCTCGGAGCCTAACATTACACAACTGCCAAAATTGAAACAGGTCCTAGGGGGTCCCAGAATCACAGCCCTTTCGTGAATCAGGTCACGCGACAGGCTAGCTGTGTTGCGACAAGATCTACGAAAAGTCTAACTAACTGGGGGAGCTTTCATGTTAGGCGTGCAAGGAGCGAGTCCTTGGAGACTAACACTAATAACATCCAATTCTAATCTTAGGTGTTCCCTCTGCTTTTTCCACCACTCAAAATTACTTGCAATGTGACCCCGAGAACCCACAGACAAATAATATAATGAGCAAGAAAAGGAAAGCGATAAAAGAACAAATAAACAAACATAAATAATAAGCATAGAGAAGACAAAAAAAGACAAGATCAAACAAATAAACACACAAAGCTAAGTTAGGCTCGACTCTCTCTAGCATGGAGCTGTATCCCCAGCAGAGTCGCCAACTGTCGCACCTCGAAAAATACGATCCTAAAAACAAAACAACAGAGCCGCCACCTAATTCTATTTATTCTAATTAAAGAAAAGGGAGATATAGATACAACCTAAAGGAAGGATAAGAAATGGTCAACGAAACCAAATTCTAAGTTCGGGAGTCGGTTACGCAAGGGGAAGGTATTAGCACCCCTCACGTCCGTTGTACTCAACGGGAACCTCTTAGCTAATTATGCGATTAAATGTTTGATCTTAAGTCTATGTCTTCTAAATAGTTATTAATATGTTTGTTCTTAAAGGGAATTAAAGTTTTAAATTATTATGACGGAGAAAGGATTAAAGTTTTTTTATTATTGATTTAAACAGAAAAATAATTAATTTTTTTTATTAGGGTGCTCGCGAAGGATAAAAATCCCCGTGCCTACGTATTCCCTTGTGCAATGGGAAAGTCAGAGCTTCGTAGTTCGCGCGACTACGGTTTGCGATTTTTAAATTGAACGATTGTTTAAAACGCATTCTACTGTTAAGCATTGGCTTATACTCGCGGTGGAGGCTGAAGCGCTAGCTTGTTTGAGAGATAGAATGATTTAAACAATGTTCGTTTTAGAAGAAAGTGTTTGACTTTGTTAAGATGTTTTAAACGAAAGGGCGATTGAACACATCGCGTGGGGCTAGCCCATCTTGCGGTCCAATCCAGAACGTGCGGAATGCTAGACTCCGGAATTCTGTCTTTCGATAATTAATTATAAAAATGATTTAAATTTGTTGGTATACGAATGATGATTGAACCATCGCGTGAGGCTAGCCCATTTGCGGGTCAATCCAGAATGTGCGGAATGCTAGACTCCGGGGTTCTGTTTTCGTACAATTAAATTATGCGATTATGATTTGAATATTTTGATATACGAATGGTGATTGAACCATCGCGTGAGGCTAGCCCATTTGCGGTTCAATCCAGAACGTGCGGAATGCTAGACTCCGGAGTTCCTTTTTCGTACTTTAATTTAAATAAATGATTTGAATATTTTGATATACGAATGGTGATTAAACCATCGCGTGAGGCTAGCCCATTTGCGGTTCAATCCAGAACATGCGGAATGCTAGACACTGGAGTTCCTTTTTCGTACTTTAATTTAAATAAATGATTTGAATATTTTGATATACGAATGGTGATTGAACCATCGCGTGAGGCTAGCCCATTTGCGGTTCAATCCAGAACGTGCGGAATGCTAGACTCCGGAGTTCCTTTTTATCGTAATTTAAATTAAGATACGCGAAAACGTGCAGACGGCGATCACTTGGTGACCGACTTACGTGTGTGCCAATGTGTAGGCGAGATTTGTTTGCTTGGCATTGGACCAAGAAAAAAATGTTTTATTATTTTTTAAGTGATTTTTATTATCATCATTTTTTTTCATGTTTTCACTAGCCACTTAAAAGTTGAAAAGCGGGAGCGTGATTCACATCTACATCAGTCGTACATTATTATCATCAAAATAAATAAGTAAATAATCAAAGAAAAATAAGCAATGATATTATAGTTATAATCTATCTTAACAAAGAGAAAAGAAAAAAACAAAAACTAACTAATTTAAATAATTATTTTACTAAAAAAACAGAAATAATGAGATTTTTTTTATCAAGCTTAATAACATGAAATATCTTAAGAATTAGCTTTGTTTTAAGAAATGTTAAAAATAAATGAAAAAAAAATGAAAATGAAATAAAGTAGTAATAATAAAAAAAAAAGAGATTGAATCCCAAAGAGGGTGCTGGACACGACCAGGAGGCCCAAAGGGGCGCTGTATGGGCGGGTCGGATGACCCAGTTCGAGCAAAAGAAAGAGGAAGGGAAGATTCTAGGTCAAAATGATGCTTATGCCCCTTTTTAGAGAATCAGCAGCCAAACCTCTCCTCTCCATATTCGTTCATATCTATGTCTCTCCATTTTCGCACACAGATCGATGAATACGAACAAGTAAACAAAGGCAACAATGGAAAATCAACGCACAAAAACATGGATGAGGCAAAGCGATAAACACAAAATCAAATTCCTAATTGAAAACCCTAAGCTACTCAACACTAACATATTATGAATGATTCGAAGAAACCATGAGGATTATCAAATTTACAACAGAAGAACAAGAAGCGAAGGTAAAACTGAGTGAAATAAAGCTCGTTGAGAAAAAAAGAGTTTCCGGCGAGATTACCAGCTGTGAAGTATAACCTTCAAGGTGAGTTGTCTCCTTATTATTCCTTCTGCGCTTTCAATCGTCGATTTCGGCTAACCTCTCAAAATCTTCCTTTTTTTACCATGCAGTTGCGGTGATGGTAAATTGTGGAGAAGCTCGTCAGTGTCGGAAGGTGGAAGACGAAGGGATGGACCCGAAGACGGCCTTCAATGCGATGTGAGGGTGTTTGAAGACGGTGATGGTCTACTGTGTTTACGGATTCGGTTGTTTTTTTTTTATATTTGGAGGGTTTGGTTTCGGTCGATGGTGGAAGGGGTTTGTGTGGTGCGGATGGGGCTTTCTGCGGCGGAAAGGAGCTTAGGAGTTTATGCAGGTTGTTATCTGAACCTTCTCTTCTTCTGTTTTTGGTTTTAAGATGAGGAAATATATCTCTGTCTTGTGTTTCCGTTTTCGAGTTTTTTTTGAAATTGTTTTGATGTTGCCTCCTCCTTTTGTTGTTGATGTCCTCTTCTTATACTGATAGGGTTAGGGTTTTTTGATTTTCAACTCTTTAGTTGAAAACTTGTTGAAAATCTTAGGGTATCAGAATTTTTGTTTTGTACTGATGAAGGGTCCTTTTCAATGCAGGTCAAACTTATGGAGGAATGGTGTTTTACATGTTTCGGTGTAGGGATTGGAGGTATAGGTTGAGGTCAAAGATTGCAGGTCCCATTTTAGTGTTACTGGGAATTGGTGGAGAGAGAGTAAAAAGCTGATATGCCCTGTTGCAGCAGTCCCCTTCTGCTATATCAGGTCTGTTATACTCCCTTTAGCCTTGCACACTTCTTGAGAGAAAAAAAAACCCTGCTGACTTGCTTTCCTTGTTTGCTGATGCGGTAATGCGTTTTTGGGGAAATGTATTTCCTGCTGCCAACACTTGAACCAGACTTGGTTTGAAATGAAACTCAAACAAAATGCGTTTGAATCGATACTTAGCTTTGGACTAAATTTGGCTAATTGTCTGTCTGCTAGTAACGTATATGGTTCCCTCATGTTCTTATTGCATATTACTTGAGTATGAACAAACCGTAGTAACTTGGTGATGCTGATCCTATGATATTTCTGACTCTATCAATTGATGTGAAATTTCCTCCTACTATTTTTGTGTCGATTTTTAATCCCTTATTGTTTTTGTTTTCATGACGATGACTCGAGGGAGTGGCCCTAGAAGACTTGGCTCAAGACTTTGCTGCATTTTAAAATTCATTCCTGATTTTACGGCCCAGATTAACTTGGTAATCAATGCTTAAATCTTAATTTAGGACTTAGCAAAAGTGACTCGTAAAATCTTGATATTTTCTTGCAAATCTTCCACTTCATCTCTTTCTCTTGTAGGTCTTGCACTTTGTCATAGGGCTTGAAGAAGGAATTGGCTATGGCTTGGTTCATAGCAAAAGTGCTATTGGTGCACAACCATCGAGCGAAAGCTCACGGACCCCACTTTGAGGTTATCCCTTGGATATATCAACGCACTTATCTCAATTGATGATAGCTTTTTTTACTTATGCAGGTTGAGTGATAAAGTAATACCGGCTTGTAAGTCATTATTGGGAAAGCATTTCGGAACAGGATACGAGGCTTGCTTTTGGTCAAGAGAAAAAGGTGGAGTCATTGTCTTATGTGCGAAAATTTGCGTAACAAAACCTGCAAGATGTGATACTTGCCAGGATGAAACAAGACTATGGAAGAAAACTCAGTAGGACTTTTGCCTATTATAATTTTCTTAATCTTAAGTCTGAACATGTCAATTTGTAATGTACATTTGATCTTGATTTGAAACTTGGTTAGGCTTAATGAAGTATATTTTTATGCTCCAATCTTGGACTTTTAGCACACATGAGTGCTTCTTGATTAATTAATATAAATGATCTTGCAATCGACTTAAGAAAAACTCTTGATCCTCCAACCTTGGAGGCAAAGTTCGGCAACCTTTTTTTTGAAAGAAGTTAAATTTTTGCCATATTATATTTGCATAAAACATTAATTTCTATGATCAAATCTTGAAGAACAAAACATTCTATTGTAAACACTTCCATGGGCCACAAACCTAAGTGACAAACTTAATGAATCAAAGCCCAAACCTCAAAATCCAATTGAAATAAAAAACTTTATACATGATGAACTCAAAAGTTGAACACTCACTTGAACAATCCATGCGAACAAAATTCGCAATATGTCTTAAATCAATGATTTAAAAGAGAGAATGAATCCAAGGACAACTACCAATTGACTGTACCCCGAAAATTGGACTTGTAGGAGCAAAACCATTTCCGTTTCGAAAATTAAGACCCAAAATAAAACATCTCGAATTCTTGAAATGAGGTTTGATACTCTTGGAAAGAGGTTTGGAACATGAAAATATAAAGGTAAATTTAGGACATGAAACTTAGAAATAAGCTCAATTTTAGAATTTGGACCTAGACTTGAAAAATAAAAAAAAACTTGAAATTAAAATTGAACATTTATAATAGAAACTTGGAAAAACAAGAAATAATAATAAATAAAAAAGAAATAGGAATTTGCAAAGGAGTGGGAAATTGAAATCATAATTAAACCTGAAAAGTGAGAAAAATAGAAATTGGAAATTAAATTTAAAACTTAAAATAATTGGGAATAGAGATTAAAACTAAGCCTAGGAATAAAACTTTTATAAAAATAAATTGAAAGCAAGAAGAGAAAAAAAAAGTGGGAACCCTAGTCGTACGATTCGAAGGGACCGAACTTTCGAAAAAATATATTGCGACTCCAAAACGCGCCCAGCATGTCAATGAGGAGATGAATACATGATGCGAAGTGTTAGGGGTAAAATTTGGGATGTGACACTTACCATTCAGGTGCAAGATATTTTCTATCCATAATTGATGATTATTCTAGAAATTTATGGGTATTCATTCAGAAGACGAAGGATGAAACTTTTGAGAATGTCAAGAGTTGGAATGTTCTAGTCTAAACTCAAACTGGCAGAAAGGTCAAGATGTTGAAAACTGATAATGGCCTTGAATTCTACAATTAAGCTTTCAACAGTTACTGTGTCGAGTTTGGGATTACAAGGCAGAAGACTGTAGCAGATACTCCTCAGCAAAATGGTCTAGTTGACATATTCAATCGAATAATCCTCAAAAGGGTTAGATGCATGTTGGTTAGTGCTGGATTGAAGAAGGTGTTTTGAGTTGAGGCTGTTTCGACAACAATATATCTGATAAACAAATGTCCTTCGACTATGTTAGATATGAAGACACCTGAAGAAGTTTGGTCGGGACTTCCATTAGATCTCGACAAACTGAGAGTATTTGGTTGTGTAGCCTATGCTCACATTAGTAAAGATAAGGTCAAACCTAGAGCCTTGAAATGCATGTTCATGGGATACCCTGAAGGAGTCAAAGCTTATAGACTATGGTGCTTAGAGCCAGGTCATATGAGGTGTATCACCAGTCGAGATGTAGTTTTCAATGAAGCTATGATGGCTTTCAAGAAAACTGATGATGTTGTCGAAGAGCTGGAACAGGGAGAAATTCCTGTTGAGGTGGAGCATAGCGACGCTGAATTGCATGACCCAGATGAAGTCGAAGAAGAAATAAAAACTGTTGTCGAAGATGAGGAGACTGATAATGACTACCTGCTGGCAAGAGACAGGTCGAGAAAAGTCATCAAGCCACCTCAAAGACTTGGTTATGCAGATCTTATATCTTATGCCTTAATCTCTGCAAGTGAGGTTCTAGACGAAGAACCTAGAAACTATAAGGAAGTTATGAGGAGTTGAAATAAGACTGAATGGGTGAAGGCCATGAAGGATGAAATGAAATCTCTTTACTATAAAAACACATGGGAATTGATCGAAAAACCTGCTGGAGCCAGGTTAGTCAGCTGCAAATGGATTATTAAAGTTAAGGAAGGAATCGAAGGAGTGGCATCAAAGTGATACAAGACAAGGTTGGTTGCAAGGGGTTTCACTCAGAAAGGAGGTGTCGACTTCAATGATGTGTTCTCTTCTGTTGTGAAACACATGTTCATTCGAATGTTGCTTGCCATGGTGGCGCAATTTGACCTTGAACTGGAATAGATGGATGTTAAGATTGCATTTTTGTATGGTAATCTTGATGAAACAATCCTGATGAGGAAACCTGAAGGGTATATCGAAGAGGGGAAAGAAGAGTTTGTATGTAAAATGAAGAGATCTTTATATGGGCTAAAACAATCTCCTCGACGGTGGAATAGAAGATTCGACAATTTCATGGCACATATAAGTTTCATCAGAAGTCAGTTCGATCACTGTGTTTACTTCCGATTTTGACCGGGTAATTCATTTGTTATTTTGTTGCTTTATGTGGATGATATTCTAATAGCTAGCAACAATGTCAAAGATGTAAAAGAAGCATTATGACTTGAAGATTTTACAAAGGAGATGAAACTTCAAGGCCGATGTATCACTGTTAAATGTGATAGTCAAAGTGTAATACACTTGTCAAATAACTCAATCTATCATGAGCGAACCAATCACATTGATGTGAGGCTGCATTTCATCAGAGGGATAATCGAGCGTGGAGAAGTCAAAGTGCTGAAGGTTTCGACAAATCATAATGCTGCTGATATGATCACCAAGACGTTGTCTAGTTGCAAGTTTTTCCACTGTATGCAGTTGATAAAGCTGCATGAAGAAAGCTAGTTTGTTTCTTGTTGTTATAGAGTTTGTCCCAAGGTGGAGATTTGTGAGATATTGGATCAAATTCGAGGTTTAGCATGCCATCGAAGTCTACTCACATGATGTTGTTTAATTGGGTCTTGTGTTATGAATCCAATTGCTTAATTTAGCTTGTACCCTAAGTTAGCTTGTAATGGGTAGTTGTTAAAAAGCCTATTAGGTTAGTATGTTAGTTTTCTTATAAATAACATACTAATCTGTCATCTTTCGTATAAGGGAGATGGGAAGATAAAACCCTAATTCAAAGGTGAGAAATGTTATTTGTTATTATTGTATACTTGTAATATTGTTTTAAGAGAAAGTAAAGAATAACAGTTTATAATCAATCCTTATTGTTATCCTTGGTTACCCTAAACCCTAACCCTTGTGGATTTCTTGACTGATCAAGGAATCAATTATACTTTATTTCTAAGGTATCCGATTCATAACAATAATATATTACTTTTTTTTCATAAAATAAAATAAAATTAAAGAGAGAAGGAAATAAAATGTGAAATTGAAACCACAATTTTTTTATAATACAAAATTTAGTAAAAACTATGATTGGAAAAACAAAACAAAATAGATAAATAAAAAATAAAATATTAACCAACTGTTATTGACATAATTTAAAAATATCATAATTTTATATAATAAATGATATATTAGAAAAAAATTGTCATTAATTAACAAAATAGAGTTAATGAAAATATGTATTAAGAAAATTATTTTAATAATAAAATAATATTTAGAAAATCACCTTATTATAGTTGAGATAATATTAAACTGAGACTGAGATAGTGGTAGTAGTGGTTTAGAAGAGAAAAAAAAATTTATTACTCCATCAAAATAAAAATATAAAGTTAATGGGATAAATAAATAAATAAATATAAAAATAATAAACGACAATGTTATCTTCAATTTTGGCAATAAAATTGACAAGTGACTTAATAATTTATGATACTAAACATGGGCTAGTTGCTCTCAAAAAAGGAGATAGTATTTAGTAGGCATAAATTTGTCACATAAAAGGGGATAGTTCTGAAGAAAATTTATTAGGTATGTCTAAGGGATACTTCATTGAAGGGAAATTTTCAACAGCTATATTTTGTCACATAAAATATCTACTTCTGTTGTTAGTAATGACCAAATTGAAAATGTGTTAAATAGGTTATCACAGCGGCAACAAAAAAGAAAAGAAATTAACACTAAATTTTGATAAATATGTAATCTTTAACAATGAAAAGGCGGCTAAAATATTAATGATTTGACAAGTAATACAGCGTCGACAAAAAGTAAGTTGATAAAAAGCAACTGGTCTGAATTGTCCATTAGGATGTGAGTCAACGGCAGGTAACACGACGGAGAGTCTTAAGCGGTTATGAAAAAAGGGAAAAGACTTGCCTGTTACGAAGGGTAAAATGGCTCAACGGGATGTGTGGATTTAGTTGGTGACGTGTCCTCGGGTGAGGAGCATGTAGGATATGTGGTCTCCACTGACCCTAATGGATTGAGCCAACGTTTTGGGTCGTCCTCGACGTAGAACTGGATTGAGTCGTGCTCGACGTTGGGTTAACCATATGCCCAATTCAGAATAGGAGCCTCCAAGTCGTTGTTCCTAGGTAGAAGAACAATGACTTAGAGTTAGTTCATGTGTCGAGGTGGAGCAATCGACTTTCCACGAAGAGAGCATTCGCTTGGACACACGGTCATGAGCTCGTGTAGTCATAAACGGTGCCCACTACGGACGTCTCTTGTTTGTTGGTTTGTGTACATGAGGACGACGTCTTCCTCATAACTCGTTGGATTTCACTCACGAGGATGACACATTGTGCATGGATAGTGGTCGAGAGTTTGGTTAGCGGTCGCATCAAACACATGACTTTTGTAACGTCTAAATATTTAAATAATTGTTTTATTGAATATTTAATTAATTATTTGTGTTTAGTCGTATATTTTTATGTTGTGGTTGATTAAGTCGATAAGCCGAAAAAATAAGTTGGAAGCTGTAGAAATATTATTAGAGTTAATATTATAGTTGTTGTGATAGTTGGGTTGATGGGCTTAAAATCGCGTCCGAATTAGTAAAATAAGGGGTGCTATAGTTAGACCCATTAGTACTTATAAAGATTTAATTTAATTTAATAAAAATAAAATAAAATAGTAGAAACAAGTTGTATCAGTAGAAGAGGAAAACAAAATTTTGGTGCGATCGTGAGAGAAAGGGGAAAAGAGGAACGACAATCGGAATCCAATTGCTAGGGCTACCTTCGATCCAGACCTAAGGTAAGAGTGGGTTCGATTCTTATAATGAGGTATGAAATTCGATACTATGATTGGATAGTTTAGGTTGTTATGTATTTTTTTATTTTATTTTGATATTGTTATGAAGAATTTGTATCTTGTTGTTGCAATGGTGGATTGTGTAAAAATTGGTTGTCCGATTACTGATTTCTGTTGATTAAAAGTTGTTTTTGATTGTGTTGATTTATTGTTGATAATTTTGTGTTGAACGAATTATGGAAAAAATTGTGGTTGGGGACGATAAACAGAAATTACAGAGACTGGTAGTGGAAAGGGGTAAAACCCCAAGTGGCGCAAGCCACTTCACAAAGTGGCAGGAGCCACCTTCTTTTGGTACCAAGTGGCGCAAGCCACTTCATGAAGTGGCAAGAGCCACATTTTCTTGTGCCTATGGCACAAGTCATGGTGTAAAGTGGCAGGTGCCACATTTTATGTGTTGGCGTGGGATAAAGTAGCGCAAGCCACTACCTGACTAATGAAGGGTGGCGCAAGCCACCGTATAATGTGGGGTAATGCACTTTTTTTCATAACATTATTTAATAATTATAGTCCCTGAAGCTATGTAGAAAACCATGTAATTAATTTAAGAAATAATTATTTGACTAATTACAATTATAGTTAATTCAGTTTTAAGAGTGACAATTTTAATAATAAACATAATTAGTTAGTAATCAGAATGATAGTACTGTGAACTAAACAACTTTGAAAAATGATGCTGTGTTATATACTTTTGATAGAAGATAGTAAGATTAAGAATTTAGCAGAAGCAGCAACAGGTATGTGTCTATGACAGAAAATATTTAGCAGAACACATAAATTTCGATATTTGTAATAAACTCGTGAGCAGCTGCAGAATGTTCAAAATTATGTCGATTTAGTCGGTTTAGCCGAATTAGGCGGAAAACGTAGTTGCCCGGAATTTAACAAAATTAATCGAGGTAAGTCAGGTAAATTAAGAGTTGGTTTTTGTTGTGTCGTTTTGATGAAAATTTGTTGTATAATCGATTTGCAGGTACAGTTAAGTTGATATATGTTTCCGGTTTACAGAATAATTATAAAGTTGTTATGTTGGAGGCTTTTATGCCAAAGTAGAATATAAGTTGCTTATGTCGTAAAAGTTGTTGTGTTGCTCGTGTTGTTATGTTGTTTGCGTTGTAAAGTCGTGTATGTCATGTAGATTATATGCATTTTATGTCGGAGCCGTTGCTCACACCATGTTGGTCTAGATTGACAATTTAAGTTGAAAGTTGAAGGCTTATACCTTGATGCCTCGATAACCTGACAATGATTTAAGTTGGGAGTTCTATTATGAAATGATACCACATGCATATTTAGTAGAGTCGCATTAAAGTTGCATTATTTTGAGTTGTTATTGAGTTATTGTGTTAGTTGATGCTGTGAAGTGGTGAATTACTTTAAATCCTTATCTATGTACTGCTTTTCATATACTACTTATAATTATCGTAACTCACCCCTTCTGTTTGAATGTTGTCCTTATGTTGGCAACATGCAGGTAATCAAGAAGAGTAGTCGGTTACCTTTAGTCGAGTCGGTGGTCAGTCGCTCTGATACGTAGCACTCGGGGGGGGGGGGGGGGGGGGGAATGACGCGTGTCTGTTTTTGTTGCATGCTGAATTTTATTTACTTGAAGTACTTTAGAATAATTATTGGTTATTTTGAAGTTATTTTATGTTGGATAAAGATGCTACGAGTTGTTTTATGAATCTGCTGCATGATGTTTTATGAAGTTGAATTATTTTAGTAATATGATGTTGTTTTATGTTTATTTATGAAAAGTGCTATGTATTAAGCATGCTATACTTTAAGTTGGAATTTGTTGAAAGTTGAAAATGTGATATCCCGTTTATGTGGAAATTTTTTGTAAACTCTGATTTTAATTATATTCAAGGGTAGAAAATAGGGTATTACATTAATGGTATCAGAGCAGGTCGGTCTGTCCGGCCAAGTGTCGAGTCTTAGTTATCTAACAATCGAGTATTGTTATTGTTCTAACTTTTGGTTGTGTTATAGTGATAAGTTGAGATGACTGGAAGAAACGATGATGTGATGGCTACTACGACGCAAGCGATGGCACAAGTTGTGCAGAACTTGCCAAATGCTGGTGAAGATGCTGGATCACGTTGCTTGACAACTTTTGAAATAGAGAATCCGCTAGTGTTCAAAGGAAAGCATGATCCAGATGCAACATTAGGATGGTTGAAGGAGATTGAGAGGATCTTCTGTGTTATGGATTGCACTCCGGCACAGAAGGTTAGGTATGGAACTCACATGCTGACAGTCAAAGCTGATGACTGGTGGCTAGAGACTCGTGAGAGGTTGAGTGCTGCAGGTGAAGTAATCACTTGGGATGTATTCCGTAGGGAATTCATGAGAAAGTATTATCCAGAGGATGTCCGTGGCAAGAAGGAAATTGAGTTCCTTGAGCTTAAGCAAGGAAACATGTATGTCACCGACTATGTTGCAAAGTTTGTTGAATTGTCCAAGTTTTATCCTTACTATACTGGTGTTGATGCTGAATTTTCAAAGTGCATCAAGTTCGAAAACGAGTTACACTCTGAAATCAAGAAGGCTGTTGGGTATCAGAAGATACGAATCTTTTCCGAGTTGGTTGATAGCTGCAGGATATTTGAGGAAGACGATAATTCTCATTACAAGGTTGTCAGTGATCGAATAGGAAAGCAACAACAGAACCGTGGCAAGCCGTATGATGCTCCAGCTGGAAAAGGGAAACATGAAGCTGCTCCTGCTCAGAGAACTAGTGGGGGAGGTGCTCATGCTGGTATAGTTTACTTCAAGTGTGGTCAGGCTGGTCATAAAAGTAATGCATGCACTACTGAGGTAAAGAGATGTTTTCGATGTGGTAAGACTGGGAATACAATAGCTGATTACAAGCACAAGGAAATTATCTATTTTAATTGTGGCAAAAATGGCTTATTGGCAGCCATTGTCAGAAGTAGAAGAAAGCTCTGACTGGAAAAGTGTTCGCGTTGACCGAAACTCAAACAATTAACGAGGATAAAATTATCAGAGGTACATGCTTCATTAATAATACTCTTTTAATTACTATTATTGATATTGGTGCTACGCACTATTTTATTATTGCTGTCTGTGTTCAAAGATTGGGTTTAAATTTGTCTGCTATGAATGGTGAATTGATTGTTGAGATTCCAGCTAAGGGATTGATATCTACTTCTCTTGTGTGTTTAAAGTGTCCTTTATCGATCTTCGATAAGACTTCTATGTTGATTTGGTGTGCTTACCGTTGACCGGGATGGATGTAATATTTGGTATGAACTCGTTAGAGTATAACTACATTCATATAAATTGTTATTGCAAGTCTGTGAGGTTATCTACTCCTGGAGAGGAAGGAGTTGGTTTGTTATCTTTCAGAGAGCTACAACAATTGATGAAAGAAGAAGGTCATATATTTTCTTTGATGGAAATGTTGTCAGTTGAGAGTAAAGCTAAAATTGATGAATTGATGATAGTGAAGGAATTTCCTAAAGTTTTTCCTGATAAGATTCCTGATGTGCTGCCAGAGAGAGAATTTGAATTTGCTATTGATCTGGTACCTGGTACTAGACCTGTTTCGATGGCACTATACATAATGTCGGCATCCGAATTGTCTGAATTAAAGAAGCAATTGGAAGATTTACTTGAGAAAAAGTTTGTAAGACCCAGTGTATATCCGTGGGGAGCTCCAGTGTTGCTAGTGAAAAAGAAAGATGGTAGTATGTGACTTTGTGTTGATTATAGACAATTGAATAAAGTGACGATCAAGAATAAGTATCTGCTTCTGAGAATAGATGATTTGATGGACAATTGGTGGGTGCTTGTGTGTTCAGTAAGATTGTTTTGAGATTGGGTTATTATCAGATAAAAGTGAAAGATGAAGATATTCAGAAGACAACGTTCAGAACACGGTATGGACATTATGAGTATTCTGTGATGCCTTTCGGTGTGACTAACGCGCCAGGAGTATTTATGAAATACATGAACCGTATTTTTCATACTTATCTGGACCGTTTTGTAGTTGTATTCATCGATGATATTCTGATTTACTCTAAGTCCGAAGAAGAGCATAAGGAACATTTGAGATCAGTGTTGGAAGTTTTGAAAGATAAGAAATTGTATGCAAAGTTTTCCAAGTGCGAGTTTTGCTTGAAAGAAGTCAGTTTTCTTGGCCATGTAATTTCAGGGAATGGTATTGATATGGATCCTTCAAAGGTAGAAGCTGTGTTGCAATGGGAAACTCCGAGGTCGGCTACTGAGATTAGAAGCTTTTTGGGATTAGCTGGATATTATAGAAGGTTTATTGAAGGATTTTCTAAGTTAGCACTTCTGTTAACTAGATTAACTTGTAAAAGTAAAGCTTTTATGTGGGATGTTTAGTGTGAAGAGAGTTTTACCGAATTGAAGAAGAGATTGATGTCGACGTTGGTTTTGACTCTACCAAATCCAAAAGAACCGTTTGTAGTTTAATGTGATGCTTCATTGATGGGTTTAGGAGGTGTGCTTTTGAAAAAAAAAAGGTAATTGCTTATGCGTCGCGACAGTTGAGAATCCATGAGAAGAACTATCCTACGCATGATCTAGAACTTGTTACAGTTGTTTTTATGTTGAAGATTTGGAGGCATTATCTTTATGGTTCTAGATTTGAAGTTTATAGTGATCATAAAAGCCTAAAGTATTTGTTTGATCAGAAAGAGCTGAATATGAGACAACATAGATGGTTAGAGTTGCTGAAGGATTATGATTTCAGTTTGGATTATCATCCAGGCAAAGCGAATGTTGTGGCCGATGATTTAAGAAGAAAAATCTTGCATATGTTGACAATGATGATTAAGGAATTAGAATTAATTGAGCAGTTTCGAGATAAGAGTTTGGTTTGTGAAGTGACACCGCAAAGTGTGATGTTGGGCATGTTGAAGATTAATAATGACTTTCTGGATAGTATTCGAGAGACTTAGAAGCTGGATGTGAAATTATTGGATATCATGAACAGTTGTGGTCAATCAGAGAAGAGTGGTTTTAAGATTGATGCGAGAGGTGTGTTAAGATTGCATGAACGAATTTGCATTCCAGATGATGCAGATATGAAGAAGAGGATTCTTTGAAGAGGGTCATAATAGTAATTTGAGTATTCATCCGGGAGCTACTAAAATGTATCAAGATTTAAAGAAAATATTTTGGTGGTCCGGAATGAAAGAAGATGTGGCATGTTTTGTGTATGCGTGTTTGACTTGTCAGAAGTCAAAAATTGAGCATCATAAGCCTGTTGGGTTGATGCAACCGTTGGAAGTTCCAGAATGGAAATGGGATAACATTTCTATGGACTTTGTGATATGGCTGCCTGTTACTTTAAGAGGGCATGATTCGATTTGGGTGATTGTTGATAGGCTTACGAAGTCGACTCATTTCATACCTATTAACATCACATATCCAATTGCGAGGCAGAGATTTATATCCGAGTAATTGTGAAGCTGCATGGTGTTCCTCTATGTATTGTTTGGGATAGATATCTGAGGTTTATGTCGGAGTTTTGAAAGAGTCTGCAAGAGGCATTGGGTTCTAAGTTGAGATTGAGTTCGACATATCATCCTCAGACTGATGGCCAAACTGAGAGGATTTTTCAGTCATTGGAGGACTTGCTACGAGCTTGTTTTCTTGAGCAGGGAGGTTCGTGGGACACTTATCTTCCGTTGATCGAGTTTACATATAATAATTACCATTATAGTATCAGAATGGCACCTTTTGTAGCGCTGTATGGTCGGAGGTGTAGAACTCCGTTGTGTTGGCATGAATTTGGTGAAAGTTTAGTACTTGAACCAAAATTAATTCGAGAAACTACCGTGAAAATAAAGTTGATCCGAGAGAAGATGAAGGCTTCTCAGAGTAGGCAAAAGAGTTACCATGACAAGCGAAAGAAAGATTTAGAATCTCAAGTTGGTGACCATGTGTTTTTGAAAGTCACGCTTGTGATTGGTGTTGGGAGGGCTTTGAAGTCTAAGAAGCTCACTCCTTGTTTTATCGGTCCCTATCAGATTTTGGAGATAGTTGGGAAAGTTGATTATCGGATGGCGTTACCGCCAACACTTTCGAATTTTCACGATGTGCTCCATGTGTCGCAACTTCAGAAGTATATTCTTGATCCATCTCATGTGGTTAGTATGGACGATGTGCAAGTGCGGGATATTCTTATTGTGGAGACGAAGCCTGTACGAGTTAAGGATCGTGAAACAAAGACTCTTCGAGGAAAATAGATCGTGTTGGTCAAAGTTGTTTGGTTGGGAGCTGATGGAGAAAGCACAACCTGAGAATTGGAGAGCAAGATGCGAGACTCTTATCCCGAGTTGTTTGAATCAGGTAAATTTTCGAGGACAAAAATATTCTAAGTGGGGGAGAGTTGTTACCCCCAAATATTTAATTAATTTTTTTATTGAGTATTTAATTAATTATTTGTGTTTAGTCGGTATATTTTTATGTTGTGGTTGATTAAGTCGATAAGCCAAAAAAATAAGTTGGAAGCTGTAGAAATATTATTAGAGTTAATATTACAGTTGTTGTGATAGTTGGGTTGGTGGACTTAAAATCGTGTCTGAATTAGTAAAATAGGGGGTGTTATAGTTAGGCCCATTAGTAATTATAAAAATTTAGTTTAATTTAATAAAAAGAAAATAAAATAGTGGAAACAATTTGTATCAATAGAAGAGGAAAACAAAATTTTGGTGTGATCGTGAGAGAAAGGGGAAAAGAGGAACGACAATCGGAATCCAATTCATAGGGCTACCTTCGATCCAAACCTAAGGCAAGGGTGAGTTCGATTCTTATAATCGGGTATGAAATTCAATACTATGATTGGGTTGTTTAGGTTGTTATGTATTTTTGTTAATTTTGATACTGTAATGAAGAATCTGTATCTTGTTGTTGCAATGGTAGCTTGTGTAAAAATTAGTTGTCCGATTACTGATTTTTGTTGATTAGAAGTTATTTTTAATTGTGTTGATTTATTGTTGATAATTTTGTGTTGAACGAATTCTGGAAGAAATTGTGGTTGGGGACGATAAACATAAATTATAGAGACCGGTAGTGGGAAGGGGTAAAACCCCAAGTGGCGCAAGCCACTTCAAAAAGTAGCAAAAGCCACCTTCTTTTGGTACTAAGTGGCGCAAGCCACTTCATGAAGTGGTAAGAGCCACATTTTCTTGTGCCTATGGCGCAAGCCATGGTGTAAAGTGGCAGATGCCACATTTTATGTGTTGGCATGGGATAAAGTGGCGCAAGCCACTACCTGACTAATGAAGAGTGGCGCAAGCCACCCTATTATGTGGGGTAATGCACTTTTTTTTCATAACGCCATTATTTAATAATTATAATCCCTTAAGCTATGTAGAAAACCATGTAATTAATTTAAGAAATAATTATTTGACTAATTACAATTATAGTTAATCCAGTTTTAAGAGTGGAGATTTTAATAATAAACAAAATTAGTCAGTAATCAGAATGGTAGTACTGTGAACTAAACAACTTTGATAAATGTTGTTGTGTTATATACTTTTGATAGAAGATAGTAAGATTAAGAATTTTGCAGAAGCAGTAGCAGGTATGTGTTTATGAAAGAAAATATTTAGTAGAACATAGAAATTTCGATATTTGTAATAAACTCGTGAGCAGTCGCATAATGTTCAAAATTGTGTCGATTTAGTCGGTTTAGCCGAATTAGGCGGAAAACGTAGTTGCCTAGAATTTAAGGAAATTAATCGGGGTAAGTCGGATAAATTAAGAGTTGATTTTTGTTGTGTATTTTTGATAAAAATATGTTGTATAATCGATTTGCAGGTACAGTTAAGCTGATGTATGTTTTCGGTTTACAAAATAATTCTAAAGTTGTTATGTTGGAGGCTTTTATGCCAAAGTCGAATATAAGTTGCTTATGTCATAAACGTTGATGTGCTGCTCGTGTTGTTATGCTGTTTGTATTATAAAGTCGTGTATGTCATGTAGTTCATATGAATTTTATGTTGGAGCCCTTGCTCACACCATGTTGGCCTGGATTGACAATTTAAGTTGAAAGTTGAAGGTTTATGCCTTAATGCCTCGATAACATGACAATGATATAAGTTGAGAGTTCTTCTCTGAAATGGTACTACATGCATATTTACTAGAGTAGCATTAAAGTTGCATTATTTTGAGTTGTTGCTGAGTTATTGTGCTAGTTGATGCTGCGAAGCGGTGAATTACTTGAAATCCTTATCTATATATTGCTTTTCATATATTGCTTATAATTATCATAACTCACCCATTCTGTTTGAATGTTGTCCTTATGTTGGAAACATGAATGTAATCAAGAGGAGTAACCGGTTACCTTTAGTCGAGTCGGTGGTCAGTCGCTCTGATACGTAGCACTCGGGGGGAATGACGCGTGTCTGTTTTTGTTGATTTTGTTGCATGCTGAATTTTATTTACTTGAAGTACTTTAGAATAATTGTTGGTTATTTTGAGGTTGTTTTATGTTGGATAAAGATGCTACAAGTTGTTTTATGAATCCGCTGCGTGATGTTTTATGAAGTTGAATTATTTAAGTAATATGATGCCGTTTTATGTTTATTTATGAAAAGTGCTACGTATTAAGCATGTTATACTTTAAGTTGGAATTTGTTGAAAGTTAAAAATGTGATATCCCGTTTATGTGGAAATTTTTTGTAAACTTTGATTTTAATTATATTCAAGGGTAGAAAATGGGGTGTTACAACTTTCCACACGAGTTATCATGTTTCCCGTAAGTTTGCTTTAAGATTTTCCTCGAGGTTATGCTCGTGATAGAACACAAATGCTTGTTGCTTGTGTTCGACATCGTAACTTGTACCAAGCTTTTCCCCGAGGCCATGCCCGTGAGGGAAAGTAGAGGTTTGTCGCTTGTGTTCAACAAGGGACTTGAAGAGGCAACTGCTTGTACTCGACGTCTTGGAATCCAGATGGTTAATAGGATTGCGAAAGACAAACATTTCGTCCCCTCGTGCCACGTGTTACGACTATTAAATGCGCAATGATAACCTATGCGTTGGGTTACTCAAGAACCAAATTAAGACATAATTGTCCAAATCGACGCCACGTTTCCCCGTGCATTAGAGGTGAGTTATAAATAGGAAGAGTGTAGGGTCATTTGGTTTGTTCGCTCTTTTCTTTGTTTTCCCAGTTTTCTCTTATCCCCTACAATGTTTGCTTTACTGTCTTCGTTGTCGTCGCTAAGATGCCTATAACCTCTGTCGATTCTCAACTCAAGATCTCAAATCAAGTGGGTTGTTTCATTTCTATTTTTGGTTTGTGTCGCTACCAGGATTTTCATCCTGGTACAAACGCGAAAGTGGCGTGGAAAAGGAAGAGTCGTCAGTCAGACATTTTTATCCTGAAGGAAGGGTAATGCTGCACAAACCCGAAAGAATGAGAAATTAGGGTCTCGCGAACAAAAGATAAAGGGTAAGGGAGTCAGTTACGTGAAGGGAAGGTATTAGCACCCCTTTACGTCCTTCTTCCTAGACAGAATCCATGCTTGCTTGAACTGCTCAAAGGGTGTGGTAATCTGCTTCATCTGCTGCTGAACTGGAAAGAAAAAAGAACGAGAAAAATGTAGGGAGAAGAAAGAAATGTGCTGGAATGGGTCCTTCCCCAATTCCTATGTATTTCATCAGGAGTGAGAATCAGAGTCAACGTAGTTCCTCTAGCTAGGGGGAAATTCATTTGTTTGTGTTTTTATGATTGAACTACTTATGCATATGCTCAGGTGTTGCAGGCTTGTCTAGAACGAGTGTGTTTACTTTCTTGCAAGAGACAAGTCGAAGTGAGTTCTTTTGTTTAAAGTGAAAGTGATGAGAAGAGAATTCCCGAAGGAAAGACGCTTGTTATTGGTTTGGAGCTTTTTAGAAGCTTTTTCTCTGAGTTTGCATATGAGAGTGTATTCAAGTCTCATTCAATGGAGTGTGTACTTCTTACATCACTCCAAGATGGAATGAAGAAGAATTACACTTAAGTAAGGAGAAGATCCCTAAGACTTAGTTCCAAGGATTGAGGCTCAAGCACACTAGCCGACTTTTACTTATTAGGTGTTTTGTTGTTTTTGGTGAAGAAGTACTTTTTAGGCTTTCTTTGTGAAAATAACTTCATGCTTAGACTTTTACATCATGCTAGAAAAATTTAAATTACCCTAAGATGAGATAGAATCAAATGCCCCATGGAATAATTCTATGACAGAAGAAGCCACTTTAACCTTTATTAGGTATTTTTGAGTTGTTTTGAGATGAGAAAGAGAAGGCACCAAAAGAACTCAAGGTAAAAGATCTAAGGGAAACTAAACCATCCTAAGTAAGTTTTCATGCTTGGATATCCTAAGTTAGTGAGATTTAAGATCTCTATCCTAATGAAGAAGAAGGAGATAAGAAGAGAAAAGAAGACGAAGAAGAAAAGGATTAGAAAACAACTTACTTCCAAGATGGAAGTTAAGTTCCTTCTAAGGGGGAGGAAAAATAGTTATGCAAATAAAATCTTCTTGGATGATTAAACAAACACAAGATTAAAATGAAAAATAATAGGGAGAAGTTGGAATGTGGAAGCATATCCACACTCCTAAGAAGTGAAATAGAAGCTAAACACACAAAGATGGCACATGGAAAGGATTCAAAGGTTAAATAACCTTACAAGTCAGAACCAAACCATAAATGAACTTTAATAATCTCAAATAACCCAAACCAAATCAAACAAGTGAAAAGAAGCACCAAAGTGGCAAATAAGTTCAAAGGAAGCACACATGAAGATGTAAGGATGCAAAAGAGCACAAACATTGCTAAAAACACATGATAAATACGAAAGTCATAATGTTATGCCATATTAGAATACCTAATATTATCCTAGATGAGCATACCAAAGTGAATGGATTAGTTCATGATAGAATGAGAGAGGAAGAAGAGAAGACAAGCACATGTTCATGTAAGGAGAAAACATAAGTCAAGATGAAAGCAAAATAAGAAAAGATGGATATATGTTGATGAAGGTCAGTGGCATATGACCATGATGGAATAATAAAGATGCACATACAAGCATACCAAATGCACATAGCAAACCATATTCAAAAAACTCATCAAACATGCGAAACAAAGTCACATAAGAAAAATATGCTTCATACTTAAGATGGATGACAAAAGATGTAACATGACATAAAAATATGGATGCTTATGCATAAATTCAGTAGCATACTTGATGTGTAATGTAAATAAGATGAAGATATGAACATGTTAGATACACACAAACAAGCATAAAAAGCATAATAGGAGAAGACATGGAAGAATCATGTCAAAAAGGAACAAAGATGCACAAACTCAAGTGTCGCTCCCAAAGATTTGCATCCCGGTACAAGCGCGAACGGTCGGCGAAAGAGGACATGAGAATGAACTGAAAAGAGTTGCCAGGTAGGCATTTTTATCCCGAAGGAAAGGTAATGCTGCATAAACCTAGAAAGAGATGGATAAGATGGTTGCGAACCAGAGAAACTGAGAAAGGGGGTTAGTTACAACCTGGGAAGGTATTAGCTCCCAGATTGTCCGTCGTACTCGACGGGATCCACGCTTGAAAGTTTGTGTTTAAAGGGGTAGTGTCAGTGTTATCTGTGTGCAAAAGCTGGAAAAGAATGCAAGTGTCAGTGCAAAAGAAGTGTGAAGTGAATTGCTCAAGAATGAGGCTTGAAGAATAAGGCTGGAAGAGGGGGAATATACAGAGACTTTTGTTCGATAACTGTTAAGTTATGCCTATGTATCCTCTCGTGCAATGAGGAAGTCAGAACACCGTAGTTCGACTCAAAGAGACTGAAAGATAAATTTGACTGGTGAACTGCTTGCTTGTCTATGCTCAAGTGTATGACCTGTCTGGCTCAAGTGCAAACTGTCTTGCATTAGACGAAAGAAGCAAGTTCTCGTTTATGAGTGAGTGTGATGAGAAAAGAATCCCGAAGGAGACGATTATTATTTGTTTTTGGTGTTTTCAATCTTTTATTGACTTTTTGAGTTTGTCATAAGAAAATGAGCTTAAGCCTAAACCAAGGGTTTAGTAAACTCATCACATCCTCTCTCTGATTAGGGGTAATGAGAATACCTTAAGTATGAAGTAAGCACCTCACACTTAATCACCATGATGTAGGATTAAGATTATTAACCTACTTGTGATTATTTAGATGTTTTTCGGAGTTTTTGTTTAGTGTTAAGTAATGAGTTTAAGCCATAATCAAAGATTTAATGAACTCATTACACCATCCTAATAGAAGGATAATAAATGAGAACATTTAAGCTGAGGAAGATACCTCAACTTAATCCATGATTAGGGATTAACCTCATGACAAAACAAAGCCTTTATTAAAGTGGATTTTAATTAATGGTAAGATTAAGAAGTGAATTTTATGGTTTGTAAGACAACTTGAAGGGGACTTGTCCATTAACACTAGGGTTAGTCCTTCTTAACCAATTAAGGAAGAATTAGAACCCTAATGCAAGGCCCAAGTTACAAGCTTGATGTCTTAGTGATTATTAGGTGAATTGATTAAAGGATTTAAACACATTAAGGGTTTAACACTTAGGATTAAAGTTATACACTCCATCCTAATAGAAGGATGCATGCATAAGCTTAATCACAAAGCCTTAAAACCTTTAAGGTTTAGTCCTTGATTATGAGATGAGAAGAGAAGACACAAAGATGACACAAAGGTAAAACTAATGGGGGACTAATCAAACCCTAATTGTTATCATACTTGGGTATTCCTAGGGTTTATAAGGCTTGCAAGAGATCTTCAAGGAAAAGCTACCAAGGAAGGAGCAGGATGGAAGGAGGAGAAGCAGAAAGAAGAAAGACAACTTACTTCACTTAAGAAGACAAGTTGCTTGAAGAAAGAAAGTGAGGAGGGAACATGAATGAGCAAGCTCACTCTAATACAAAAGCAAAATGCAGCAATGAACGCATAAGAGAGATGAGAAGAGATTGTGAGAAGTGAAGGCAAATTCACTTCTCAAACACTTACCACCTGAAAAGTTAGCAAAATGAAATGAAATGAAATGACAATGGGATGAAATGCCAAGATGAAAACCAAAACCAGAAGTATGTTCATGATGCTAATGATGCAAAGAGACGACACAAATGTATGTCATGAGATGAAGATGATCATACCAAGGATGGGAATGCAAATGAAGCATATAAGAGGCATGAAAGTTCATGAATGCACATGGAATGAAATGAAAGAAAAACATGGCAAATAGATGATGCAGTGGTCAAGCATGATTCTAAGGTGTCCTAAGGTGTCTTATATGTCATGTGAATGCACAAAATATCATGGAAAGTTCATGTATGCAAGCTTATACAAGATGGATGCAAATGTGATGCAAAATTAGGGTTATATTAACATATGAGATGCATAATTCAAAAACAGAAGCAAAACATGAGATAAAATATTGAAAATGGACTCAAAGGAACCCTAAACCTATACTAGTTCACCATCCAAAGGGGGAGGTCAGAAGCTTAACCTAGAAGGACTTATGATTTTTCGAAGTTTCTAAGGTTTTAAGGGTGATCCTAAAGGTAAAATGCCAAACAAATTGAAAATGCATTATAAAAATGAAACAAAAATGTTTTTAGGAACTTGAAGTCATGCATAACACAATGCAAAAAGAATCATTCACAAACTCACTTTGATTCAAACGTTATGAATTTTTGAAGTTAGGGTTAAAAATATTCAAGTTTAAGAACCCTAATTCAATTGAAAAATGTCAAAGTATGATCAAAACCAAAAAGAAATTTGCGTGGTGAGTTTGTAAATGCTTCTAAATGCCTAAGAATGTTCTCTGAATTTTTTTTGGGATTTTTAAATACTTAAATGTATTTTTAATTAATTAATTTTCATTAACTAATTAAAAATATTCATTTAAATGATTTAAAAATATTTTTTGAAACAAAAAATAAAAATAAAAATATTTTTGGGTTCTGAAAATTAATTAAAGTTTGGATAAATTTTTTTAGAATTTTTAGACTATTTTTGCTATTTTTAAAAATTCGTGCAAATTTAAATAAAGAAAATGAAATAAAAATTAATAAAATTGGAAGTATGCTGGATGGAGAGTCGGGATTCAATCTGGGCTTTAAAGGGGTTGACTGGGCGCGCATCTGGACGGCCCAGGTTCAAACTTCATTAATCATGATTATTTATTTAATTAATCCTAATTTAAAAACTAATGACTCAATTTACACCATCTAAGGCACGCGGGAAAGGTTGATCAGACGGCCCAGATTCAAACAATGCCCTAAACCTAATTAAAAATCCTAATTACTTTCAGGTGGCCGGAAATGACCTCCGGTCATCTTCTCCGGCCACATCTCCCCTGAGAATTTCCCAAAACGCTCCCTAGGTCATTTCTGGAGCTCTAAAGCTCCAGATTGCTTCCTCTCACCTTCCTAAGATCAACCCCACCCTCAAACTCCATTTCTTTTCACTCACAAACAAGATTCGAATCAAAGTATAAAAATGACAGAAATTTCAGAACAACCATACTTCATTTCTCAACCATTTTCAAAACCACAAAGCTCAGTGTACTCAGGGGATCACAAGGAACATTTCTATAACCTTAAAAAAGATTTCTGGAAAAAAAGTTTGAGAGAGCTACCTGAGATGGAGCTTCAACCCTAGAGCTTTCAGGCTGCTTTCTTGCTTCAAAATGCCTCCAATGACCTCCCTGAAGAAGCTTTGATGCTTGGTTGGAGTTTGTTTTGGCTGGTTTATGAGTTTGATGAAGTTTAGTTCAAAGGGGGAAGGAAATCGTGTTTTTTGTATGGTGGCTTTTAGGGCAAAATGAAGGGTGGGAAATGATAAGTGAGTGAAGCTGAGATGAATGGTGGAAGAAGTTTTAAGTTTTGTGGAGTATGATGAGAGTTTCGAATGAAAATGCAAAGAGGGAGGTTTTTGTGTATGCTGACTTGTGGGAGAGTTCAGGCTATGTTCTTGTTATGTTTGGCTTGCATTTGATTAGTATAAACAAATGTGATTGGTCAGAAAGTTGGTAATGGCATAGTGTGATTGGTATGACTTGTTTTGCAAAAAGTCAAGGTTATGTGTCCTTTGAGGTATGGGCAAGCTCAGGCCAAGGACAAGGGCATGTCTGGTGCAGCTGTGATCAAGGAGAACCATGGAAATGAGATTGAGGCAAATCAGCAAGTGGATGGAAGTTTATGTGTCATTTTGCAAATTCCATGAAGTTTGACCCTTTTGTAATTTCTTCATGTGCAAGTCATGAAATTTGGAAATTCTTGGGCCAATTCTGACTTTGAGGCATTGCACAAAGTTTGTATGATGATTAGAAGTCAATTTGAAGTCACAAATTTGCTTGGTATGAGGTTTTGCAAAAATCCCTCTTTGGCATGAAACTTGAAATTATGTGATTTTTGCCAACTTTGGAAAGCCATAACTTGAGTTCAAAAATGAATTAGATCTTGTTCTTGTACTTTTTGAAAAGGGAATGATCCAATATACAACTTTCATGACCAATAATTTTTCATTTGAAGCATTTTTGGTTGAGAAAGAGGAGGTTGAAAAACTTTCCCAAAATGGAAAGTTTACATTACAAGTCATTTCCATTTTTGGCAACTTTTGGTTTTGCCCACTTTTCTTCAAATTTGTGAACTTATAAGCACTTCAATGGTCAAATAAATACCATATAACTTCATTTTGATGAAAAATCCATTTTGGTTCCATGTTGGGGGGCCTCAGATGCCTTGATTTTGCTCTGACTTGCTCAAGAAGTTACCCAGTGATCAGATGACTTCCATAATGAATTTTTCCATCCAAATTGGTATGCATGATCCTTATAACATATAGAGACCAATAGAAACAAGAATGACCAAAAAATTTGGAGTTATGGCCTCTGAAACCAAAACCCTAATTTTAGGTCATCTGTGTAGTTAAACCTGGCTCTGCCTCCATGCCTTGCCAGTTCTTGTGATTTTATGACTTTCTTGATCTTGGGAGGATATAATATGATGATTGAACATACATGGACCCTCTTGAGATGATTAAAGGCCTTTGGAGTGGCTCATATGGCTCATGGACTGCTCAGATCACAAACCCTAGGTGCAGATGACTTTGAACCAATGCAGTGAAGCAAGAATGCAACATGATGTGATATGACTGAACAAATGCAAATGAAAAGATCAAAAGCCATGGTGTGAACTTAGTGAGGGAAAATTTGGGGTGTTTACAGCTGCCCCTATTCAAGCATGAGTTAGCTGTGCAGGATGTAAGCGACGGCTTAACAGGTAAACAAGATAACTTGTGGTTGAATACCAAAGACAGTCCAAAATTTGCACTCAATGGGTGAAGAAGAAAATGGATATATATTATAAAAGGAAGTAAAGTATGTTTATAAAAAAATGCGGGCGATGGAGGACGACCATCGAGCAGAGGACGACTGATGGGGATGAAGCAATGACGGGGACGACCGACATGCTGGGGAAATAAAGAGATTATGATGGGGACGACCATCAAATACAGTAACAAGGTTCTCTGGGGATTAAAGGTGAAGTCAAATGATGGGGACGACCATCAGGTTTGAAGCATAAATGAAATAAATGATGGGGTACGGTCATCAAAGGTGAAAGACGATCACCTAGCAGGGGACGGTTGCTATGTTGGGGATATGGATGAGGGACGGTCATCCAAGGTGAAGGATGATCACCTGGAAAGGTACGGTTGCCGAAAGTATCATGACATAGGATGAATGTCGGATAGAAAAGGTCGACAATGGGGAAGGCCATCAGATAAGCATGATGAAGGACAATCATCAAGAGGTGAAGGACGATCACCTAGCAGGGTACGGCTCCTCCCGGGGTTTATCATGACATAGGACGAATGTCAGATAACAAGATCAACGATGGGGACGACCATCGGATAAACATGATGAAGGACGATCATCAAGAGGTGACGGACGATCACCTAGCAGGGGACGGCTGCTAAAATATCACGACATAGGACGAATGTCGGATACGAAAGGGTTCCAATAATGGAGACTCCGCTGAGGGAAGGGATGAAGGACGATCATCCAAAGGTGAAGGACGATCACTTGGCAGGGTACGGCTGCCGAAAGTATCATGACACAGGACGAATGTCAGATAGAAACGAAATTTTCTTGTTACTACGAATTTGCTGGGGACTCTTCTGGGGAATGGTAGACACAGACGAGTGTCTACATTCAAGAAAGGAAAGGTATAAGCGTTTGACACTGTGTATAGATTAAAGATGCGGACGAGCATCCTTAAGACTATGATACGGACGAGTATCAGTAGAAACAAACACTGACACATGTTCAGAGATGATGATACGGACGAGTACCAACTGGTTAACAAAGAACACGGACGAGTGTTGAATCTAAGGAGAGATAAGTGGTGTATACAAGATACAGACGAGTATCTGTATGAGTGAAAAATAAGCATGAGTGAGACACAAACGAGTGTTCAACTTGCTGGGGAGAGTATGATACAGACGAGTATCATAAGAGAAAATGTATAAGTTATGAACTTATGAGTGTAAAAGATATTCTGAAGTTCTGTTGGGATAAGATGACACGGACGGGTGTCGGAAGAAGTGTATTATAAATAAGTGTTTGGTTTACAATAAGTGTTTAGGCAACCATGCTGGGGAAAGGTGACACAGACGAGTGTCAAAGGAGTGTATAGATATTTGTTTGTGTTTCTTATCTGCAGGGGAGTATATGACACGGACGGGTGTCGGAAAAGAGTATATATTGATGTTTATAGTGAGTGCAAAGGGGACGCTTTGGCTTTCTGCTGGGACTGGGAGTCTTTGCTGATAAAATGTCGGTATATACAGGCATTGGTTCATGACTTGTGATTATGCAATATGTTTGATTTTTTCCGTAATTCTCTGTATTAGACGGAATGCTATGCTCTGAGGTGATTTATGATGCGAATGCCATGATTATGCAAAGATACCGATCCGAGATTCGGATCCTGTTGCTGTGAAGAACTCTGGCCGATCTGCTTGAAGGAATATCCCAGCTGGGGATGCGATCATTGATGATTCTGCTTGGGGAATAGGTCACTGACAGACCTATCTTGGTGATGAGGAGCCCAACTGGGGTCTGTGGAAGCTTTTGTCACTTTGTTGCAAGATTTTCAGACATTGCTCTTCTGGATAGAGGCTGGAGCTCTGTGGTGAGATGGTTCCCTGTCTAGCACTCGGCTGGGGAGGAGAAATATCACTGAACGATCTTCCTATAGATTTCTGTATGGATCCTGCAGAGGAAATAATGATTTGACAGCTTGCTGGGGAGAAGCTTTCATGCCCCATGTTGCGCTTTGAATACCTGCAATCCTGTTATGACAAAGAAACGTACAAGTATCCCGAGGTATCCCTTACTGGATTTCATCATAGGAGTTTAGACACTCCCGGGAGTAAGTAATATGTCTCCTGTAAGCATGTGATTAGAAAGGGTGCATCTGTATTTATGCAACCATTATATCAGGTATATTGGACATTTTTGAAAATGAAATAAAATGTACAAGATGAAGTGTGACTGAAAATCTGATTTTATTAATTTGTGTGCCCTGAATTGGCAAATACAGTCAAAGAAACAGATCCCCTGAAATGAGGAGATTGTTACAAATTGAGAAACAAAAAGGTGCTGGCAGTGTTGACGATGCTTTAGTGAGCTTCCCTTTTGCTATGACTCGTATGACATTGACGTTCTTCTCATCTTGCTTTCTGAAGAAGGTTGATTCTGATCGACGCTTGGACCTTTAGAAGCTTGCCATATTGTGGGTGATACAGATGAATTCAGAATACAGTTGTTCGCTTATTCCCTTATTTTGCGTGGATCGCCCTTTGGGGTTTTCAATCCACCGGGATACCCATTTTTTCCTGAGCTGTCCAATGCGGCTTTTCAACTCAGCGGGAGTACATTTTTATTATTTCCCTTATTTTTGCCCGAGTCTTTTATTCTGTTTTTGACCCGTCGGGATGCCCTATTTTTGCCCGAGTCTTTTATTCTGTTTTTGACCCGTCGGGATGCCCTATTTTTGCCTGGACTTTACATTCTGTTTTTATGTCCAGCGGGTCATTTTATGCGAAGTATTTTTTAACTGCATCTGAGTTCACAGGGGACAAGAAATCTTCACCATCCATAGTAGTGAGCATCAATGCTCCACCAGAGAATATTTTCTTCACTATGAATGGACCATCGTAATTCGGAGTCCACTTTCCCCTGTGGTCTGTATGAGGAGGGAGGAGTCTTTTCAGCACAAGATCTCCTACCTGGTATTCCCGAAGCCTGACTTTCTGATCGAAGGCTTTCTTCATTCTTTTCTGATATAACTGCCCATGACAGATTGCAGCTAATCTCTTTTCTTCGATCAGATTCAGCTGATTGTACCGGGATCAGACCCATTCTGCTTCATTCAATTTGACATCCATCAGTACCCGCAAGGAGGGTAATTCAACTTCAATAGGTAGGACTGCTTCCATACCATACACAAGCTGATATGGTGTTGCCCCAGTGGATGTTCTGATTGATGTACGGTACCCATGCAAGGCAAATGGTAGCATCTCATGCCAATCTTTGTATGTGACCACCATCTTTTGCACAATCTTCTTGATATTCTTGTTAGCTGCCTCCACAGGGTCATTCATCTTTGGCCTGTAAGGAGAAGAATTGTGATGTTGGATCTTGAAGTCCCGACACAGTTCTGCCATCATTATGTTGTTCAAGTTGGAACCATTATCAGTAATGATTCACTCGGGCACTCCATACCGACAAATGATGTCTCTCTTCAAGAATTGGGCTACCACTTGCCTGGTGACGTTTGCATATGAAGCTGCTTCAACCCAATTGGTAAAATAGTCAATGGCTACTGTAGCGGTAAAATCATGAGTGTAAGCTATTAGCTAACTTAACTCAAGGTAAACAGAGTCGCCACCACGCTTTTATTTTATTCCAAATGGAAAAGGAAAAAAAGAGCGAATAAAACCTAATGAATCTAAAAGCTAAAAATCCAAAAGAATCAAACAGAGAACGGGTAAGGGGATAGGTTACACAATGGGAAGGTTTTACGCACCCAAAATGTATGTGGTACTCCACGGGAGCCCTTTGAAATATTTACTGCTTTTTTTGTTTGAAAATGGTTTGCTTGAAAAAGATTGAAGAGATGAGAAGAGAAAAGTTTTTTTAATATTTTTGTGTTTGAAGATGTTTAACGCCTCATGCCTACGTACCCACAAAGTGCAATGCGAGATCAAAACCTCGTAGTTCATGGTACAAAATGTGAAAAGAAACAATGAGTTGAATTGATTTTAAAATGTAAAGATAAGTCGTCATTCTTTAGCGAATAATTCCGCTAGAAAGAATGAATCATATCTAAACATGAAAATGGTTAAAAGAAACGTGCACGAGGGCACAAAATCAATTGAATGAGTTTTGAATGTTTTTAAGGTTTTTGAGAAGAAAGTTTCGATATGCTTATGTGGTTTAGCATTTATTAAGAAATGAAGTGAAAAGGTAAAACCGCATGACCTAAGTCAAGGTTTGATTGCGAAAATGTTTGAAGTTTGAAAACAAAGAAAGTTTTTGAAAGTAGGAAGAAGATTTGAAAATTTAAGAAGTGAGAAGAGATGAAGGGACTATCCTAAGACTTGAATGTAAAAGTTAAAGGAAGAACGATCAAACCGTATTATGAACATTTCTTCAAGGTGAACGGAATTCCATCTTCATAGACAAATGAAAATAATTCGGGGCCAAGGTCTTCAATCAATCACAATTGAGCAAAGGAAGAGATCCTAAAATCTAAGTCCAAACTCCAATGCTAAGGATAGTGGCCATAGTCCGAAATTAAAGTCACAAGTCTTTTAGGTGTCTAATCCATTATTAATGTTTTAGTGTCCAAATGGACAAAAGAAAAATCACAAGCAACAATATAAACATAAACAATATGATGAATGATATAGTATAATAAAAGCATAATAAAAGAGATAAGGAGCGAGAGAATGAAATAAAGAGGATAAGGTGCGAGAGATTGAATTAAAATGTTAGTATATTAATATTATTATAATATTTACATAGAAATGGTATGATGAACTTAATCAAACAAAACCACAAAAAGATAACCAAAATCGAGGCAACCGGATCCAAATGGATCTTATTCCGAATTCGGGACAAGTTTTGGTATATGTTAAGCAATCGCCGAGTAATTTACGAAGTAATTACCCTACAAATGAGGCCGGCCACCACCAATTAAGGTGGAAAATCTTTGTGCTAATACATGTTAGAGAAATGATATAATGAACCATTCTCCGAAAACATGTCGCACAAAAAGAAAAGGTAATGGTCTAATCTTAATCGAGATTTCACATTGGATTATCAAAGGCAACCTATCACGATTCCAAAGTATGGAGAATGATCCAAATGATCATTCATCCATAGATTTGAAATAATGAAGATTAAACATCTTCGGAAACCAATAATCGCGAATCGGAGATCTCATCGACCAAAAAAAAAAGATGAAATAAAATGGATCTAACAATTGTAATCTACTCAAGAATCAACCAAATCAAAATAAATGAAGTAAAAAAAATATTCATAAAGAAAATTTAAAGAGAGAAAAAAAACTAAAGTAATTTCTACTTAAGGTTTTCTTTTTTTTAAAAGTTTTGTTTTAAAAATATTTCCTAAAGGCTTTCACATCAAAATTTATCTAAAAAAAACAACAAGAATTTATTTATAAAACATAAAACAAAATAATAAAAAAGAAAAAAGAAAAAAAGGAAACAGGAGGCGCAGGCAGATTGATGGAGTGGTGGATTAGCGATGCATTTGGCCCAAGGCCCAACCAGCACAAGCTATACTTATTAAAATCACTTAAAACAATTAAAAATTAAAAAAATGAAAACAAAAAAAAGGGAACACACCTTCTTCTCCATCACACACGGACTCTTCACCTTTGGAAGAAAAAAAACGACGGCCTCCACACCGTATTCTCTGTCAAATCCAAGCCGGAAAAATCACTACCAAACTGTCATTCTCTCCGTCTGCAAAAAAGGATTGCTCACTCTTCTCTTTCGAATTTTGATTCTTTGAGTTGTTGTTGTTGGTGATTGATACGAAGGGTTTGCGAAAATGGAGGTGAAATGGACGTTACAGGTTCTATGGAATGTATTTTAAGATGGATTTGTTGAAGGTGAGTTCAATTTGCGGATTGAAGAAGGAAGAAGGTGAGGGAAGCTTGATTCAATTTTTTTTTGAAATCGAAGCTTGAATGGTTTTCAACAATGGCGTGAATTGAATTGGTGAAGCTCTGAAATTTGATTTGGCAGGGTGTATAGGGGCTTTTGAAGCTTGTTTTATGAAGAAGGAAAACCTTCAATTTAAAGAAGGAGATGCTCGATTTGAAGTGGCCGTTTTGAGTCCGTTTCGCTGCGTTTTGAAGGAGTCATGCCACTTGCGTGTTGTTGAATCATTTTTTTTTGCGTTTTATTCACTTTCAGGAAGCGTTTTGATGCAGTCATACGGTGTCTTGCGTTCATTCCGCGTGTGCCTTTGCCGCGTGCGTTTTACGTTTTTGTTCACTGCGTTTTGCGATTCTCATCTGCTTTTGGTCACTTTGTTTGCAGGTGCAATACCCGTGCGATTTGTGTATTAGTGAGGCTGGCTTGTGATGTGTTCGTACGGCTTGGAAGCTGGTGACGGGAAACGTGTTGCTGTGAAGCTGCTGGCTTGCTGTGTTTTGGTGTTCAGCTAGCAGATTGTTTCGTTTGGCCTGCAGCTTGGCTCTGTTGCTGCTGGAAAAGTGGCTGAAGTTCACGTGAAACAACTGGCTTGGCTGCGGCTTGATGTTGCTGAAGGCAGCTGACTATGGGCCCACACATAATTTGTTTCTTTTTTTCAATTTTTATGATATGGAATTGAACCACTAAACATAGACTTCAAAAAAACATATGGATTTATTTTTGTAAGAATTGGAATTGGACTCCCTTGGTTTAGTATTTGGGCTTAAAAAAAGATATTTGAAACAAAAATATGGATAAATGGATATTAATAAAAATATGAGAAAAAAAATGACAATGAATATAGAAAATGGATATGGAAAATCGGTTAAAGAATAGTAATTTTGATAATCGAACTAAAAAAGGTATGAATAGGGTAATCGAGAAAAATTGGAAAAAATGGTTATATGGATAATCGGCTAAATTGAAGTGAATGGATTAAAAAAAATCAAATATTGATATAAAATTGAAATGGATGGTTATTGAATATTTGGATTATAGAAATAGAAAAATAAAAATGGTTCAAAACAAAAATGGAAGAGAAGGATAATGGATGAAGTCTTGATTTTTAGCCCAACAATCAAATCTTGATTATTCTTGCACAAGCCACTGATTAAAATGAACACAGCCATCATTGCATCACCGAAGAACTTGCCACTTCAAGCACAAACACTGAAATCTATCCTGATTATTCGAATCTGTGTTGAGGAAAATAAATCCTCAGATGAACCACTGGTGAACTGATGGAGACTGCATAGACTTGAAGATTTAAACCAAACTTCACACAGAAAACTGCCTGATAAACTGATGATTTCCAACACATAACAACTTGAACTTTGATATACGCACTGTTTGAGGAATAAACCACTGACACACACAACTTGCAGTTGAACAATTTATTTGATAGTTTGACCAAATTTAGGTCAAACGTCCATCTGAATCGAATTGTGACTGAACGAACGCTTCTGAATTGAAATCACTGCCCTGTCTTTTAAATCCCGCAACACAGAGAGAAGAAGAAGCAAACTGCAACATTTTTTGGTATTTTGGTTAGAAGTTAGTAAATATAAACAGATAGAAACAAGAAAAAATCACGGTGATCCTCTGCGAAGCATAGACCTGCACCTGAGAAGGATAAACAAACCAGTGCGTGATCTTGTTTGTATGCGAAATGTAGATGAGATGCGAAAAATCTTAGGGTCAAAAATTAGGGTATGACAGATGCCCCTATTTAAGTTTCTTCAATCCAGAGATAATGAAGATTGAAATCTTCGTTTCGCCAAGATGGAAGATACTTAAATATCCAAAAACCCAATTTTTGATCCTAAGATGCTAAAAAATGGACTGAAATGAAATGAACGATATGAAATGATATGAAGATGATATGGAAATGATGCGAAGCATATGAAAATGTTATGAAAGCATATGAAAATATTATGAAAGAATATGAAAATATTATGAAAGCATATGAGATGATATGAAACGTATATGAAAACAAATGAAATGCAGAGAAAATATGTGAAATGCAGAGAAATCCGTGAGGGATAAGACGACACATGAAAAAAGAATAAACGCTGGGGATAAGGAACATAAAACTCCGACAGGGAAAACATCATGCTAGAGACCATCACATGGCTCAGCCGAGATGAAAATGTCCAAGAATGGCAATTGGACAGAAAGGATCACAACATCCAGGAATGGCACTGAATGAAGTGAGAAACAATTACGGAAAAAAGGTGCACCAGAAGCATCCAAGGATAACATTACTGACTTTACTAGGGATATCCGAGAATGGAAATCGGAAAAAGGTAATCACAAAATCTGAGAATGGCAATCAGATGAAATATGTGAATCACAACATTCAGGAACAGAACTGATTGAGATGGGAGAAAGTCCGGGATAGTACATCAAATCAATGATAACTTCAATATGGACATCCGAGAATGGCAATCGGAAGGAAAGTGATCACAACATCCAAGAATAACAATCAGATAAAATGTGAATCACAACATTCAGGAACAAAACTGAATAAAATGGGAAAGAGTCTGGGACAGTACATCAAATCAATGATTACTTCACTATGGACATCTGAGAATGGCAATCGGAAGGAGTGATCACAACATCCAAGAATAGCAATCGGATAAAATGTGAATCACAACATTCAGGAACATAACTGAATGAGATGGAAAAAAGGTCCAGGACAGTACATTAAATCAATGATGACTTCACTATGGACATCCGAGAATAGCAATCGGAAGGAAAGTGATCACAACATCCAAGAATAGCAATCAGATAAAATGTGAATCACAACATTCAGGAACAGAACTGAATGAGATGGAAAAAAGTCCGGGACAGTACATCAAATCAATGATGACTTCGCTATGGACGTCCGAGAATGGCAATCGGATAAAAGGTAATATCTGAGAGACACAACAGGTAGGTGAAGAAAAAGTTATAGAAAGACAGATAAATGCCAAGTAAGTTGGACTTTGATCACAAAGTAAGAAGTTGAAAACAACAAGACTTCGAGAAATGCATATGAGGACTAAAACACTCAGTATGCAGATATTTACGAAAATGGGGACTAAACCACCCAAGAACATGCATAATGAGGACTAAAACACTCAAATATGCAAGGTTAACAAGAATGGGGAATAACACACCCGAGAAAACGCATAATGAGGACTAAAACACTCAAATATGCAAACATAAGCGAAACTGGGGAATAACACACCCAAGAGTATAACATGAGAGAGAATGCTGACAACCAGTTTAGACTCTTAGAGGAGTGGAAAAGAAAGGAAACTGATTCCTCAACACAGAGATCACTGCCATTCTGCTCGGAAATTAGAGATGCTACTGCTGAACAAATCTCTGTCACACCAGTAAACTATATCAAGTGAAAAATCTTTTGAGAGAAGTCATGCAAAGCTGCTTGGGGATTCTTGAAAAAAGTTGCCCCAAGTTCAATGACTAACGAGGGTAAACTGATAATGGATTCAGTTACTGACTACTGCCGGAGAAAATAATCACATCTTTGAAGTAACTGTTGAGAAGAATAAACTGATCATGGCTTCAGCCCTTGAGAAAATAACCCAATATGAAACTTGCAGAGAATCTTCTGATTAACCAAATCTGAGAACAACTTACAATGAACAACCAACCTTGAACCATAGGAACTAAGAAGAACCTGCCCCCTGATAAGATCACTGACCAAATTTCTTAACTGTTTGAAAATTCCTTGATGAGGAAAGTTTATTTGCAAATAAAAAATGTTTGTACAAACCTGGTAATTTTAATGCAAAGTTCCTGCAAAGTTTGAAATCAAAATTCATTTTTGGAATGACATTTATTGATGTAAAGTAAATGAAAACATTGTCAAAACACGGCGATTGATACAACATGAAAGATGAAGCAAAGATAAGAAACGAATGATTGGTAACGAACTTGGGAGTCAGTTTACGCAACCTCGTTGTAGTATGCTTTTCAAAAGAAACCTAGATTCAATTAGGACTTTTGAAGGTTGTAACGTGGTCTAGTTCACAGTTTATGAATCAAAGGATATAGGCTCAAAGTTTATTTGTACCCAACCCAACTTCGTGATGAACTCCAGTCCTACATTCAATTAATTCAGCCTATGCATTCAAGTTCCAAGATATTTGGGATTGCACAGATGAAGATGGTTCGTAAGCCAAAGGATTTTGAGATAGCATTCACATCCTTCCTTTTGTTATTTCTAGTGAGGACTTTGGTCAACTCAACTTACTTTTGCTGAGGATTTTGATGACCTCTTGACAAATAATTCTTTTTATTGTCCCTAACTTTTGCCTGAACTGTGTCATTTGAACTTACAGCCAGCAGGATGCCCCAGGTTTTGCCTAAGTCTCCTTCATAGGTTTTGACTTAGCGGGCTTTGATTTTTTTCAATAATTTTTTTCAATATCATCATTTTTTTTCTTTTTTTTGAAAGATAATGACTGCATGGCTTAATGATTATGATAAACCATCATTGGCTTTTGAATTGAGAAACATCTTCAACACTTCTTTGATGTGTATGAAGGAAAGCTTGAGATTGCAACCTTTATTGCAAGGTGTCTTGAATGATTCTCTTGTACTTGAATGCACATTCAAATTAATTAAGAACTACCCATCCCCGGGTTAAAATTGCGGGTTTTTTTGAATAGAAAGAAACTCCAACTTCAAGGCTCAAAGGGGTTGACAAAGGATTAACTTCGTTATTTCTCCAGTGTTTGGGATTTGAAACAATGCCTGTATATCATCAACCAAGTCTCAATTGAAAGCATACCAACAACAATTATGGGTATCTCGTTTTCATCATCCTCCCTCCAATCATTGTAAAAGCTTTGAGACAAGATAAATGAACTTGAAATGTAAAGCATAAAGATGCAAATAGTAAATGAAATTGAATCAAAACAAAGCAATGCTCATTTCATTAAAATCAACATGAAAGTACAAACAAAGTTTAGAAGCAAACAAGTCAATACAATTGAAGGAAAATGCAAACATGAAGAAACAATGGCCTAGTGATCCATCAGCAACAAGGATGAGCTGTCCCGTCTGATATTCTGGCCTTGAAGAAAAATTAACTGTTGAATTCTTCTAGAAGATTCACTTCTCATGCTTCGGCAAAGGATTGTTGACAACATTAGGATTTGTGTCATTAAAAGAAAGGATGTTGTTCCTGATAAGTTCTTGCACTTTAGCCTTCAGTGCAAAGCAATGTTCCAAGTCATGACCAGTTCCACCTTGATGAAAATCACAATGAAGATCTGCTCTATAACCAACCGGAAGAGGATTAGAAACAGGAGGCGCGGGCCTAGTAGTAATCCGACCATTCTGGACCAAGTAAGGATACAACTCAACATAAGTCATCGGAATAGGATCAAAGTTTGGCTGCCCCTAGCATTACGATTCTGGTTCTGGCCAACATTCCTTTGAATAGATGACCCATTGATCACCGGAGCAACTGCAGTAGGGTATGATTGTTCATGGTGTTGTTGTCTACGACGAGTTATCCCAACAACACTTGCTTCTCCAGCAAAAACATTAACTTGAGGCATGACAATCCTCTGAGATTGAGTTTCCCTAGTGATCAACGCCTGTAGCATCTCCATGATCTGACTCACATTGCCTTTCAGCTCATCAAGGTCTTCCCTAACTTTCTTGTTGTGTTGGGCTTGATTTTCCATTCTCAATCTAATAGCTCTCAATCTGTTAGCAAATCTAGTACCGTATCTGTGTTGAGGAAACAACTTGACGGATCAACAGACAACTGAAGAAAGAAACAACCAGGATGAGTTCCCACACAACTCGGATGAATGCAAGAATATGCGAGGATGCAATGATATGCAATGTTCACTTCCATTTTCAGAAAAACAACTCGATTATTGCAAACATGGTCAACATCGAGAATACGGTCATGAAAAATCTTGACAAAAAGGAAAATTTACTTTTTTCCAATATTTGCAATAATCGGAATTATTTTCCTTGAAAAATGCTTGTGATGATGACCATGATGAATATGTTGATGCAACAACCACAAACAAGATCACGCAAAGCACTCAGGTTCAAAGGTTCGGATCACGAGCATGGAGTCAAGGTAACAGAACACCAACCCACACAGGCATGTACTAAGGTTTGTCTTCATTGTACCTGCAAAAAACCAAAAGGGTGCTAACAGAGGTTCCCGGAGTTAACAGCCATCTTTAGAATATTATCAGTACGTTGGATTACTCCCCAACCGATAACATTATTAAAATAGACCTCGTCCGAGTGTAGTATCGCGTGACAACCACCTTAAGTTTACACTCAGATAGTTTCCGCACTACGTTCCTAAATTGGCTTGGATTGGTTAAGGGTTCTACGGTCCTCAGTATGATCAGCTCAAGGTCGGAAAATAATGCCATGTATGATTACTCATCGTGACATTGATAGTCCAAGAGAGCCTAACCGAGTGGAGATTATCAAATTGATATCGCTTTGGACTACTCCATCGCATATCGCTTCGAATATCGCCGTCCTATCATAAGTTCCACTCAGATCCGGGTTAGAATCTATCTCACAGAGGATCACCAAAACCGAAACAGAACAACCAAGTAACAAACAAATCAAACTAAAGCAGTAAATAAATCAAAGTAGGCCGAATCCACTTAGAGATTGACTCCCCAGCAGAGTCGCCACTTTTCTGTAGCGGTAAAATCATGAGTGTAAGCTATTAGCTAACTTAACTCAAGGTAAACAGAGTTGCCACCGCGCTTTTATTTTATTCCAAATGGAAAAGGAAAAAAAGAGCGAATAAAACCTAATGAATCTAAAAGCTAAAAAGCCAAAAGAATCAAATAGAGAACGGGTAAGGGGATAGGTTACACAATGGGAAGGTTTTACGCACCCAAAATGTCCGTGGTACTCCACGGGAGCCCTTTGAAATATTTACTGCTTTTTTGGTTTGAAAATGGTTTGCTTGAAAAAGATTGAAGAGATGAGAAGAGAAACGTTTTTTAATATTTTTGTGTTTGAAGAGGTTTAACGCCTCATGCCTATGTACCCACAAAGTGCAATGCGAGATCAAAACCTCGTAGTTCGTGGTACAAAATGTGAAAAGAAACAATGAGTTGAATTGATTTTAAAATGTAAAGATAAGTCGTCATTCGTTAGCGAATAATTCCGCTAGAAAGAATGAATCATATCTAAACATGAAAATGGTTAAAAGAAACGTGCACGAGGGCACAAAATCAATTGAATGAGTTTTTAAGGTTTTTAAGGTTTTTGAGAAGAAAGTTTCGATATGCTTATGTGGTTTAGCATTTATTAAGAAATGAAGTGAAAAGGTAAAACCGCATGACCTAAGTCAAGGTTTGATTGCGAAAATGTTTGAAGTTTGAAAACAAAGAAAGTTTTTGAAAGTAGGAAGAAGATTTGAAAATTTAAGAAGTGAGAAGAGATGAAGGGACTATCCTAAGACTTGAATGTAAAAGTTAAAGGAAGAACGATCAAACCGTATTATGAACATTTCTTCAAGGTGAACGGAATTCCATCTTCATAGACAAATGAAAATAATTCGGGGCCAAGGTCTTCAGTCAATCACAACTTGAGAAAAGGGAGAGATCCTAAAATCTAAGTCCAAACTCCAATGCTAAGGATAGTGGCCATAGTCAGAAATTAAAGTCACAAGTCTTTTAGGTGTCTAATCCATTATTAATGTTTTAGTGTCCAAATGGACAAAAGAAAAATCACAAGCAACAATATAAACATAAACAATATGATGAATGATATAGTATAATAAAAGCATAATAAAAGAGATAAGGAGCAAGAGATTGAAATAAAGAGGATAAGGTGCGAGAGATTGAATTAAAATGTTAGTATATTAATATTATTATAATATTTACATAGAAATGGTATGATGAACTTAATCAAACACAACCACAAAAAGATAACCAAAATCGAGGCAACCGGATCCAAATGGATCTTATTCCGAATTCGGGACAAGTTTAGGTCTATGTTAAGCAATCGCCGAGTAATTTACGAAGTAATTACCCTACAAATGAGGCCGGCCACCACCAATTAAGGTGGAAAATCTTTGTGCTAATACATGTTAGAGAAATGATATAATGAACCATTCTCCGAAAACATGTCGCACAAAAAGAAAAGGTAATGGTCTAATCTTAATCGAGATTTCACATTGGATTATCGAAGGCAACCTATCACGATTCCAAAGTATGGAGAATGATCCAAATGATTATTCATCCATAGATTTGAAATAATGAAGATTAAACATCTTCGGAAACCAATAATCGCGAATCGGAGATCTCATCGACCAAAAAAAAAGATGAAATAAAATGGATCTAACAATTGTAATCCACTCAAGAATCAACCAAATCAAAATAAATGAAGTAAAAAAAATATTCATAAAGAAAATTTAAAGAGAGAAAAAAAACTAAAGTAATTTCTACTTAAGGTTTTCTTTTTTTTAAAAGTTGTTTTAAAAATATTTCCTAAAGGCTTTCACATCAAAATTTATCTAAAAAAAACAACAAGAATTTATATATAAAACATAAAACAAAATAATAAAAAAGAAAAAAGAAAAAAAGGAAATAGGAGGCGCAGGCAGATTGATGGAGTGGTGGATTAGCGATGCATTTGGCCCAAGGCCCAACCAGCACAAGCTATACTTATTAAAATCACTTAAAACAATTAAAAATTAAAAAAATGAAAACAAAAAAAGGGAACACATCTTCTTCTCCATCACACACGGACTCTTCACCTTTGGAAGAAAACAAACGACGGCCTCCACACCGTATTCTCTGTCAAATCCAAGCCGGAAAAATCACTACCAAACTGTCATTCTCTCCGTCTGCAAAAAAGGATTGCTCACTCTTCTCTTTCGACTTTTGATTCTTTGAGTTGTTGTTGTTGGTGATTGATACGAAGGGTTTGCGAAAATGGAGGTGAAATGGACGTTACTGGTTCTATGGAATGTATTTTAAGATGGATTTGTTGAAGGTGAGTTCAATTTGCGGATTGAAGAAGGAAGAAGGTGAGGGAAGCTTGATTCATTTTTTTTTAAATCGAAGCTTGAATGGTTTGCAACAATGGCGTGAATTGAATTGGTGAAGCTCTGAAATTTGATTTGGCAGGGTGTATAGGGGCTTTTGAAGCTTGTTTTCTGAAGAAGGAAAACCTTCAATTTATAGAAGGAGATGCTCGATTTGAAGTTGCCGTTTTGAGTCCGTTTTGCTGCGTTTTGAAGGAGTCATGCCACTTGCGTGTTGCTGAATCATTTTGTGTGTGCATTTTATTCACTTTCAGGAAGCGTTTTGATGCAGTCATACGGTGTCTTGCGTTCATTCCGCGTGTGCCTTTGCCGCGTGCGTTTTAAGTTTTTGTTCACTGCGTTTTGCGATTCTCATCTGCTTTTGGTCACTTTGTTTGCAGGTGCAATACCCGTGCGATTTGTGTATTAGTGAGGCTGGCTTGTGATGTGTTCATACGGCTTGGAAGCTGGTGACGGGAAACGTGTTGCTGTGAAGCTGCTGGCTTGCTGTGTTTTGGTGTTCAGCTTGCGGATTGTTTCGTTTGGCCTGCGGCTTGGCTCTGTTGCTGCTGGAAAAGTGGCTGAAGTTCACGTGAAACAACTGGCTTGGCTGCGGCTTGATGTTGCTGAAGGCAGCTGACTATGGGCCCACACATAATTTGTTTCTTTTTTTCAATTTTTATGATATGGAATTGAACCACTAAACATAGACTTCAAAAAAACATATGGATTTATTTTTGTAAGAATTGGAATTGGACTCCCTTGGTTTAGTATTTGGGCTTAAAAAAAGATATTTGAAACAAAAATATGGATAAATGGATATTAATAAAAATATGAGAAAAAAAAATGACAATGAATATAGAAAATGGATATGGAAAATCGGTTAAAGAATAGTAATTTTGATAATCGAACTAAAAAAGGTATGAATAGGGTAATCTAGAAAAATTGGAAAAAATGGTTATAAGGATAATCGGCTAAATTGAAGTGAATGGATTAAAAAAAATCAAATATTGATATAAAATTGAAATGGACGGTTATTGAATATTTGGATTATAGAAATAGAAAAATAAAAATGGTTAAAAACAAAAATGGAAGAGAAGGATAATGGATGAAGTCTTGATTTTAAGCCCAACAATCAAATCTTGATTATTCTTGCACAAGCCACTGATTAAAATGAACACAACCATCATTGCATCACCGAAGAACTTGCCACTTCAACCACAAACACTGAAATCTATCCTGATTATTCGAATCTGTGTTGAGGAAAATAAATCCTCAGATGAACCACTGGTGAACTGATGGACACTGCATAGAATCGAAGATTTAAACCAAACTTCACACAGAAAAATGCCTGATAAACTGATGATTTCCAACACATAACAACTTGAACTTTGATATACGCACCGTCTGAGGAATAAACCACTGACACACACAACTTGCAGTTGAACAATTTATTTGATAGTTTGACCAAATTTAGGTCAAACGTTCATCTGAATCGAATTGTGACTGAACGAACGCTTCTGAATTGAAATCGCTGCCCTGTCTTTTAAATCCTGCAACACAGAGAGAAGAAGAAGCAAAATGCAACATTTTTTGGTATTTTGGTTAGAAGTTAGTAAATATAAACAGATAGAAACAAGAAAAAATCACGGTGATCCTCTGCGAAGCATAGACCTGCACCTGAGAAGGATAAATGAACCAGTGCGTGATCTTGTTTGTATGCGAAATGCAGATGAGATGCGAAAAAGCTTAGGGTCAAAAATTAGGGTATGACAGCTACCAGGATGAATCTGTGGCCATTTGAAGTAGTCGGCTCGATCTTTCCAATCATGTCAATGCCCCACATGGCGGAGGGCCAGGGTGAAGACATCACATTCAAAGGATTCGGAGGCACATGCACTTTGTCTGCATAAATCTGGCATTTGTGGCACTTTCTGGCATAAGCACAACAGTCTGCATCCATTGTGATCCAATAGTAGCCTGATCTTAACAACTTTTTAGCCATTGCATGCCCTCCAACATGGGTACCGAAAGATCCTTCGTGCACCTCGTGCATCAACAAGTCTGCCTCTGTCTTATCAACACATCTGAGAAGTACCATATCAAAGTTTCTCTTGTACAAAGAACCATCAGTATTCAGGAAGAAACTACCAGCTAGCCTTCTTAATGTCTTCTTATCATTGGATGATGCCCCAGGTGGGTATGTTTGATCCTCTAGGAAGCATTTGATGTCGTAGAACCAAGGCTTATTATCTTTAGCAAGGTCCGCTGAGAATACGTATGTTGGTCTGTCAAGTCGGGATACTGAAATCCGAGGCACAAAGTTGACAGCTTGAACTTTGATCATGGATGAAATGGTAGCCAGAGCATCTGCAAACTGATTTTCATCTCGAGGGATATACTCCAGCTTGACTGTAGTGAAGAAAGTCAGTAATCTCCTCGTATAGTCCCGGTAAGGTATCAGATGCTCCTGGTGATTGTACCATTTGCCGTTGGTTTGATTGATTACCAGAGCTGAATCTCCGAATACAGTTAAAGTCTTGATCCTAAGGTCAATGGCTTCCTCAAGACCCATGATGCAAGCTTCGTATTCAGCTTCGTTATTAGTGCAGTTAAAGGCGAGTTTTGCCGAGAAAGGCATGTGAACTCCCTTAGGTGTAATGAGTACTGCACCAACACCACGACCATTTATATTAACAGCCCTATCGAACATCATTGTCCATTCTTCTTCTGGGTCAGGCCCTTCAGTGTGAATAGGCTCTTCATGATCTTTTGCTTTTATGAACATGATGTCTTCATCAGGGAAGTCAAATCTCATAGGCTGGTAATCATCAATGGGTTGCTCAGCAAGATAATCAGACATCACACTGCCTTTGATGGCTTTCTGGGATGTGTACTGAATGTCATATTCTGTGAGAATCATTTGCCATCTTGCAACCCGTCCGGTAAGTGCTGGCTTCTCGAATATATACTTGACTGGATCCATCTTTGAGATCAACAAGGTAGTGTGAGTCAACATATACTGCCTTAGTCGGCGAGCAGCCCACGCTAAAGCACAACAAGTTTTCTCGAGCAGTGAATAACGTTGTTCACAGTCGGTAAACTTTTTGCTTAGGTAGTATATTGCATACTCTTATCGACCAGACTCGTCATGTTGGCCCAACACACACCCCATTGACTCTTCTAATACTGTCAAGTACATTATTAGAGGTCTTCCTTCAACTGGAGGCATAAGGATTGGAGGCTCTTGTAGGTATTCCTTGATTTTGTCAAAAGCCCTTTGGCAGTCTTCATTCTACCTGACCGTTTGTTCTTTTCTTAACAATTTGAATAGGGGTTCACAGGTTGCTGTAAGGTGAGATATGAACCGTGAAATGTAGTTCAATCTACCTAGAAACCCTCGAACTTCTTTTTCAGTCTTCAGTGCAGGCATCTCTTGAATGGCTTTGACTTTGTCAGGGTCAACTTCAATCCCTTTCTCACTTACAATAAATCCCAGCAGCTTACCGGATCGTACCCCGAATGTGCATTTGTTGGGGTTCAGCTTCAATTGGTACTTCCTCAAACGCTTGAACAACTTCAACAGATTTACCAGGTGGTCTTCTTCTGTGAGGGACTTGGCAATCATGTCATCCACATAACATTCAATTTCTTTGTGGATCATGTTGTGGAATAATGTTACCATAACCCATTGATAAGTGGCACCCGCATTCTTCAGTCCAAATAGCATTACCTTATAACAAAATGTGCCCCAGGGTGTGATGAAAGTTGTCTTCTCCATGTCTTCAGGTGACATCTTGATCTGATTATATCCTGAAAATCCATCCATGAAGGAGAACACCGAGAACTGAGCCGTATTGTCGACCAATACATCAATGTGAGGTAATGGGAAGTCATCTTTCGGACTGGCTCTATTCAGATACCGGTAATCCACACACATCCGTACTTTACCATCTTTCTTAGGCACATGTACAATGTTAGCCACCCACGACGGGTAACTAGTTACAGCAAGGAAACCGGCGTCCCACTGTTTTTGTACCTCTTCTTTTATCTTCATGGCCATATCCGGACGAGTACGACGCATCTTCTGTTTTACTGGAGGACAATCTTCCTTTAGAGGCAGCTTGTGCATAACGATGTCGGTATCCAGACCTGGCATGTCCTGATAAGACCAAGCAAAAACATCCACATACTCTCGAAGCATGTCAATAAGTTGCTCTTTCACTGAATCTTGCAGACGGGCCCCGATCTTCACTTCTTTCAAGTCTTCTTCTGTACCAAGATTAACCATCTCAAATTCCTCCTGATGAGGAGTGATAACCTTCTCCTCTTGTCTCAACAACCTGGCTAGTTCTTCAGGTAGCTCATAATCTTCTTCAACCCCTTCATCGGCTTGATTAATCGGATTGTCAAAGTCATACGAAGTCATAGCGGTGTTGTTGTCGGTGCAGTCTGGAGGGCACTCTCTGCAAGGGTTTAGATTTGTTCATTTTAGTGATCAATTTTATCTTGCTTAGAAAACGTGAAAATGAAGTTATTATTTTGAAAAACATTGCCATTTTATTTTTGTACAAAAAATAAAGAATGAAAAACAGTGAGCGGAAAAGAAAAGACTCATTTGCAAAAGATGTCCTGATATCCATTAATTGATCGTTTGCACAAAATACAAGATGGCCCGATTAAAAAATGAGCCCTGACATCTTGGGCAAGATGCAGGACTTGATGCATGCTTAAAGACAGGAAATAATAATTACTCTGCAGGAGTAACTGTGATAATTTCCTGGGAAGACCAGTTTGAGACTTGGTTCCCCGGGATCCTTGGACGTATCCAGTTTTCCAGGTTGCGTTCGTCTTCTGCCTCATCTTCCAAACTGTTCACAGCATCCGGGGTGAGCATCCCCCCGCTGACAAATTTGGGCTCCGTTGCAGCCTCTGGTTGATCTTGTCGAGTTGGTCTGTAACCCAACCTGAATCGGTCTTCTTTCTTTTCAACTGGCAGCAGCTTGCCCCAGCCTTGAGCGGTACCCTCCTCAACAACCTTCCGGGCATGTTGATATGAAGTGATGGAAGTCCCAGACACAACATATGCTTCATTGATATTAAGGGCCTCAAACCCTTGACTCATGGTCTCATGGATCTCCCCATCCATTTCTATGTACTTATATGTAGCCAGCTGGCTAACAAAGATGTCCTCCTCCCCGCAAATGGTGATGATTTGGCCTTCCCACTCAAATTTTAACTTCTGGTGAAGGGTAGACGTAACAGCGCCAGCGGCATGGATCCATGGTCTACCCAACAGACAACTGTAGGCCGACTGTATGTCCATCACAAAGAAGGTAGTTTTGAAGGTCTGCGGGCCAATCAACACATGTAAATCGATCTCTCCAAGCAGCGATCTTTTAGAGCCATCAAATGCTCTCACCACCAAATTACTTGGGCGCAATGCCAAGCCATATATACTCCAACTTCACCAAGGCTTTTTTTGGGAGAACATTGAGTGAAGACCCAGTGTCCACCAGTACATGAGACAGAACAACACCTTTGCATTCCAAGGTGATATGTAAAGCCTTGTTATGATTGCGCCCCTCCGTTATTAAGTCAGCATTTGTAAAGCCCAGTCCATGACTGGTGTTGACATTTGCAACCACGGTCTCTAACTAATTAACAGTAATCTCATCCGGCACATATGTTGCGTGCAGGACCTTCAATAATGCATTCCTGTGAGCTTCGGAACACATTAACAGTGATAATATAGAGATCTTGGAGGGGGTTTGTTGAAGCTGGTCCACCACCTTGTAGTCACTCCTTTTTATTATTCTCATGAACTCGTCTACATCTTGTTCAAAAGATGTCTTATGAGTTTCTTTGGCAGATGGCTCTTTAGATACCACATTCTTTCCTTTTGCTTTAGCAGCAGCTTCTGCTTCAGCATTAGGCCTTGGTGTTTGTGAGGCAAAAAGGTGTCTGCTTCTGGTGAAGCCTCCGCCTCCCCCAACATTGTCAATTTATGGTGAAGAGGTTGATGAATCCAGAGTGATTTTCTCCCCATTGCAGTAGAGATCAGAGTCGTAGTGCCAAGGTATATCATTACTGCTTTCATAAGGAACAAGCCCAGGTACCGTAATAGTAACTGGGCTGATCGCTGCAGCGGAAGGAACTGTGATGGTGTGCGGATCGTAGTAAATAATGATCAGAGATCTGGCAGGAGGTGCCAAAGTTTGGAAATTGTTGTTGTTGTGAACATTTGTTGGGTCATAGTAGATTGTGATCGTTGAGACATCTTCATTAATGTCTGTTGGCGTTGTAGAAGATTCTGTTGATAAAATGGGTGCTGACGTTGTAGAAGAAAAAGTTGTTGAACTTTGACTTGTAGAAATAATGGACGGAGTGATTGCTGGTGTTGTTGATGAATCAGTAGGAATGATTGTTGTTGTGGTTGTAGGAGAAACTGTTGAAGGAAGAATTGTTGGTGTTGTAGGAGGATCCATTGTTGTTGAAACAAGAGTTGCTAAAGGAGTTGTTGAAGTAATTTGTAAGATTCCATCTTTGATGAGGCCATCTATGCCAAACCTTAGCTTCTCACAACCATTACTAGCTGTCTTGCACAATTCACAGCAGGCCCCACAGCCTGGGAACACTTGGCATCTTAAAAGTTGAACTTTGACCTCAACCAGTGGTGTTTGAATCTGTGCAACATTATCAATTAGTGTAGATGGTTGGTCCTCTTCAATGGCATTAATCCTAGGCCCACCATGATTAGGCATAGGATTTATGTTAACGTTCGGAGGAGGTGCGAAATTGAGAGCTTTGGAATCGACCAAATCCTGAACCTTCATCTGTAAGGCTCTGCATTTCTCAGTATTGTGACCAGGTGCGTTGGAGTAAAAGGCACACCTGGCGTTAACATCATAATTTTTCGGGAGATTAAGAGGATCTGGTGGTGCCAACGTCCTTAATTCAACCAGGTTAAGCTTCAGGAGTTGTGGCAATAAGGCAACATAAGGCATAGGGATAAGATCAATTACCCTATTTGCCTGAGATGAACTCTGTTGAAAAGGGCGCTGTTGTTGGTTGCTATTGTTGTTGTTGTAGGCTCTTTGTTGCGGAAAATGAGATGGTTGCTGATAGTGATGTTGTTGTTGCTGTTGCTGAGGATATAATGGTTGTTGTGGAACTGGAGCTGAGATGGTAACGGCTGCTACTGACCTGTGAGAATATTGGGGCCTGCCCCTGCTTGCATGAATAACATTTGTTTCACCTGCCCTTCGGGGTCCTGCAAAAGGTTTTCTGGGGTTGCTGGAGGAACTTGCACCATTGTCAGAGATTCAACACATCTTCCAAACAGCACCAGAGGAGCTCTCTCTCCCCATCAAGAACTATCAGGCATCACTTCTCCAGCACATCTGTCAGAACAGCGCCAGAAGGTGCTCATTTCCCCAGCAGAGTCGCCAAGTTGTCGCTCCCAAAGATTTGCATCCCGGTACAAGCACGAACGGTCGGCGAAAGAGGACACGAGGATGAACTGAAAAGAGTCGCCAGCTAGGCATTTTTATCCCGAAGGAAAGGTAATGCTGCATAAACCTAGAAAGAGATGGATAAGATGGTTGCGAACCAGAGAAACTGAGAAAGGGGGTTGGTTACAACCTGGGAAGGTATTAGCACCCAGATTGTCCTTCGTACTCAACGGGATCCACGCTTGAAAGTTTGTGTTTAAAGGGGTAGTGTCAGTGCTATCTGTGTGCAAAAGCTGGAAAAGAATGCAAGTGTCAGTGCAAAAGAAGTGTGAAGTGAATTGCTCAGGAATGAGGCTTGAAGAATAAGGCTGGAAGAGGGGGAATATACAGAGACTTTTGTTCGATAAGTGTTAAGTTATTCCTACGTATCCTCTCGTGCAATGAGGAAGTCAGAACACCGTAGTTCGACTCAAAGAGACTGAAAGATAAATTTGACTGGTGAACTGCTTGCTTGTCTATGCTTAAGTGTATGACCTGTCTGGCTCAAGTGCAAACTGTCTTGCATTAGACGGAAGAAGCAAGTTCTCGTTTATAAGTGAGTGTGATGAGAAAAGAATCCCGAAGGAGACGATTATTATTTGTTTTTGGTGTTTTCAATCTTTTATTGACTTTTTGAGTTTTCTAGGGTTTTAAGGGTGATCCTAAAGGTAAAATGTCAAACAAATTGAAAATGCATTATAAAAATGAAACAAAAATGTTTTTAGGAACTTGAAATCATGCATAACACAATGCAAAAAGAATCATTCACAAACTCACTTTGATTCAAAAGTTATGAATTTTTGAAGTTAGGGTTAAAAATATTCAAGTTTAAGAACCCTAATTCAATTGAAAAATGTCAAACAATGCCCTAAACCTAATTAAAAACCCTAATTACTTTCAGGTGGCCGGAAATGACCTCCGGTTATCTTCTCCGGCCACATCTCCCTTGAGAATTTCCCAAAACGCTCCCGAGGTCATTTCTGGAGCTCTAAAGCTCCAGATTGCTTCCTCTCACCTTCCTAAGATCAACCCCACCCTCAAACTCCATTTCTTTTCACTCACAAATAAGATTCGAATCAAAGTATAAAAATGGCAGAAATTTCAGAACAACCATACAACTTCATTTCTCAACCATTTTCAAAACCACAAAGCTCAGTGTACCCAGGGGATCACAAGGAACATTTCTATAACCTTAAAAAAGATTTCAGGAAAAAAAGTTTGAGAAAGCTACCTGAGATGGAGCTTTCAACCCTAGAGCTTTCAGGCTGCTTTCTTGCTTCAAAATGCCTCCAATGACCTCCCTGAAGAAGCTTTGATGCTTGGTTGGAGTTTTTTTGGCTGGTTTATGAGTTTGATGAAGTTCAGTTCAAAGGGGGAAGGAAATCGTGTTTTTTGTATGGTGGCTTTTAGGGCAAAATGAAGGGTGGGAAATGATCAGTGAGTGAAGCTGAGATGAATGGTGGAAGAAGTTTTAAGTTTTGTGGAGTATGCTGAGAGTTTCGAATGAAAATTCAAAGAGGGAGGTTTTTGTGTATGCTGACTTGTGGGAGAGTTCAGGCTATGTTCTTGTTATGTTTGGCTTGCATTTGATTAGTATAAACAAATGTGATTGGTCATAAAGTTGGTAATGGCATAGTGTGATTGGTATGGCTTGTTTTGCAAAAAGTCAAGGTTATGTGTCCTTTGAGGTATGGGCAAGTTCATGCCAAGGACAAGGGCATGTCTGGTGCAGCTGTGATCAAGGAGAACCATGGAAATGAGATTGAGACAAATCAGCAAGTGGATGGAAGTTTATGTGTCATTTTGCAAATTCCATGAAGTTTGGCCCTTTTGTAATTTCTTCATGTGCAAGTCATGAAATTTGGAAATTCTTGGGCCAATTCTGACTTTTAGACATTGCACAAAGTTTGTATGATGATTAGAAGTCAATTTGAAGTCACAAATTTGCTTGGTATGAGGTTTTGCAGAAATCCCTCTTTGGCATGAAACTTGAAACTATGTGATTTTTGCCAACTTTGGAAAGCCATAACTTGAGTTCAAAAATGAATTAGATCTTGTTCTTGTAATTTTTGAAAATGGAATGATCCAATCTACAACTTTCATGACCAAGAATTTTTCATTTGAAGCATTTTTGGTTGAGAAAGAGGAGGTTGAAAAACTTTCCCAAAATGGAAAGTTTACATTACAAGTCATTTCCATTTTTGGCAACTTTTGGTTTTGCCCACTTTTCTTCATATTTGTGAACTTCTAAGCACTTAAATGGTCAAATAAAGACCATATAACTTCATTTTGATGAAAAATCCATTTTGGTTCCATGTTGGGGCCCCTCAAATGCCTTGATTTTGCTCTGACTTGCTCAAGAAGTTACCCAGTGATCAGATGACTTCCATAATGAATTTTTCCATCAAACTTGGTATGCATGATCCTTATAACATATAGAGACCAATAGAAACAAGAATGACCAAAAAATTTGGAGTTATGGCCTCTGAAACCAAAACCCTAATTTTAGGTCATCTGTGTAGTTAAACCTGGCTCTGCCTCCATGCCTTGCCAGTTCTTGTGATTTTATGACTTTCTTGATCTTGGGAGGATATAATATGATGATTGAACATACATGGACCCTTTTGATATGATTAAAGGCCTTTGGAGTGGCTTAGATGGCTCATGGACTGCTCAGATCACAAACCCTAGGTGCAGATGACTTTGAACCAATGCAGTGAAGCAAAAATGCAACATGATGTGATATGACTGAACAAATGCAAATGAAAAGATCACAAGCCATGGTGTGAACTTAGTGAGGGTAAATTTGGGGTGTTTACATCAAGCAAGAGGCCAATACAAACCACAATGGACCTATAATTGATCAAAGAATACCTATAAACATCTAAAAAAACCAAGAAAAATCCTACAAGTGACCTTAAAAAATGGCATAAATGCCTACAAACAATTAGGGTTAAGGGATGACAAGGAAAGATCATGAAAAGTACCTTCAAACTTAAGCAACCAAACACATATCAAACAATATTAAAAAATTATAAACAAATGTACCTCAAATGACCTAGGTCAGAGGCTATTTACTTGTAAAAAGCTCACACAATAATTCAATACCAAACTAGGTTAATCAAAGCTTCAAACCCAAGTAAGATCAAGAAATAAGTATGAAAAGTATAAGGACTAAAATGCAATTAAAAAAGATTTAAAAAATATGTAAACAATGTTTTTAGGAATTTTAGGATGTTAATGAATGGATGTAAAAAGAAGAGTTGAAAATGTTTTTTTTATGCTATGAAAAATAAATGTTTGAATTTGAGATGTTAAAAAAGAAAACAATTCAAAAAGAAAATAAAAGAAAAATGTCAAAATATAATAAAAATCACTAAAATCAGAAATGAAAAATTACAAAAATTAGTTTAATATGTGAGTATGCTTCATGAATTTTGGTATGATTTTTGGATGCACAAAAGTATTTTTATAAAAATAAAATTGGAACTATATGAAAAGAAAATAAAAATATGAAGAAACAAGACCAGGGGGTGCATCCAAAGTAATTTCCCATGTTTAAAAGTATGACTAGACTCAATAAGGGGGTTCAGATAGCAAAAGGAGCCCAGTCCAATTCACAAGCACAGTCAACAAATTATTATAAGTCTCAGTCAACACCATTGACTTCACACAAACCCTCAGATCAATCAAGCGCATGAGGTTCAGTCAAACAAATCCAAAAGCAAGCAAGATTAAATGCCAAGATTAAGCGAACACCATAGCAAACACAGGGACACGCAAAAACTGCATTATTGTTATAAAATAAAACATGTGACCAACATAAGGAATTTTAATGTGCTGGCACGTTTAGAACTATCATATCAAAATAATTAACAGTGTTGATTCCATCTTCCACCTTGAGACCTCCGACTAACTATAACAAACTCCAGCGCCGGAGCCATAGCTCCGGTCACCATCTTAGGAGAGCTCATGCACACAAATCTCCAAAAACGAAATCTAAAAACACATTCTCGCTCCAAATTGCTCATTGATAAAGAATATGCTACTCAAATTAACAAATAATGCGTGAAACTCACGAATTGAAGCCAAATATAAAGAACCAAAAAAATTTAGAATAAAAATACACTCATGTTATACGTCAAATCTTCAAACAAACTACACCAGGTTGATCACCATAATTCAAAGAACATAAATCACACAATACAATCAAGATCTAGGAGCACGGAATTTGAACTAACCTGAAACTTACAACAATGAAAATACTCCTAGAAAACCATCAGCAAGCTGCAAATCGCTTCCTTGGAACCTCTAATTGCATAATAAATGCAATTAGAGCTTGAATTTGGCTTGGATCTTAAGTTTTGAAGAAGGATCCTCTTGAACTTGACTTGGTGAAATACTTGCTTAGTGCTTCAAATAGTGGTTGATTCTTAATCTATGGAGTTCATTGATCAAGATTATGAAAGAAAATTGCAAAGAATCCTTGTGAGGAGAGAGATTTGAAGAGATGAAATTTGGTGCAATTTTTGGGAAATCTGAACAAATGATAAACCCTAGCTCTAACCAGTGGGGTTAAGAGCTTTTATATGGTGATTTTTGGGCCTAACCATGGTTAGAGATCCATTGGATCCATGATTAAGGAGTTTGGTATAAATTTGCAAAATTGCAACTTGAAGTGTATACTATGGTTCCCACATGCATGAGCCTCACCATGTGGCATGCATTGCTTTCATTTGATCCCCTGATCAGAATTGGATTGATTTTATGACTTGTAGTTGCTTGGTATGTGAGTTTTGATCCATTATGCATTTTGGCCATTTGAAAATTACATGATAAATAAGCCATGAAATGTCATGATTCAAAAGCCAAATTTCCTTTAAATGATATGTACTTTGATGTTATAAGATGAATTTGGCAAGTAGAATCAATGCAAGTCATTTAGAAGCCTTTTTGCAAAAGTGGAACATTTGGTACATGTTGTAAACCCTAAAAACCACCTTGAGGTATTTTGATTATAACTTGTGATACACAAATGATATGAAGATGATCTAGTACTTTTTGGAAAAAGGAGAGAATGATCTTCAACTTTAGTTTTTGGAAAAATTCATTTGAAGCATTTTTGATGAAGAAAAGTCAAGTTGAATGTGACTTATAAAACTTCAAAAAATGGAAACTTTGAATTACAAGTCATTTCCAAATTTAGTAACTTTTTCCATGAACCTCGAATCTTGATGATGATGGAAATCTTGACATTTTAGGACCATATGAAGGTGTAGGACCTTGAAAATCATGATTTAGACCTTAAGAATCCACATTTGACTTTTCTTTCTCCATTGTTGACTTTTACTTAGATCACAAGTAACTGCCTGACTGAAAACCTTCCTTAAGGAACCAATGCACCATATTTCATCCATGAACACTTGGTAACATATATAAGACCATGAGAACAAGTTAGAACTAAAACTCCTTCAAGAGACCCCTTGGAACCAAAACCCTAGTTTGGGCCAGTTGTGTAGGAGGTGAAGCTTTGAGATAGCTTCTTGATCCATTCACTTCTTCTGGTGACTTGAAGTATCATTTTAGATTGTGTGGTATGTGAGAGACACTTGAGACTTTTTGGGAGACACTTGGATCTTTTTCTCGCCTTTGGATGATCACAACTTTGATAAGTAACTAACCACATGCCTTATGCTTCAACTATGAATGTTATGCCTCACCTTCTATGACATGAATGCAATGCTATGTATGCAAAATGATATGCTAAAGGCTATGAAAATGAGAGGGAAATTTTAGGGTGTTACAACTGCCCCTATTCAATTATTGTAGACCCGAATGGATGATATTAATTGCTTTTAGACATTTAAGGTATGCAGGGATTGAATACCAGAAACATCCAGAAAATTTGCACTCTGATGGAGAAGAAGAAAAGAGATATAAACCCAACCAAAGAAACTCTGTATGATACAACTTTGATGGAAAAATAGTAAGCATGATATAAACAATGAATGGGGAAATGCCTTTTGAACAACACCAAACAACTCCTGGCTTGCCACACTGCAGGTGGACTTGAAATCTTGTCTTTTTAAACGACGCCAGGTGACTACTGGCTTACCACACTACAGGTGGGATTTTGCTAAACTGCGGTTGGACTCTAAGAATTTCTTGTAGATTAACGGCAGAAGACTACTGACTTGCTGTGCTGCAGGGGACTTTCTTTAATCTGCGGTTGGACTTTAAGAATGTCTTTTAGATTAATGTCAGACGACTACTGACTTGTCACACTGTGGGGGACTTTCTCCAATCTGTTGTTGGACTTTAAGAATGTCTTTTAGATTAACGTGATACGACTACTGACTTGCCACACTGCGGGGGACTTTCGCCAATCTGTTGTTGGACTTTAAGAATGTATTTTAGATTAACATCAGACGACTACTAACATGCCACACTGCGGGGGAATTTTACAAATCTACGGTTGGAATTTAAGAATGTCTTTTAGATTAACGTCAGACAAATACCGACTTACCACACTACGGGGAACTTTTGCCAATCTGCGGTTGGAACTTCACACTGATGTGCCACCCTGAGGATGGACTTTCACCAATTTGTGGTTGGACTTTGAATGTTTTTCCACCATGAGGATGGACTTTCGCCAATCTGCGGTTGGACTTGAGATGCTTTTCCATCCTAAGGATGGACTTTCGCCAATCTGCGGTTGGACATTGCAAGATATCAAACCTGGATTATGCTGGGTATGTATACGTTGAATTGCACGGCATGATGCCCCATGACACTGGGAACACTATTTTTTGAGTATGCGAATGAAATGATACGAATGCAAATGGATCTCCTAATGAGGAAGTAACAAGTCCCTGCTGACTCTGTTGCGAATGAAATGATCGTTGATTCGATCTCAAGAATCCCTGCAGGGATATCATCTCTGTTGGAGAATAGTGTACAATCCATCTACTTCGAATTGTCGCGCTTGCCAAAAATAAATTGGACTTTAGATTTGAGAACCCTACTAGGGGATACTTCAACTATTTGGGGATGAATCCCAATCATAAAACTCTCTACCAATTTGAATTTTGCCAACCTCTGTGGGGAAGTGAAGCATCCGGTCGACTGCCAGGCATACTTGGATTCTTGTGAGAAATACTTCATCGTAGGAAGATAACTCTCTGCTTGGGAATTATCAATCTTTATTGCTCTGCTGGAACAAGAAAATATACTGAGACCTACTGGGGAAGAGACAAAATCCATCTGACATCTACTGGGGAAATAGGTGTCATCCTAGATCTGCTAGGGAATAGACTCAAGGAAACCTGTTGAAGAGAAAAAGTTTGTGATGCCCTCTGCAAGACATAAATTCCATCCATCTGTTGGGAATACAAAACTGAAACACATCTTGATGGGGAGGAAAGATTTCAAGGGGTCTCGTGCTGGAGAATCATTTGCTTTTGCTCGGACTTTACCTCAAGAGGATTTTATAAAATAACTGGTGTCTTTAAACTCTTGGGCATCGTAGCGATCGTATGAATTAGCGTAATAACCATGCTTTGGAAATACCCGTTATTAACCCAGAAAAGCTTGTAGCTATTGGAAGCACTGAATGGGAGTGTCGGCTTGACGAGCGACCGCTAGATGGGTGATGGACTCAATTAGTTAAGTTGTGACAAAATGGTGACATAGAAAACCTTCATGAGTATAGCTACCCCAGTATTTTGAACCCTGGATAAGCTGACAAATCATCGAGAGGGATTAATGTCTCTTGCTTTCGAACAGACTTCGATCTTTCTTTTGAACCCTCCATGAGATTGCTACATGCAAACAAAAGATATACACATATGCCCCTTGGTATTATGTGGTTTGAATACACCGCCTGAATTACTCAACATTATTTTAAATTTTTTTCTTGCGCATGTTATTTTAAAGCTACCATGTTTTCAAATGCAATGTTTATAAAAAATTCGGACGTTTTTGCAAACAAAATAGTAAAATGAAAATATGAAGCTTTTGACTGAAATTCAACTTAGTGATTGGAAATCCTGAAGTTGGCAAATACATTAGGAAGCAAATCCTGGAAAGAGTTGATTGTTGTAAATTGAGAAAATAAACTATCCTAATGGCAATGTGGAAATGGTATTCCACTGAGTTCTGATCCTGCTATAACCAGTGATTGGACCAATTCATGTCCTTGGAAATGCCAGTTTGACTGAAACGGTGATGTGATATAGATAACTCAGACCACAGTTGTTCGCTTAATCCCTCTTTTGCATGAACCTCCCTTTCGGGTTTTCAATCCACCGGGATACCCTTTTTTTTCTGAGTTGTCCAATGCATATTTTCAACTCAATGGGTGTAGATATTTTATTTATATCCCTAATTTTTGCTCGAACCTTTTATTCTATTTTAAGGTTCACTGGGATGCCCTATTGAAAATGAATCAGATGAACCCTAATGGTTCATTTAAAAAAAAGGACGGGTCTTACACTCTAATAGAGGCCCAAGAGTGATAAGAATTAACTTGAGGGTGATTAATATCAAAACCCTTGTTTTTGATATTTTAAATATAAAAATATTTAAAATCTTTGATAAATTTCAAACATAATTGAAAAAAAAAGTTGACACCTTGGATCAATGTTTGAAAAATTATGTTTTATCCATGAGATAACTTGAATATCATTTATGTTTGAAATATCAAGTGAAGCAAAAGAATTTTAAAATATTTAGAAACAAATAAAATTAATTCTTTATGAAAATATTAAATATGTTAAAAAGTACTTTTTTTTGGAGATTTTTTCATGGCATAAAATATTTAAACATTTTTGAGAATCAATGAAAAAAGAATCATTTTAAAACTCAAAATAAGAAGAGCGAAATTAATTTTAGATTGAATTAAATAAAATCACAAAATTCAAATATTTGAAATTTCAAAAAAAGGGCGCCAAGAACAATGAAGAACACGTCCAGTGTTCTTCATCTTGCCCAGAAATGGGGATTTTGCAAAATCCCCCATATCTTACTGAATATGTAATGAAATGAAATGAAATAAACATCAATCTTGCTTGTTTTTAACTCAAGAACACCATGGTACCATTTAATTTTATTTATTTTTAGTGTAGAGTGAAAAATCAACGAAGAACACTGAAGAACCCTAATTTAGCCCGAGCCTCGTGAAATTCTACATGATGATGATTTTGTGAAATTGATTGAGGGGAATTAATTAGAATATGATTACACACATATGCCAAAAAAAATAGTGCGAGGAAATATGTATGGATTATGATTTAGCCAAGTTTGAGGCTTACTTAAACTTAAGCTTGCAGCTGGAGATATGGTTTCGAGCTGGAGGTGTTCCATAGATGTTGTGATGATCCGGACAACTTCCTTACACCATATGGAGTGTGTTTGAACACTTGGACTTGATTTCAAATGGATGGATCAAGTTTTGGCCTTCAAGTTGCAAAAACAAGGTTTTTGGAGGTTTTGAAGGATGATTTTGGGTAGGAGGTGTTTTAGAGGTGATCTAAGTGTTTGAACACCTCATAAACATCATACGTGATGTGTTTGAGTAATTGGTTTGAGTTTATAGTGGCCACAACTAAAAAACAATAGTGATTGCTCAAAATATTAAGTTTTGAGTCTTTGAGAGCAAATGAGAGAAAGCTTAGAGATCAAAGGCTTTTGTGTAATTTTTATGATCAAATGAGGTTTCTATTTATAGGCAAAGATGTTGAAATTACTTAGCCCTTAAGTCTTGAAGAGATGAGGTCACAATTGTGAGTCATGCTTTGTAAAAATATCTCTTACACATGGAATGATGAACTTCTCAAATAACTCATCTATTGCAATAACAAATTTCACATTCCTCAGAAGTTTTATCCTTGGATTGTGTTCACCTATTGTTTGTTGAACAAGAGATCCAAGAATAAGCCATTTTGGAGCTTGGCGACCCTTGGATCAAAAAAAAATAAATGTTTAAATTCATAAATGCCATTTATGGGAATTCCTTGGAGCAATCATGAATTTCCAGGTTTGACCATGTTTGTAGTGATTGCTAAGATTCTTAAAACCACTTGACATTGTCCTTTAACTCAAAAAATCAGATTTCAAAAAATTGTGAAAATCTGTTTTTTGTGCAAAACAGTTTTGGATGGTCACTTTGATCCATGATTTCTTCATGTACAAGCAAGATATTTTCATGCCAATTGGTTCTTTTAATTGTTGGCAACATTTGTAACAACATTGGTGTTTTGAGAAGGATCTGAACCAACTTGAAGCTTGGTGAAAAATCCCTCCAAATTTTGGTGTTTTGCTGATTTTGTACTTGCACAAATTTTGTCCACGTGTTGAAAATCATTATTTTTCTTGATTTTAATCCATCTTCAACTTAAAATCCATAATTAATTTGAGTTTCTTGTAGTTGAATCATTTGTAGTTTGTGATGAGATATTTCATTTGAGCTTTGGTTCACAAAAATATGATGCTTGGATCACAAGTTATGATGCTTGGAAGTAGGCCACCTGAACATTTTTTTCCATAACTTAGAAAAATTTCTAAGTTTCAAAGGTTGCCCCTTTTACAAGCTATCTTCAAATTTATGATTTTTTGTGATCAAATGCATTCATGGACCATATTTTCTTGTAATATAGGTCATGAGGATCATTTTGGGTGAAAAAGTCAAACTTGGATGTCGATCTAGACAAAGTCAAGGCTATTCCAAAATTACCTACTTTGAAAACGGAGAAACATGTACGAGGTTTCCTGGGACGTCTCAATTACATCTCAAGTTTTATATTCCTCATAACCGTGACATGCGCGCCAACATTCAAACTTCTACGGAAAAACCAAAGTCATGACTAGACAGAAGACTACCAGGAAGCCTTTGAAAAGATCAAAGAATACTTGTTGATGCCACCAATTTTGTCTCCTCCAATTGACGGAAGACCATTGATCATGTACCTCACCATTTAGGAAGACTCTATGGGATGTGTGTAAACACCCCAAATTTGCCCTCACCCAGTCACACCATGGCTTGTGATTATCTCATATGCATAAACACAATCATATCATCTCACATCTCATTTTTGATTCACTGCATAGTTTCTAAGGCATCTGCACCTAGGGTTTGTGATCTGAGCAATCCCAAAGCTTCTTGAGGCACTCCAAAGGCCACCAATCAATTCAAAGGGGTCCATGTGTGTTCTTATATCATATTCCATCTCCTCAAAGTCAAAAATGCAAAGGAGTCACAAGAACTAGGGTTTGAGTGGATGCAGAGCCAGGCTAGACTGCACAGTTGACTGAAAATTAGGGTTTTGATTTCAGAGGCCATAACCCCAAATTTTTTGGTCATTCATGTTTCCATTGCTCTTTATATGGTATAGGGAGTATGCATATCAATTTTCATGAAGAAATTCCATGGGGAAGTCATCTGATCAAGGGTTGACTTTTCAGACAAGTCAGTGTAAAATCAGGGCATCTGAGGCCCCCAATGACCCAACCAATGGGTGATCTTCATCATTTTGAGTGTATATGATCTTTATTTGATCATGGAAGAAGGTTGAAGTTCATAAAAATCAAGAATTTAGGGTTTTTGCAAATGTTGACTTTTTGGGCATAGTTGACTTTTCAAGAATGCATCATTTTAGGTCATTTTTCAAGCCTTGATTCTTGATCCAAAAAGGCTTCAAATGGAAAAACTTTGGTCATGAAAGTTGTAGATCTCATCTTTCCCTTTTCAAAAAGTACAAGAACATGATCAAACTCTTCTTGGATCAAAAGTTATGGTGTGACAAAGTTGGCTAAAATCATTGATTTTCAAGGCATGCCTCAAATGGAAATTTTGCAAAGTCATGAACCAATGCATTATGTGACTTCTAATTCACTTCAAACCAGCACACAAACATCATGTAAGTCCTAAAATTCAGAATGAACTAGGCATTGCTCATGTTTCATGACTTTTGGAACAAGATCTTCACATGTGAACCATAAAGCAACAACCTGCAAAAGCACTCATAACATTTCACCAACTTGCTGCCTTGAATGCTGGACCAAGCCTAGCCTTTCCCTTCACCTTGCTGCACCAGAACCAGCCCATGTACTTGCCTAGATCATGAGCCATACTTCTCTTACACATTACTTGACTTTTTTGCAAAAGGTAACTTACCAATCAATAAAGGGCATGTCTTGTCAACTGACCAATGAGAGAGAGTTATGTGGACAATTTGCAAGCAAGACATAACACTAAGCAAGCCTGAAACACTTCACACCAACACATTCACAAAAAACCTACCAAGTTGCAAGTTGCTTCGAATCTGCTTACACAGCCTGCAAACACTTCAACCATTTTCACCATTCAACTCACCTTGCTCCATAGACCACAAAGCACCAAGAACACAAGCCTAAAACAGCCAGAACATCCCACTGCCATTTCTCACTTCATTTTGCAGTTTCATTCGAAACTCTCACCATAGCTCACAAACATACAAACAAACACTCCAGACCTTCTCCATTCATCCTCAGGATCACAAACAACCATTCACAATGACCTGAAAGTGCCTGGAACACCATTGCCATTTCTGACCAAGCTTGAGCAGGAGCTTTCGAATCTCATTATCCAGCCAACACAAACTCTTTTTGAGCATTCAAACATCTTCTGGGGATCAAGTGGAGTGGTTTGCACTGAAAGAAGAGGCCAGAAAGTCATCTAGGTGAAAGCTCCAAATCTCAGGTAGCTCGAAAATTATTTTTCCAGAAATCATTTTTCTTGTTACAAACTTGTTCTATGTGATTCACTGATTATCCTGATGTCATTGGTTTTGAAAATGGCTTTGATTTGAGTATTTAATTTGTCTCTGAAGCTTGCGTGCCCTAGTTTTTATTTCTTTCGATTCAGCTTGTTTAGGAAGATGAAATGTGTTTTGAGAGAGGGGTTTGATTCGTGAGAGGTTGGAGATCATTTCCCACTTTTTAGTTTTCATTTTTGATACGATTTGAGGGAGTTTGGAGATTTCCAGGTGAGGTGCTGGCCGGAGAAGACGACCGAAAGTCTTCTCCGGCCACCTGAGAGTGATTATGCCCTAATGACGTAATTATTGTTCATTTGAATTTTAGCCGTGGATGGCCTTTGACCTGTTGACTTCCCTCCAGATTGGATGGCCCAGATCACTTCGCTTGCCCTAATCCACTTGATTAATTTTAATTAATTCGTAATTAACTTAATTTGGTCAGATTGCATCCCCACCCTCCATTCACGCGCCAGTCAACCAATTTAAAACCAGGGTGAATCTCATCCCTCCGTTCCTTTGACTTCCTATTTTATTTAATTTTAATTCATTTTTATTTCAATTAACTTGTACAATTATTTTAAAATAGTAAAAAATTCTTAAAAATTATGAAACTTTTTCCTTAAAGTTTTATTAATTTTTATGACACAAAAACATTTTTATTTTATTTTTTATCATTAAAAAAGTATTTTTAAATATTTAAAAGATTATTTTTAATTGATTAATGGGAATTAATTAATTAAAAATACTTTTAGGTATTTAAAAATTACAAAAAAATTCATGAAATGTTCTAAGACATTTAGAAACATTGTCCAACCTTCAAACCAAATTTCTTTTTTGATCTTGATGCATTTTAAGAATTTTTCATTGAATTAAATCATTTTTTATGCATTATTTTGATCATGGGTTCAAAAATTCATTTCTGCCTATCTAAGAAGGTTTGGACATTGATTCTTCTTGCATTGTTTTGTGTTTGGCATATAGTTTCTAGGATAAAATGGCCATGATTTGATCTTGCCTTTTCCAATTGTTTGGCATTTCTTTTGTTAAGAACCCTAAAAAACCCTAATAACTTAGAAAAATCATATCTTGAGATTGGTTGAGAGTTGAGAGTTCTCCTTTGGGCAGTGGTTCATTTTAGGTTTAGGGTTTCTTTGAGTGGCATTTTCCATTTTTTATCTTAGGGTTTGCTTCTGTTTTAGGTTTTTGTTTGATGTTTGATTCATAAACCCTAATTTGGGCTTTCTCTTGCATCCTTCTTGCATTCTCTTGCATAACATGACTTGTCTTTGCATTTTGTGCATTCTTGTGATCCATTTGACATCTTAAGACATATAGGAAGCATGTTTGATCATTGCATTACATATTTGCCATGTCATTTGTCTTGTATGCTTCATAACATTTCATGCTTGTTCATGCTCCTTAACTTGCATCATTTGCATCCATAATCTTGTATGAGCATCTCCATGCCTTGCCTCATGTTTGCAGCACCTCATAGCATCATTTTCATCATCAACATGCTTCTGGTTTGGTCTAGCATCATGTCATTTCATTTCATTTAGCATTGCATTGCATTTCTTTCTAACATTTCAGGTGGTAAGTAAACTTGAGAAGTGAATTTGCCTTCACTTCTCATAACTTTTCTTTTCATCTCTCTTGCATCCATTGCTGCATTTCTATTTGTGTTTGAGATTGAGCTTGCTCATTCTTGTTCTTCCCACCTTCTTTCTTCAAGTGACTTGACTTCCTGAATGAAGCAAGTCACTTTGTTTCTCTTGATCTTATTCATCTGCTTCCTGGTGGCTCCTCTGAAGATTGTTCTTGAAAACCTCACAAACCTTAGGATCAACCAAGCATGACAATGAATTAGGGTTTTGATTAGTCCCCCTCATAGTTTTTACCTTTGTGTCTCTCTTTGAGTCTTCTCTTCTCATCTCATAATCAGAGACCAAACCCTAAAGGCTTTAAGACTTTGTGATTAAGCTTATGCCTGCATCCTTCTCTTAGGATGGAGTGTATAACTTTAATCCTAAGTCTTGAACCCTTAATGTGTTTAAACCTCTTAATCAATTCACTTAATAACCATCAAGACATCACACTTGTAACTTGGGCCTTGCATTAGGGTTCTAATTCTTCCCTAAGTGGTTAAGAAGGACTAACCCTAGTGTTAATGGACAAGTCCCCCTCAAGTTGTCTTACAAACCCTAAAAATCACTTCATCATCATATCATTAAATAAAATCCATTTAATCAAAGGCTTGTTTTGTCATGAGTTTAATCCCTAATCATGGATTAAGTTGAGGAGCTTTCCTCAGCTTAAACATTCTCATCTGTTATCCTTCTATTAGGATGGTGTAATGAGTCTGTTTAATCCTTGATTATGGCTTAACCTCATTACTCAACACTAAACAAAAACACCAAAAACATCTAAATAATCACAAGTAGGTTAATGATCCTAACCCTACATCAAGGGTGATTAAGTGTGAGAATCTGACTTCACACTTAAGGTATTCTCATTACCCCTAATCAGAGGGAAGATGTGATGAGTTTACTAACCCATTGGTTTAGGTTTAAGCTCATTAACTTATGACAAACTTTCAAAAGCGATAAAAGACTGAAAACACAAAAACAAACAATAATCGTCTCCTCCGGGATTCTTTTCTCATCTCATTCACTCACAAACGAGAACTTGCTTCTTCCGTCTAATGTAAGACAGTTCGCACCTGAGCCAGACAGGTCATACACTTGAGCATAGACAAGCAAGCAGTTCACAAGTCAATTCATCTTTCAGTCTCTTTGGGTCGAACTACGGTGTTCTGACTTCCTCATTGCACGAGAGGATACGTAGGCATAACTTAACAGTTATCGAACAAAAGTCTTTGTACATTCCCCCTCCTTCCAGCATTATTCTTTAAGCCTCATAATCATGAGCATACTCTTTCTTACACTGACACATCATTTATCACACTTCACTTCTTTTGCACTGACACCTGTACATTCTTTTCCAGCTATTTTATACACAGATTGCACTGACACTACCCCTTTAAAACACAAATCTTTTAAGCGTGGATCCCGTCGAGTACGGCGGACAATCTGGGTGCTAATACCTTCCCAGGTTGTAACCAACCCCCTTTCTCAGTCTCTCTGGTTCGCAAACCGTCTTATCCGTATCTTTCTAGGCTTATGCAGCATTGCCTTTCCTCCGGGATAAAAATGCCTAGCTGGCGACTCTATTCATCTCCAGTGAGTTCACTGCTGTGTGTTCTCATTGTCCCTCTCGCCGACCGTTCGCGTCTGTACCCTTATCTGACCCGGTGTCACTTATCGGGAGCGACAGCTTGGCGACTCTGCTGGGGAACCTTATACTGCAACCAGGGCTTCTGGTTCTTTTTGTGGGTTCCTCCTAGCGCTTGATTGATTTGTGTTTACTGGGGTGTTATGTGTTTGTTTGTGCTTGTATTTACATTTATTTACTGCTTTATGTACAGTTGCTTTACTGCTTTCTTTATTACATCTATATATATCATACTGTCATTGTTGCTGGCTGGATCTGTTGTTTGCCTTGGTGGGTGGGTGATTTCATTGAGAGTTAAGGTCCTATACCTGGGACCTGAGTGACACCTAGGCTAGAGTGAATCATATTCTTTCCCATTCCATTTCGGTCTGGTGCGGGAATATGAAACACGGTTCAGATGTGGGTTTCTTCTTGAGAACTCTGTGTTGCAGATTTCCTGCAATGCTAGGGCTATCTGGGAAGCCTGCTAAGTCTGGATGACCTTTTAGTATTGACCTTCAGAAACTGAGGTGAATTAGAGGAGGAATTGTTATGGTTATTGTAAACACTGTACCTCCGGGTTAGAAGTGTTTACACTTCTCATAACTGATCCAAGTCTGAGGATCCTTGTTCTAGATCACCACCTGTGAGGGGGTTGGGCTGTTTACAGGTTTGCAGGTACCTTGACCTCAGAATACCCTGTTACTTTGACTTTGTTAAGAATACTCCATGTTGGACAGTGCTTGTGATTCTAAAACCCTGGACATGTGGCTCTTTATTTGAGTCCCCTACCTTGGTTACTGGATTTTTGGACCTCCATCTGGAATTCTTGAACACACATGGACTTATATCAGGGCATTTTGATCAGATCCAGCTCAGTCACAAACCCTTTGCATTTCATTTGCATACATACCCATTGCATCATATTAACATTTTCTTATTTGTGTTTCAGGGTATCCATTTTCATCTGGTTTTGGTTTTGACCCCATCTACAGTACTGACCTATCTCCACCAGCACTTGCTTCAGCTTGTCAGCCATATACTTCAGTTACTTGCACTAGCCAGCCAGAGGCCCACTCCTCAGCATCTTCATCAGCACTTATTCTATTCAGTCTCAGCATCATGGCTCCAAAGAAAAGCAACATCACCTATCATTTCTTCCAACCAGACTTATCAGACATCAGGAGGATCCAAACCCTGATCACCCCAGATCACATACCTTTGTTCAGGGAGCATTATGGGGATATACTTAACTTGGTTATGGATCTGGACCCATCACAGAGAAGCTTGATCCATACCTGTATTCAGTTTTATGACCCCCCATTGAGATGTTTCACCTTTCAAGACTTTCAGTTGGGGCCTTTATTAGAAGAATACTCATCTTTGATTGGTTTACCTATCAGGAGAGAAATCCCTTTCAATCCTGAGATGGTCTTCCCAAACAATGGAGAGGTAGCAAGAGCTTTGCACCTGGAACCTGTTCTGATTGAGCAACATGTGACCTCTAAAGCTGGGATCCCTGGTTTTCATCTGGACTTCCTGATTTCTCAAGCTAGTCTGAAGGCCTCCCTGGGGGAGTGGAAAGCTGTTTGTGCTCTGTTGGCCTTAAGTGTATATGGAATTGTGTTGTTTGCAGATGAGCCTCGATTCATCAGCAAGAATGCAATCCATTTGTTCATCCTGAAGAACCCAGTGCCAACTTTACTGGGTGATCTCTATTACTCAGTACATCAGAAGAATGAGAAGCAGAGGGGGAGGCTAGTGAGGTGTTGTGCTCCATTATTCCATGCTTGGCTTCTCAGGCATCTACCCAGGACAGATGCCTTTCTAAATCCTCATCAGCAGAGCAACTGGGCTAAGAGACTCACTGTTCTAACTTCAGCAGACATCAGATGGTGCACTCAAAGCACCAAGGGCAGAGATATCATCACAAGCTGTGGGCACTTTCCCAATGTGCCCTTAATAGGAGTTAAGGGAAGTATCAATTACAACCCTCTACTGTTCAAGAGGCAATTAGGCTATGCACTGGTCCATGCTCCTAAGGTACAGGATTTGGTTGAGACCCTCTACTGTGAGAACAAGATTAGTCTGGCAACTGTTAGGCAGGCTGCCTGGGCCTGGGATCATGTTCAAACCAAGGGAGTCACCATTCTGGGGAAGTGCAATAATGTGGCATCAGCACAATATTATGAGTGGTCTCATGCCAGGGCCCAATTCTCTGGAATGCCCTTCACCATAGAAGACATGCCTGAGTCATCTTCAGCACCACCCCCTGCCACTATCAGTTTGGAGGAGTTTGAGAGCTTGAAAGAAAGAAATGAGAAGCTAACCCAGGCTTTGCAGAAGACCCTCCGGGAGAGGAGTGAAGGTGTGAGGGAGATTGAGAGATTGGAGAAGTTGAGAGTGGAACACTTGACTAAGATTGAGAAGTCTGGAGATTATATCAACAAGTCTAAAGCTGGTGAACAGATTCTGAAGAATGCTTGTAAAGAAGCCCAGTTCCAGAGAGCAAGGACAGACTTGTATTTGAAAGAGAGTCAGGCCAGGTGGGTCCGGATCACTGAGGCCCGTACTCTAGAAGACAAGAGAGTTCAGGACAAGATGGAGCAGATGGAAAAAGCCCTGGCAGCAGCCCAGAAGGAAATATCAGAGCTAGAAATCAGAGCTGGAGTGAAGAGGTCTAAGGACCAAAGTCAGAACAAGAAATTGACTGCAGCTGTTGCAACAAGAAACCTTCTCATCAGAAATCTCACGGAGCGTCCGGCTGATCCTGTGACCGAAGCACTTCTCAAGGAAGTTCGCGAGGATGAGTTTGGCCTTGGGGTTTGATCATTTGCTTGTTGTTGTTCCTATTCCGTGTACTTTTACTTTTTTTGTGATGTATTTTGACCCCTTAGAGGGCTTGTGTTGTAAAATGAACAATTTGTATCTATTTCATCTTATGTAATATATTTGTGTTAGTTTCCATCTGGGCTTACTTCGAAAGCAACTTCAACAGCGTCATCTTCAAGGGTCTGGAAGGGTCAAAACTGAAGGCCAAACCGGATACCTTGAGAGCAAATAAGCATAATTGCATTGCATACTAACCCTTTTGTTTGTTTTGTAGGGTTTTGTTTTTACTAACCTCTGTTGTGATATTCAGGAATTATTGCTCGCCGCCGGGTATTTCCCCTCAACAGGCCACACAGGTACCCAACTAGAAACAACCTTCCGGGCATCCAGATGGACCAAATGCAACAAGACCTTACAGAGGTCAGAAACCAGATGGCAAACGAAAGATTGGAGATGAGAACTCAGATAACACAGTTCATGGAAGTGATGAATAACTTAGCTCAAAGCCAGGAGAGGCTCAGGGCTTTGGTAGAAGGGAGGAACCAAGAGGAGCCCCATGTGGGGACTGCAGGTACAAGTAACAATGAACGGGTACAACCTCATGTTAACCCTCCTGTGTTTGGTCCCCATCTACATCCTGAGATCAATATTCCTGCAAACGTTCAAGGGACAACCACTGCAGCCAGGGTACTTCAAGAAGATCCTCAGGAGGACCAATTTACAGTAATGGGTGCTGGAGAGGAAACTTATGATAGACGATTGGAAGAGATAGCTGAGAAGTTGAGGTCCTTAGAATCTCAAAATTCTTTGGGTTTCGACGTCATGGACATGGGGTTGGTAGACGGGGTCAGGATCCCCCATAAGTTCAAGCCTCCTTGTTTCGAAAAGTATAATGGGACTTCATGCCCCCGGACTCATTTGCAATCATTTCTGGGAAGGCTGAAGGCCTATACAATGGATGAGAAGCTCTGGATGTTCTACTTTGAAGACAGCTTGACTGGAGCATCAAGGGAATGGTATTCCCATTTGACAAGGGCAACTGTAAGATGCTGGAAGGACCTGGCAGAGGCCTTCATTAGACAGTATCAATACAACTTAGACATGGCGCCCAACAGGACTCTCCTAATGGGAATGTCACAGTCGTCAAGGGAAAGTTTCCGAGAATATGCCCAGAGATGGAGGCAATTGGCTGCTGCCGTTCAACCACCAATGTCTGAGAGAGAAATGGCAGACATGTTTATGAACACTCTTCAGGGAACGTATATTGACAGGTTGGCTGCTTTCTCTTCCACTAGCTTCGCAGACGTTGTCATAGCTGGGGAGAGAATTGAAAACCTGTTAAAAATGGGTAAGATCTCTGATAATGGTGCCAGTTCGTCCAGTGGTACAAGAAAGCCTTTTGCAGGCCTGAGAAGAACTGGCGAGACCAATGCCGTTCACACCAACAGGGGTAGGCCCCAATATGTTCAAAGGACAATAGCAGCAGTCACTATCCCTGCTCCAGCTCATCCTCAGCCAGTCTATCAACCTCCGCAACAAAACTTCCAACAACAACCCCAGTATCAGCAGAATCAATATCCTCCAAGAAACTACAACAGCAACAACACCAGCAACAACAATCAACAGAGGCCATTCCAACAAAGGCCATCCCAGGCTAACCGAGTGATCGACCCGATCCCAATGCCGTATGCTGCCTTGCTGCCACAACTTCTGAAACTCAACCTAGTTGAGCTAAGAACGTTGGCACCTCCGGATCCCAATAGTCTACCAAGAAACTATGACTCCAATGCTAGGTGTGCTTTTCACTCAAACGCACCTGGTCACAGTACAGAAAAATGCAGGGCTCTGCATATGAAGGTACAAGACTTGGTAGACTCCAAGGCTCTGAATTTTGCACCGCCGCCCAATGTCAATAAAAACCCTATGCCAAATCATGGTGGTCCCCGAATTAACGCTATTGAAGAAGACCAACCGTCTTATTTAATAACTAGTGTGGATCAGATCCGGACACCATTGGTGGAAATCAAAGCTCAACTCCGCGAAAGCCAAATATTTCCGGGGTGTGAACTAGGGTGTCCCTATTGCAATATTTCATGGAATGGGTGTGAGGACCTGAGGAATGGCATTGACAGCCTTATTCAGAGTGGCCTGCTACAGATCACTACATCATTTCCGACAAATCCGGCAACTTCATCAACAACGGTTTCAGACCCTCCTACAACTGCAGCAACTATTGTTCCCGACAATTCACCAGCAACATCAACAAGTACTTCATCTGTCCTCCCAAACGATCAGTTTTCAACAGTTTCTCCTGCTTCAACTTCAGCTTCATTCCATTTCGAATCTCCATCAACAACAACAACAGTCCTTCCAACAATACCTCCTACAACACCAGCAATCAATCACGAAGATGTCTCCACTGTTACCATATTCTACGATCCTGAAAATAATTCCGCCTACCATTCAGAAGGTGCTGCTCCCGCCAGAGCACCAGTTACAATCTTTTATGATCCACAAACAATTACAGCCCCTTCAGCAGCAGCAATCAGTCCAGTCACTGTCACGGTGCCTGGACCAGTACCATATGAAAGCAATAGGGCCATCCCTTGGCACTATGGCTCTGACGTGTACTGTGAAGGGAAAAGAATCACTCTTGAGACATCAGCACCTGCACCACAAGTAGATAATGTGGGGGGAGGCGGAGGCTTCACTCGAAGCGGACGTCTCTTTGCTTCACAAGTCCAAAGATCTACTGCCGAAGCAGAAGCTGCTGCCAAGGCAAAAGGAAAAGGTCCGGTGCAGGACAATCCAGCTGCCAAAGAAGCCCTGAAGACTCCATTCGATCAGGAAGTTGATGAGTTTATGCGAATCATCAAAAAGAGTGATTATAAAGTCGTGGATCAGCTTCACCAGACGCCGTCCAAAATCTCTATCCTCTCACTGCTTATGTGCTCCGAAGCCCATCGGAATGCACTACTTAAAGTCTTGCACGCAGCTTACGTGCCTGAGGAGATTACTGTCAACCAATTGGAAACCGTGGTTGGAAATGTTACTGCTAGCAATGGGCTAGGGTTTACCAATTCTGACTTGACAGCGGATGGCCGCAACCACAACAAAGCCTTGCACATAACCATGGAATGCAAAGGAGCTGTCCTTTCTCATGTGCTGGTGGACACAGGTTCATCCCTGAATGTCTTACCAAAGAAGGCTCTGGTGAAGTTAGAATATGATGGATTGGCATTGAGACCCAGCAACCTGGTGGTAAGAGCCTTTGATGGTTCGAAGAGATCGGTTCTGGGAGAGATTGAGCTGCCAGTGACAATTGGCCCGTAGACCTTTAAAACTATCTTTTATGTGATGGACATTCAGCCCGCCTACAGCTGTTTGTTGGGTAGACCCTGGATTCACGCCGCCGGCGCAATAACGTCTACCCTTCACCAAAAGTTAAAATTTGAGTGGGAAGGCCAAGTTGTCACAATCTGTGGGGAAGAGGATATCTTTGTTAGCCATCTGGCTACTTACAAATACATTGAGATGGATGGAGAGATCCATGAGACAATGAGCCAAGGTTTTGAAGCCTTGAATGTCAATGAAGCATCTGCTGTGTCAGGTATCTCCATGTCATCTTACCAACAAGCCCGGAAGGTTGTTGAGGAAGGAACTGCCCTAGGCTGGGGCAAGGTCTTAGCTGTGGAGGAGAAGAAGGACAAATTTGGGTTGGGTTACAGACCAACTCAACATCAAGCAAAGGCTGCTGCAGAGCCTGGATTTGTCAGTGGGGGGATGCTTACCCCCGATGCTATCAACTGTCTGGAAGACGAGCTGGAAGAGGAACGCAATCTGGAGAATTGGATTCGTCCAAAGATCCCGGGGAGCAGTGTCTCGAACTGGTCTTCCCAGGAAATTATAAGAGTTACTCATGCAGAGTAATTATTATTTCCTGTATTTTTATAGCATGCATCCAAGTCTTGCATCTTGCCCAAGATGACAAGACTCATTTTGTAATCAGGGCCATCTGTACTTTTGTGCAAACAAGATTAAAATTAATGAAATATCAGACATCTTTTTGCAAACAAGTCTTTTCCTTTTCTGCTCACTGTTTTTCCATTTTTTTTCTTTTTGTACAAAAATAAATGGCGGTGTTTTCAAAATGATAACTTCATTTCACTTTTTTCTAAAGCAAGATTAAAATCAATCACTAAAATGAACAAACTTAACCCTTGCAGAGAGTGCCTTCCAGACAGCACCGACAACAGCACGGCTATGACATCGTATGACTTTGACAATCCAATCAATCAAGCTGATGAAGGGGTTGATGAAGAGTATGAGCTTCCTGAAGAGCTAGCCAGGTTGTTGAGACAGGAGGAAAAGGTTATTACTCCTCACCAGGAGGAGATTGAAGTGATCAATCTTGGTACAGACGAAGACGTGAAAGAAGTTAAAATCGGGGCCTGCCTGCAAGACTCAGTGAAGAGACAACTGATAGATCTGCTTCAAGAGTATGTTGATGTGTTTGCTTGGTCGTATCAAGATATGCCAGGGTTGGATACCGATATAGTTGTGCACAAGTTGCCTTTGAGGGAAGAATGCCCACCGGTCAAACAGAAGCTGCGCCGAACTCGCCCAGACATGGCTATGAAAATCAAGGAAGAGGTACAAAAGCAATGGGACGCCGGGTTCCTTGCTGTGACTAGCTACCCGCCGTGGGTTGCTAACATAGTGCCTGTGCCTAAGAAGGACGGTAAAGTAAGAATGTGTGTGGACTACCGGGATCTGAACAGAGCCAGCCCGAAGGATGACTTCCCATTACCTCACATTGATGTATTGGTGGATAACACGGCTCAGTTCTCGGTATTCTCCTTCATGGACGGATTTTCAGGATATAATCAGATCAAGATGTCACCTGAAGACATGGAGAAGACAACATTCATCACACCTTGGGGCACGTTCTGTTACAAAGTGATGCCATTCGGACTGAAGAATGCTGGAGCCACATATCAACGGGCTATGGTGACGTTATTCCACGATATGATCCATAAGGAAATCGAGTGCTATGTGGATGATATGATTGCCAAGTCCCTTACAGAGGAAGATCACCTGGTGAACCTGCTGAAGTTGTTCAAGCGTCTGAGGAAGTACCAACTGAAGCTGAACCCCAACAAATGCACATTCGGGGTGCGATCCGGTAAGCTGCTGGGCTTTATTGTAAGCGAGAAAGGGATTGAAGTTGACCCTGATAAAGTCAAAGCCATTCAAGAGATGCCTGCACCGAAAACTGAGAAAGAAGTTCGAGGGTTCTTAGGTCGATTGAACTACATTTCACGGTTCATATCTCACCTCACAGCAACCTGTGAACCCTTGTTCAAGCTGTTAAGAAAGGAACAAACGGTCAGGTGGAACGAAGATTGCCAGAAGGCTTTTGACAAGATCAAGGAATATTTGCAAGAACCTCCAATTCTCATGCCGCCAGTTGAAGGAAGACCTCTGATTATGTACTTAACAGTATTAGAAGAGTCAATGGGGTGTGTGCTGGGCCAGCATGACGAGTCTAGTCGAAAAGAGTATGCAATATACTACCTAAGCAAAAAGTTTACCGACTGTGAACAACGTTATTCACTGCTCGAGAAAACTTGCTGTGCTTTAGCGTGGGCTGCTCGCCGACTGAGACAGTATATGTTGACCCACACTACCTTATTGATCTCAAAAATGGATCCAGTTAAGTACATTTTCGAGAAGCCAGCTCTTACCGGACGAGTTGCAAGATGGCAAATGATTCTCACAGAATACGACATACAGTACACTTCTCAGAAAGCCATCAAAGGCAGTGTATTGTCTGAATATCTTGCTGAGCAACCCATTGATGACTACCAGCCTATGAGATTTGACTTCCCTGATGAAGACATCATGTTCATTAAAGCAAAAGATCACGAAGAGCCTATTCACACTGAAGGGCCCAACCCAAAAGAAGAATGGACCATGATGTTTGATGGGGCTGTTAACATGAATGGTCGTGGTGTTGGTGCAGTACTCATTACACCTAAAGGAGTTCACATGCCTTTCTCGGCAAAACTCACTTTCAACTGCACTAACAACGAAGCTGAGTACGAAGCTTGCATTATGGGTCTTGAGGAAGCTATTGACCTCAGGATCAAGACATTAACCGTATTCGGAGATTCAGCTTTGGTAGTCAATCAAACCAACGGCAAATGGTACACCCACCAGGATCATCTGATACCTTACAGGGATTATACGAGAAGGTTATTGACTTTCTTCACGACAGTCAAGCTTGAGTATATCCCTCGAGACGAGAATCAGTTTGCAGATGCTCTTGCTACCATTTCATCCATGATCAAAGTTCAAGCCGTCAACTTTGTACCTCAGATTTCAGTGTCTAGACTTGATAGGCCAGCATATGTATTTGCAGCGGATGTTGTAAAAGATGATAAGCCTTGGTTCCATGACATTAAGTGCTTCTTGGAAGATCAGACATACCCACCTGGGGCATCTTCCAATGATAAGAAGACTTTGAGAAGGCTTGCTGGAAGTTTCTTTCTGAACACTGATGGGTCTTTATATAAGCGGAACTTTGATATGGTGCTCCTCAGATGTGTTGACAAGACGGAAGCAGATTTGTTGATGCATGAAGTGCACGAAGGATCTTTTGGTACTCATGCAGGAGGGCATGCCATGGCTAAGAAATTGCTAAGATCAGGCTATTACTGGATCACAATGGATGCAGACTGTTGTGCCTATTCCAGAAAGTGTCACAAATGCCAGATTTACGCAGATAAGGTGCATGTGCCTCCCAATCCTTTGAACATCATGTCTTCACCTTGGCCCTTTGCCATGTGGGGCATTGATATGATTGGCAAGATTGAGCCAACTGCTTCAAATGGGCACAGATTCATCCTGGTCGCCATCGACTATTTCACCAAGTGGGTTGAAGCAGCCTCATATGCAAATGTTACAAGACAAGTGGTAGCCAGATTTCTGAAGAGAGACATCATCTGTCGGTATGGAGTGCCCGAGCGAATCATTACTGATAATGGTTCCAATTTAAACAACAAAATGATGGCAGAGCTGTGCCGGGACTTCAAGATCCAACATCACAACTCTTCTCCTTACAGGCCAAAGATGAACGGCGCTGTTGAGGCAGCAAATAAGAATATCAAGAAGATTGTGCAGAAGATGGTAGTCACCTACAAAGACTGGCATGAAATGCTACCGTTTGCCTTGCATGGGTACCGCACATCAATCAGAACGTCCACTGGGGCAACACCGTATCAGCTTGTGTATGGTATGGAAGCAGTCCTACCTGTTGAAGTTGAATTACCCTCCTTACGGGTATTGATGGATGTTAAACTAAGTGAAGCAGAATGGGTCCGGGCCCGATACGAACAACTGAGTCTGATCGAAGAGAAGAGATTGGCTGCAATTTGCCACGGGCAGTTATATCAGAAGAGAATGAAGAAAGCCTTCGATCAGAAAGTCAGGCACCGAGAGTACCAAGTAGGGGATCTCGTGCTGAAGAGAATCCTCCCTCCTCATACAGACCACAGGGGCAAATGGACTCCAAATTATGAAGGACCATTCGTTGTAAAGAAAGTTTTCTCCGGTGGAGCACTGATGCTCAGCACCATGGATGGTGAAGATTTCCCATCCCCTGTGAATTCAGATGCAGTTAAAAAATACTTCGCATAAAATGACCCGCTGGACATAAAAACAGAACGTGAGTCCAGGCAAAAATAGGGCATCCCGGCGAGTCAAAAACAGAATAAAAGACTCGGGCAAAAATAAGGGAAAATAAATAGAAAAATGTACACCCGCTGAGTTGAAAAGCCGCATTGGACAACTCAGGCAAAAATGGGTATCCCGATGGATTGAAAACCCGAAAGGGCGATCCATGCAAAATAAGGGAATAAGCGAACAACTGCATTCTGAATTCGTCTGTATTATCTACAACTTGGTAAGCTCCAAAGGGTCAAGCTTCGATCAGAATCAGCCTCCTTCAGAAAGCAAGACGAGAAGAACGTCATTGTCATACGAGTCATAGCAGAAGAGGAAGCTCCTTGAAAGCATCGTCAACACCGCCAGCACTTTGTTTCTCAATTTGTAACAGTCTCTTCATTTCAGGAGACTTGTTTTCTTTGACTGTAACTTGCCAATTCAGGGCACATGAATTAATAAAATCAGATTTTTCAGTCATGTTTCGTTTTTACGTTCATTATTTTGCAAAGAATTGTCTGATATCTCTAAAAATACAATTGCATAAGTACAGATGCCTTTCTCTAAAAATAAAAGCACATGCTTGCAGGGAATATGATTACTCTCGAAAGTACTTAACTCCTATGACGGAATCCAGTAAGGGATACCTCGGGACCTTTTGTGCGTTTCCTTATCTTTGCAGGATTGCAGGTATCCAGAACGCAACTTGGGGCATGCAGGATGCATCCCAGCAAGCTGGCAAAACAACAAAAGATATCAGCATTCGAAATGCTCTATCCCCAGCTGAGTTGCATCCCATTGCTCTCCCCAGCTGAGTTACCAACAGCATTTCCCAGAATCCTAAGCCTCTATCCGGAAGAGCAACGCACGAAGAAGTCACAACAGAGCGGAAGAAAGCTTCCACAAACCCCAGCTGGGTCCTATATCACGAGGATATGTCAATCAGTGGCCCATATCCCCAAGCAGATACATCCTTAGATCTATCAATGATCTCCTCCCCAGCTGGGAGGTCCATTTCAACAGATCATCCAGAGATCTTCGCGGCGACGGGATCTGAATCCCGGATCTGCGCCTCTTTGCATAATCATAGCATTCGCATCATACTATCCCCCCAGAGCGTAGCATTCCGTCTAATACGGAGCATTACGGCAAAAATCAAATACATAGCATAATCATAAGTCATGTTGTGAATTGAACACTTGTAAATAATGACAATCTGTCGGCATACAGAATATATACAGAAAAATCCCACCAGAGTCCCCGGCAAAAGCAGTTGCCTCTCAAACCACAAACACCAGTATATACACCTTTGGACACCCGTCCGTGTCAAAACACCAGCAGAAAGCCAAAGACATCATCTTTGCACTCACAAATACTTGTATATACACTTTCTTGACACCCGTCCGTGTCATATCCCCAGCGCAGTCGCTTACACCTTTATCACCCATACACTTGATAATGCTACGCTTTTCTCTCTTGACACTCGTCCGTGTCACTCTCCCCAGCAGATAAACACTCATCTATACATTATATATACTCACTACTCATTGGTACACTTATACAGATACTCGTCCGTATCTTGTATACATCGTCACTCATATCCCCACAGATTCGACAGTAGTCTTTGTTCTTTGTTAACCAGTTGGTACTCGCCCGTACCATCATCTCAGAACATTGCGTCTAGTGTTTGTTTCTACATGATACTCGTCCGTATCATAGTCTTAAGGATGCTCGTCCGCATCTTTAATCCATACACCGTGTCAAACACTTATGTCTTCTTGAATATGGATACTCGTCTGTGTCTATTATTCTCCAGAAGGATTCTTTCAGATACAACACTCGTCCGTGTTCTTTGTTAACCAGTTGATACTCGTCCGTATCATCATCTCTGAACATGTGTCAGTTTGTTTCTACATGATACTCGTCTGTATCATAGTCTTAAGGATGCTCGTCCGCATCTTTAATCTATACACAACATCTAAACACTTATACCTTTTGTTTCTCGGATGTAAACGCTCGTCCGTGTTTACTATATCCCCAGTAGATCGCCAACAAATTTTCTTTTTTATCTAACACTCGTCCTGTGTTATGATACCCCTGAGAGCAGCCGTACCCTGCTAAGTGGTCGTCCTCCGCTTCTTGATGGTCGTCCTCCATCATGCTCATCCGATGGCCGTCCCCATCGTTGATTTTAGCAGCCGTCCCCTGCTAGGTGGTCGTCCCCCACCCTATGATGATCGTCCTTCATCATTTTTATCCAATGGCCGTCCCCATTGTTGATTTTTGGTTATCTGACATTCGTCCTATGTCATGACAAACCTTGAGAGCAGCCGTTCCCTGCTGAGTGGTCGTCCTCCACTTCTTGATGGTCGTCCTCCATCATGCTCGTCCGATGGCCGTCCCCATCGTTGACCTTTTATCCGGCATTCGTCCTATGTCGCGATACTTTTCGGCAGCCGTACCCTGCCTGGTGGTCGCCCTCCACCTTAGATGACCGTCCCTCATCTTAACCCAACAGAGCAGCCGTCCCCTGCTAGGTGATCGTCCTTCACCTTTGATGATCGTACCTCATCATCTGTTTATTTCATTTATTCTTTAACCCGATGGCCGTCCCCGTCGTGGTCCCTTTTCTTTTTATCCGATGGCCGTCCCCATCGTGGGTTACTTTGCTTTATGAACTTGATGGCCGTCCCCGTCATGCTTCATTCAACTACCAGAGAATTTTACAGCTTTATCTTGATGGCCGTCCCCGTCATGATATTTTATTTTTCCAGCTAGTCGGCCGTCCCCGTCTTAGCTCTACCTTTTATCCCCAGCATGTCGGCCGTCCCCGTCATCGCTTTACTTCACATTTACCCCAGCATGTCGGCCGTCCCCGCCATTGCTATTTACCCAGCAGTCGTCCTCTGCTCGACGGTCGTCCTCCGTCGCCTACACTTTACAATATACTTTATTTGCTTTCACAATCTATATCCCTTTTCTTCTTCATTTCTGTGAGTGCAAATTTTGGACTGTCTTTGGTATTCAACCACAAGTTATCTTGTTTGGCCTGTTAAGCCGTTGCTTACAACCTGCACAGCTAACTCATGTTTGAATAGGGGCAGATGTAAACACCCCAAATTTGCCCTCACCCAGTCACACCATGGCTTGTGATTATCTCATATGCATAAACACAATCATATCATCTCACATCTCATTTTTGATTCACTGCATAGTTTCTAAGGCATCTGCACCTAGGGTTTGTGATCTGAGCAATCCCAAAGCTTCTTGAGGCACTCCAAAGGCCACCAATCAATTCAAAGGGGTCCATGTGTGTTCTTATATCATATTCCATCTCCTCAAAGTCAAAAATGCAAAGGAGTCACAAGAACTAGGGTTTGAGTGGATGCAGAGCCAGGCTAGACTGCACAGTTGACTGAAAATTAGGGTTTTGATTTCAGAGGCCATAACCCCAAATTTTTTGGTCATTCATGTTTCCATTGCTCTTTATATGGTATAGGGAGTATGCATATCAATTTTCATGAAGAAATTCCATGGGGAAGTCATCTGATCAAGGGTTGACTTTTCAGACAAGTCAGTGTAAAATCAGGGCATCTGAGGCCCCCAATGACCCAACCAATGGGTGATCTTCATCATTTTGAGTGTATATGATCTTTATTTGATCATGGAAGAAGGTTGAAGTTCATAAAAATCAAGAATTTAGGGTTTTTGCAAATGTTGACTTTTTGGGCATAGTTGACTTTTCAAGAATGCATCATTTTAGGTCATTTTTCAAGCCTTGATTCTTGATCCAAAAAGGCTTCAAATGGAAAAACTTTGGTCATGAAAGTTGTAGATCTCATCTTTCCCTTTTCAAAAAGTACAAGAACATGATCATACTCTTCTTGGATCAAAAGTTATGGTGTGACAAAGTTGGCTAAAATCATTGATTTTCAAGGCATGCCTCAAATGGAAATTTTGCAAAGTCATGAACCAATGCATTATGTGACTTCTAATTCACTTCAAACCAGCACACAAACATCATGTAATTCCTAAAATTCAGAATGAACTAGGCATTGCTCATGTTTCATGACTTTTGGAACAAGATCTTCACATGTGAACCATAAAGCAACAACTTGCAAAAGCACTCATAACATTTCACCAACTTGCTGCCTTGAATGCTGGACCAAGCCTAGCCTTTCCCTTCACCTTGCTGCACCAGAACCAGCCCATGTACTTGCCTAGATCATGAGCCATACTTCTCTTACACATTACTTGACTTTTTTGCAAAAGGTAACTTACCAATCAATAAAGGGCATGTCTTGTCAACTGACCAATGAGAGAGAGTTATGTGGACAATTTGCAAGCAAGACATAACACTAAGCAAGCCTGAAACACTTCACACCAACACATTCACAAAAAACCTACCAAGTTGCAAGTTGCTTCGAATCTGCTTACACAGCCTGCAAACACTTCAACCATTTTCACCATTCAACTCACCTTGCTCCATAGACCACAAAGCACCAAGAACACAAGCCTAAAACAGCCAGAACATCCCACTGCCATTTCTCACTTCATTTTGCAGTTTCATTCGAAACTCTCACCATAGCTCACAAACATACAAACAAACACTCCAGACCTTCTCCATTCATCCTCAGGATCACAAACAACCATTCACAATGACCTGAAAGTGCCTGGAACACCATTGCCATTTCTGACCAAGCTTGAGCAGGAGCTTTCGAATCTCATTATCCAGCCAACACAAACTCTTTTTGAGCATTCAAACATCTTCTGGGGATCAAGTGGAGTGGTTTGCACTGAAAGAAGAGGCCAGAAAGTCATCTAGGTGAAAGCTCCAAATCTCAGGTAGCTCGAAAATTATTTTTCCAGAAATCATTTTTCTTGTTACAAACTTGTTCTATGTGATTCACTGATTATCCTGATGTCATTGGTTTTGAAAATGGCTTTGATTTGAGTATTTAATTTGTATCTGAAGCTTGCGTGCCCTAGTTTTTATTTCTTTCGATTCAGCTTGTTTAGGAAGATGAAATGTGTTTTGAGAGAGGGGTTTGATTCGTGAGAGGTTGGAGATCATTTCCCACTTTTTAGTTTTCATTTTTGATACGATTTGAGGGAGTTTGGAGATTTCCAGGTGAGGTGCTGGCCGGAGAAGACGACCGGAAGTCTTCTCCGGCCACCTGAGAGTGATTATGCCCTAATGACGTAATTATTGTTCATTTGAATTTGAGCCGTGGATGGCCTTTGACCTGTTGACTTCCCTCCAGATTGGATGGCCCAGATCACTTCGCTTGCCCTAATCCACTTGATTAATTTTAATTAATTCGTAATTAACTTAATTTGGTCAGATTGCATCCCCACCCTCCATTCACGCGCCAGTCAACCAATTTAAAACCAGGGTGAATCTCATCCCTCCGTTCCTTTGACTTCCTATTTTATTTAATTTTAATTCATTTTTATTTCAATTAACTTGTACAATTATTTTAAAATAGTAAAAAATTCTTAAAAATTATGAAACTTTTTCCTTAAAGTTTTATTAATTTTTATGACACAAAAACATTTTTATTTTATTTTTTATCATTAAAAAAGTATTTTTAAATATTTAAAAGATTATTTTTAATTGATTAATGGGAATTAATTAATTAAAAATACTTTTAGGTATTTAAAAATTACAAAAAAATTCATGAAATGTTCTAAGACATTTAGAAACATTGTCCAACCTTCAAACCAAATTTCTTTTTTGATCTTGATGCATTTTAAGAATTTTTCATTGAATTAAATCATTTTTTATGCATTATTTTGATCATGGGTTCAAAAATTCATTTCTGCCTATCTAAGAAGGTTTGGACATTGATTCTTCTTGCATTGTTTTGTGTTTGGCATATAGTTTCTAGGATAAAATGGCCATGATTTGATCTTTCCTTTTCCAATTGTTTGGCATTTCTTTTGTTAAGAACCCTAAAAAACCCTAATAACTTAGAAAAATCATATCTTGAGATTGGTTGAGAGTTGAGAGTTCTCCTTTGGGAAGTGGTTCATTTTAGGTTTAGGGTTTCTTTGAGTGGCATTTTCCATTTTTTATCTTAGGGTTTGCTTCTGTTTTAGGTTTTTGTTTGATGTTTGATTCATAAACCCTAATTTGGGCTTTCTCTTGCATCCTTCTTGCATTCTCTTGCATAACATGACTTGTCTTTGCATTTTGTGCATTCTTGTGATCCATTTGACATCTTAAGACATATAGGAAGCATGTTTGATCATTGCATTACATATTTTCCATGTCATTTGTCTTGTATGCTTCATAACATTTCATGCTTGTTCATGCTCCTTAACTTGCATCATTTGCATCCATAATCTTGTATGAGCATCTCCATGCCTTGCCTCATGTTTGCAGCACCTCATAGCATCATTTTCATCATCAACATGCTTCTGGTTTGGTCTAGCATCATGTCATTTCATTTCATTTAGCATTGCATTGCATTTCTTTCTAACATTTCAGGTGGTAAGTAAACTTGAGAAGTGAATTTGCCTTCACTTCTCATAACTTTTCTTTTCATCTCTCTTGCATCCATTGCTGCATTTCTATTTGTGTTTGAGATTGAGCTTGCTCATTCTTGTTCTTCCCACCTTCTTTCTTCAAGTGACTTGACTTCCTGAATGAAGCAAGTCACTTTGTTTCTCTTGATCTTATTCATCTGCTTCCTGGTGGCTCCTCTGAAGATTGTTCTTGAAAACCTCACAAACCTTAGGATCAACCAAGCATGACAATGAATTAGGGTTTTGATTAGTCCCCCTCATAGTTTTTACCTTTGTGTCTCTCTTTGAGTCTTCTCTTCTCATCTCATAATCAGAGACCAAACCCTAAAGGCTTTAAGACTTTGTGATTAAGCTTATGCCTGCATCCTTCTCTTAGGATGGAGTGTATAACTTTAATCCTAAGTCTTGAACCCTTAATGTGTTTAAACCTCTTAATCAATTCACTTAATAACCATCAAGACATCACACTTGTAACTTGGGCCTTGCATTAGGGTTCTAATTCTTCCCTAAGTGGTTAAGAAGGACTAACCCTAGTGTTAATGGACAAGTCCCCCTCAAGTTGTCTTACAAACCCTAAAAATCACTTCATCATCATATCATTAAATAAAATCCATTTAATCAAAGGCTTGTTTTGTCATGAGTTTAATCCCTAATCATGGATTAAGTTGAGGAGCTTTCCTCAGCTTAAACATTCTCATCTGTTATCCTTCTATTAGGATGGTGTAATGAGTCTGTTTAATCCTTGATTATGGCTTAACCTCATTACTCAACACTAAACAAAAACACCAAAAACATCTAAATAATCACAAGTAGGTTAATGATCCTAACCCTACATCAAGGGTGATTAAGTGTGAGAATCTGACTTCACACTTAAGGTATTCTCATTACCCCTAATCAGAGGGAAGATGTGATGAGTTTACTAACCCATTGGTTTAGGTTTAAGCTCATTAACTTATGACAAACTTTCAAAAGCGATAAAAGACTGAAAACACAAAAACAAACAATAATCGTCTCCTCCGGGATTCTTTTCTCATCTCATTCACTCACAAACGAGAACTTGCTTCTTCCGTCTAATGCAAGACAGTTCGCACCTGAGCCAGACAGGTCATACACTTGAGCATAGACAAGCAAGCAGTTCACAAGTCAATTCATCTTTCAGTCTCTTTGGGTCGAACTACGGTGTTCTGACTTCCTCATTGCACGAGAGGATACGTAGGCATAACTTAACAGTTATCGAACAAAAGTCTTTGTACATTCCCCCTCCTTCCAGCATTATTCTTTAAGCCTCATAATCATGAGCATACTCTTTCTTACACTGACACATCATTTATCACACTTCACTTCTTTTGCACTGACACCTGTACATTCTTTTCCAGCTATTTTATACACAGATTGCACTGACACTACCCCTTTAAAACACAAATCTTTTAAGCGTGGATCCCGTCGAGTACGGCGGACAATCTGGGTGCTAATACCTTCCCAGGTTGTAACCAACCCCCTTTCTCAGTCTCTCTGGTTCGCAAACCGTCTTATCCGTATCTTTCTAGGCTTATGCAGCATTGCCTTTCCTCCGGGATAAAAATGCCTAGCTGGCGACTCTATTCATCTCCAGTGAGTTCACTGCTGTGTGTTCTCATTGTCCCTCTCGCCGACCGTTCGCGTCTGTACCCTTATCTGACCCGGTGTCACTTATCGGGAGCGACAATGTGTACTTGGCTAGCAAGACAAAATGAAAATAAAAGAATATGTTATTTATTATCTGAGCAAGAAATTTACCGATTGTGAAACTTGGTACACAATGCTCGAAAAAACTTGTTGCACTCTAGCTTGGGAAGCTAAACGTCTCCGCCAATATATGATCTGTCATACTACTTGGATCATTTCAAAAATGAATCCGATCAAATATGTGTTCGAAAATCCTGCATTAACAGGACGAATTACTCGTTGGCAAATGTTGTTACCATAATACGACATTGAGTATCACATACAGAAATCTGTCAAAGGAAGTATCCTAGCTGATCATTTGGCTCATCAGCCCATCAGTAATCAGGATTCAGTTACATTTGACTTCCCAGACGAAAATGTCATGTATCTTAAGATGAAAGATTGCGACGAGCCACTGCCAAGCGAAGGACCTGAACCAGGATCCCTTTGGGAACTTATCTTCGACGGAGCAGTTAATTCTTATGGAAATGGGATTGGGGCAATCATTGTCACCCTAAGCGGAACCCACTTTCCATTCACTTCCAGATTAACATTCAAATGTACAAACAATGAGGCCGAGTATGAAGCTTGCATCATAGGTCTCGAAGAAGCAATTGATCTCAGGATCAAGAATTTACACGTGTACGAACATTTTGCCTATGTGATCAATCAGATCAAAGGAAAATGGGAAACACGAAAGTAGGGACTAATCCCTTACTGAGATTACAAAAGGAGATTGTTTCCATTTTTCAACAGAGTTGAATTCTATCACAACCCTCGTGAGGAAAATCACATTGATGAAACACTTGCTACTCTCTCTTCCATGATCACAGTTGATTAATGGAATTACGTCCCAAGAATTGACATTATGCGCCTAGACAGGCCAACATTCATTTTTGTAATAGAAACTGCTACCGATGATAAACCTTGGTGTCACGACATTGAACAATTCCTACAGAAAAGGGAATACCCATTTGGATTGTCTAGAAAAGACAAGAAGACCCTTTGAAGACTGGAAGGTAACGTTTTCCTCAATCAAGATGTACTTTACAATAGAAACTTCAACATGGTTCTACTCAGATGTGTAGACGAGTGTGAAGCATAAATACTCATGAAAGAAATTCAGGAAAGGTCTTTTGGTACTCATACCAACAAATATTTAATGGCAAGAAAAATACTTCGAGCAGGATATTACTGGCTCACAACCGAGGCAAATTACCGCAAGCATTCGAGGAGATGTCATAAATATCAAATTTATGCTGATGAGATTCATACGCCTTCAAAACTTCTCAAGGCTCTCTCTTTGCCATGGCCACTTTCAATATGGGGAATCAACATGTTTGGAATGATCGAACCCAAAGCTTCAAACGGACATCGGGTCATCCTGGTAGCTATTGATTACTTCACCAAATGGGTTGAAGTTACATCATACGCCAATGTAACTCGACAAGTGGTCATCTGATTTATCAAAAACAATAACATCTGCCGCTATGATATTCCAAGTCAACTCATTACTGACAATGGGTCCAACTTGAACAACAAAATGATGAAGGAATTATGCGCCGAGTTCAAAATTGAACACCATAACTCTTCTCCTTATCGACCAAAGATGAATGGCCCATGGAAACCGCCAACAAAAATATCAAGAAAATTGTCCAGAAGATGGTTGTAACATACAAGGACTGGCACGAGATGCTCCCTTACGCGCTTCATGGATATTGAACTTCTATTCATAGTTCAACATGGGAAACCCCTTTCTCACTAGTATATGGCATGGAAGCAGTGCTCCCTATTGAAGTTGAGATCCCATCCTTAAGAATATTGATGGAGTCCAAACTTACTGAAGCTGAGTGGTGCCAAAGCAGATTCGATGAACTCAATCTAATAGAAGAAAAAAGAATGACTACCCTCTGTCATGGCCAGTTATATCAGCAACAAACGAAGAGAGCATTCGACAAGAATGTTCCACCTCGTGTCTTCAAAGAAGGAGATATTATGCTCAAGAAAATCGAATCATTTCTCAACGAATCTCAGGGAAAATGGACTCCGAATTATGACGACCCCTATGTGGTCAAGAAAGCCTTCTCAGGCGGTACCCTGATACTCGCAACAATGGAGAGTGAAGAATTCACTTATTGTGAACACCCCAAATTTGCCCTCACTTTTTCTCACACCATGGCTTGTGATCTCCCATATAGCATTTCATAAGCATATCATCTCTCATTGCATATTTTATTTCATCTGCATAACTGCATCTAGGGTTTGTGATCTAAGCAATCCAAGAAGTGATCTGAGCCATCTCAAAGGCCTTGAAGGTGGCCAAGATGGTCCATGAGTGTTTTATGATCATAATATGATCCCCAAAGTTCATAAAAGTTAATAAATCACAAAGCATTGCAAAGGCATAGAGGCAGATTGAAGATTTCCTGCACAGATGACCTAAAATTAGGGTTTTGGGTTTGAGGCCCTTAATCTCAAATTTTTTGTGAATTCTTGATTCTAATTGTCTTAATATGTTATAAGGATCATGTGTACCAAATTTGATGAGAAGATTCATTGTGGAAGTCATCTGATCAACTGGTAACTTGTTGTGCAAGAAAAGTCAGAATCAGGGCATCTGAGGCCCCCACCAATGGTACCAAAGGGTCATATTCATCCTTTGAGGTTCTATGATCTTTATTTGATCTTAGAAGTAGTTAGAAGTTCACAAGATTGAATAATTTCAAGCCATTTGCAAACATTCCATTTTTGGACATGACTTGTAATGGAAACTTTCCATTTTGGGAAAGATTTTCAACCTCCTCTTTCTTGATCAAAAATGCTTCAAATGAAAAATCCTTAAACATGAAAGTTGTAGATTGGATCTTCCCATTTTCAAAAAGTGCAAGAACTCCTCTTAATTCATCCTAGAACTCAAGATATGATGTTTCAAAGTTGGGAAAAATCTTATAATTTTCAAGTTCATGCCAAAGAGGGATTTTTGCAAAACCAAGTTTTAAGCACTCTTGTGACCTCTAATTGACCTCTAAGCATCATAAAAACATAACATAGCTTGAATTGATCAAAATTGTGCCAAGAATCACAAGATTTCATGCCTTGCTCTTCAAGAAAATCCAAAGAGGGAAATTTGCAAAACCACTTCAAACTCTTGAATCAAAAGCTGCAGATCATCACAAACCATCCAAGGGCCCTCCATGAATGAAGCTGAGGCAGGACAAGCCTTCAAACCAGCTCTGACTCGTGCCATGCTTGTGGTATAACAACCTTGAATTTTTTGCAACTTGGCCCATACCAATCACACTATGCCACCACCCACTTTCTGATCATTCCTATTGGCTTATACAAACCTCAAGCAACTCAAACATAACAAGATTGAAACCTGAAAGCTCTCATTCAATCAGATTGCCAAAAACTTGAAAAACCCTCAAGCCTTCGAATCTCTCAATACAACCATCAAAACTCAAATATTTGTGTACTATTCATCTCACCATCGCCTAAAGATCATTTCCCACCCTTAATTTCAGCCAAACACCCACTCAAATCAAAACACGATTTTCCACCTCTCAAAACTAAACTTCAAAAAGAAGCCACATAAACTTTAACAAAGCCTCAAAGAAGCTCAAGGGTGATCAGAGGAAGGTGTGTGCATCAAGAATAAGGCCCAACAGATGCATTGACAAAGCTCCAGCTTAGGTACCCTCTTGAAACATTTTTCCAGAACTTTGTTTTTAAGTTATAATGTGATAGAGTTTGTCTTGCTGATCATTTTGAGCTTTGAATCATTGAAAATGGTGGAGTGTGTAAGATGTATTTAACTTCTGAAATTTTTGCACGTTTTCCGTTTTGCTTTGATTCTTGTTGTTGATGCAAAATAAATGAGTTTTGGGGGCTAGATTCATGTTTAGGGTTAATAAGTGATTGATTCTGGAGCTTTAGAGGGCTTGGGTGGTGTTTTGAGGAAGATAGGGTGAAAGGGTGACCGGAGAAGATGACCGGAGCTTCCTCCAGTCACCTGAGAGTGTTTAGGGTTTTAATTAGGGTTAGCGTGTCAGTTTGAATTTAGGCCATTGGATGCGTGTTTAGATTAAGCCTTGGACGAATCAGATTGCTTCATTTAGCCCTAATTGCATTTAATTAATATAAATCAAATTAATTAGCTCGATTCAATCCTGACATTAGAAAAACACGCGCAGCCACCCCCAGTTTGAATTTGGACCATCAAATTGGATTACTTTGCATTTTCTTTTATTTTATTTGCATTTATTTTGTTCTATTTATTTTAAATATCAAAACATTTTCTAAAATCATGAAACTTTGCATTTTCATTTCAAATATTTTTCTAAACTCAAAAACTTTTTTATTTTTTATTTTTGCATTAAAAAATTATTTTAAAATCATTTAAATATTTTATTTAATTAATTAATTGATTTAATTAATTAAAAATACATTTAGGTTTCTAAAACTCACCAAAAAATTCATGAAGCATTCTTAGGCATTTAGAACAATTTATAAACTCACCATACAAATTTCTTTTTAGGTTTGATCATGTTTTCACAATTATCTTTGAATTAGGGTTCATAAATTTCACATTTTTTAACCTTATCTTTGAAAAATCATTTCTGATCAACCATGATGAGTTTGAACTTGGTTCTTTTTGCATTATTTCATATATTGCATCTAGTATCTGTAAACACCCCAAATTTTCCATCACTAAGTTCACACTATTGGCTTGTGATCTTTCATATTTGCATTAGTTTAATCATACCATTTCATGTTGCATTTTTGCTTCACTGCATTAGTTCAAGTTCATCTGCATCTAGGGTTTGTGATCTGAGCAATCCAAGGGTCCATCTGAGCCACTCCAAAGGTCTTCAATCATTCCAAGAGGGTCCATGTATGTTCTACTATCATTTTGTATCCCTAAAAGATCAAGGAAGTAAGAAAATCACTAGAAGTTGGAAAGCATGGAAGCAGAGCTAGGGTTTCACTGCATAGATGACCTGAAATTAGGGTTTTGGTTTCAGAGGCCATAACTCCAATTTTTTGGTCATTCTTGTTTCTAATGGTCTCAATATGTTATAAGGGTCATGTATACCAAGTTTGATGAATAAATTCATTGTGAAAGTCATTTGTTCACTGGGTAACTTCTTGAGCAAGTCAGAGCAAAATCAGGGCATCTGAGGCCCCCAACAATGGAACCAAAGTGGATTTTTCAACCTCCTATTTCTCAACCAAAAATGCTTCAAATGAAAAATTGTTGGTCATGAAAGTTGTAGATTGGATCATTCCCTTTTCAAAAAGTACAAGAACAAGATCTAATTAATTTTGGAACTCAAGATATGGCTTGTCAAAGTTGGTAAAAATCCCATAAATTTCAAGAATGCACCAAAAGGGATTCTTTGCAAAACCACTTCCCAAGGCTTTTTGTGACTTCAAACACACTTCAAAGTACCATAACATCATAGTGCATTGCCTCTAGATCAGAATTGCCCAAAGAATTGCAAGATTACATGCCTTGAACATCAAGAATTCTCAAAGGGGCCAAAGCTTCACATAATTGCAAAACACCCCATAACTTTGCTCCCACTTGCTGAATTGCCTCAAGATTGATTTTGTGGACATCCTTGAAGTCAGCTGCGCATGGACATGCCCAAAGGCCAGCTGCATCCTTGCCCATACCTCAAGTACACAAGTTGGTGACTTTTTGCAAGAAGGCCATACCAATCACCATAGGGCACAACCACTTCTCTGACCTATCACAACTTGATATGTGGACCAAATGTTGATCATAGCACACAAGAACACAAGCTGAAACCTAAGAATCATCAAGTTCCCAAAATCTCTCCCTCTTGCATTTTCCTTCGAATCTCCCAGCTCACTTACTCAAACTCAAAACCAATTCCACCATTCATCTCTAAATCACTCACTGACCCCAAAGCAACCCTCAAATAAGCCAAAAGCACCTCATACACCAAACACGATTTCTGACCAGTTGGATTACTACCACCCAAACCACTCATTCTCAAAGCTTTCCAAGCATTGCAACTTCTTCAGGGAGGCCATTAGAGTCATTTTGCACCAAGGAAGTAGACAGAAAGCTCAAGGGTGAAAAGCTCCATCTCAGGTAGCCATCTGAATTCATTTTTCCAGAACCTCTTTTTTATGTTATAAAATGAATAAGCATGCTTCACTGATCACACTGAACTTTGAATTTTCGAAAATGGTGTAGAAATGAGTGTGTACTGAATCTCTGAAATTTTTGCCATGTTTGATCTTTTCTTCGAATCTTGTTTATGAGCATGAATAAATGTGATTTGAGTGTGGATTTGAGCTTAGGGGAGTGAGGGGAGTTAATCTGGAGCTTTAGAGCTCCAGAAATTACCTAGGGAGGAAGTTGGAGATTTTCAGGTGAGGGTGTCACCGGAGAAGACGACCGGAGCTCTTCTCCGGTGACCTGAAAGTGATTATCAGTCTTAATTAGGGTTAGGGTTTAATTTGAATCTGGGCCCTTGGATTTCCCTTCCCGCGCGTGTTTGTGTGGTGGAGATTAGCTCATTAATTTAATTACTGGATTAGTTAATTAGTTAATTAGGTTTAGCTGAGTTTGAATACTGGCCATGGAATTGCGCGCCAAGTCACACCTGGATTTCCCCAGAATCAACCTCATCCCTTGGATCAGCATGCCTCCATTTAATTCAATTTTAATTCATATTTTTCTTATTTATTTTGTTCCATTTATTAAAAATAGCTACAAATTTCCAAAAATATTTTTATTCTGAATTTTTATTTCAAACAATTTTCTCAACCCAAAAATATTTTTATTTTTATTTTTCACATTAAAAAATCATTTTTTAAACATTTAAATGTTTATTTTAATTAATTAATGAAAATTAATTAATTAAAATATCATTTAGGTTTCTAAAAAATCCCAAAAAATTCATATTGCATCTTTAAACATTTAGAGACATTGTCATACCATCCACACAAATTTCTTTTTGGTTTTGAACCATCTTTGATAATTTTCTTGAATTTAGGGTTCATAAAATTCACATTTTAGAACCCTAACTTCAAGAATTATTTTCTGCCTAACCAAGAATGGTATGACAATGGTTATTTTTGCATTGATCTTCATTTGACATTTACTTTCTAACATAATTTTGTCATAAATTTCTTCTGCATTTTTGATTTGATTTGCATTTTTTTCCTTTAAGTACCTTAAAACCCTAGAAAACTTAGAAAAATCATTACTTTCATTAGGTTAAGAGTTAGGTCTCCTCCTTTGGGGTGTGGTATCATATAGGTTTAGGGATCCTTTGATTGCATTTTCAATTTTTTATCTTGTCAATTGCTTCTGTTTTTGAGTTTTGCATCTCATGTTGCATGGAAACCCTAATTTCTCATCTTCCTTTGCATGCATCTTGCATATGCTTGCATTCATGAACTTGCCATGACATTTTATGCATTTACATGACTTCTAAGACATCTTAGGACACATTAGACTCATGCTTGATCATTTCCTCATCCATTTGACATGTTATGCATTCATTACATTCCATGAGCATTCATGAACTTTCATGCTTCTTTCATGCTTCATTTGCATTCTCATCACTTGTATTATCATTCACAACTCTTGACATACATTTGCATCATCTCTTAGCATCATTTACATTATGAACATGCTTCTGGTTTTGGTTTGCATCCTTGCACACATTTCATTTTCATTTCATTTCATTTCTTTATGCTAACTTTTCAGGTGGTAAGTGCTTTGAGAAGTGAATTTGCCTTCACTTCTCACAATCTCTTCTCATCTCTCTTATGAATTCATTGCTGCATTTTGCTTGTGCCTTAGAGTGAGTTTGCTCATTCATGTTCCTTATTCACTTTATTTCTTCAAGTAACTTATCTTCTTAAGTGAAGTAAGTTAGCTTGTTTCTTCTGCTTCTCCTCCTTTCATCTGTTTCTTCCTTGGTGGCTCTTCTTGAAGATCTCTTGCAAGCCTCATAAACCCTAGGAACACCCAAGCATGTTAACAATTAGGGTTTGATTAGTCCCCCATTAGTTTTACCTTTGTGTCATCTTTTGTGTCTCTCTTCTCATCTCATAATCAGGGACTAAACCTTCAAGGTTTTAAGGCTTTGTAATTAAGATTATGCCTGCATCCTTCTCTTAGGATGGAGTGTATAACTTTAATCTTAAGTGTTAAACCCTTAATGTGTTTAAATCCCTTAATCAATTCATTTAATAATCACTAAGACAATAAGCTTGTAACTTGGGCCTTGCATTAGGGTTCTAATTCTTCCTTTATTGGTTAAGAAGGACTAACCCTAGTGTTAATGGACAAGTCCTCCTCAAGTTGTCTTATAAATCATAAAATTCACTTCTTAATATTATCATTAACTAAAATCCACTCTAATAAAGGCTTTGTTTTGTCATGAGGTTAATCCCTAATCATGGATTAAGTTGAGGAGCCTTCCTCAGCTTAAATGTTCTCATCTATTATCCTTCTATTAGGATAGTGTAATGAGTCCATAAATCTTTGATTATGGCTTAAACTCATTACTTAACACTAAACAAAAACTCCAAAAAACATCTAAATAATCACAAGTAGGTTAATGAACTTAATCCTACACCATGGTGATTAAGTGTGAGGTGCTTACTTCATACTTAAGGTATTCTCATTACCCCTAATCAGAGGGAGGATGTGATGAGTTTACTAACCCTTGGTTTAGGCTTAAGCTCATTTTCTTATGACAAACACAAAAGAAGCAATAAAAGATTGAAAACTCAAAAACAAACAATAATCGTCTCCTTCGGGATTCTTTTCTCACCTCATTCACTCACAAACGAGAACTTGCTTCTTCCGTCTAATGCAAGACAATTTGCACCTAAGCCAGACAGGTCATACACTAGAGCATAGACAAGTAAGCAGTTCATCAGCCAATTTATCTTTCAGTCTCTTTTAGTCGAACTACAGTGTTCTGACTTCCTCATTGTACGAGAGGATACGTAGGCATAACTTAATTGTTATCGAACAAAAGTCTCTGTGTCTTCCCCCTCTTTCAGCATTCTTTTTAAGCCTTATTCCTGAGCACTTCACTTCACTTTCTTGCACTGACACTTGTATATTCTTTTCCATCTTTTGCACACAGATAGCACAGATACTACCCCTTTAAGCATAAAACTTTCAAGCGTGGATTCCGTCGAGTACGGCGGACAATCTGGGTGCTAACACCTTCCCAGGTTGTAACCAACCCCCTTTCGTAGTTTTGCTGGTTCGCAACCGTCTTATCCATATCTTTCCAGGTTTATGCAGCATTACCTTTCCTTCGGGATAAAAATGCCTAGCTGGCGACTCTTTTTCAGTTCACCCTCATTTCCTCTTTCGTCGATCGTTCGCGTCTGTACCCCGTCTGACCTAGGTGTCATTTGGTGGGTGCGACAGCTTGGCGACTCTGCTGGGGAACCTTATATTGCAACCAGGGCTTCTGGTTCTTTTGGTGGGTTCCTCCTAGCGCTTGTTTGATTTGTGTTTACGGGGGTGTTATGTGCTACTTGTGCTTATTTATTTTCTTTATTTATTGCCTTATGTACAACTTTATTTATTGCTTTCCTTTACAGTTTTATGCATTTTCATACTGTCATTATCACTGTGCTGGATCTGGTTTCCCTTGGTGGGTGGGGTTTCACTGAGTGATTAAGGTCCTATACCTCGGACCTGAGTGACACCTAGGCTAGAGTGGTTCATGTTCTTTCCCATTCCCTTTCGGTCTGGTGCGGGAATATGAAACACGGTTCAGATGTGGGTTTCTTCTTGAGAACTCTGTGCTACAGATTTCCTGTAGTGCTAGGGCTATTTGGGAAGCCTGCTAAGTCTGGATGACCATTATTTTGACCTTCAGAATCTGGGGTGAATTAGAGGAGGGTCTTTTATGGTTATTGTAAACACTGTACCTCCGGGTTAGAAGTGTTTACACTTCTCATAACTGAACCAAGTCTGAGGATCCTTGTTCTAGAACATTACCTGTGAGGGGGGTTGGGTTGTTTACAGGTTTGCAGGAACCCTTGGCCACATCATACCCTGTTACTGTATTGTTTAAGAATACTTCACTTTGGACAGTTCTTGTGATTAACCCTGGACATGTGAATCTTTATTTGAGTCCCCCACCATGTTTACTGGATTTCTGAGCCTCCATCCGGACCTTTGAACATACATGGACCTTATATCAAGACAGATAATCAGATTCAATTCTTGATCACAAACCCTTGCATATCATTTGCATATATCATCATTGCATCATTTAAAATTTGTTTATTTGTTTTTAAGGGTATCCATCATATCATATTTGGTTTGGTTTTGACCCTTTCTACTGCTTAGACCTCTGCTTCAGTTATCTTCTTTAGCATTTGCTTCAGCTATCTCCTTCAGCACCTGCATCAGTCTATCAAAGACTCACCTGCATCAATCTGTCAGAGACTTACCTCCAGCTTTTCAGTCTGTGATTTTCATCAGCATTTGACTTCAGCTTCTTCATCAGCACTCATGGATATTCCAAGGAAAAGCAACATATCTTATCACTTCTTTGAGCCCTCTCTGACTGGTATCAGGAAGGTCTAGTCCCTTATCACACCTGACCACATCCCATTATTTAGAGAGCACTATGGGGGTATTTTAGACATGGTCATGGACCTTGATTCATCTCAGAGGAGCATGATCCACACATGCTTGCAGTTTTATGACCCTCCACTCAGATGCTTCACCTTTCCTGATTTCCGGATGGGTCCTCTGTTGGAAGAGTTTTCCTTGTTGATTGGAGTGCCTATCAGAAGAGGGATCCCCTTCAACCCAGAGATGACTGCTCCCAGAAGTGAAGAAATAGCTAAGGCAGTGCATTTGGAGCCTGCCCTTATTGAGCAAAACATGACAACAAAAGCTGAGATTCTTGGCTTACATCTGGACTTCTTGATTTCTCAGGCCACCCTGAAGGCTGCAGTGGGAGAATGGAATGCAGTCTGTACATTTTTATCCCTCAACATATATGGGGTTATATTGTTTGCATATGAGCCCAAGTTTGTGAGTAAGAATGCCATCCACTTGTCCCTGCTGAGGAACCCAGTGCCTACATTGCTAGGGGATTTTTACTACTCCATCCATCAGAGAAATGAAAAGCAAATGGGGAAGCTAGTCAGATGCTGTGCTCATCTGTTCTACTCTTGGCTGCTCAGACACTTGCCCAAATCAGATGCCTTCTTGAACCCACATCAACAGAGGAATTGGGCCAAGAGGTTCATTGCCTTAACATCAAATGATATCAGATGGTGCACCCAGAGCACCAAAGGCAAGGATATTATTATCAGTTGTGGGCAATACCCTAATGTGCCTCTAATAGGGGTAAAGGGTTGCATCAACTACAACCCTTTTCTGTTTAAGAGACAATTGGGATATGCCTTAGTTCATCCTCCCAGAGGACAAGATTTGGCTGAGACTCTCTACTGTGAAGTTCAACCTAACTCAGCTGTTGTCAGACAAGCTGCCTGGGCTTGGGACAACATCCAGACAAAAGGGACATCCATCCTTGGAAGGTGTAACAATATTGCTGCAGCCCAGTATTCTGACTGGTCCCGTACTAGAGCTCAAATCACCAGGATGCATTTCACCTTGGAAGACACACCTGGACCTTCTACAGTACAGCCTGCAGCAACTGTTAGCCTGGAGGAATTTGAAAAGCTGAAAGAGAGGAATAATCAGCTATCTGAAGCCCTGAAGAAGACTCTCTGGGAGAGAAACGGCAATCGTTTGGACATTGAGAGATTGGAAAGGCTCAAGACTGAGCATCTGACCAAGATTGAAAGGACAGATGACTACATAAGGAAGGCAAGAGCAGGAGAGTTGGTTTTGAAGAATGCCTGCAAAGAGGCCAAGATTCAGAAAGCTAGGGTTGAGCATTATCTGGAGGAAAGCCAGACTAGGTGGATCAGGATCACCGAAGCCTGTGCACAAGAGGACCAGAGGACTCAGGCCAAGATTGAGCAGCTAGAGGCCAATGAGAAGAAGCAGCAGGAAGCTTTATTGGCAGCTCAGAAGGAGATATCAGATTTGAATCTCCGGGCGGGGTTGAAAAGATCAAAGGATCAGGACAGGCATAAGAAGCTGACTAATTCCATTGCTACCAGGAACCTCCTCATTAGGACCATTACAGAGCACCCAGCTGGTCCAGTGACGGAGGCCCTCCTGAAGGAAGTCAGGGAGGATGACTTTGGTTTGGATGTCTGATTCCTTTTTGCTTGTATTTCCTTTCTTTTGATGTACTTTTTGCTTTTTGGTTGTTGTATTTTTGACCCACCATGGGCATGTATTGTAAACAGACTATGTATTTTCATCATTCGTAATATATCAGTTTGTTTTATCTTGGTGGGCTTTCTCTCAACATCATCAAGCATCTCCTCGAGGTCTGGAAAGGTCAAAACCAAAAACCAAACCGGATACCTTGGAAAACAAATAAGCATATTGCATTTCATACTGACATTTTCTTTGTTTTGTAGGTTTTTTGTTTGTTATTTTGTTTCTCACTTTGTTGTGGTTTCAGGAAACATTGCTCGTCGCAGAGTTTCCCTGTTAACCGCACACACCGATACCCAACGCAAAACAACCTTCCAGGCATTCAAATGGATCAGGTGCAGCAGGACCTGAATGAAGTAAGAAATCAAATGGAAAACGAAAGGGTCAAGATGAGAAACCAAATGACCCAGTTTATGGCTGTGATGACTGGCTTAGCTCAGAGCCAGGAAAGGCTAAGAGAGCTGGTGGAAAGACAGACACCTGAAGAGCCCCACCCTGGAACAGGAGGAACCAGCAATAATGAACTCGGGCAGCCTTGCATCGACCCACCAGAGTTTGGGCCCCATTTGAACCCAGATGTTAATATCCCAAGGAATATTCAAGGAAACACTACTACATGCAGGATCTTGCAAGAAGATCCTCAGGAGGAGAAGTTCACAGTTATTGGGGCTGGGGATGAGGTGTATGACCGAAGGCTGGATGAGATTGCTTAAAAGATGAGGTCCTTGGAATCCCAGAATTCTTTAGGCTTTGACGTAATGGATATGGGGCTGGTAGATGGGGTGAGGATTCCCCACAAATTCAAACCCCCATGCTTTGAAAAATATAATGGTACCTCTTGCCCGCGTACTCATCTGCAATCTTTCTTAGGAAGACTCAAGGCTTATACCATGGACGAGAAGTTATGGATGTTCTATTTTGAGGACAGCCTGACTAGAGCATCAAGAGAATGGTATTCGCATCTGACAAGGGCCACTATAAGATGTTGGAAAGACTTGGCCGAAGCCTTCATCCGGCAATACCAGTACAACCTAGACATGGCCCCCAATAGAACTCTTCTAATGGGCATGTCTCAGTCTTCAAGGGAAAGCGTTCGGGATTATGATCAAAGGTGGAGACAGCTTGCTGCTGCTATCCAGCCACCCATGTCTGAAAGAAAGATGGCTGACATGTTTATGAACACCTTGCAGGGAACTTATATTGACAGACTTGCTGCTTTCTCTTCCACCAGTTTTGCCGATGTAGTTATAGTTGGTGAGAGAATTGAGAGTCTTTTGAAGATGGGAAAAATCTCTGACAACGGTGCAAGTTCCTCCAACAACCCCAAAAAACCTTTTTCAGGACCCCGAAGGGCGGGTGAAACAAATGCTATCCATGCAGGAAGGGGCAGACCCCAGTATTCTCACAGATCAATAGCAGCCGTTACTATCCCGGCTCCAGCTCCACAACAACCACTTTTTCCTCAACAACAACAACAACATAACTATCAGCAACAATCTCATTTTCCGCAACAAAGAACGTACGGCAATAACAACAACAACCAACACTAGCGCCCCTTTCAACAGAGGCCATCTCAGGAAAATAGGGTGATTGACCCTATTCCTATGCCTTATGCCGCTCTACTGCCACAACTCCTGAAGCTTAACCTGGTTGAGTTAAAGACGTTGGCTCCACCAGATCCTCTCAACCTCCCGAAGAATTATGATGCCAATGCCAGGTGTGCCTTTCACTCCAACGCACCTGGTCACAATACCGAGAAATGTAGAGCCTTGCAAATGAAGGTTCAAGATCTGGTCGATTCCAAAGCTCTCAATTTCGCACCTCCTCCAAATGTTAATAGGAATCCTATGCCTAATCATGGTGGGCCCAGGATTAATTCCATAGAGGAAGATCAACCATCTGCACTAATTGATAATGTTGCACAGATTCAAACACCGTTGGCAGAAGTCAAAGCTCAACTTTTAAGATGCCAAGTATTCCCGGGCTGTGAGGCCTGCTGCGAATCGTGCATACCTGCTATTAATGGTTGTGAGAGGCTAAAGCTTGGCATAGATGGCCTTATCAGAGATGGAATTTTGCAAATTACCATAACGGCGCCTTCAACATCAACAACTCTTTCTTCAGCAACAATGGATTCTCCTACAACATCAACAATTCTTTCTTCAGCAACAATAGATCCTCTTGCAACAACAACAACTATCATTCCCACTGATTCATCCACAACTCCAGCAATCACTCCATCCATTATTTCAATAGATCAGAGTTTAGCAACATTTACTTCTACAACATCAGCACCCATGTTATCAACGGAAATGCCTACAACACCAATAAACACTAATGAAGATGTCTCAACGGTCACGATCTATTATGACCCAACAAATGTTCATCCTAACAACAATTTCCAACAACAAATTGCAACACCTCCTGTCAGATCACCAGTCACAATCTATAACGACCCGCATACCATCACAGTTCCTTCCACTGCAGCAATCAGTTCGGTCACCATTTTGGTGCCTGGACCTGTTCCTTATGAAAGCAGTAATACCATACCTTGGCACTACGTCTCTGATCTCTGACGGAATGAAGATCACTCTAGATTCAGTAACCTCTTCACCACAAGTTGACAATGTTGGGGGAGGCGGAGGCTTCACCAGAAGCGGACGCCTTTTTTCCTCACAAACACCGAGGCCCAATGCTGAAGCAGAAGCTGCTGCTAAGGCAAAAGGGAAGAATGTGGTGCTTGAAGAGCCAACTGTTAAAGAAACTCCGAAGACGTATTTTGAACAAGAGGTGGACGAGTTCATGAGAATAATCAAAAAGAGTGATTACAAAGTGGTGGAACAGCTTCATCAGACACCCTCCAAAATCTCTATATTATCATTGCTAATGTGTTCCGAAGCCCATAGGAATGCACTGTTGAGGGTCCTGCACGCAGCCTACGTGCCGAAAGAGATTATGGTTAATCAACTGGAAACAGTGGTTGCAAATGTTAACACCAGTCACAGACTGGGCTTCATAGATGCTGACTTAACGATGGAGGGACGCAATCATAACAAGGCTTTACACATCACCTTAGAGTGCAAAGGTGTTGTTCTTTCTCATGTACTGGTAGACACTGGGTCTTCGCTCAATGTCCTTCCAAAGAAAGCCTTAGTGAAGCTGGAGTATGATGGTTTGGCATTACGTCCAAGTAACTTGGTGGTGAGAGCATTTGATGGCTCTAAGAGATCAGTGCTTGGAGAGATTGATCTACCTGTGATGATTGGCCCACAAATCTTTAAAACTACTTTCTTCGTGATGGACATACAGCCGGCCTATAGCTGTTTGTTGGGTAGACCCTGGATTCATGCCGCTGGCGCTGTTACATCTACCCTTCACCAGAAATTAAAATTTGAGTGGGAAGGCCAGATCATCACAATCTGCGGGGAGGAAGATATTTTCGTTAGCCAGTTGGCTACTTACAAGTATATAGAGATGGATGGGGAGATCCATGAGACTATGAGTCAGGGGTTTGAGGCCCTTAACATCAATGAAGCAACTGCTGTGTCTGGAACTTCCATCACTTCATATCAGCAAGCCCATAATGTTGTTGAGGAGGGTACCGCTCAAGGCTGGGGAAAGCTGTTGCCAATAGAAAAGAAAGAAGACAGATTCAGGTTGGGTGTAGACACCCTAAATTTTCCCTCTGGTCTTCTATCTTTGTTAGCTTTTCGTTTTGCATTCATACGCATTTTGCATTAGGTCATATCATTTGCATAGGCTCCGGAGACATGGGATGGTATTTTCTGAAGAATTTGGGTTTCACATCTTTATCTGCGGATTATCAGAGAATTCAAAGTTTCAGCTATGCAGCCATCAGTGGTATCATTCTCCTCATGTTTCTGGATTAAGGCTTATTTCCCTGAAACAGTGATCTTCAAGGATTTCACATCTGAAAACTATTCACTTCGGGATAGGACCTTGATAGTTATGTGCATCTGGGGACCGATTATTGAGAACCTTTGTGAAAACAACCCTCTCCAGTGGTGACAGTGGCATACCACATTTTGTGGCAAACCCATTCGCACCCGAGGGTCCACTGGGGACTCGCATAGGATGGCCTGGTTCTCTTATAGGAACTCAGTAAAAGCATCTGGTCGTATGAAAATACCATCAACATACCCTCATTACCAGTGCAATTGTTTTGATCCGGTCACTATGATCCTGGAGTTCTTGACCTTTGCTTTTCGGTTACTATTTTGGGTTATTATACAGAGATCTTGTGGTTACAAACACCCAATTATTGGTTCAGTATTCCAGATTCCAGGCAGTTTCCAGGATGTTGATCCCATGTCTTTGCATCTTTTGCATCATCATATTGCATTTTGCATTTGCATCTGCATTGCATTTTCTTTTTCCAGAGAGCTCATCCTTCCTCTTTTGTCCATGGTTAGCCAGCTGATTTCCCGGTACTCAGTTTGAACAAGCGGTAACCGTTGGAAGAAGAAAGTTGTTGGAAGTTTGACTGAGCAGTGTCAGGAACTAAGAAAAGGTCAGATTGGAAGCCGTCAGTAGCTATGTCAGAAAGCAACCATCAGAATGTTGAGTTTCCACCTGATTTCACTTCGATGACCAATCCTTTGTATGGTCTTTCTCCTGATGAGGATCTTCCACAAGTAAACAACCTTACTCAAGCTCAGCCTGCGCAAAGCCCGGTCGTGAATCAGGGTGTACCTAAACCATCTGTTGTCCGAGGTGGACCTTCATCTTCTTCTGATTGTACAGATTATCAGAGCTTTGCTTTCCCTATGCCGAACTTCCAAGGGGCAATCCCTATTGTGAAAGCCAAGGATCCACAAACTTTTGATCCTGCCGAAAGGTTTCGTGTGTTGGATGAGCAACTCAAAGCCTTAGCGGATCCTGATGCCTTTGGTTTTGATGCTCTAAGCCTGTGTTTGGTGCCTGGTCTTGTCATTCCTCCAGATTTCAAAACTCCGAAGTTTGAGAAGAGCACTGGTGTCAGTTTCCCGAAGCGTCATTTGGTGATGTTCTGCAGAAAAATGACTTCTTATGCCCGCAACGATGAGTTGATGATTCATTGTTTTCAAGACAATTTGAGTGGTGCATCCTTAAGATGGTATATGGATTTGGAAAGCAGTCGTATCCGGTCATGGAATGATTTATCCAGAGCTTTCGTAAAGCAATACCAATACAATGTGGACATGGTGCCCAGTCGCACGCACTTGCAAAACCTATCTCAGAGGACTGGTGAATCTTTCAGAGAATATGCATAGCGGTGGAGAGAATTGTCAGGCCAAGTGCAACCACCACTTTCAGACAGAGAATTAGTGGACCTGTTCGTGGGCACGTTACAAGGTCCGTACTTGGAAAGAATGGGTAGCATTGGGACATCAAGCTTCTCTGATTTGATGATAGTTGGAGTACGCATCGAGAGTCTGCTCAAAAGTGGAAAGATCCAGTACTCGTCGAATATCCCAGCTAGTGAAAGTGAATATGTTGGTAGCTCCCAAGGGGAAGATGGGTATGACGCCAGTGCAGTCATGGACAATCTCAAATATTCTGGACCAACATCTTCTCAGAGATCATCTTTTCCTAGGTCTGGTTACTCTTATGGACAACAAGAGATGCTCAGAGCACCGTATCAAAAGTCCTGGACTCCTCCTCGTCCAAATCTGCAAGCTCAGGGTCGAAGACCTCAGAATCAACTTCAGAGCCAGCCTAGGCCTCGCAACAATCTGGAAAGAAGGAATGTTCCTCTTCATCCAGTTCCCATGGCGTACAGTGAACTCTTGCCACATTTAGTTCATAACTTTTTGGTGGTTCCTAAGCCTCTCAAGCCGTTTCCAGAGCCGTACCCTCCAGAGTACAATTCTCATGAGCAATGTGGGTATCATGGTGGATCAATGGGGCATTCAACTAAATATTGCAAAGATTTTCAAGCTAAAGTACAACAGTTGATCGACAAGGGCTACATATCCTTTCCATAAGGAAGCTTGGTTGTGCACGTCAACCTCTCGCATGTTTAAGTTCAAAGACTTCGGAGAAGCGTCTCCTGATTTCAGTGGCTCAGAGAAGATGTCATCAGAGCTGGTGATCATCGTATCTTTTTATCATTTGCATTGTAGTTTCTTCCCTGTTAGCAGCTACTTGTCTTTTAAACATCGTTGTTTTAAATGGTAATGTTAATGTAGTGATCTTGCATTTTTGAATCAATTATGTCGCATTCACTCATTTTTTCTTTACTTGCATTGAAAAAACAAACAAAAAAATTGCATCCATTTACCTCCCATCTATTTCACTGTTGCTTAGCAGGTTTGAGGGAGGATGATGACAACTGAATACCCATAATTGTTGAAGGTATGCTTTTAGAGTAGAACTTGCTGACGATGTACAGGCATTGTTTCAATTCCCAAACACCGGAGATATAAGGGAGATAGACCCTCGTCAACCCCTTTGAGCCTTGAAGTAGGAGTTTCTTTTCTGAACGAAAAAACCCTCACATTTAACCCGGGGCAGGGTAGTTATCAGTTAATTTGAACGAGCGTTCAAATTTCTAAAGGAGTGTGCATCCGAGGATCCATTACCTTTATTCATTACACCTCAAGAGGGCAAGGGACGTAGAACCACAATGGTTATCCCTCACCAACAAAGGAATGAGGAAGTCACAACCCTTTCAGCAAGTCAGACAAACCAGTGTCACACGATTTGTTCAACAAAAATAAAAAGAAGAAAAAAGAGAAAAGAAAGCCCGCTAAGTCGGAAAAAAAAGTAAAAACAAATGGCTTAGGAAAAAGTTAGGGCATCCCGCTGGACTTCAAAATCGAAAAACATTCAGAAAGAATCAGTCCAGGCAAAAATTAGGGAGTAAAAAAAATCAGAAAGAAAAATCTTCCATAAGAACAAAGTCGTGTGACTACAGACACAAAGTCAGAAGGGGTGACTGTTACTCCAAGAAACCTCATTGGTGCTTAATCCGTCAACGTCATTGGTTCCTCAACCATTACAAAACCCTTTCGAGAGGCGAGCGCTTAGGCCGAATTAGCTGAGTATAGGACTGGAGAACATCAAGGAGAATGGGTGGGCACAAATAAACTTTGAGCCATAAAACTTTATTTCTAAAACCGTGAACCAGGCCATGTTACAACCCTTGAAAGTCCTAATTGAATCAGATTCAATTTTGAAAGCATACTACGACAAGGTTGCGTAAACTGACTCCTAACGGTTCTCTAACTCAGCACTACGTTTGGACTAACCATCCATTCGTCACACACTGTCACATCATTCAAATAAATAAATTTTCAAAACTTTCATGAGCGCTGCATTAAAATTACCATTTGTGAATGAGCAGTTTTAATTGCAAGTCAGCCTGTGCCACCAGGGAAGTTCCTACAAAGGGCAATCACGAGGGAACTTGATCATTCAATAATGATGACCCAAATCAAGAGCATCTTGTAGGCCTATGAATCAGGGGCATGTTATCCAGTGGTTTTGTCGACCAAGAAATCAGTTAGTCCAAAGCAAGCTTCCCAAGCATCAGTTGATTGAAGGGACATCATTCAAGAGTCAGTTGATCAGAACTGAATCTACCAAACAGGGGCAGGCCACCCGAAATTTTTGTTGACCAAAGGTATATTCTTCCAATGCTCAGTCAGAAGGAATCAAGTCGCTTCCACGCTCATAACGGGGCAGGACACTTCCAGAGTTCACCAAGTGCAACTCTCCTTGAGAGGACATCCAAGTCTGCCATGCAAGGAATCGGATAATTAGTGACAGTCTGTTCAGAGACTTACATGACAGGGGAAACTTTAGCTACACAGAGCAGGTTATATCGGAAATCCCCGAGTTCAAGATGAGTGTCGGGAAATCGTGCTAACCACCCTCGCCTTTGTCACCCTTCTCAACCAGAAGCCTTGTCACTAAGACCTTTCTTCCCACCTTGCGAGTTTTTCTAGCTTGTCATAAGCATTGCATAAAACATTTGCATACGTTATTCATGTCACTTCGCTCGAGCATAGAGCATATGCATCATAATTGCATTGAGCATACCCCCCGCAAACATCAATCTCACCAGGGGGCCTCGTAACCCCAACTTCTGGACTGTTCAAAGTCCAGTTCTCGTCTGGCAAACCGTTCAAAGTCCAGTTCTCGTCTGGCAAAGAAACCCAAAGTCTAGTTCTCGTCTGGCAAAACCGACTTCAAATACCAGTTCTCGTATGGTAGGCGAATCTTTTAACCAGTTCTCGTCTGGTCACCTTTTCATTTAGCTCGTTGAATGCCAGTTCTCGTCTGGTAGTCATTACTTTTCGGAGTCAATTCTCGTTTGACAATGAAGCCAAGGAGTCAGTTCTCGTCTGATGACTTATTCTTTGCCCATCAGTTCTCGTCTGTTGGCCTAACTTTGATAAACCAGTTCATGTCTGGTATTTCACCTTCAAAGTCCAATTGCTTGGCAACAAAAAGAAAACCATAAATACTAAAATCTTCTATCAACCTGGCCTTGGTGCCCAACCATCCTTGTTTAAGCTCCCCTAGCTTGCATCTTCATATCCTCAGCATCATGAGCATATGTCTGCATCTTGCACCATTTGCATTGCATCTCCATACCGCATGGTTTCTGTTTTCTCTCCGATGTGGAGCAAGAGCCGTCACAAGACACAACCTGGGGCAGCTATCTCAAGATCTAATGAATTTATGCGAGAGTTTGAAGACACTGAGGCAATTCTGGATGCCAGGTCTTCTGTAAAATCCTATGGAGACGATCTCTTCATGGACGATGCAATTTGAGGCATAATTTCAGGAGTAAGGGATGCTTGTGCATTCTTGATAATCAGTATGAAATTGTTGAACTCAGAAGCTTGAGGCACTGGCCTAATTTTCAGGGAATGTCTGGTATTTATTTTACCAGCAGGGCATTGGAGGTTTATTTCTTCCCCGAGCATAAGACTCTCTTTCAGCCGACAAGGTTTCCTCGTGAGGAGTTGGTTATTCGCATTTGGTCAAAGTCCAATTTTCATTGGCATATCTTCCCAACACAGTTGTCATACTATACCTGGGGCATAATTTGACATATTTTGATCTCTAATTCTCCAGCAACGTCTCTCTCCAGCAGAGCATTGTCAAATATGTTTCTCAGCTAGGCCAGAGGGTTGACATTTCCCCAGCTGAGTTAGAGCAGATGATATCCCCAGTAGAACTTCAAGGCCAATTGAATCGTTATCATCCCCAAGCGGATTTATCTTTCCACAGCAAAGTATTCCCAGCAGGCAGATGAAGGCCTTGCATTTTCCCACAGAGTTAGAATGGTCAGAATTCTCTCCCCAGCAAATATGTTGACAGAGCATCTCCCCAGCCAAGTCTGAAGATGATCCTTCCCCACAGAGTTCATTTTTGAATTTTCACTCCCATCAGTGGAATATTCCCCAGCAAGTTTCCATTCTTTTGGTGAACAGGATGATACAATCATGGTATTCATCACCTTAGTCAGAGTTAGGTGTCAAGGCCTCTTGACTGGTTCTTCCCCTGCAGAGTTGTAACTCTTGTGGCCATTCAGGCATTTGTTTGTTGCTCGTTTGCACTTCTCCAGCACTCGTCTGTGTTTGAACTTTGCTTGTTGTTTGTCTGCAACTCTCAACACTCGTCTGTGTTCTCACTTTGGTATTGTTCGTTTGCTTTCCCCAACAGTGGCCCATGATTACCTTGATATTGCTCGTCTGCAATCTCCAACACTCGTCTGTGTTTGATATTTGTTGTTGCTCGTTTGCAATTTCCAACACTCCTCTGTGTTTGACATCTGTTGTTGCTCGTCTGCGCTTTCCAACACTCGTCTGTGCTTGGTACCCAGTATTTCTGATTGCTCATCTGCAGTTTCCAGCACTCGTCTGTGTTTGGTGTTTGATAATTAAACACTCGTCTGTGTTATCACTTTGCTGTTTGCTCGTCTGCAACTCCCAGCACTCGTCTGTGTTTTGATGTTTGGTATTTCTGATTGCTCGTCTGCATTCTCCGGCACTCGTCTGTGTTCGTTATCTGTCTGAAGTTCATCTGCTTTGTTTGGATACTTGTCTGTATCATCTCCAGCACTCGTCTGTGTTAACTTATCTCTGTATGTGTGGATTTGCTGATTATCCTGGTACTCGTCTGTATCGCTACTCCAAATGCTCGTCTGTGTTTGAATTTCTGGTATTTGTCTATACCAGTAGCTGATACTCGTCTGTATCATTGCTTGAAGCGCTCGTCTGTGTTTCTCAGATCATCGTCTGATACTTGTCTGTATCATTGACTTTTGGCACTCGTCTGTGTTATCTTGATGATCATCCAATACTCTTCTGTATTGAAGAGGTTTAAATTCCTGACTGTGGGAATAAATGTCAAAATGGTTACCGTTCCTGGCGTAACAGGATTATTCAAAAGAGGCTCGTCTGTCTCAGGCACCAATTATTAATGTTGCAACTGTCGTAACAGGTTCGCTCGAAGAAGACTCGTCTGTCTTATACCATATATCCACAGATAATATATGAAGAGGGTTCGTCTACCTTGTTTATGCACGTCTATCCCACAAACTTTAATGCATTCAGGCCCTGGCGTAACAGGTTTATCCGAAGGAGATTTGTCTGTCTCAAGTCATATGTTCTTGCAAAGTATGTGAGGGATCGCATGTCCAGTTCCTGGCGTAACAGGATTGTTCAAAGAAGACTCCTCTGTCAAAGTATTCTGATTCCAGATAACAGTTTCAACTTGGAAGAAGCTCGTCTGCTTTCTTCCCGCTGCAGTCACCAAAACGTCATTTGGTTGGTTTTATTTCCCATTTCTGCATTCTCTTGCAGAGTGCAAATTTTCAGGGTCTTGTTGGTATTCAATCACTGTTTATCTCGAACGTCTAATAGCCGTTGCTCTCATCCTTCTCAGATTAACAATTGATTGAATAGGGGTAGCTGTAGACACCCTAAATTTGCCCTCTGGTCTTCTATCTTTGTCAGTTTTTCGTTTTGCATTCATACGCATTTTGCATTAGGTCATATCAGTTGCATAGGCTCCGAAGACATGGGATCGTATTTTCTGAAGAATTTGGGTTTCACATCTTTATCTGTGGATTATCAGAGAATTTAAAGTTTCAGCTATGCAGCCATCAGTGGTATCATTCTCCTCATGTTGCTGTATTAGGGCTTATTTCCCTGAAACAGTGATCTTTAAGGATTCACGTCTGAAAACTATTCACTGATGCATCTGGCCCATCATCAGGCTATTATCTTCTTCATCAAGTTGTCAGACTATTCCTCTGTTTTCTCAATATCTCAGGCATCGTGCGTCCAAGATCAAAGATTGTGCTCCTTTGTGGATTTTGTTTTCCCAAGAGAACGATTCAAACGGATTTGAAAAGGATTAAGGGTCCATTGGATTAAAAGCTCAGACGTTGATTGGTTCAAGAGATTTTGTTTGCAATGATGGTGGTATTTTATGTTTTATCAGAAGTGTGTGGGATGGTGCAAGTTGTTTCATGGTTGTGTGCATATTGGTGGTTGTCAGTCCATTCCATAAAAGATCAATTCATACCCTTTGTCCTTATCCATTTCTAATTTCGAAATTCATATCAAAATCCAAAGCCCATTTTTTCTAACAATTTGTCCATATATTTTTGAATTAAAGTCCACATTTCATTTTATTCAATTTTCTCATTTTTTATTTCATTTATTCATTTCAATTCCTAAATTCCTTTATCTTTCATTTTTATTAATCCCATTTACATAATCTATCATCCATTCATATTATTATTTATTATTTTAGGTAATAAACCTTTTTCTATCCATATTTCTTTTATTAATATTACCATTTCTACCATCATCTATTTTATTACAAAATTAAAACCATTTACAATCCAAATTACCTTTTAATTCATTATATCTCCATATTTGTTCTTATTTCATTTTCAACTTTTCATCAGCCCAAGTTTAGTTTCCACAACACTATAACATGGCCCACAAATATTCTAACACTTATCTCAATTTTTCTTGCTGCAATTATCCAACGTTTCGTACTATCACAACAACTTTTTCCGCCAACACATTGACCCCACCAATGCTCACCCACACGCGGTACGCATACCAACAAGCAGCAGGACAACAATTTCTTTCCACACGCACCACGGTTTTGAGCCTAAAGCATTTTCATATGAAAGGAGGGATTTCACAACAGAAGCAACAAAATGGAGGCACGAAATTCTCGCATGACCCCCCCCCCCCTCAACTTTTCATGACTTCACTATTTTCGCTCATTCAGAACACACACAAAAACCTCTCAAAAGAATTGCCATAACCCTCTGCAAAAACTGAGCCAACACATAATCCTCAAAAAAAAGTTTCACAGCAACATCAACAAAAAAAACTCAGCTCACCTTTTCATAAACCAATACACACTCATTTCATCAACACACACAGCAAAACTCTTTTGATTTTTCTTCCTGCAAACACAACAAAGCCACTTTCTCACAACCTCATCGCACCTGCCCCTTCACCGAACCTCCTTCACTCACCCTTCATTTTCTTTCATCAAACCGAACAGCAACCATACAAACCACAACACCGTTTTCAACCCATTTTCTGCTTCGAATTTGAAGCTTCCTTCAACCTCCCTTCATCGTTTCAACAACCAACCAACCAACCTTCCTCCATCTTCATACCACCTAAAACATGTGACCTCAGCTTCACCATTTTCATCACCCTTCAACAACTTTAGATCAAATCGTGTAGAAACAAATTTAAAAGAAGAAGGAGATGAAATAGAATGTTGAAGAGGAAATCTAACAAACCGAAGCGGAGAGATTGTGACCGGAAGAGGATCGACGAAGCTTCGCCGGTGATATCAGAGAGAGTGAGACTGGATGCGGACGCGATGAAGGGGAGACCACGCAAGCGCGATTTGAGGGAGTAATCGCGGCTGATTTCTTTCCTTTGCGTAGATCTGCGTTTAGCTTCGGTAAACAGGCCATACCGCCGGAGCACCGTGTGAAGCCCTTATATCCGCTGCGAGCCCTCGCCGTTGAGGATTTGTGTAACCGACGAAGTGCTGATGAAGGGGGAGCCGCGTGACTTGTTTTGTTGCTGACCAACTGTCGTCTTTTTATTTACTTTGTTGTTTCTTTTTTTCAATTACTTTCTCCTTTTTTTTTAATCCTTATTTATTTGTTTTTAGAGATATAAAGTGTCTTTGTTATGGGCTTAGAGAGCCCATTAGATTTTATTTGGTATCACCACCAATATCAGCGACCCCCTCCCCTCTTTGCTTATCTTGCTTTGATTTTGTCTATTAGTTGTTATTATTTTCTTAGATTTTGTTTAATTAATCATTATTTAGTTTTAGTCTTTAATTAACATTTGCTAAGATTTAGATTTAGAATTTTATTATAGTCTTATTTGTATTTTGTTTATTAATCTTAATTTGGCTTTAGTTTTTAAATTTCGTTTAATTTGACTGTGTTTAATTTTGGGTGTGAGTTTTGTCCGATGTTTTGTAGGCTTATTGCTGGATTTTTACGATTATGGATATTTCTTGATGATGACCCTGTGACAAATAATTTTCATAATCCTGTTTGGACTAATGAGATGATGCAAATTGCGCTTGGCACTTGATTTTGTTTAGGCTGATTCTCGACTTTAATTCTGGATGATTGATGCTTGCACTTGACTTTGGTCTGACACCCTGATATTTGACAATTGCATTTGATTTATAAGTCCATTCTGGACTTGTTATTTCTTCTTGAGTTTCTCTTGCGCTTGTTGAAGAGGCAACAGACCTTCTCCGTTAGGTACCACTGAGGACCGATGTTACTTATTGCATGTTGCTGCATCTGGAAGTCCTACTGGTGTAGGCTCTGTTTGTGCATTGTTCGGTTACTCCATTTCGCATTCTCATCTCCTCATCTTATTTCTTATTCATCTTTATTTCTTCTTCTTCATCATCTTTTATTCTTCCTTACCTTGAGGTGTGCTTAGGCCACCATGGACCTTCTCCTTTCATCTTTCTCATCTTTCTTTCTTTCTTCATTAGGATAGTAAGCTTCATTAACTTAGGATATCCATGCATGACAACACTTAGGATTCTTTAGGCCCCCATTAGATGTTTTACCTTTAGATCCTTTGGTGCTTTCTCTTCTCATCTTCAAACTTAATTCTAATTCACTTAATAAAGGTTGAGTACTTTCATGTGACATGAGACTTTGCTATGAGATGCTTGCACGCGTTCCGTTTCGGGGCGAGGTGTAAGTTATCCCTCGTGGTGGGTAGGTCTTAGCATGAGATTACTTCACAAAGAAAAGCTAAAAAACACTTCTTAATCAAAAATCATAAAAACACTTAATAATTGTTAGTAGGTCAGTGTGGCTGAGCCTTCACTTGTGGGACTAGCTTTAGGGATTTCCTCCATAGATAGGTGTGCCTCTTGCGCATTCCGTTTCGGGATAATGTGAGACGTACACATCCCATTGAGTAAGACTTAGGTACACTTACCTATGCAAACTTCACTCATAAAAGATTCTAAAAAACACAAACAAACAATAAGCGTCTTTCCTTCGGGAATTCTTTTCTCATCTCCTTTGCTCTGTACGCGAACTTGCTCCTACTTGTCATTTTGCAAGACGGTTACGCACTCGTCGTCCGAGTCTGCAACACCTGAGCAATGGCATAGGCAGTTCAAGCCTTAATTCACAAGCAATCTTTTTCACCCCTAGTTAGGGGAACTACGGCGACTATGATCCTCATTTTTCCAGATGAGGTACGTAGGCAGTGGGGGTAGGGCCCGTTCGAGCACAATCTTTATTTTCCCTACATTTCTTCATTTCTTTCTCAGTTCCCTTATCAGTTCCTTTTCCAGTTTCATTTCCTTTTCTTTTGCAGATCCTTTCATTCTTTCACCCTTTGAAACAATTTTCTTTGCAAGCGTGGATCCCGTCGGGTACGGCAGACGATCTGGGTGCTAATACCTTCCCAGGTCGTAACCGACTCCCGAACTCAGTCTCTTTGGTTCACAGGACCCGTGTCCTTCCTTTTCTTTTCTTCTGGTTTGTGCAGCATTACCATTCTCGTTCCTTCGGGATAAAAATGCCTGGCTGGCGACTCTATTCTTTTCCGTGCCACTTTCGCGTTTGTACCAGGATGGAAATCCGGGGAGCGACAGCTGGCGACTCTTCTGGGGACCAAACCCAGAATCTCTGGTTCCCCTGTGAGTCTCTCCTAGCGCTTGCGTGTTTCTGTTTCCTTGGGTGATTTTTGTTTGCTATGGTTTGTTGTATTTTACTGTTTTTATTTACAGTTTTATTTACAGCTTTATTTACAGTTTTCAGTATTTATTTTCCGCATCATATATATCATACTGGACTGTCTGGACTGGTTTTCTGTTTGGTGGGCTCGGGTGATGCTATTTCTGAGAGATAAGCCAAGTACCCGGCTTGAGTGCACTATAGGATTATAGTGAACATATTGTACTCACATGCGGCATGATGAGTGGCGATGTGTTTCACACCCAGACTGCGACCGTCTTGGAAATATCTTGTGTGGGGATTTCCTCCACTTCGGGATAGGACCTTGATAGTTATGTGCATCTGGGGACCGATTATGAACCTTTGTGAAAACAACCCTCTCCAGTGGTGACAGTGGCATACCACATTTTGTGGCAAACCCATTCGCACCCGAGGGTCCACTGGGGACTCGCATAGGATGGCCTGGTTCTCTTATAGGAACTCAGTAAAAGCATCTGGTCGTATGAAAATACCATCAACATACCCTCATTACCAGTGCAATTGTTTTGATCCGATCACTATGATCCTGGAGTTCTTGACCTTTGGTTCTCGGTTACTATTTTGGGTTATTATACAGAGATCTTGTGGTTACAAACACCCGATTATTGGTTCAGTATTCCAGATTCCAGGCAGTTTCCAGGATGTTGATCCCATGTCTTTGCATCTTTTGCATCATCATATTGCATTTTGCATTTGCATTTGCATTGCATTTTCTTTTTCCAGAGAGCTCATCCTTCCTCTTTTGTCCATGGTTAGCCAGCTGATTTCCCGGTACTCGGTTTGAACAAGCGGTAACCGTTGGAAGAAGAAAGTTGTTGGAAGTTTGACTGAGCAGTGTCAGGAACTAAGAAAAGGTCAGATTGGAAGCCATCAGTAGCTATGTCAGAAAGCAACCATCAGAATGTTGAGTTTCCACCTGATTTCACTTCGATGACCAATCCTTTGTATGGTCTTTCTCCTGATGAGGATCTTCCACAAGTAAACAACCTTACTCAAGCTCAGCCTGCGCAAAGCCCGATCGTGAATCAGGGTGTACCTAAACCATCTGTTGTCCGAGGTGGACCTTCATCTTCTTCTGATTCTACAGATTATCAGAGCTTTGCTTTCCCTATGCCGAACTTCCAAGGGGAAATCCCTATTGTGAAAGCCAAGGATCCACAAACTTTTGATCCTGCCGAAAGGTTTCGTGTGTTGGATGAGCAACTCAAAGCCTTAGCGGATCCTGATGCCTTTGGTTTTGATGCTCTAAGCCTGTGTTTGGTGCCTGGTCTTGTCATTCCTCCAGATTTCAAAACTCCGAAGTTTGAGAAGAACACTGGTGTCAGTTTCCCGAAGCGTCATTTGGTGATGTTCTGCAGAAAAATGACTTCTTATGCCCGCAACGATGAGTTGATGATTCATTGTTTTCAAGACAATTTGAGTGGTGCATCCTTAAGATGGTATATGGATTTGGAAAGCAGTCGTATCCGGTCATGGAATGATTTATCCAGAGCTTTCGTAAAGCAATACCAATACAATGTGGACATGGTGCCCAGTCGCACGCACTTGCAAAACCTATCTCAGAGGACTGGTGAATCTTTCAGAGAATATGCATAGCGGTGGAGAGAATTGTCAGGCCAAGTGCAACCACCACTTTCAGACAGAGAATTAGTGGACCTGTACGTGGGCACGTTACAAGGTCCGTACTTGGAAAGAATGGGTAGCATTGGGACATCAAGCTTCTCTGATTTGATGATAGTTGGAGTACGCATCGAGAGTCTTCTCAAAAGTGGAAAGATCCAGTACTCGTCGAATATCCCAGCTAGTGAAAGTGAATATGTTGGTAGCTCCCAAGGGGAAGATGGGTATGACGCCAATGCAGTCATGGCCAATCTCGAATATTCTGGACCAACATCTTCTCAGAGATCATCTTTTCCTAGGTCTGGTTACTCTTATGGACAACAAGAGATGCTCAGAGCACCGTATCAAAAGTCCTGGACTCCTCCTCGTCCAAATCTGCAAGCTCAGGGTCGAAGACCTCAGAATCAACTTCAGAGCCAGCCTAGGCCTCGCAACAATCTGGAAAGAAGGAATGTTCCTCTTCATCCAGTTCCCATGGCGTACAGTGAACTCTTGCCACATTTAGTTCATAACTTTTTGGTGGTTCCTAAGCCTCTCAAGCCGTTTCCAGAGCCGTACCCTCCAGAGTACAATTCTCATGAGCAATGTGGGTATCATGGGGGATCAATGGGGCATTCAACTAAATATTTCAAAGCTTTTCAAGCCAAAGTACAACAGTTGATCGACAAGGGCTACATATCCTTTCCATAAGGAAGCTTGGTTGTGCACGTCAACCTCTCGCATGTTTAAGTTCAAAGACTTCGGAGAAGCGTCTCCTGATTTCAGTGGCTCAGAGAAGATGTCATCAGAGCTGGTGATCATCGTATCTTTTTATCATTTGCATTGTAGTTTCTTCCCTGTTAGCAGCTACTTGTCTTTTAAACATCGTTGTTTTAAATGGTAATGTTAATGTAGTGATCTTGCATTTTTGAATCAATTATGTCGCATTCACTCATTTTTTCTTTACTTGCATTGAAAAAACAAACAAAAAAATTGCATCCATTTACCTCCCATCTATTTCACTGTTGCTTAGCAGGTTTGAGGGAGGATGATGACAACTGAATACCCATAATTGTTGAAGGTATGCTTTTAGAGTAGAACCTGCTGACGATGTACAGGCATTGTTTCAATTCCCAAACACCGGAGATATAAGGGAGATAGACCCTCGTCAACCCCTTTGAGCCTTGAAGTAGGAGTTTCTTTTCTGAACGAAAAAACCCTCACATTTAACCCGGGGCAGGGTAGTTATCAGTTAATTTGAACGAGCGTTCAAATTTCTAAAGGAGTGTGCATCCGAGGATCCATTACCTTTATTCATTACACCTCAAGAGGGCAAGGGACGTAGAACCACAATGGTTATCCCTCACCAACAAAGGAATGAGGAAGTCACAACCCTTTCAGCAAGTCAGACAAACCAGTGTCACACGATTTGTTCAACAAAAATAAAAAGAAGAAAAAAGAGAAAAGAAAGCCCGCTAAGTCGGAAAAAAAAGTAAAAACAAATGGCTTAGGAAAAAGTTAGGGCATCCCGCTGGACTTCAAAATCGAAAAACATTCAGAAAGAATCAGTCCAGGCAAAAATTAGGGAGTAAAAAAAATCAGAAAGAAAAATCTTCCATAAGAACAAAGTCGTGTGACTACAGACACAAAGTCAGAAGGGGTGACTGTTACTCCAAGAAACCTCATTGGTGCTTAATCCGTCAACGTCATTGGTTCCTCAACCATTACAAAACCCTTTCGAGAGGCGAGCGCTTAGGCCGAATTAGCTGAGTATAGGACTGGAGAACATCAAGGAGAATGGGTGGGCACAAATAAACTTTGAGCCATAAAACTTTATTTCTAAAACCGTGAACCAGGCCATGTTACAACCCTTGAAAGTCCTAATTGAATCAGATTCAATTTTGAAAGCATACTACGACAAGGTTGCGTAAACTGACTCCTAACGGTTCTCTAACTCAGCACTACGTTTGGACTAACCATCCATTCGTCACACACTGTCACATCATTCAAATAAATAAATTTTCAAAACTTTCATGAGCGCTGCATTAAAATTACCATTTGTGAATGAGCAGTTTTAATTGCAAGTCAGCCTGTGCCACCAGGGAAGTTCCTACAAAGGGCAATCACGAGGGAACTTGATCATTCAATAATGATGACCCAAATCAAGAGCATCTTGTAGGCCTATGAATCAGGGGCATGTTATCCAGTGGTTTTGTCGACCAAGAAATCAGTTAGTCCAAAGCAAGCTTCCCAAGCATCAGTTGATTGAAGGGACATCATTCAAGAGTCAGTTGATCAGAACTGAATCTACCAAACAGGGGCAGGCCACCCGAAATTTTTGTTGACCAAAGGTATATTCTTCCAATGCTCAGTCAGAAGGAATCAAGTCGCTTCCACGCTCATAACGGGGCAGGACACTTCCAGAGTTCACCAAGTGCAACTCTCCTTGAGAGGACATCCAAGTCTGCCATGCAAGGAATCGAATAATTAGTGACAGTCTGTTCAGAGACTTACATGACAGGGGCAACTTTAGCTACACAGAGCAGGTTATATCGAAAATCCCCGAGTTCAAGATGAGTGTCGGGAAATCGTGCTAACCACCCTCGCCTTTGTCACCCTTCTCAACCAGAAGCCTTGTCACTAAGACCTTTCTTCCCACCTTGCGAGTTTTTCTAGCTTGTCATAAGCATTGCATAAAACATTTGCATACGTTATTCATGTCACTTCGCTCGAGCATAGAGCATATGCATCATAATTGCATTGAGCATACCCCCCGCAAACATCAATCTCACCAGGGGGCCTCGTAACCCCAACTTCTGGACTGTTCAAAGTCCAGTTCTCGTCTGGAAAACCGTTCAAAGTCCAGTTCTCGTCTGGCAAAGAAACCCAAAGTCTAGTTCTCGTCTGGCAAAACCGACTTCAAATACCAGTTCTCGTATGGTAGGCGAATCTTTTAACCAGTTCTCGTCTGGTCACCTTTTCATTTAGCTCGTTGAATGCCAGTTCTCGTCTGGTAGTCATTACTTTTCGGAGTCAATTCTCGTTTGACAATGAAGCCAAGGAGTCAGTTCTCGTCTGATGACTTATTCTTTGCCCATCAGTTCTCGTCTGTTGGCCTAACTTTGATAAACCAGTTCATGTCTGGTATTTCACCTTCAAAGTCCAATTGCTTGGCAACAAAAAGAAAACCATAAATACTAAAATCTTCTATCAACCTGGCCTTGGTGCCCAACCATCCTTGTTTAAGCTCCCCTAGCTTGCATCTTCATATCCTCAGCATCATGAGCATATGTCTGCATCTTGCACCATTTGCATTGCATCTCCATACCGCATGGTTTCTGTTTTCTCTCCGATGTGGAGCAAGAGCCGTCACAAGACACAACCTGGGGCAGCTATCTCAAGATCTAATGAATTTATGCGAGAGTTTGAAGACACTGAGGCAATTCTGGATGCCAGGTCTTCTGTAAAATCCTATGGAGACGATCTCTTCATGGACGATGCAATTTGAGGCATAATTTCAGGAGTAAGGGATGCTTGTGCATTCTTGATAATCAGTATGAAATTGTTGAACTCAGAAGCTTGAGGCACTGGCCTAATTTTCAGGGAATGTCTGGTATTTATTTTACCAGCAGGGCATTGGAGGTTTATTTCTTCCCCGAGCATAAGACTCTCTTTCAGCCGACAAGGTTTCCTCGTGAGGAGTTGGTTATTCGCATTTGGTCAAAGTCCAATTTTCATTGGCATATCTTCCCAACACAGTTGTCATACTATACCTGGGGCATAATTTGACATATTTTGATCTCTAATTCTCCAGCAACGTCTCTCTCCAGCAGAGCATTGTCAAATATGTTTCTCAGCTAGGCCAGAGGGTTGACATTTCCCCAGCTGAGTTAGAGCAGATGATATCCCCAGTAGAACTTCAAGGCCAATTGAATCGTTATCATCCCCAAGCGGATTTATCTTTCCACAGCAAAGTATTCCCAGCAGGCAGATGAAGGCCTTGCATTTTCCCACAGAGTTAGAATGGTCAGAATTCTCTCCCCAGCAAATATGTTGACAGAGCATCTCCCCAGCCAAGTCTGAAGATGATCCTTCCCCACAGAGTTCATTTTTGAATTTTCACTCCCATCAGTGGAATATTCCCCAGCAAGTTTCCATTCTTTTGGTGAACAGGATGATACAATCATGGTATTCATCACCTTAGTCAGAGTTAGGTGTCAAGGCCTCTTGACTGGTTCTTCCCCTGCAGAGTTGTAACTCTTGTGGCCATTCAGGCATTTGTTTGTTGCTCGTTTGCACTTCTCCAGCACTCGTCTGTGTTTGAACTTTGCTTGTTGTTTGTCTGCAACTCTCAACACTCGTCTGTGTTCTCACTTTGGTATTGTTCGTTTGCTTTCCCCAACAGTGGCCCATGATTACCTTGATATTGCTCGTCTGCAATCTCCAACACTCGTCTGTGTTTGATATTTGTTGTTGCTCGTTTGCAATTTCCAACACTCCTCTGTGTTTGACATCTGTTGTTGCTCGTCTGCGCTTTCCAACACTCGTCTGTGCTTGGTACCCAGTATTTCTGATTGCTCATCTGCAGTTTCCAGCACTCGTCTGTGTTTGGTGTTTGATAATTAAACACTCGTCTGTGTTATCACTTTGCTGTTTGCTCGTCTGCAACTCCCAGCACTCGTCTGTGTTTTGATGTTTGGTATTTCTGATTGCTCGTCTGCATTCTCCGGCACTCGTCTGTGTTCGTTATCTGTCTGAAGTTCATCTGCTTTGTTTGGATACTTGTCTGTATCATCTCCAGCACTCGTCTGTGTTAACTTATCTCTGTATGTGTGGATTTGCTGATTATCCTGGTACTCGTCTGTATCGCTACTCCAAATGCTCGTCTGTGTTTGAATTTCTGGTATTTGTCTATACCAGTAGCTGATACTCGTCTGTATCATTGCTTGAAGCGCTCGTCTGTGTTTCTCAGATCATCGTCTGATACTTGTCTGTATCATTGACTTTTGGCACTCGTCTGTGTTATCTTGATGATCATCCAATACTCTTCTGTATTGAAGAGGTTTAAATTCCTGACTGTGGGAATAAATGTCAAAATGGTTACCGTTCCTGGCGTAACAGGATTATTCAAAAGAGGCTCGTCTGTCTCAGGCACCAATTATTAATGTTGCAACTGTCGTAACAGGTTCGCTCGAAGAAGACTCGTCTGTCTTATACCATATATCCACAGATAATATATGAAGAGGGTTCGTCTACCTTGTTTATGCACGTCTATCCCACAAACTTTAATGCATTCAGGCCCTGGCGTAACAGGTTTATCCGAAGGAGATTTGTCTGTCTCAAGTCATATGTTCTTGCAAAGTATGTGAGGGATCGCATGTCCAGTTCCTGGCGTAACAGGATTGTTCAAAGAAGACTCCTCTGTCAAAGTATTCTGATTCCAGATAACAGTTTCAACTTGGAAGAAGCTCGTCTGCTTTCTTCCCGCTGCAGTCACCAAAACGTCATTTGGTTGGTTTTATTTCCCATTTCTGCATTCTCTTGCAGAGTGCAAATTTTCAGGGTCTTGTTGGTATTCAATCACTGTTTATCTCGAACGTCTAATAGCCGTTGCTCTCATCCTTCTCAGATTAACAATTGATTGAATAGGGGTAGCTGTAGACACCCTAAATTTGCCCTCTGGTCTTCTATCTTTGTCAGTTTTTCGTTTTGCATTCATACGCATTTTGCATTAGGTCATATCATTTGCATAGGCTCCGAAGACATGGGATCGTATTTTCTGAAGAATTTGGGTTTCACATCTTTATCTGTGGATTATCAGAGAATTTAAAGTTTCAGCTATGCAGCCATCAGTGGTATCATTCTCCTCATGTTGCTGTATTAGGGCTTATTTCCCTGAAACAGTGATCTTTAAGGATTCACGTCTGAAAACTATTCACTGATGCATCTGGCCCATCATCAGGCTATTATCTTCTTCATCAAGTTGTCAGACTATTCCTCTGTTTTCTCAATATCTCAGGCATCGTGCGTCCAAGATCAAAGATTGTGCTCCTTTGTGGATTTTGTTTTCCCAAGAGAACGATTCAAACGGATTTGAAAAGGATTAAGGGTCCATTGGATTAAAAGCTCAGACGTTGATTGGTTCAAGAGATTTTGTTTGCAATGATGGTGGTATTTTATGTTTTATCAGAAGTGTGTGGGATGGTGCAAGTTGTTTCATGGTTGTGTGCATATTGGTGGTTGTCAGTCCATTCCATAAAAGATCAATTCATACCCTTTGTCCTTATCCATTTCTAATTTCGAAATTCATATCAAAATCCAAAGCCCATTTTTTCTAACAATTTGTCCATATATTTTTGAATTAAAGTCCACATTTCATTTTATTCAATTTTCTCATTTTTTATTTCATTTATTCATTTCAATTCCTAAATTCCTTTATCTTTCATTTTTATTAATCCCATTTACATAATCTATCATCCATTCATATTATTATTTATTATTTTAGGTAATAAACCTTTTTCTATCCATATTTCTTTTATTAATATTACCATTTCTACCATCATCTATTTTATTACAAAATTAAAACCATTTACAATCCAAATTACCTTTTAATTCATTATATCTCCATATTTGTTCTTATTTCATTTTCAACTTTTCATCAGCCCAAGTTTAGTTTCCACAACACTATAACATGGCCCACAAATATTCTAACACTTATCTCAATTTTTCTTGCTGCAATTATCCAACGTTTCGTACTATCACAACAACTTTTTCCGCCAACACATTGACCCCACCAATGCTCACCCACACGCGGTACGCATACCAACAAGCAGCAGGACAACAATTTCTTTCCACACGCACCACGGTTTTGAGCCTAAAGCATTTTCATATGAAAGGAGGGATTTCACAACAGAAGCAACAAAATGGAGGCACGAAATTCTCGCATGACCCCCCCCCCCTCAACTTTTCATGACTTCACTATTTTCGCTCATTCAGAACACACACAAAAACCTCTCAAAAGAATTGCCATAACCCTCTGCAAAAACTGAGCCAACACATAATCCTCAAAAAAAAGTTTCACAGCAACATCAACAAAAAAAACTCAGCTCACCTTTTCATAAACCAATACACACTCATTTCATCAACACACACAGCAAAACTCTTTTGATTTTTCTTCCTGCAAACACAACAAAGCCACTTTCTCACAACCTCATCGCACCTGCCCCTTCACCGAACCTCCTTCACTCACCCTTCATTTTCTTTCATCAAACCGAACAGCAACCATACAAACCACAACACCGTTTTCAACCCATTTTCTGCTTCGAATTTGAAGCTTCCTTCAACCTCCCTTCATCGGTTCAACAACCAACCAACCAACCAACCTTCCTCCATCTTCATACCACCTAAAACATGTGACCTCGGCTTCACCATTTTCATCACCCTTCAACAACTTGAGATCAAATCGCGTAGAAACAAAGTTACAAGAAGAAGGAGATGAAATAGAATGTTGAAGAGGAAATCTAACAAACCGAAGCGGAGAGATTGTGACCGGAAGAGGATCGACGAAGCTTCGCTGGTGATATCAGAGAGAGTGAGACTGGATGCGGACGCGATGAAGGGGAGACCACGCAAGCGCGATTCGAGGGAGTAATCGCGGCTGATTTCTTTCCTTTGCGTAGATCTGCGTTTAGCTTTGGTAAATAGGCCATACCGCCGGAGCACCGTGTGAAGCCCTTATATCCGTTGCGAGCCCTCGCCGTTGAGGATTTGTGGAACCGACGAAGTGCTGATGAAGGGGGAGCCGCGTGACTTGTTTTGTTGCTGACCAACTGTCGTCTTTTTATTTACTTTGCTATTTCTTTTTTTTCAATTTCTTTCTCCTTTTTTTTAATCCTTATTTCTTTGTGTTTAGGGATATAAAGTGTCTTTGTTATGGGCTTAGAGAGCCCATTAGATTTTATTTGGTATCACCACCAATGTCAGCGACCCCCTTCCCTCTTGTAACACCCCAAATTTGCCCTCTTCTTGTTTAGCATTGTTATCATATCATAATCATCACGAGCATACCATATCCTTATCATTTTGCATAGAAAAATAAAGCATAACACTCACATGTTCTAGCATAAGGCATATGATCGGTCATCTGGGAAAATCTGAATCTGCAAGTCAAAATCAAGAGCATGGTGATCTGGCAAGAATCTCACAGGATCATGCTTTATTGCTGCTCGTCTGCATCTTTCAACACTCGTCTGTGTTAGCTCTGTGGTATTGCTCGTTTGCTTTCCCCAGTAGAGTCTATATCTACTAGCACTCGTCTATGCTTGCATTTGATGCCCATCCTCTTTCAGCACTCGTCCGTGCCCTTTCCTCAGTAGATTCCTCTTTATTTGAGGTATTCCCCGGCACTCGTTCGTGCTAGCATCCTTTGATACTCGTCAGTATCATTATCAGAAGCACTCGTCCGTGTTTCTTGGATCATCGTCTGGTACTCGTCCGTATCGTCGACTTATGACACTCGTCCGTGTTTCTTTGATGATCATTCCAATGCTCGTCCGCATTGAAGAGGTTGAAAATCCTGACGGTGGGATCAAAACGTCAAAACAATTCCCGGAACCTGCGTAAGGGTTATCCGAAGAAGACTCGTCCGTCTTATTCCACTTATCTGCGTAAGGATTCGTGAAGAGGATTCGTCTATCCTAGTTGCATGTCTATCACACAGACTTATATGCATTCCCGGAGCCTGCGTAAGGGTCATCCGAAGAAGACTCGTCCGTCTTATTCCACTTATCTGCGTAAGGATTAGTGAAGGAGATTCGTCCATCTCAGGTTACTTTGAAGATCCTTAAGGGCTCGTCCGCTCTCTGTACCTGGCGTCACAGGTCATGCGAAGACTCGTCTGTCAGCATGATAGTATTTCAGATATCAGTTTCAACTTGGAAGAAGCTCGTCTGTTTTTTCTCTCCTTCTTATCCCCAGAGCGTCATCTGGTTGGGTTTATTTCCCAGTGTTGCATTCTTCGTCAGAGTGCAAATTTCAGGTCTTCTTGGTATTCAATCACAGTTTATCTCGAATGTCTGATAGCCGCTGCTCTCATCCTTTTCAGATTAACAGTTGATTGAATAGGGGCAGCTGTAACACCCCAAATTTGCCCTCTTCTTGTTTAGCATTGTTATCATATCATAATCATCACGAGCATACCATATCCTTATCATTTTGCATAGAAAAATAAAGCATAACACTCACATGTTCTAGCATAAGGCATATGATCGGTCATCTGGGAAAATCTGAATCTGCAAGTCAAAATCAAGAGCATGGTGATCTGGCAAGAATCTCACAGGATCACTTTGCACAAGCCTGGTATCATGTTCAGAGCCCTAGAAAGAGAAGATGGATCAAAATTTGCTTGAAACGGTTGGTGCAGGTCTATTTTTTGAAGGTTCCCACCAAAGGGAGGGAAATTCAAATTTTCCATGCGTTAACCGGTTAACGCATATGGTTAACCGGTTAACAGCTGCGAAATTTGAATTTCCAGCAGCAATTTCAGCATGTGTGTTTTGGCTCCATTTTCCAATTTTCTGATTTTTATTCATTTGAATTAATTTGAATTTGGGAGAAGGATCTAGAGCATTTATCCAAGCCTAATCCCATTGCTACATCCTAATCACACTACCCAAACCATAATTTTGGATCCCAAACCAAAATTTTGGGCCCCAAACCTAAACCATATTTATTCCATTTCCCTCCAAACCAAGGGAGCTCTCACTCATTTTTCACTCTCATTTCTGAATTTTCATTCCTCTCACTCACAATTCTCTCACTTTTCTCTCCCAATTTTCCAAATCACTCAAAGTTCCTCTTTGAAGATCACACAACCTTGCCTTGAGGTGTGTAGATCTTGGAACTAAACCTCCTTTCATAGCTTCTTTGCATCTCTTTGCTGGTTTTATTGGAGATTCAGATCTGGTTTGAGATCTAGAAGTGCTTTTGGATCCAAAATTCTGCATCAAGAGCTTGTTCTTGCATTTATTTTGCATGGAGTGTGGAGCTTAGCATCGGATCTTCAAAGTTTTGCGCGAGATCTACTGTTTTCAGCTCAATCAACAATTACCAAAGTATACCTCAGCTTTGTAGGTTGGTTAATTTCAGATCTAGCTCTGTTTTTAGCTTATTTGCATGCTTGTGCTTTAGATCCACCATGTGTTTGTGTATTTGATTGTGTTGCATGAATTGATTGTTTGATTTGTATCCGGATCCGAATGTTATTTGTTCATGAGCTTAATGATATGGATTAATGTGAATTGATCTAATTTTCCATGTGTAATTGATTGCTGGTCTGGTGCAAGCTTATTTGGATAAGCTGTTTTGAGTTGCTGTTTTCTGCAGGATTTGTTGCTGTTTTATCAGTGTTAACCGGTTAACGTATATGGTTAACCGGTTAACGCACCTGTTTCATGCGTATTTTGTGCAGGTTTGAGCTGGTTAACCGGTTAACGCATTTGGTTAACCGGTTAACACTGAAGCAGAATGGCTTTTTAGTGTTGTTTTGAGCTTGTTTGATCCCTTTGCTTGTTCTAATTGCCTTGGATCATTGCATGATCATTAAGCATGATATTTTAGGGTGATTTGCTTGCTGGTTGATGTATGCTTTCATGTTTTCGATGCGTAAGTCGTGTATTTGCAATGCTTGGCATGTTGTTTGTTTCTTGTTTACAAGAACCTTTGAGCATGATTAATTCCATGATTGTGTTGGTCAATTTGCTGGATTTTTGCTAACATTTCAGGGGCTCATGGTAAGAGAAGTGTGGATGTTTATCCACATTTCAACTTTTCATCTTTCCTCTTTTGCTTTGTTTTTTTCTTTGTGGTGTTTGATGTGCTTTGTGCCATCATGTGGTTCTCTTTCCCCTTTCTAGTTTCCTCTTCTCTTTTTCTATCTTCTTCCTTCTTCATTAGGGTAGAAACCTCACTAACTCTTAGGACTTCCATGCATGTGAATACTTAGGATTATTTTAGTCCCCCTTTAGAATTTTTCCTTTGAGATCTTTTGGTTCTTCTTCTCTTCTCATCTCATAACTCTTAAAAAGAAAACACTTTAATAAATGTGAAGTGATGCATTGATCCATAGCCTTATTCCATGAGGTATGCTTGTAGTCTTCCCATCTTGGGATAGTACATGTTTACCTTGTGATGCACAAGTCTGATCAAGGTATCTTCTTCATAAAGAAAAGCATAAAAAACACTTCTTCATGTAAATAACCAAAAAAACACTTAATAATTAAGCAAGTTAGTGAGCCTAAGCCCTAATCTTTGGGTTCAAGTTTTGGGGATCTTCTCCTTACTTGAGTGTGCTTGTTCTATTATTCCATCTTGGAATGTAGTGACAAGTGCACATTCCATTGGTGAGAGTTTGAGTTCACTTCCTTGTGACACACTCATAAAAGCTTCTAAAAAACACAAAACAAACAATAAGCGTCTTTCCTTCGGGAATTCTTTTCTCATCTCCTTCGCTCCGTACGCGAACTTGCTCCTACTTGTCATTTTGCAAGACGGTTACGCACTCGTCGTCCGAGTCTGCAACACCTGAGCAATGGCATAGGCAGTTCAAGCCTTAATTCACAAGCAATTTCCTTTTAGTACCCCTAGTTAGGGGAACTACGGCGTCTCTGATCCTCATTATCCCGATGAGGTACGTAGGCAGCGGGGTAGGGCCCGTTCGAGCACAATCTTTATTTTCCCTACATTTTTCCTTTTGCTTTCTTATTCAGTTCTTTTCCAGTTCCAGTTTCTTTTCATATTCATTTCTTTGCTGCATTTTTCATACCCTCACCCTTTGAAACAGTTTCTTTGCAAGCGTGGATCCCGTCGGGTACGGCGGACGATCTGGGTGCTAATACCTTCCCAGGTCGTAACCGACTCCCGAACTCAGTCTCTTTGGTTCGCAGGACCTGTGTCCTTCCTCTTTCTTTCTTCTGGTTTGTGCAGCATTACCATTCCCTTTCTTCGGGATAAAAATGCCTGGCTGGCGACTCTATTCTTCTTCCGCGCCACTTTCGCGTTTGTACTAGGATGAAAATCCCGGGAGCGACAGCTGGCGACTCTGCTGGGGACGCGAACCCAGAATCTCTGGTTCCCCTGTGAGTCTCTCCTAGCGCTTGTTTGTTGCTGTTTCATCGGGTGATGTTTGTTTGCTAAGGCTTGTTGTATGCTATTGTTTGTTTATTTACAGCTTTATTTACAGCTTTATTTACAGTTTTCAGTATTTATTTTCTGCATCATGTATATATATTGGACTGTCTGGACTGGTTTTCTTTGGTGGGATGGGTGTTACTTGTTCTTGAGAGATATGAGCCAAGTACCCGGCTCGAGTGCACCATAGGACTTAGAGTGGTTCCACTTTGGCCTCATGAGATCTTGTCATGGGGGTAGTAGTGAGTTCCACACCCAGGTTGCGATTGTCTTGGAAATGTCTTGATTTGGGGATCTTCCTCTCTCATTACATAACCCTGACAGTTATGTGCAGCTGGGGACCGATCATTGAGAACCTTGTGGAAACATCCCTCTTTAGTGATGACAGTGGCAGCCCACATTTTGTGGCAAACCCATTCGCATCCGAGGGCCCACCTGGGGATCGCATAGGATGACCTTGTGTCCTGGACTCAGCTGAGGCCTCCCTGCGTAGTATATAATGCCAAACCGATTCCCTGATTTGGTCATGAGCCATTTCTCGGAAATGGTGAAAGTATTATTGCTATTCGGCTTTGAGAGTCCGTGATGTCTGACCCGGAGCCTATTACCAGTGAGATTGGGAGGGGTTTACAGGTTTGCAGGAACCCTCGACCTCAACATACACTCATTGCCAGTGCAGTCTTATGTTTCGATCCGGTCACTATGATCCTGAAGTGCTTGACCTTCGGTTCTCAGTTACTATTTTGGGTTATTATGCAGAGATCTTGTGGTTACAGACACTTGATTCTTGGTTCAGTATTCCAGATTCCAGGCAGTTTCCAGCTGTGATCCCATGTCTTTGCATTTTTTGCATCATCATATTGCATTTTGCATTTGCATTTGCATCTGCATTGCATTTTCCTCCTCCAGAGAGCTCATCCTTCTCCTTTTGTCCATGACCAGCCAGCTGATTTCCCGGTACTCAGTTTGAACAAGTGGTAATTGTTAGAAGACGACAGAGTGTGTAAAGCTAGACTGAACAGTATCAAGAGTTGAAAAGGTCAGTTTTGAAGCCATCAGTAACTATGTCAGAGAGCAACCGTCAGAATGTGGAGTTTCCACCTGGTTTCACTTCGATGACCAATCCTTTGTATGGTCTTTCTCCTGATGAGGATCTTCCGCAAGTGAATAATCTTACTCAAGCTCAGCTTGCACAGACCCCGATCGTGAATCAAAGTGTACCTGAACCATCTGTTGTCCGAGGTGGACCTTCATCTTCTTCTGATTCTACGGATTATCAGAGCTTTGCTTTCCCTATGCCAGACTTCCAAGGGGCAATCCCCCTTGTGAAAGCTAAGGATCCATCAACTTTTGATCCTGCTGAAAGGTTTCGTGTGTTGGACGAGCAACTCAAAGCTTTAGCAGATCCTGATGTCTTTGGTTTTGATGCTATAAACCTGTGTTTGGTGCCGGGTCTTGTCGTTCCTCCAGATTTCAAGACTCCGAAGTTTGAAAAATACACTGGTGTCAGTTGCCCGAAGCGTCATTTGGTGATGTTCTGTAGAAAAATGACTTCTCATGCATGCAATGATAAGCTGATGATTCACAGTTTTCAGGACAGTTTAAGTGGGGCATCTTTAAGTTGGTACATGGATTTGGAAAGTAGTCGTATCCGATCTTGGAATGATTTATCCAGAGCTTTCGTAAAGCAATACCAGTACAATGTGGACATGGCGCCCAGTCGCACGCATTTGCAGAACCTATCTCAGAGGAGTGGTGAATCATTCAGAGAATATGCACAACGGTGGAGAGAGTTGGCATCCCAAGTGCAACCACCACTTTCAGACAGAGAATTAGTTGACCTGTTCGTGGGCACGTTGCAAGGTCCATACTTGGAAAGAATGAGTAGCATTTGGACATCAAGCTTCTCTGATTTGATAAAAGTTGGAGTACGCATCGAAAGTCTGCTCAAAAGTGGAAAGATCCAAGACTCTTCGAACATCCCAACTAGTGAAGATGAGTCTGTTGTTAGCTCCCAAGAGGAAGAATGGTATGACGCCAGTGCAGTCATGGCCAATATCGAATATTCTAGACCAACATCTTCTCAGAGATCATTTATTCCCGTGTCTGGTTACTCTTATGGGCATTCGGCAATGCTTAGAACACCGTGTCAAAAGCCCTGGATTCCTCCTCGTCCACATCTGCAAGCTCAGGGTCGAAGACCTCAGAATCAGTTTCAGGGCCAGCCAAGGCCTCGCAACAATCTGGAAAGAAGGATTTCTCCTCTTCATCCAGTCCCCGTGACGTACAGTGAACTATTGCCACATCTAATTCAGAGCTCATTGGTGGTTCCTAAGACTCTCAAGCCGTTGCCAGAGCCGTATCCTCCAGAGTACAATCCTCATGAGCAATGTGGCTATCATGGTGGATCAATGGGGCATTCAACTGAAGATTGCAAAGCTTTTCAAGCCAAAGTACAACAGTTGATCGACAAGGGGTACATATCCTTTCCAGAAGGAAGCTTGGTTGTGCACGTCAACCTCTCACCTGATTGAGTTCAAAGACTTTGAAGGAGCGACTCCTGTTTTCAGTGGTCCGAGCAAGAGGTGTCATCAGAGCTGGTGATCATTGTATCCTTTTGTCATTTGCATTGTAGTTTCTTTCCTGTTAGCAGCTACTTGTCTTTTAAGCATTGTTATTTTGAATGGTGATGTTAATGTAGCGATCTTGCACTTTTTGAATCAATTATGTCGCATTCGCTCATTTTTATTTACTTGCATAAAAAAAAAAAAAAATTTGCATCCATATACCTCCCATTTATTTCACTGTTGTTTAGCAGGTTTGAGGGAGGATGATGACGACTGAATACCCATAATTGTTGAAGGTATGCTTTCGGTTTAGAACCTACTGACGATGTACAGGCATTGTTTCAATTCCCAAACACCGGAGATATAAGGGAGATAGACCTTCGTCAACCCCTTTGAGCCTTGAAGTAGGAGTTTCTTTTCTAAACGGAAAAAACCCTCACATACAACCTGGGGCAGGGTAGTCATCAGTCAATTTGACCGAGCGTTCAAATTTCCAAAGGAGTGTGCATCCGAGGATCCATTACCTTTATTCATCACACCTCAAGAGGTTAAGGGACGTAAAACCACAATGGTTATCCTTCAATATCAAAGGAATGAGGCAGTCACAACCCTTTCAGCAAGTCAGACAAACCAGTGTCACACGATTTGTTCAACAAAGATCAAAAGAAAAAAAAAAGATAAATAAAGCCCGCTAAGTCAAAAAAAAAAAGAAGTGAAAACAAATGACTTAGGCAAAAGTTAGGGCATCCCGCTGGACTTTAAAATCGAAAAAATTTTATTTAAAAAAAAGAATCAGTCCAGGCAAAAGTTAGGGAATAAAAATTAGAAAGAAATTTCCATTATAACAAAGTCGTGTGACCGGACACAAAGTCAGAAGGGGTGACTGTTACTCCAAGAAACCTCATTGGTGCGTAAACCATCAACGTCATTGGTTCCTCAATCATTACAAAACCTTTGTGAGAAGCGAGCGCTTAAGTCGAATTAGCTGAACATAGGACTGGAGAACATCAAGTAGAATGGGTGGGCACCGATAAACTTTGAGCCATAAATATTTCTTTCTAAAACCGTGAACTCGACCACGTTATAACCCTTGAAAGTCCTAATTGAATCAGGGTCAATTCTGAAAGCATACTACGACAAGGTTGCGTAAACTGACTCCTAACGGTTTGCTAACTCAGCACTACGTTTGGACTAACGGTCCATTCGTCACACACTATCACAACATTAAAATAAATAAATTTTCAAAACTTGCATGTGCACCGCATTAAAATTACCATTTGTAAATGAACAGTTTTAATTGCAAGTCAGTTTGTGACACCAGGGAAGTTCCTACAAAGAGCAATCACGAGGGAACTTGATCATTCAACAATGATGACCAAAATCAAGCGCTTCTTGTTAGCCTATGAATCAGGGGCATGGTATCCAATGGTTGTCAACCAAGGAATCTGTCAGGGTAAATCAAGTTCCCACGCATCAGTTGATTGAGGAACATCATTCAAAGCCAGTTGATCAGAGTTGAATCTACTAAACAGGGGCATGCCACCCTAGTTCTCTGTTGACCAAGGATGAATTCTTCCTATGCTCAGTCAGAATGAGTCAAGTCGCTTCCACGCTCATACCGGGGCAGGGCACTTCCAGATATCACTAAGTGAAACTCTTCACAACAGGACATTCAGGTCCGCCGTTCCAGGGATTGTATAATCAGTGATAGTCTGTTCAGAGACTCACCCAGCAGGGGCAACTTTAGCTATACAAAGCATGTTATATCAGTGATCTCAGAGTTCAAGACGAGTATTAGGAAATCATGCTACCCACCCTTGCCTTTGTCACCCTTCTCAACAGAAGCCTTGTCACTAAGACCTTTCTTCCCATCCTTGGGAGTTTTTCTAGCTTTTCATAAGCATTGCATAAATCATTTGCATACATTAATCATGTCGCTTCGCTTGAGCATATAGAGCATATGCATCATATGCATTGAGCATAATCCCAACAATCATCAAGCTCACATCCAGGGCCTCATAACCCCAACTTCTTGACAATTCAAAGTCCAGTTCTCGTCTGGCAAACCTTTTCAAAGTCCAGTTCCCGTCTGGCAAACATTTCAATGTCTAGTCCTCGTCGGGCAGACAAACCCAAAGTCCAGTTCTCGTCTGGCAAACCAATTTCAAATACCAGTTCTCGTCTGGTAGGCGAATCTTTTAACCAGTTCTCGTCTGGTCACCTTTTCATTTAACCTTTTGGACGCCAGTTCTCGTCTGGTAGTCTTTCTTTTTCAGAGCCAATTCCCGTTTGACAATGAACTCAAGGAGTCAGTTCTCGTCTGACGACTTATTCTTTGCCCATCAGTTCTCGTCTGTTGGCCTACCTTTAACAAACCGGTTCTCGTCTGGTAATCCGCCATCAAAGTCCAATTGCTTGGCAACCAAAATATATATAAAAAATATATATAAATAAAAAAAAAAAGAGGGACAAATATCTATCAACCTGGTCCCAGCCTCCTGGCTATCCTTGCATATTCATATCCGTAGCATTATGAGCATATGTCTACATCTTGCATCATTTGCATTGCACCTTCATACTGCATAGTTTCCGTCTCTGGTGTGGAGCAAGAATCATTTCAAGATGCAGTCTGGGGCAGTTATCTCAAGATCTAATAATTTTCTGCGAGAGTTTGAAGACACTGGGGCAAGTCTGGATGCCAGGTCTTCTGTAAAATCCTCTGAAGGCAATCTTTTTCATAGACGATGCAATCTGAAGAAATTTGAAGAGTAAAGGGATGCTCGTGCACTCTTGATAATCAGTATGCAACTGTTGAGCTCAGAGGCTTGAAGCACTGTTTTAATTCTCAGGGAATGTCTGGTATCTCTTTTCCCAGCAAGGCATTGGAAGTTTATTTCTTCCCCGAGCATAAATATCTTCTTTCAGCCGACAAGATTTCCTCATGAGGAGTTGGTAATTATCATTCAGTCAAGGTCCAATTTTCATTGGCAAATCTTCCATCACAGTCGTCATACTATACTTGGGGCATATTTTGACTTACTTGATTCTCCAGCAAAGTCTCTCTTCAGCAGAGCATTTCCAAATCTTTTTCTCAACCATGCCAAAAGGTTGACACATCCCCAGCTGAGTTAGAGCAGACGATATCCCCAGCAGAACTTCAAGGCTAATTGAATCGTTCTCATCCCCAAGCGGACTTATCTTTCCTCAGTGAAGTTTTCCCAACAGGCAGCTGAAGGCCTTGTTTCCCCACAAAGTTAGAATTGTCAGAGCTTTCTCTCTCTCCAGCAAGGGTCCCAGCAAGAGTTATTTGACGAAGCATCTTCCCTAGCCAAGTCTGAAGATGATCTTTCCCCACAGAGTTCATGTCTGATCTCCACTTCCGGCAGTGAAATATTTCCCAACAAAGTTGTCATACTGGTTGTCATTTGATGATACAGTCAGGTATATATCACCTCAGTCAGAGATGGGTAGTCAGACCTCTAGACTTATCTTCCCCTGCAGAGTTGTAACTCTCGGTGGCCAATCAGGCATTTGTCTACCGCTCGTCTGCGTTTGTCAACACTCGTCTGTGTTATCTCTAAGCAGAGTTATCCCCAGCAGTGATATATCATGCTTTATTGCTGCTCGTCTGCATCTTTCAACACTCGTCTGTGTTAGCTCTGTGGTATTGCTCGTTTGCTTTCCCCAGTAGAGTCTATATCTACTAGCACTCGTCTATGCTTGCATTTGATGCCCATCCTCTTTCAGCACTCGTCCGTGCCCTTTCCTCAGTAGATTCCTCTTTATTTGAGGTATTCCCCGGCACTCGTTCGTGCTAGCATCCTTTGATACTCGTCAGTATCATTATCAGAAGCACTCGTCCGTGTTTCTTGGATCATCGTCTGGTACTCGTCCGTATCGTCGACTTATGACACTCGTCCGTGTTTCTTTGATGATCATTCCAATGCTCGTCCGCATTGAAGAGGTTGAAAATCCTGACGGTGGGATCAAAACGTCAAAACAATTCCCGGAACCTGCGTAAGGGTTATCCGAAGAAGACTCGTCCGTCTTATTCCACTTATCTGCGTAAGGATTCGTGAAGAGGATTCGTCTATCCTAGTTGCATGTCTATCACACAGACTTATATGCATTCCCGGAGCCTGCGTAAGGGTCATCCGAAGAAGACTCGTCCGTCTTATTCCACTTATCTGCGTAAGGATTAGTGAAGGAGATTCGTCCATCTCAGGTTACTTTGAAGATCCTTAAGGGCTCGTCCGCTCTCTGTACCTGGCGTCACAGGTCATGCGAAGACTCGTCTGTCAGCATGATAGTATTTCAGATATCAGTTTCAACTTGGAAGAAGCTCGTCTGTTTTTTCTCTCCTTCTTATCCCCAGAGCGTCATCTGGTTGGGTTTATTTCCCAGTGTTGCATTCTTCGTCAGAGTGCAAATTTCAGGTCTTCTTGGTATTCAATCACAGTTTATCTCGAATGTCTGATAGCCGCTGCTCTCATCCTTTTCAGATTAACAGTTGATTGAATAGGGGCAGCTGTAACACCCCAAATTTGCCCTCTTCTTGTTTAGCATTGTTATCATATCATAATCATCACGAGCATACCATATCCTTATCATTTTGCATAGAAAAATAAAGCATAACACTCACATGTTCTAGCATAAGGCATATGATCGGTCATCTGGGAAAATCTGAATCTGCAAGTCAAAATCAAGAGCATGGTGATCTGGCAAGAATCTCACAGGATCACTTTGCACAAGCCTGGTATCATGTTCAGAGCCCTAGAAAGAGAAGATGGATCAAAATTTGCTTGAAACGGTTGGTGCAGGTCTATTTTTTGAAGGTTCCCACCAAAGGGAGGGAAATTCAAATTTTCCATGCGTTAACCGGTTAACGCATATGGTTAACCGGTTAACAGCTGCGAAATTTGAATTTCCAGCAGCAATTTCAGCATGTGTGTTTTGGCTCCATTTTCCAATTTTCTGATTTTTATTCATTTGAATTAATTTGAATTTGGGAGAAGGATCTAGAGCATTTATCCAAGCCTAATCCCATTGCTACATCCTAATCACACTACCCAAACCATAATTTTGGATCCCAAACCAAAATTTTGGGCCCCAAACCTAAACCATATTTATTCCATTTCCCTCCAAACCAAGGGAGCTCTCACTCATTTTTCACTCTCATTTCTGAATTTTCATTCCTCTCACTCACAATTCTCTCACTTTTCTCTCCCAATTTTCCAAATCACTCAAAGTTCCTCTTTGAAGATCACACAACCTTGCCTTGAGGTGTGTAGATCTTGGAACTAAACCTCCTTTCATAGCTTCTTTGCATCTCTTTGCTGGTTTTATTGGAGATTCAGATCTGGTTTGAGATCTAGAAGTGCTTTTGGATCCAAAATTCTGCATCAAGAGCTTGTTCTTGCATTTATTTTGCATGGAGTGTGGAGCTTAGCATCGGATCTTCAAAGTTTTGCGCGAGATCTACTGTTTTCAGCTCAATCAACAATTACCAAAGTATACCTCAGCTTTGTAGGTTGGTTAATTTCAGATCTAGCTCTGTTTTTAGCTTATTTGCATGCTTGTGCTTTAGATCCACCATGTGTTTGTGTATTTGATTGTGTTGCATGAATTGATTGTTTGATTTGTATCCGGATCCGAATGTTATTTGTTCATGAGCTTAATGATATGGATTAATGTGAATTGATCTAATTTTCCATGTGTAATTGATTGCTGGTCTGGTGCAAGCTTATTTGGATAAGCTGTTTTGAGTTGTTGTTTTCTGCAGGATTTGTTGCTGTTTTATCAGTGTTAACCGGTTAACGTATATGGTTAACCGGTTAACGCACCTGTTTCATGCGTATTTTGTGCAGGTTTGAGCTGGTTAACCGGTTAACGCATTTGGTTAACCGGTTAACACTGAAGCAGAATGGCTTTTTAGTGTTGTTTTGAGCTTGTTTGATCCCTTTGCTTGTTCTAATTGCCTTGGATCATTGCATGATCATTAAGCATGATATTTTAGGGTGATTTGCTTGCTGGTTGATGTATGCTTTCATGTTTTCGACGCGTAAGTCGTGTATTTGCAATGCTTGGCATGTTGTTTGTTTCTTGTTTACAAGAACCTTTGAGCATGATTAATTCCATGATTGTGTTGGTCAATTTGCTGGATTTTTGCTAACATTTCAGGGGCTCATGGTAAGAGAAGTGTGGATGTTTATCCACATTTCAACTTTTCATCTTTCCTCTTTTGCTTTGTTTTTTCTTTGTGGTGTTTGATGTGCTTTGTGCCATCATGTGGTTCTCTTTCCCCTTTCTAGTTTCCTCTTCTCTTTTTCTATCTTCTTCCTTCTTCATTAGGGTAGAAACCTCACTAACTATTAGGACTTCCATGCATGTGAATACTTAGGATTATTTTAGTCCCCCTTTAGAATTTTTCCTTTGAGATCTTTTGGTTCTTCTTCTCTTCTCATCTCATAACTCTTAAAAAGAAAACACTTTAATAAATGTGAAGTGATGCATTGATCCATAGCCTTATTCCATGAGGTATGCTTGTAGTCTTCCCATCTTGGGATAGTACATGTTTACCTTGTGATGCACAAGTCTGATCAAGGTATCTTCTTCATAAAGAAAAGCATAAAAAACACTTCTTCATGTAAATAACCAAAAAAACACTTAATAATTAAGCAAGTTAGTGAGCCTAAGCCCTAATCTTTGGGTTCAAGTTTTGGGGATCTTCTCCTTACTTGAGTGTGCTTGTTCTATTATTCCATCTTGGAATGTAGTGACAAGTGCACATTCCATTGGTGAGAGTTTGAGTTCACTTCCTTGTGACACACTCATAAAAGCTTCTAAAAAACACAAAACAAACAATAAGCGTCTTTCCTTCGGGAATTCTTTTCTCATCTCCTTCGCTCCGTACGCGAACTTGCTCCTACTTGTCATTTTGCAAGACGGTTACGCACTCGTCGTCCGAGTCTGCAACACCTGAGCAATGGCATAGGCAGTTCAAGCCTTAATTCACAAGCAATTTCCTTTTAGTACCCCTAGTTAGGGGAACTACGGCGTCTCTGATCCTCATTATCCCGATGAGGTACGTAGGCAGCGGGGTAGGGCCCGTTCGAGCACAATCTTTATTTTCCCTACATTTTTCCTTTTGCTTTCTTATTCAGTTCTTTTCCAGTTCCAGTTTCTTTTCATATTCATTTCTTTGCTGCATTTTTCATACCCTCACCCTTTGAAACAGTTTCTTTGCAAGCGTGGATCCCGTCGGGTACGGCGGACGATCTGGGTGCTAATACCTTCCCAGGTCGTAACCGACTCCCGAACTCAGTCTCTTTGGTTCGCAGGACCTGTGTCCTTCCTCTTTCTTTCTTCTGGTTTGTGCAGCATTACCATTCCCTTTCTTCGGGATAAAAATGCCTGGCTGGCGACTCTATTCTTCTTCCGCGCCACTTTCGCGTTTGTACTAGGATGAAAATCCCGGGAGCGACAGCTGGCGACTCTGCTGGGGACGCGAACCCAGAATCTCTGGTTCCCCTGTGAGTCTCTCCTAGCGCTTGTTTGTTGCTGTTTCATCGGGTGATGTTTGTTTGCTAAGGCTTGTTGTATGCTATTGTTTGTTTATTTACAGCTTTATTTACAGCTTTATTTACAGTTTTCAGTATTTATTTTCTGCATCATGTATATATATTGGACTGTCTGGACTGGTTTTCTTTGGTGGGATGGGTGTTACTTGTTCTTGAGAGATATGAGCCAAGTACCCGGCTCGAGTGCACCATAGGACTTAGAGTGGTTCCACTTTGGCCTCATGAGATCTTGTCATGGGGGTAGTAGTGAGTTCCACACCCAGGTTGCGATTGTCTTGGAAATGTCTTGATTTGGGGATCTTCCTCTCTCATTACATAACCCTGACAGTTATGTGCAGCTGGGGACCGATCATTGAGAACCTTGTGGAAACATCCCTCTTTAGTGATGACAGTGGCAGCCCACATTTTGTGGCAAACCCATTCGCATCCGAGGGCCCACCTGGGGATCGCATAGGATGACCTTGTGTCCTGGACTCAGCTGAGGCCTCCCTGCGTAGTATATAATGCCAAACCGATTCCCTGATTTGGTCATGAGCCATTTCTCGGAAATGGTGAAAGTATTATTGCTATTCGGCTTTGAGAGTCCGTGATGTCTGACCCGGAGCCTATTACCAGTGAGATTGGGAGGGGTTTACAGGTTTGCAGGAACCCTCGACCTCAACATACACTCATTGCCAGTGCAGTCTTATGTTTCGATCCGGTCACTATGATCCTGAAGTGCTTGACCTTCGGTTCTCAGTTACTATTTTGGGTTATTATGCAGAGATCTTGTGGTTACAGACACTTGATTCTTGGTTCAGTATTCCAGATTCCAGGCAGTTTCCAGCTGTGATCCCATGTCTTTGCATTTTTTGCATCATCATATTGCATTTTGCATTTGCATTTGCATCTGCATTGCATTTTCATCCTCCAGAGAGCTCATCCTTCTCCTTTTGTCCATGACCAGCCAGCTGATTTCCCGGTACTCAGTTTGAACAAGTGGTAATTGTTAGAAGACGACAGAGTGTGTAAAGCTAGACTGAACAGTATCAAGAGTTGAAAAGGTCAGTTTTGAAGCCATCAGTAACTATGTCAGAGAGCAACCGTCAGAATGTGGAGTTTCCACCTGGTTTCACTTCGATGACCAATCCTTTGTATGGTCTTTCTCCTGATGAGGATCTTCCGCAAGTGAATAATCTTACTCAAGCTCAGCTTGCACAGACCCCGATCGTGAATCAAAGTGTACCTGAACCATCTGTTGTCCGAGGTGGACCTTCATCTTCTTCTGATTCTACGGATTATCAGAGCTTTGCTTTCCCTATGCCAGACTTCCAAGGGGCAATCCCCCTTGTGAAAGCTAAGGATCCATCAACTTTTGATCCTGCTGAAAGGTTTCGTGTGTTGGACGAGCAACTCAAAGCTTTAGCAGATCCTGATGTCTTTGGTTTTGATGCTATAAACCTGTGTTTGGGTGTTAGTTTTGTCCGATGTTTTGTAGGCTTATTGCTGGATTTTGACAATTGTGGATATTGCTTGATGATGACCCTGTGACAAATAATTTTCATAATCCTGTTTGGACTAATGAGATGATGCAAATTGCACTTGGCACTTGATTTTGTTTAGGCTGTTTCTCGGCTTTAATTCTGGATGATGGATGCTTGCACTTAACTTTGGTCTGACACCCTGATATTTGACAATTGTATTTGATTTATAAGTCCATTCTGGACTTGTTATTTCTTCTTGAGTTTCTCTTGCGCTTGTTGAAGAGGCAACGGACCTTCTCCGTTAGGTACCACTGAGGACCGATGTTACTTATTGCATGTTGCTGCATCTGGAAGTCCTACTGGTGTAGGCTCTGTTTGTGCATTGTTCGGTTACTCCATTTCGCATTCTCATCTCCTCATCTTATTTCTTATTCATCTTTATTTCTTCTTCTTCATCATCTTTTATTCTTCCTTACCTTGAGGTGTGCTTAGGCCACCATGGACCTTCTCCTTTCATCTTTCTCTTCTTTCTTTCTTTCTTCTTTAGGATAGTAAGCTTCATTAACTTAGGATATCCATGCATGACAACACTTAGGATTCTTTAGGCCCCCATTAGATGTTTTACCTTTAGATCCTTTGGTGCTTTCTCTTCTCATCTTCAAACTTAATTCTAATTCACTTAATAAAGGTTGAGTACTTTCATGTGACATGAGACTTTGCTATGAGATGCTTGCACGCGTTCCGTTTCGGGGCGAGGTGTAAGTTATCCCTCGTGGTGGGTAGGTCTTAGCATGAGATTACTTCACAAAGAAAAGCTAAAAAACACTTCTTAATCAAAAATCACAAAAACACTTAATAACTGTTAGTAGGTCAGTGTGGCTGAGCCTTCACTTGTGGGACTAGCTTTAGGGATTTCCTCCATAGATAGGTGTGCCTCTTGCGCATTCCGTTTCGGGATAATGTGAGACGTACACATCCCATTGAGTAAGACTTAGGTACACTTACATATGCAAACTTCACTCATAAAAGCTTCTAAAAAACACAAACAAAGAATAAGCGTCTTTCCTTCGGGAATTCTTTTCTCATCTCCTTCGCTCCGTATGCGAACTTGCTCCTACTTGTCATTTTGCAAGACGGTTACGCACTCGTCGTCCGAGTCTGCAACACCTGAGCAATGGCATAGGCAGTTCAAGCCTTAATTCACAAGCAATCTTTTTCACCCCTAGTTAGGGGAACTACGGCGACTCTGATCCTCATTTTTCCAGATGAGGTAAGTAGGCAGCGGGGGTAGGGCCCGTTCGAGCACAATCTTTATTTTCCCTACATTTATTCCTTTCTTTCTCAGTTCCCTTGTCAGTTCCTTTTCCAGTTTCATTTCCTTTTCTTTTGCAGCAGCTTTCATTCTTTCACCCTTTGAAACAGTTTTCTTTGCAAGCGTGGATCCCGTCGGGTACGGCGGACGATCTGGGTGCTAATACCTTCCCAGGTCGTAACCGACTCCCGAACTCAGTCTCTTTGGTTCGCAGGACCCGTGTCCTTCCTTTTCTTTTCTTCTGGTTTGTGCAGCATTACCATTCCCGTTCCTTTGGGATAAAAATGCCTGGCTGGCGACTCTATTCTTTTCCGTGCCACTTTCGCGTTTGTACCAGGATGGAAATCCGGGGAGCGACATTGGGTTATAGACCAACTCGACAAGATCAACCGGAGGCTGCAACGGAGCCCAATTTTGTCAGCAGGGGAATGCTTACCCCAGATACTGTGAACAGTCTGGAAGACGAGGAAGAAGATGAACGCAACCTGGAAAGCTGGATACGTCCAAGGATCCCGGGGAACCAAGTCTCTAACTGGTCTTCCCAGGAAATTATAAGAGTTACTCCTGCAGAGTAATTATTATTTCTTGTCTTTTAAGCATGCATCAAGTCATGCATCTTACCTAAGATGTCAGGGCTCATTTTGTAATGGGGCCATCTTGTATTTTGTGCAAACGATCAATTAATGAATATCAGGACAACTTTTGGAAACAAGTCTCTTTTTCGCTCACTGTTTTTCATTTTTCATTTTTTGTACAAAACAATAAAATGGCAATGTTTTCAAAATAATAAATTTTCACTTTTTTAAACAAGATAAAACTGTACACTAAAATGAACAAATCTAAACCCTTGCAGAGAGTGCCCTCTAGACTGCACCGACAGCGACACTGCTATGACTTCGTATGACTTTGACAATCCGATTAATCAAGTCGATGAAGGGGTTGAAGAAGATTATGAGCTACCTGAAGAGCTAGCCAGACTGCTAAGGCAAGAGGAAAAGGTTATCACTCCTCATCAGGAGGAAGTTGAGACAGTCAATCTTGGTACCGAAGAAGACTTGAAAGTGAGGATCGGGGCCCGTCTGCAAGATTCAGTGAAGGAACAACTTATTGACATGCTGCAAGAGTACATTGATGTCTTTGCTTGGTCCTACCAAGAAATGCCAGGTCTGGATACCGACATTGTTATGCACAAGCTGCCACTAAAAGAAGACTGTCCTCCAGTAAAACAGAAGCTACGCCGTACTCGTCCGTATATGGCCATGAAGATATAAGAAGAGGTGCAAAAACAGTGGGACGCCGGTTTCCTTGCTGTAACTAGTTACCCGCCGTGGGTTGCTAACATTTTACCAGTGCCTAAGAAGAATGGCAAAGTACGGATGTGTGTGGATTACCGGGATCTGAACAGAGCTAGCCTGAAAGATGATTTCCCTTTACCTCACATTAATGTATTGGTCGACAATACAACTCAGTTCTCGGTATTCTCCTTCATGGATGGATTTTCAGGATATAATCAGATCAAGATGTCACCTGAAGACATGGAGAAGACAATTTTCATCACACCCTGGGGCACATTCTGTTATAAGGTAATGCCATTTGGACTGAAGAATGCTGGTGCCACTTATCAACGGGCTATGGTAACATTATTCCACGACATGATCCACAAAGAAATTGAATGTTATGTGGATGACATAATTTCCAAGTCCCTCACAGAAGAAGACCATCTGGTAAATCTGTTGAAGCTGTTCAAGCGTCTGAGAAAGTATCAGCTGAAGCTAAACCCCAACAAATGCACATTCGGGGTACATTCCGGTAAACTGCTGGGGTTCATTGTAAGTGAAAAAGGAATTGAAGTTGACCCTGACAAAGTCAAAGCCATTCAAGAGATGCTTGCACCAAAGACAGAAAAAGAAGTTCGGGGTTTCTTAGGTAGATTGAACTATATATCAAGGTTCATATCTCACCTTACTGCAACCTGTGAACCACTATTCAAATTGTTAAGAAAGGAACAGACAGTCAGGTGGAATGAAGATTGTCAGAAGGCTTTTGACAAAATCAAGGAGTACTTACAAGAACCTCCAATCCTTATGCCTCCAGTTGAAGGAATACCTCTAATAATGTACCTGACAGTATTAGAAGGATCAATGGGGTGTGTGCTGGGCCAGCATGACGAGTCTGGTCGAAAAGAGTATGCAATATACTACCTAAGCAAAAAGTTTACCAACTGTGAACAACATTATTCACTGCTCGAGAAAACTTGATGTGCTTTAGCGTGGGCTGCTCGCCGACTAAGACAATATATGTTGACTCACACTACTTTATTGATCTCAAAAATGGATCCAGTCAAGTACATATTTGAGAAGCCAGCACTTACCGGAAGGGTTGCAAGATGGCAAATGATTCTGACAGAATATGACATTCAGTACACATCTCAAAAAGCCATCAAAGGCAGTGTACTGTCCGACTATCTTGCTGAGCAACCCATTGATGATTACCAGCCTATGAGATTTGACTTCCCTAATGAAGATATCATGTTCCTAAAAGCAAAAGATCATGAAGAGCCTGTTCACACTGAAGGGCCTGACCCAGAAGAAGAATGGACAATGATGTTTGATGGGGCTGTTAATATGAATGGCCGTGGAGTTGGTGCAGTGCTCATCACACCTAAGGGAGTTCACATGCCTTTCTCGGCAAAACTCACCTTTAACTGCACTAACAACGAAGCTGAATATGAAGCTTGTATCATGGGTCTTGAGGAAGCCATTGACCTCAGGATCAAGACTTTAACTGTATTCAGAGATTCATCTCTGGTAATCAATCAGACCAACGACAAATGGTACACCCACCAAGAGCATTTGATTCCATACCGAGACTACACGAGGAGATTACTGACTTTCTTTACTACAGTCAAACTTGAGTATATCTCTCGAGATGAAAATCAGTTTGCAGATGCTCTGGCTACCATTTCCTCCATGATCAAAGTTCAAGCTGCCAACTTTGTGCCTCGGATTTTAGTGTCCAGACTTGAAAGACCAGCATACGTATTCTCTGTGGACATTGCTAAAGATGACAAGCCTTGGTTCCATGACATCAAATGCTTCTTAGAGGATCAAACATACCCACCTGGGGCATCATCCAATGATAAGATGACATTAAGAAGGCTAGCTGGTAGTTTCTTCCTGAATACTGACGGCTCCTTGTACAAGAGAAACTTTGACATGGTACTTCTCAGATGTGTTGATAAGACAGAAGCAGACTTGCTGATGCATGAGGTGCATGAAGGATCTTTCAGTACCCATGCTGGAGGACACGCAATGGCTAAAAAGTTGTTAAGATCAGGTTACTACTAGATCACAATGGATGCAGACTGTTGTGCTTTTTCCAGAAAGTGCCACAAATGCCAGATTTAAGCGGACAAAGTGCATGTGCCTCCGAATCCTTTGAATGTGATGTCTTCACCTTGGCCCTTTTCCATGTGGGGCATTGATATGATTGGAAAGATCGAGCCGACTGCTTCAAATGACCATAGATTCATCCTGGTAGCCATTGATTACTTCACCAAATGGGTTGAAGCAGCTTCATATGCAAATGTCACCAGACAAGTGGTAGCCAGATTCCTAAAGAGAGACATCATCTGTTGGTATGGAGTACCCGAGCGAATCATTATTGATAATGGTTCCAACTTGAACAATAAAATGATGGCAGAACTGTGTCGGGACTTCAATATTCAACATCACAACTCTTCTCCTTACAGGCCAAAGATGAATGGCGCTGTTGAGGCAGCTAACAAGATATCAAGAAGATTGTGCAAAAGATGGTGGTTACTTACAAAGACTGGCATGAGATGCTACCATTTGCCTTGCATGGGTACCGTACCTCAATCAGAACATCCACTGGGGCAACACCGTATCAGCTTGTGTATGGTATGGAGGTAGTCCTACCTGTTGAAGTTGAATTACCCTCTTTACGGGTCTTGATGGATGTCAAGTTGAATGAAGCAGAATGGGTCCGTTCTCGGTACAATCAAATGAATCTAATCGAAGAGAAGAGATTAGCTGCAATATGTCATGGGCAGTTATATCAGAAGAGAATGAAGAAAGCCTTCGATCAGAAAGTCAGGCTTCGAGAATACCAAGTAGGAGATCTTGTGCTGAAAAGACTCTTTCCCCCTCATACAGACCACAGGGGCAAGTGGACTCCGAATTACGATGGTTCGTTTATAGTAAAGATAGTTTTCTCTGGTGGAGCACTAATGCTCACTACTATGGATGGTGAAGATTTCATGTCCCCGATGAATTCAGATGAAGTTAAAAAATACTTCGCATAAAATGACATGTTGGACATAAAAACAGAATGTAAGTCCAGGCAAAAATAGGGCATCCCGGCGAGTCAAAAACAGAATAAAAGACTCGGGCAAAAATAAGGGAAAACCAAAAAAAAATGTACACCCGCTGAGTTGAAAAGCCGTATTGGACAGCTCAGGCAAAAATGGGTACCCCGGTTGATTGAAAACCCGAAAGGGCAATCCACGCAAAATAAGGGAATAAGTGAACAACTGTATTCTAAATTCGTCTGTATCGCTTACAACATGGCAAACTTCGAAAGGTTAAAGCATCGGTCGGAATCAAATTTCTTCAGAAAGCAAGATGAGAAGAACGTCAAGGTCATACGGGCCATAGCAAAGGGAAGCTCACTGAAGCGTCATCAACATTGCCAGCACCTTCATTTTTCTCAATTTGTAACAACCTCCTCATTTCAGGGGATTTGTTTCTTTGATTGTACTTGCCAATTCAGGGCACACAAATTAATAAAACCAGAAGTTTCAGTCACATTTCGTCTTGTACATTTTTGTTTCGTTTGCAAAATGTCCAATATTCATGATATGATACTTGCATAAAACAGATATGCCTTTCTAATAAATGCTTGCAGGAAATGTATTTTACTCCCAGGAGTATCTAAACTCCTATGATGGAATCCGGTAAGGGATACCTCGGGGCACTTGTGCATTTCTTTGTCTTAACAGGATTGCAGGTATTCAATTCAAGACATGGGGGATGCCAAGCATACTTCCTCCCCTAACAGTATCTGGATTATTTTTGCCCAGCGAAGTTGCCAAGGCATCACTTCTCCAGCACATCTTCAAGCAGCATCTGAAATGCTCAGCTGAGTTGTCAAGTATCTTCATCCTCAGCAGGATCCCCACAGATATCTCTAGGAAGATCGTTCAGTGGTCTTTCCTCCCCCAACAGAGTACTAGGTTGAAGGGAACCATCTCCCCGCAAGAGCTCCAGCCTCTTCCCAGAAGAGCAATGTCTGAAGTTCTCACACAACAAAGTGACAGAAACTTTCTCATCCCCAGCTGGGTTATCTCATTATCGGATAGGTCTGTCAGTGATCTAGTTCCCCAAGCGGAGTCGTAATTTTATCAGATCTACCAATGATCTCATCCCCAGTTGGGATATCCTTTCAAGAAGATCAGTCAGAGATCTCCACAAGCAGCGGGATCCGAATCTCGGATCGGTATCTTTGCATAATCATGGCATTCGCATCATAAATTACCACAAAAGCGTAGCATTCCGTCTAAAATGGAGCATTATGGCAAAAATCAAACATATTGCATAAATCACAAGTCAGGTTCGAACCCGCCACCTATAAATGCCAACAGCACTTCATCAGCAGTATACAAAAATACCTCTCAATTTCCCCAACAGAAAGCCAAAGCGTCCCCTTTGCACTCTCCAACACGAATACATGTTTATATATACTCATTAGACACTCGTCCGTGTCATATCATCCCCTGCAGATATAAACCAAACCAGTGCTTGTACATTCTCTTGACACCCGTCCGTGTCACCTATCCCCAACATGGTTACCCAAACACTTATTATAATACACTCTCATTGATACCCGTTCGTGTCATCCTATCCCCACAAATTGCCTGAATACCTTTTACACTTATAAATTCATAACTTATACATTTCCTCTTATGACACTCGTCTGTGTCATACTCTCCCCAACAAGTTAAACACTCGTTTGTGTCTCACTCATACTTACTCACATTTATACAGACACTCGTCAGTATCTCATAAACACACTTATTTCCCCTCAGAATAAACACTCGCCCATGTTCTTTGTTAACCAGTTGATACCCGTCTGTATCATCATCTCTGAACATGCGTCAGCATTGTTTCTACCGATACTCGTCCGTATCATAGTCTTAAGGATGCTCGTCCGCATTTTTAACCTATACACAGTGTCAAACACTTATATCTTTGCTTCTTAAGAGCGCAAGCACTCGTCCGTGTTTACCTTTCCCCAGTAAGGTAATCTTTCTGCTATCCGGCATTCGTCATATGTCGTGATATTAGGCAGCCGTACCCTGCCAGGTGATCGTCCTTCACTTTTGGATGACCGTCCCTCATCCTTCTCCCAGCGGAGTCTCCATTATTGGAACCCCTTTTCTATCCGGCATTCGTCCTATGTCGTGATATTTAGCAGCCGTCCCCTGCTAGGTGATCGTCCTTAACCTTTTTGATGATCGTCCTTCATCACTTTCATCCGATGGTCGTCCCCATCGTTGATATTGTTATCTGATATTCGTCATATGTCATGATAAACCCCAAGAGCAGCCGTACCCTACTAGGTGATCTTCCTTCACCTCTTGATGATCGTCCTTCATCATGCTTATCCGATGGCCATCCCCATCGTTGACTTTTTCTATCCGACATTCGTCCTATGTCGTGGTAAAGAGCAGCCGTCCCCTGCTAGGTGATCATCCTTCACCATTGATGACCGTCCCTCATCATTATTTCGTTTATTCTCTGAACCTGATAGCCATCCCCATCATTGCCTTTATTTTAATCCCTATAGAATCTTGTTTCTTTACTTGATGACCGTCCCCGTCATGATCTCTTTATTTCCCCAGCATGTCAGCCATCCCTGTCATCGTTCTCTCCCCAGCAGTCGTCCTCTGCTCGATGGTCGTCCTCCATCGCCCGCACTTTATAATCATACTTTACTTTCCTTTTACAATCTATATCCCTTTTCTTCTTCTTCCTAGTGAGTGCAAATTTTGGACTGTCTGTGGTATTCAACCACAAGTTATCTTGTTTGTCTGTTAAGCCAGGCGCTTACATCTTGCACAACTAACTCATGTTTGAATAGGGGCAGTTGTAAACACCCCAAATTTTCCCTCAATAAGTTCACACCATTGGCTTGTGATCTTTCATATTTGCATTAGTTTAATCATACAATTTCATGTTGCATTTTTGCTTCACTACATTAGTTCAAGTTCATCTACATCTAGGGTTTGTGATTTGAGCAATCCAAGGGTCCATCTGAGCCACTCCAAAGGTCTTCAATCATTCCAAGAGGGTCCATGTATGTTCTACTATCATTTTTTATCCCTCAAATATCAAGTAAGTCAAAAAATCACAAGAACTTGGAAAGCATGGAAGTAGAGCTAGGGTTTCACTACACAGATGACCTGAAATTAGGGTTTTGGTTTCAGAGGCCATAACTCCAATTTTTTGGTCATTCTTGTTTCTAATGGTCTCAATATGTTATAAGGGTCATGTATACCAAGTTTGATGAAGAAATTCATTGTGAAAGTCATCTGTTCACTGGGTAACTTCTTGAGCAAGTCAGAGCAAAATCAGGGCATCTGAGGCCCCCAACAATGGAACCAAAGTGGATTTTTCATCAAATTAAAGTTATATGATCTTTATTTGATCATTGAAGTGCTTGGAATTTCACAAAATTGAAGAAAATTGAGCTAAACCAAAAGTTGCCAAAAATGGAAATGACTTGTAATGTAAACTTTCCATTTTGGGAAAGTTTTTCAACCTCCTCTTTCTCAACCAAAAATGCTTCAAATGAAAAATTGTTGGTCATGAAAGTTGTAGATTGGATCATTCCCTTTACAAAAAGTACAAGAACAAGATCTAATTAATTTTGGAACTCAAGATATGGCTTGTCAAAGTTGGCAAAAATCCCATAAATTTCAAGAATGCACCAAAAGGGATTCTTTGCAAAACCACTTGCCAAGGCTTTTGGTGAATTCAAACACACTTCAAAGTACCATAACATCATAGTGCATTGCCTCTAGATCAGAATTGCCCAAAGAATTGCAAGATTACATGCCTTGAACATCAAGAATTCTCAAAGGGGCCAAAGCTTCACATAATTGCAAAACACCCCATAACTTTGCTCCCACTCGCTGAATTGCCTCAAGATTGATTTTGTGGACATCCTTGAAGTCAGCTGCGCATGGACATGCCCAAAGGCCAGCTGCATCCTTGCCCATACCTCAAGTACACAAGTTGGTGACTTTTTGCAAGAAGGTCATACCAATCACCATAGGGCACAACCACTTCTCTAACCTATCACAACTTGATATGTGGACCAAATGCTGATCATAGCACACAAGAACACAAGTTGAAACCTAAGAATCATCAAGTTTCCAAAATCTCTCCCTCTTGCATTTTCCTTAGAATCTCCCAACACACTTACTCAAACTCAAAACCAATTCCACCATTCATCTCTAAATCACTCACTGACCCCAAAGCAACCCTCAAATCAGCCAAAAGCACCTCATACACCAAACACGATTTCTGACCAGTTGGATTACTACCACCCAAACCAACCATTCTCAAAGCTTTCCAAGCATTGCAACTTCTTCAGGGAGGCCATTAGAGTCATTTTACACCAAGGAAGTAGTCAGAAAGCTCAAGGGTGAAAAGCTCCATCTCAGGTAGCCATCTGAATTCATTTTTCCAGAAACTCTTTTTTATGTTACAAAATGAATAAGCATGCTTCACTGATCACACTGAACTTTGAATTTTCGAAAATGGTGTAGAAATGAGTGTGTACTGAATCTCTGAAATTTTTGCCATGTTTGGTCTTTTCTTCGAATCTTGTTTATGAGCATGAATAAATGTGATTTGAGTGTGGATTTGAGCTTAGGGGAGTGAGGGGAGTTAAGTTGGAGATTTTCAGGTGAGGGTGTCACCGGAGAAGACGACCGGAGCTCTTCTCCGGTGACCTGAAAGTGATTATCAGTCTTAATTAGGGTTACGGTTTCATTTGAATCTGGGCCCTTGGATTTCACTTCCCGCGCGTGTTTGTGTGGTGGAGATTAGCTCATTAATTTAATTACTGGATTAATTAATTAGTTAATTAGGTTTAGCTGAGTTTGAATACTGGCCATAGGATTGCGTGCCAAGTCAACCCTGGATTTCCCTAGATTCAACCTCATCCCTTGGATCAACATACCTCCATTTAATTCAATTTTAATTCATATTTTTCTTATTTATTTTGTTCCATTTATTAAAAATAGCTAAAAATTTCCAAAAATATTTTTATTCTGCATTTTTATTTCAAATAATTTTCTCAACCCAAAATATTTTTATTTTTATTTGTCACATTAAAAAATAATTTTTTAAACATTTAAATATTTATTTTAATTAATTAATGAAAATTAATTAATTAAAATATCATTCAGGTTTCTAAAAAATCCCAAAAAATTCATATTGCATCTTTAAACATTTAGAGACATTGTCATACCATCCACACAAATTTCTTTTTGGTTTTGAACCATCTTTGATAATTTTCTTGAATTTAGGGTTCATAAAATTCACATTTTAGAACCCTAACTTCAAGAATTATTTTCTGCCTAACCAAGAATGGTATGACAATGGTTCTTTTTGCATTGATCTTCATTTGACATGTAGTTTCTAACATAATTTTGTCATAAATTTCTTCTGCATTTTTTATTTGATTTTCATTTTTTCCCTTTAAGTACCTTAAAACCCTAGAAAACTTAGAAAAATCATAACTTTCATTAGGTTAAGAGTTAGGTCTCCTCCTTTGGGGTGTGGTATCATATAGGTTTAGGGATCCTTTGATTGAATTTTCAATTTTTTATCTTGTCAATTGCTTCTGTTTTTGAGTTTTGCATCTCATGTTGCATGGAAACCCTAATTTCTCATCTTCCTGTGCATGCATCTTGCATATGCTTGCATTCATGAACTTGCCATGACATTTTATGCATTCACATGACTTCTAAGACATCTTAGGACACATTAGACTCATGCTTGATCATTTCCTCATCCATTTGCCATGTTATGCATTCATTACATTCCATGAGCATTCATGAACTTTCATGCTTCTTTCATGCTTCATTTGCATTCTCATCACTTGTATGATCATTCACAACTCTTGACATACATTTGCATCATCTCTTAGCATCATTTACATCATGAACATTCTTCTGGTTTTGGCTTGCATCCTTGCACACATTTCATTTTCATTTCATTTCATTTCTTTATGCTAACTTTTCAGATGGTAAGTGCTTTGAGAAGTGAATTTGTCTTCACTTCTCACAATCTCTTCTCATCTCTCTTATGCATTCATTTCTGCATTTTGCTTGTGCCTTAGAGTGAGCTTGCTCATTCATGTTCCTTCTTCACTTTCTTTCTTCAAGTAACTTATCTTCTTAAGTGAAGTAAGTTAGCTTGTTTCTTCTACTTCTCCTCCTTTCATCTGCTTCTTCCTTGGTGGCTCTTCTTGAAGATATCTTGCAAGCCTCATAAACCCTAGGAACACCCAAGCATGTTAACAATTAGGGTTTGATTAGTCCCCCATTATTTTTACCTTTGTGTCATCTTTTGTGTCTCTCTTCTCATCTCATAATCAGGGACTAAACCTTCAAGGTTTTAAGGCTTTGTGATTAAGATTATGCCTGCATCCTTCTCTTAGGATGGAGTGTATAACTTTAATCTTAAGTGTTAAACCTTTAATGTGTTTAAATCCCTTAATTAATTCATCTAATAATCACTAAGACAATAAGCTTGTAACTTGGGCCTTGCATTAGGGTTCTAATTCTTCCTTTATTGGATAAGAAGGACTAACCCTAGTGTTAATGGACAAGTCCTCCTCAAGTTGTCTTACAAATCATAAAATTCACTTCTTAATCTTATCATTAACTAAAATCCACTCTAATAAAGGCTTTTTTTGTCATGAGGTTAATCCCTAATCATGGATTAAGTTGAGGAGCCTTCCTCAGCTTAAATGTTCTCATCTATTATCCTTCTATTAGGATGGTATAATGAGTCCATTAAATATTTGATTATGGCTTAAACTCATTACTTAACACTAAACAAAAACTCCAAAAAACATCTAAATAATCACAAGTAGGTTAATGAACTTAATCCTACACCATGGTGATTAAGTGTGAGGTGCTTACTTTATACTTAAGGTATTCTCATTACCCCTAATCAGAGGGAGGATGTGATGAGTTTACTAACCCTTGGTTTAGGCTTAAGCTCATTTTCTTATGACAAACACAAAAGAAGCAATAAAAGATTGAAAACTAAAAAACAAACAATAATCGTCTCCTTCGGGATTCTTTTCTCACCTCATTCACTCACAAACGAGAACTTGCTTCTTCCGTCTAATGCAAGACAGTTTGCACCTGAGCCAGACAGGTCATACACTTGAGCATAGACAAGTAAGAAGTTCATCAGCCAATTTATCTTTCACTCTCTTTGAGTCGAACTACGGTGTTCTGACTTCCTCATTGCACGAGAGGATACGTAGGCATAACTTAACTGTTATCGAACAAAAGTCTCTGTGTCTTCCCCCTCTTTCAGCATTCCTTTTAAGCCTCATTCATGAGCACTTCACTTCACTTTCTTACACTGAAACTTGTATATTCTTTTCCAGCTTTTGCACACAGATAACACAGACACTACCCCTTTAAGCACAAAACTTTCAAGCGTGGATCCCGTCGAGTACGACGGACAATCTGGGTGCTAACACCTTCCCAGGTTGTAACCAACCCCCTTTCTCAGTTTCTCTGGTTCGCAACCGTCTTATCCATATCTTTCCAGGTTTATGCAGCATTACCTTTCCTTCGGGATAAAAATGCCTAGCTGGCGACTCTTTTCAGTTCACCCTCATTTCCTCTTTCGCCGACCGTTCGCGTCTGTACCCCGTCTGACCTAGGTGTCATTTGGTGGGAACGACAGTATCTAGGTTATTTATCTTATAATTTTGAATTGAATTTTCATATTGATTTGCATTTTTCCTTTAGAATCACCCAAAAACCCTAGTTAACTTAGGAAATTCATAACTTTCTATAGGTTTAGCTTCTGACCTCCACCTTTAGGGAGTGATCTTGTATGTGTTTAGGGTTTGTTTGATTTCATTTTCAATTTTTTATCATGAGGTATGCTTCTGTTTTGGTCATATGCATCTCATACATTCATAAAACCCTAATTTCTCATGTTCATTTGCATTCATCTTTACATGTCATCATCATATGAACTTGCCATGACATTTCAAGCTCTTGTATGCCATCTTAGACATCTTAAGACATGCTTGAACATTTCTTGATCATTTCTTCATTCATTTGGTATGCTTTGCATCCATTGCATTTCATGAACATCCATGTGTTTTCAAGCTTCTTACATGCTTCCTTTGCATCTCATCCTTTGTATGAACATTCATAAGCATCATGTATGACTTCGAATCATTCCATAACACATTTGCATAGCATATTCACTTCTGGTTTTGGTCATTGCATCATTACGTATTGCATTTCATCTCATTTCTTTCCTTATGCATCTCATACTAACATTTCAGGGGCTTATGGTAAGTTGTTTGGGATGTGGATTTGCCTTCACATCCCACCTCTTCTCATCCTTTCATTTGCATATTTTACTTGTCTTTGAAGTGAACTTGCTTCACTTATGCTGTCTTGATCCTTTTCTTCTCTCTCAGGTTACTTATCTTCTTCAGGAAGTAAGTAACCTACCTTCCTTTCTCTTATCTTTTCATCTGCTTCTCCTTCCATGGTGGTCTCCTGAAGATCTTTCTTTAAGCCTCACAAACCATAGGATATCCAAGCATGATAATTTTTAGGGTTGCATAGTCTCCCTTAGTCTTTTACCTTTGAGTCTCCTTGAGTCTCTCTTCTCATCTCATAATCAGAGGCTAAACACTTAAAGCTTTAGGACTTTGAATTAGGGTTATGCATGTATCCTTATCTTAGGATGGAATGTATAACTTTAATCCTTAGTGCTAAACCTTTAATTTGTTTACACCTCTTAATCAAAATACCTAATAATTACTAAGACTTAAGCTTATAACTTGGGCCTTATATTAGGGTTCTATCTCTTCCTTATGGTTAAGAGGGAATAACCCTAGTGTTTAATGGACAAGTCCCCCTCAAGTTGTCTTACAAACATAAAATCCACATCTTAATCTCACCCTTTAATTAAAATCCACTTAATAAAGGCTTGTTATATAATGAATTTAATCCCTAACCATGGATTAAGTTGAGGTATCTTCCTCATCTTATGTGTCCTCATCTATCATCATTCTCTTAGGATGGTGTAATGAGTTCACTAATCCCTGATTAGAGATTAAACTCATTACTTAACACTAAACAAAACCCAAAAACACTTAATAATTACCAAGTAGGTTAATGATCTTAATCCTATATCATCATGGTAATTAAGTTGAGATGTTTATCTCACACTTAAGTAGGCTCATTATCCCTAATCAGGGAGGATATAATGAGTTCACAACCCTTGATTTAGGCTTAAGCTCATTATCCTATGCAAAACACCAAAAATAATAAAAAACTGAAAGTACAAAAACAAACAATAATCGTCTCCTCCGAGATTCTTTTCTTATCACACTCATTCTATAAACGAGAACTCGCTTCTTCCGTCTAATGCAAGACAGTTAGCAGTTGAGCCTGACGAGTCACACACTTGAGCATAGACAAGTAAGCAGTTCACAATCAAAATCATTCTAGTCTCTTTGAGTCAAACTACGGTGTTCTGACTTCCTCATTGCACGAGAGGATACGTAGGCATAACTTAACAGTTATCGAAAAAAAGTCTCTTTGTCATTCCCCTCTTTCAACTTTCTCTTTCTAAGCCTCATTTCTGAGCATTTACCATCTCTTTTCTTTTGCACTGACACACTGTACATTCTTTTCTCCCTAGCTTTTTGCACACAGTCAACACATACACTACCCCTTTTAAACACAATCTAGTAAGCGTGGATCCCGTCAAGTACGATGGACGATCTGGGTGCTAATACCTTCCTAAGTCGTAACCAACCCCCTTTCTTAGTTTCTTTGGTTTGCAACCGTCTTATCTATACCCTTCCAGGTTTATGCAGCATTACCTTTCCTTCGGGATAAAAATGCCTAGTTGGCGACTCTATTCAACCTCAACCTCCAACATTGTCGACGGTTCATGTCTGCACCAGGACGTAAAGTCCGGGGAGCGACAACTTGTCAACTCTGCGTGGGAGATCTTTGCAACCAGGGCTTCTGGTTGTCTTGTGGGTTTCTCTTAGCGCTTGTTTGTTTGTGTTTACTGGGGATGTTATGTGCTATGTGTGCTTTTGTTTATTTCTTTATTTATTGCTTTCTGTATAGCTTTATTTACTACATTTACTTTATTGCTTTCATTTACTGTTTTGTGCATTTCATTTATTACTGTCATATCATATGTGCTGGTTTGTTGGTTTGCCTTGGTGGGAGGGGTATTTCAGTGAGAAAGGTCCAACACAAAGGCCTTAGTGACAGACATAGGATTAGAGTGGATTCATATTCTTTCCTATTCCATTTCGGTCTGGTGCGGGAATATGAAAACACGGTTCAGACATGGGTTTCTTCTTAAGAACTCCGTGCTACAAACTTCTTGTAGTGCTAGGGTTATCTGGGAAGCCTGCTAAGTCTGGATGACCTTTTTAGATGACCTTCAGCATCTGAGGTGAATTAGAGGAGGATCCTTTATGATTAATGTAAACATTGTACCTCCAGGTTAGAAGTGTTTACACTTCTCATAATAGATCAGAACCTGAGGATCCTTGTTCTAGAACAATACCTGTGATTGGGTGGGGTTGTTTACAGGTTTGCAGGAACCCTTGGCCTCATCATACCCTGTTACTGGAACTGTTTTTAATGTTACACTGATTTTAGACTGATCTTATGAAACCCTGGACAAGTGACTCTTTATTTAAGTCCCCCACCTAGTTACTGATTCTCAGACCTTCATTCAAAATTCTGAACACTCATGGGCCCTATCAAAAGCAACTAACAATCCAGCACCTGATCACAAACCCTTGCATATCATTCAACATACATCATATTGCATCATTTAACATTTGTCTATTTGTTTTACAGGGTATCCACATCTTCTTTGGTTTGGTTTTGACTGTTCTTCTGCTTCAGCCATCTTCATCAGATATCTTCTCCAGCACTGCTTTAGTTATCTTCTTCGGTTATCTTCTTCAATTGTCTTCATCAGCACCTATTGTCAGTATGGATTCAACCAGGAAAATCAACATTACATACCATTTCTTTGAGTACCCTCTAGCAGGCATCAGGCAGATTTATGCCCTTATCACTCCTGATCATGTTCCTTTATTCAGAGAGCATTATGGTGGTATCCTGGACATGATCATGGACTTGGACACATCACAGAGGAGCATGATCCACACTTGCCTTCAGTTTTATGACCCTCCTCTCCGTTGTTTCACTTTCCCGGATTTTCAGATAGGCCCTCTGTTGGAAGAATATTCTACGTTGTTGGGTGTGTAGCGGTAAAAACATGAGTGTAAGCTATTAGTTAACTTAACTCAAAGTAAACAGAGTCGACACCACACTTTTATTTTATTCCAAAAGGAAAAAGAAAAAAAGAGCGAATAAATCCTAATGAATCTAAAAGAAAAAAGCTAAAGAAACACAACAGAGAAACAGGTAAGGGGATAGGTTACACAATGGAAAGGTTTTACGCACCCAAAATGTCTGTGGTACTCCACGGGAGCCCTTTGAAAAATTTATTGCTTTTGGTTTGAAAAAGGTTTGTAAAATGAGAGTGGGGGGATGAGAAAAGAATGTATTTTTTTTTATATTTTTGTGTTTGGAGAGGTTTACCACCTCATGCCTACGTACCCACAAAGTGTAATGCAAGATCAAAACCCCGTAGTTCGTGGTACAAATAGTGAAAAGGGTGGGTTGTAATTAATTTTATTAAGTGAAGAGAATTCGTCATCTTCAAGTGGATAGTCAAACAAATCTACCATGAGAATGAAGGCATGGACTCATACATCATTATGGAGAGGGAGCCAACTCAGATAAAATCAACGAGTATGCCACTAAACCCCCCCACAAATGACAAGAGACTCAATTACATCAAACTACAACCATGGAGATTGAGAGACTTTCACCCGACTAAAGAATAATGACTCGTAATCGGCACTTAAAAAAAACAAAAGTGCACAAAAGCACAAAACAACTTGAATGAGTGTGATTCTTTTTATTTTTTGAATTAATGTCAACATGATTAGATTCATTGATTTTAAAAGAAAAGAAAAAGAGTAAAAGCCACTTGACAAAAGTCAAGGTTTTTGTTTATTAAAGAGGTGATGATTTAAAAAGAAGGAATCCTTTGAAAAAGGGAGAGGGTTTTGAAAATTAAAGAATGGGAAGAGATGAAGGGACTATCTATAAAAAAAGAAGATAAGGGAGGAAAGATCTAACCAAGCTTGATGACATTCCAAATTATGAGCATAAGAGTTCCATCCTTATAAGCTAGCAAATGGCCAAATAAAGGCTAAATCCAACTTCATGAAGATCAAAGCAAGGGAAATGGATCTAAAAATCTAAGTTCAAAATCTCCATTCCAATGCTAAGGATAGTAACCAAAAGTCCACAAATTAAAGTCACAAGTCTTTTAGAAGTTTAATTCTTTATTAATGTTTTTGTGTCCAAATGGACAAAAGAAAAATCAACAACAAAATAATAAGAACAAATAATAAACATGATATGGATGAATAAAGCAAAATAGAATAAAGGCAATAAAAGTGCAAGAAATTGAATGTTAGTAACAAAAAGAAATTAAAGTGCAAGAATCTAAAATATTAATAGTAGTAATAGTATAATAATATTCACATAATAATGGTATGATGAACTTAATCAACCACAACCAAAAAGAAAGAGTAACCAAAATCGAAGGCAACCGGATCCGCTTAGCATCTTACACTATAGCGATTAATCAAGGCAAACCGAACCGAATTCAATGAAATTTGAAAGGCGAGTGGGAAACCCAAAGCACCTACGCATCAAACATTCATAAGTCTCGATTCTTGATGCAATATGATTATCCACTTTGGGATTACGCGATCAACAAGAGGTCCGGTCCACGAAAGTGCAAGTACCCAATTAGATTTTTGTTCCGAAGTCGGGACACATTTAGGTCTATGTTAAGCAATCGCCGAGTAATTTACGAAGTAATTACCCTACAAATGAGGCCGGCCACCACCAATTAAGGTGCATAATGTTAGTGCTAATGCATGCGAGATAAACGATATGTAAATCGTTATCCGGACACGATACCGCACAAAACTAAAGGTGAATACCAAATTGAGACGCACTTATGGTATTCTTCCATCCTTAAGTTCAATCACTCATCTTGGTGGATTCAAGCATGAAAATGTATCACTAATGCAAAGTACCTTAAATGAATTGAATAATCCACTTAAAGGTAGTTTTGAATTAATGAACATTAACTACTCTAATCTATACCCAAAGTTCATTGAAATTAAGGAGAAATCACTCCCAAAAGTGCTTCCCAAGGTAAAAAATAAAAAGGAGGAAGAAGAAGAAGAAAGAAGAACCAAAAAGGGGCTTGAAACAAGCCAAAAACACCATTCTGACTTGTGTTAACCAGTTAACCAATTGGTTAACCGGTTAACGCAAGCAGATTTTGAATAATTTATGCTGTTTTGAAACTGGTTAATCGGTTAACGTTGTACCAGAAGCTGAAAAATGCTGAAAACTCAGCATGATCCATTTTGAAACCTTTTCTCAAACATTGGATGATCATGATCTAAATATGCACGAGTTTAAAAAAAATACAGTGGAATCCCTGCAATCAAACAACAAATAAAGATCCAAAGGATCTAGAAACAAAAGCACCAAAGATCTACATCTTGAATATTGATGGTGAAAATGGATTTATGGAGGAAGATGAATTACCAAAAGCTCTTCTTCAAATTGGACCAACACAAACTTAGATCTACTGAAATTGATGACCAAAAGAATGAAAGGATGAAAGTTTAGCTCAAGTTAATCAAGAATTCAATGTGAATTCTTGATAACTTCAAAAGAAAGAAGGTGAGCTTTTGAGAATTTTGGTGTTTGGGGAAGTAATTTGCAAGAGGTTTTGTGGCTATCAAAAGCTTGTTGAAATTTTTGCAAGGTGAATTTGGCTCTCTAAAGCTTATGGAATGAATGAAATTGTGGTCCTATTTAAAGGCCTTAGGTATGGAAATTTGGTGGAATGGAGCTTGCTTTGGTAATTTGAATTTAGGTTTGGTAATTGAAAATTTGGTGGGAAATGGAAAAGAGTGGTGATTAATGAGGGTTTATGGTAGGAAATGATCAAAGTGATGTAGAGAAATCAGAAACCAATGGATCTAGAATATTTCAATTAAATCAATGATCTAAGGGTGCTGAATTTGAATAAAAAATTCAAATTTCGCAATGGTTAACCGGTTAACCAAGCTGAAATTTGAATTTTTTATTCAAACATGGTTGCTTGGTTGTTTCGGCCCGATTCTTCTTGTGTGTCGAAGCAATGAACACATGAACCTTGGAAATCCTTTGAATGAATCAATTAACTTGGGAAATCCCCAATTTGATAATTTTGAATTATTTGCGGATCGTCTTCGACTTTTGTCTGTGAAATTTACTCGAGCTGCAGGACTGCTATTTTTGGCATTTTCACATGGTTCCTCTTCCTGAAAAAGGTTAGTAAAAGGAAACAAAAATATTTTTGAATTTTGATTAATGGTTAGTAAACATAAACAAATAAAGTAATTAAAGGCAACGGTGATCCCCTGCGAGGCATAAACCTAACCCGAGAAGAACCGTGCAACCGGTGCGATCTTGTTTGTATGCAAGATGCAGATGAAAATGCAAAGAAAACTTAGGGCAAAAATTAGGGTGCACCAGGGTGTCCCTATCAGAAGAGGAATTCCTTTCAACCCTGAGATGACTGCTTCTAAGATTGAAGACATAGCTAAGGCTCTACATTTGGAAGCCACTATCATTGATGAGCATATGACCACCAAGGCTGGAATTCCAGGCCTTCATCTGGACTTCTTAATCACTCAGGCTACAAAGCAGGCTACAACAGGGAACTGGGAATCTGTGTGTGCTCTCCTGGCCCTCAGTATCTATGGTATCATCTTGTTTGCGGACGAGCCTACGTTTATCAGCAAGAATGCCATCCACATCTTTATGCTCAAGAACCCAGTTCCTACCTTGTTAGGAGATTTCTACTACTCAATTCATTAGAGGAATGAGAAGCAGAGAGGGAGACTAGTGAGATGTTGTGCACCCCTTTTCTACTGTTGGTGGATGAGACATATGTCGAAGACGGAAGCTTTCCAGAATCCACACCAGACAAGGAACTGGGCTAAGAAGATGATAGCCCTTATTTCAGAAGTCATCAGGTGGTGTACTCAGAACACCAAGGGCAGGGACATAATTACAAGTTGTGGACAATATCCTAATGTACCTCTTATGGGAGTGAAAGGTTACATCAACTACAATCCTTTGCTTTTCAAAAGACAGTTAGGGTATTCATTGATACACCCACCTAGGGAGCAGGACTTAGCAGAGTCTCTTTACTGTGCTATTCAGAATAATCATGCCACCGTTTGACAAGCAGCCTGGGCTTGGGACCACATACAGACTAAAGGGACTGCCATTTTGGGGAAGTGCAACAACATAGCTTCAGCTTAGTACATTGAATGGTCGCGCATCAGAGGACAGATCACTCGTATGCCATTCACCCTAGAGGATATACCAGGGCCATCAACAGTAGAGCCTATAGCTACAGTGAGCATGGAGGAATTTGAGAAGCTGAAAGAGAGGAATACCCAGCTTGCTGAAGCCTTGAAGAAGACCCATTGGGAAAGGAATGATAGTCGTCTGGACAATGAAAGGTTAGAGAAGCTCCGTATCGAGCATATAACCAAGATAGAAAAGACAGAAGACTTCATCAGGAAAGCCCGAGCGGGGGAGTTGGTATTGAAGAATGCTTGCAAAGAAGCTAAGATTCAGAAGGCTAGAGTTGAGCACTATCTGGAAGAGAGTCAGGCTAGATGGATTAGAATCATTGAAGCTCACTTGCAAGAAGATCAGAAGACACAGGCTAAGATAGAGTAGCTGGAAGCAAATGAGAAGAAGAATCAGGAAGCTTTGTTAGCAGCACAAAAGGAAATATCCGAGCTGAAACTCCGGGCGGGGTTGAAGAGATCAAAAGAACAAGAAAAGTACAAGAAAATGGAAAGTACCATTACAACCAGAAACCTTCTTATCAGGACCATCACAGAGCACCCTGTTGGACCAGTAACTGATGCTCTCCTGAAGGAGGTCAAGGAGGATGAATTTGGGCTGGATGTTTGATTTCTCTTTTACTTGTATTTTATTTTGGTTGTACTTTAATTCTCCATGGTGATTTTGATTGTTGTATTTCTTGACTTGATTATATTTTGACCCACCATGGGAACTTGTTGTAATCATAAACTATGTATTTTGGTATTTTATAATGTTATGGTTTATGTGTTGCCCGAATCTGCTTGTGGCCTTCATTTCGCTTCAACATCTTCATCATTCCCAGAGGTCTGGAAGGTCAAAACCAAAGAACCAAACCGGATACCCTCTGAAGACAAATAGACATACTGCATTGCATGCTAACCTCATTCTTTGTGTTGCATGAGTTTTGTTGTTGTTTTCTAACTTTGCTGTTGTTTCAGGAAATATTGCTCGTAGGAGAGTCCTTCCTATCAACCGCATCCACCGGTATCCAACCAGAAAAAACCTTTCGAGCTTACAGATGGATCAACTTCAGCAAGAATTGAAAGATGTAAGGACCCAAATGACTGATGTGAGGACAAAAGTGAGAACTCAGATGAATCAGTTCATGGCTGTGATGACTGGGCTGGCACAGACCCAGGAAAGATTGAGGGAGTTAGTCGAGCGGAAAACTCTAGAAGAGAACCATGCTGGTACTGGGGGTACAAGTAACAACGTGCGATCATCCACAAACAAATCCATCAGAGTTTGGGCCCCACATCAACCCTGAAGTCAATTTTATTGGAAATACCCAGAGAAACACTGGAGATTGTGTTCTGCAGGAAGATCCTCAGGACGAGCAGTTTACAGTATTAGGTGCTGGAGCTGATGAAGTTTATGATCATCGTTTGGATGATATATCTGAGAAGCTGAGATCCTTGGAATCCTAAAACTCTATGGGATTTGATGTGATGGATATGGAACTAGTGGAAGGAGTCAGGATTCCTCACAAGTTCAAACCTCCTTGCTTTTAGAAGTATAATGGTACCTCCTTCCCTCGTACCCATCTTCAATCTTTTCTGGGGAGATTGAAAGCTTATACCATGGATGAGAAACTGTGGATGTTTTACTTTGAAGATAGCTTGACTGAGGCATCCAGAGAGTGGTATTCTCACCTATCAAGAGCTACTGTCATAAATTGGAAGTACTTAGCCGATGCCTTTATACGCCAATATCAATACAACCTGGATATGGATCCCAATAGGACCCTCCTAATGGGTATGTCTCAATCTTCAAGGGAGAGTTTCCGTGAATATGCCTAAAGGTGGAGACAACTTGTTGCTGCTGTCCAGCCACCTATGTCTGAAAGGTAGATGGCTGACATGTTTATGAACACATTATAGGGAACCTACATTGACTGACTTGCTTCTTTCTCTTCCACCGGTTTTGCTGATGTTGTTATAGTTGGTGAGAGAATTGAAAGTCTTTTGAAGATGGGTAAGATCTCTGACAACGGTGCTAGTTCCAGCAATGCAAGGAAACCTTTATCAGGACCTAGAAGGACGGGTGAAACCAATTTAGTACATATGGGCAGAGGTAGGCCCTAGTACATGCAAAGATCAGTAGCTACTCTCACCATCCTTGCTCCAGCACCTCAGCAACAGTATCTTCAACAACCACAACACTTCCCACAACAACAACAGTTCCCACAACAACAAAGATCTTATAACAATAATAATTAACAACAACGTTCGTTCCATCAAATGACCTCACAAATCAACAGGGTTATCGATCCCATCCCGATGCCCTATGCAGCCTTACTGCCATAGTTATTGAAGCTCAACCTGATTGAATTGAGAACCTTGACTCCACCTGACCCTCTGAATCTTCCAAGGAACTATGATGTCAACACCAAATGTGATTTTCACTCCAATGCACCTGGCCATACAACAGAGAAATGCAGAGCCTTGCACATGAAAGTTTAGGACTTAGTTGATTCCAAAGCTTTGAATTTTGCACTGCCACCAAATGTCACTAAGAATCCAATACTGAATCACGGTGGACCGAGGTTTAATTCCATTGTAGAAGACCAACCAGCAATTCTGATTGACAATGTTGCAAGTATTCAAACACCACTGGCCGAAGTGAAAGCTCAGCTGTTGAAGTGCCAAGTGTTTTCGGGTTGTGAGGCCCATTGTAAAGCTTGCAGGATTTCTACCAATGGCTGTGCAAATATGAAGAATGGTATCAGCAATGTTATCAGAGAAGGCATTCTACATATCGCATCAACAGTTCCCAATCCTACAACTTCAATAAACATCTCTCCTACAACATCAGCAAACATCATTCCAACGAAGTCTACTACAACAACAGCAACCATCAATGACGACATCTCAACGATCACCATTTATTATGATTCGGCAACAGATCATGTCCCGAATTCTTTCAACAACTTTCAGCAACATCAACATCAATAGCTTCCTACACCTGTGTCATCTCCAGTCAAACCTCCTGTCACCATCTACTATGAACCTCAGACTGTCACAACTCATTCTTCCGCAACAATCAGTCTGATTACTATCATGGTGCCTGGGCCAGTTCCCTATGACAGCAGCAATGCCGTGTCTTGGCATTATGGCTTAGATCTATATTGCAACGGAAAGAAAGTCACTCTTGACACTTCTACACCATAGATTGACAATGTCGGGGGAGGCGGAGGCTTCACTCGAAGCGGACGTCTTTTCGCGTCACAATTTCCCAGAGTTAATGTTGAAGCAGAAGCTGCTGCCAAAGCAAAAGGCAAGAGTGTGGTGCCAGAAGAACCAATTGCCAAGGAAACTAAGAAGACATCCTTTGATCAGGATGTAGACGAGTTCATGAGAATTATCAAGAAGAGTGACTACAAAGTTGTGGACCAGCTTCCCCAGACACCCTCCAAGATCTCCATTCTATCTCTGCTTATGTGTTCCGAAGCTCACAGGAATGCACTTCTCAAAGTCCTGCACGCAGCTTACGTGCCTGAGGAGATTACAGTTAATCAGCTAGAGACTAGGGTTCAGTGATGCTGATCTGACTACGGAGGGTCGTAACCACAACAAGGCTTTAAATATCACCTTGGAATGTAAAGGTGATGTACTTTCACATGTTTTGGTCGACACTGGGTCATCTCTCAATGTCCTTCCCAAGAAAGCCTTGGTCAAGATGGAGTATGATGGTCTTGCACTCCGCCTGAGTAACCTAGTTGTGAGAGCCTTTGATGGTTCTAAGAGATCGGTTCTTGGAGAAGTTGAATTGCCTATGGTAATTGTTCCACAGATTTTCAAAACCACCTTCTATGTGATGGACATTCAGCATGCCTACAGTTGTTTGTTGGGTCGACCCTGGATTCATGTCGTTGGCGCCGTAACATCGACCCTTCACCAGAAGTTAAAATTCGAGTGGGAAGGCCAAATTATCACCATCTGTGGAGAAGAGGACATCTTTGTTAGTCATCTAGCTACGTACAAGTACATTGAGATGGACGGGGAGATCCATGAAACAATAAATCAGGGTTTTGAAGCTCTCAATGTCAATGAAGTAACAACTAAAGTGTTTGGTACTTCAATTGCTTCTTACAAACAAGCTCGGAAGGTTGTTGAAGACGGGAATTCCCAAGGTTGGGGCAAGCTGCTGCAGGTTCAGATCAAAGAAGACAAGTTCGGTTTGGGTTATAGACCATCCCGACAAGCTCAAGAGGAGGCTGTTGAAGCTCCCAAGTTCATAAGTGGGGGAATGCTGACTCCAAATGCTATCAACAATGTGGAAGACGAGGCTGAAAGCGACTTCAACCTAGAAATCTGGATTCGTCCAAGAGTCTCGGGCCAACAAGTCCTCAACTGGTCTTCCCAGGAAACTATAAGGATTACTGCTGCAGAGTAATTATTATTTCCTATTTAAGCATGCATCAAGTCCTGCATCTTGCCCAAAGTGTCAGGACTCATTTTGTAATAGGGCCATATATGTATTTTGTGCAAATGAATATTAATGAACAATGGACATCTTTTGCAAACAATCTTTTCACTCACTGTCTTTTCATTTTTATTTTCGCACAAAACAATAAATGGCAATGTTTTCCTTAATAAACTCCATTCACTTTTTCTAAATAAGATAAAATCAATCACTAAAATGAACAAAAACTCAACCCTTGCAGAGATAGCCTTTCAGATTGCACCGACAATGACACTGCTATGACCTCGTATGACTTCGACAATCCGATTAATCAAGCATATGAATGGGTTGATGAAGACTATGATTTACCTGAAGAGTTGGCCAAGTTATTGAGACAAGAGGAAAAAGTGTGCTCCTCATCAGGAGAAAGTTGAAACTATCAATCTTGGTACCGAGGAAGATGTGAAAGAGGTGAAGATTGGGGCTAGTCTGCAAGCTTCAGTGAAAAAACAACTCATCAGTATGCTTCGAGAGTATGTCTACGTGTTTGCTTGGTCTTATCAGGATATGCCAGGTCTGGACACAGATATTGTCATGCACAAACTTCCATTGAAAGAAGATTTTCCGCCAGTCAAACAGAAGTTGTGTCGTACTCACCCATACATGGCCATGAAAATCAAAGAGGAAGTACAAAAGCAGTGGGACGTCGGTTTTCTTGCTGTAACTAGTTACCCGCTGTGGGTCGCTAACATTGTACACCTACCTAATAAGGATGGTAAGGTGCGTATGTGTGTGGATTACCGGGATCTGAACAGAGCCAGCCCGAAGGATGACTTCCCATTACCTCACATTTATGTACTGGTAGACAACACACCTCAGTTCTCGGTATTTTCTTTTATGGATGGATTTTCTGGATACAATCAGATTAAGATGTCACCTGAAGACATGGAGAAGACAACATTCATCACACCTTGGGGCATGTTCTGCTACAAAGTAATGTCGTTCGGTCTGAAGAACGCCGGTGCAACATATCAACGGGCTATGGTAATGTTATTCCACGACATGATCCATAAGGAAAACGAGTGCTACGTGGATGACATGATTACCCAGTCCCTTACAGAGGAAGATCATTTGGTGAATCTGCTGAAATTGTTCAAGCATCTGAGGAAGTATCAGTTGAGGTTGAACCCCAAAAAATGCACATTCGGGGTACGTTCTGGTAAGCTGCTGAGTTTTATCGTAAGTGGAAAAGGAATTGAGGTTGATCCCGATAAAGTCAAAGCAATTTAGGAAATGCCTGCACCTAAGACAGAGAAAGAAGTCCGAGGGTACTTAGGTAGATTTAACTACATTTCTAGGTTCATATCTCATCTCACTGCAACCTGTGAGCCCTTGTTCAAGCTGTTAAGAAAAGAGCAAACAGTCAGGTGGAACAATGACTGTTAGAGAGATTTTGACAAGATCAAAGAATATCTGTAAGATCCTCCAATTCTCATGCCTCCAGTCGAAGGAAGACCTCTAATTATGTATCTGACAGTATTAGAAGAGTCAATGGGGTGTGTGTTGGGCCAACATGACGAGTCTGGTCGAAAAGAGTATGCAATATACTACCTAAGCAAAAAGTTTACCGACTGTGAATAACGTTATTCACTGCTCGAGAAAACTTGTTGTGCTTTAGCGTGGGCTGCTCGCCGACTAAGACAATATATGTTGACTCATACTACCTTATTGATCTCAAAGATGGATCCAGTCAAGTACATATTTGAGAAGCCATCACTTACCGGAAGGGTTGCAAGATGGCAAATGATTCTAACAGAATATGACATTCAGTACACCTCTCAGAAAGCCATCAAGGACAGTGTATTGTCTGACTATCTGGCTGAGCAACCCATTGATGACTACCAGCCTATGATATTTGACTTCCCTGATGAAGACATCATGTTCTTAAAAGCAAAAGATTGTGAAGAGCCTATTCACACTGAAGGGCCTGACCCAGAAGAAGCATGGACTATGATGTTTTACGGGGCAGTTAATTGCAACGGTCGTGGGGTTGGTGCAATGCTTATTACACCTAAAGGGGTTCATATGCCTTTCTCAGCACGGCTCACCTTTGCCTGCACTAACAACGAAGCAGTATACGAAGCTTGTATCATGGGTCTTGAGGAAGCCATTGACCTCAGGATCAAAACCTTGAATGTATTCGGAGATTCAGCTTTGGTAATCAACCAGACCAACGACAAGTGGTACACTCATCAGGAGCATCTGATTCCCTACCGTGACTATACGAGGAGATTGTTGACCTTCTTCATAACGTTAAGCTTGAATACATCCCTCGAGATGAGAATCAGTTTGCAGATGCTTTGGTTACCATTTCATCCATGATCAAAGTACAGGTCGCCAATTATGTACCTCGGATTTTGGTATCCAGACTGAACAGACCGATATATGTATTCTCTGTGGACACTGTCACTAATAACAAGCCTTGGTACCATGACATCAAATGCTTCTTAGAAACTCAGACATACCCACCTGGGGCATCGTCAAATGATAAGAAGACACTAAGAAGGCTAGCCGACAGTTTCTTCCTCAATACTGATGGTTCTTTGTACAAGCGAAACTTCGACATGGTCTTACTTAGATGTGTTGACAAGAAGGAAGCAGACCTGCTGATGCACGAAGTACATGAAGGTTCTTTTGGTACCCATGTCGGAGGACATGCAATGGCAAAGAAATTGTTAAGATCAGGTTACTATTGGATCACAATGGATGCAGACTGTTGTACTTATGCCAGAAAATGCAACAAATGCCAGATCTACGCAGATAAAGTGCATGTGCCTCCGAATCCTTTGAATGTAATGTCTTCACCTTGGCCCTTCGCCATGTGGGGAATTGATATGATTGGAAAGATTAAACCGACTACTTCAAATGGTCACAGATTCATCCTGGTAGCCATTGATTATTTCACCAAATGGGTTGAAGCAGTTTCGTATGCAAATGTCACCAGGCAAGTGGTAGCTCGATTTCTGAAAAGGGATATCATCTGTCGATATGGAGTTCCTGAGCGAATCATTACTGATAATGGTTCCAATTTGAACAACAAGATGATGACAGAACTTTGCCGAGACTTCAAAATTCAACATCACAACTCTTCTTCTTACATGCCAAAGATGAATGGCGCTGTTGAGGCCGCTAACAAGAATATTAAGAAGATTGTGCCAAATATGGTAGTCACCTACAAAGACTGGCACGAAATGCTACCATTTGCCTTGCATGGGTACCAAACCTCTATCAGAACATCTACTGGGGAAACACCTTATCAGCTTGTGTATGGTATGGAAGCTGTCCTACCTGTTGAAGTGGAACTACCCTCCTTACGGGTAATGATGGATGTGAAACTGGACGAAGCAGAATGGGTCCGATCTCGATATATTCAACTGAGTCTGATTGAAGAAAAGAGATTAGCAGCCATTTGTCATGGGCAGTTGTATCAGAAGAGAATGAAGAAAGCCTTCGATCAGAAAGTCAGACCTCGGGAATACAAAGTGGGAGAGCTTGTTCTGAAAATACTTCTTCCTCCTCATACGGACCACAGGGGCAAATGGACGCCAAACTACGAAGGCCCATTCATAGTAAAGAAGGTTTTCTCTGGTGGAGCACTGATGCTCACTACTATGGATGGCAAGGATTTCTTATCTCCTGTGAATTCAGATGCAGTTAAAAAATACTTCGCATAAAAGACCCGCTGGACATAAAAACAGAATGTAATTCCAAGCAAAAATAGGGCATCCCGGTGAGTCAAAAAAAAAAGACTCGGGCAAAAGTAAGGGAAAATTTAAAAAAATGTACACCCGCTGAGTTGAAAATCCACATCGGACAACTCAGGCAAAAATGGGTATCCTGATGGATTGAAAACCCGAAAGGGCGATCCATGCAAAATCAGGGAAAAAGCGAACAACTACACTCTGAATTCGTCTGTATCACTCTCACAACATGGCAAGCTTCGAAAGGATAAAGCATCAGTCAAAATCAACCTTCTTCATAAAGCAAGATAAGAAGAACGTCAGGGTCATACAGATCATAGCAAAGGAAGCTCACTAGAGCATCAACTTTGACATTGCCATCACTTTTATTTTCTCAATTTTACAACAATCTCCTCCTTTTAGGGATTCACTTCTTTACTATACTTGCCTATTCAGGGCACACAAATCAATAAAACCAGAATTTTCAGTCACACTTTGTTTTGTACATTTTTGTTTCATTTGCAAAATGTCCAAAGTTCATAATACAACACTTGCATGAAAACATATAAGCCATTTTAATAAATTCTTTCAGGAAATATGTTGCTCTCAGACAAATCTTACTCCTATGACGGAATCCGGTTGAGGATACCTCGGGACACTTGTACTTTTCCTTTGCTTAACAGGTTGCAGGTACTCAAGGCAGACAATTTTTCACAGCATGGGGTATATCAAGCATTATATCCCCAGCCAAGTCAGCAATCACCTCATCAGCAGGATTACTTGACAGAATTATTCCCCCACGAGGCTGTCATCCCTCAGAGGATCCTTCGAGAAACTCATTTAATCCCTAATGTGTCGCTTGGACGATGAAATTACAACAGATTACTTCCCAGGAGTTCTCTCCTCCCCAAGCAGGATCTCCCAAGCAATGCTTGAAATGCTCTTCCTCAACGGAGTTGCCGAAGCCTCCTTATCCCCAGCATGAGACTCTTCAACAAAAGCTTCCCCAGTCAAGATCCCCATAGAGTTCCCTGGGAAGATCGTTCATTGATCCTCTCCCTATAGATCGACCAATGACCTCTTTCCCCAGCGGAGTTATCCCTCCAAACAGATATCCCAAAGATCTTTCTCCCCGCAGGATCCGAATCTCGGATCGATTCTCTCATTTACATAATCATAGCATTCACATCATATTCACCATTCAGAGCGTAGCATTCCGCCTAATACAAAGCATTACGACAAAAATCAAACATTTGCATGATCATAAGCGAGGTTCGAGCCAATCAATTGCAAACATCAGAATCAATTCACCAGCAATATAAAAAACTTATCCCCCGCAGACAAAGCCAGAATACTTGTTTTGCACTCTCAATGCAGATACTTGTTCAAATTTGTACATTTTCTTTTTTGACACTCGCCCGTGTCATACTTCCCCAGCAAGTCAAACACTCGTTCGTGTCCCTTGCTCAATCTTTTGACACTCGTCCGTGTCTTGCACATTCCCTCAGCAGGTCAAATACTTGTACATACTCATACACAATCCTCTGATACTCGTCCGTATCTTGTATATATCACCTCCCCGGTAGATCAAACACTCATTCGTTGTTCCTTGCTTAACCGATTGATACTCGTCCGTATCATTATCATTAAACACGTGTCAACGTTTGCTTCTATCGATACTCGTCTGTATCATGGTACTAAGGATGCTCGTCCGCATATTTAGTCTATATACACCGTCAAACACTTATACCTTTTATTCCAAGAGCGTAAGCACTCGTCCGTGTTTACCATCCCCCAGTAAGTCACCAACAAAACAATCTCTTTTTATCCGACATTCGTCCTATGTCGTGATATTTTCGGCAGCCATCCCCTGCCAGGTGATCGTCCTTCACCTTATGATGACCGTCCCTCATCATTTTATTTGATGGCCGTCCCCATCGTTGATCCTCTTATCCGACATTCGTCCTATGTCGTGATATTTTCGGCAGTCGTCCCCTGCCAGGTGATCGTCCTTCACCTTTGGATGACCGTCCCTCGTCCTTTTCCTAGTGGAATCCCTATTGTTGGAACTTTCTATCCGGCATTCGTCCTATGTCACGATATCTTTTTAAGCAGCCGTCCCCTGCTAGGTGATCGTCATTCACCTTTTGATGACCGTCCCTCATCATTTATCCGATGACCGTCCCCATCGTTGATCATTTTATCTGACATTTGTCTTATGTCGAGATAATCCCCAAGAGCATCCGTACCCTGCTAGGTGATCGTTCTTCACCTCTTGATGATCGTCCTTCATCATGCTTGTCCAATGGACGTCCTCATCGTTGATCTTTTCTATCCGACATTCGTCCTATGTCGTGATATTTTCAGCAGTCGTCCCCTGCTAGGTGATCATCCTTCACCTTTTGATGATCGTCCCTCATCATTATTTCATTTATTCTTTTACCCAATGGCCGTCCTCGTCACAGTTTATTTCCCCTTTAACCTGATGGCCATCCCTGTCAGTGCTTTCCTCATTTCTATAATCCCCAGAGATTTTTATTTCTTTGCCCGATGGCCGTCCCCGTCGTGGTCTCTTTATTTCCCAGCATGATGGCCGTCCCCGTCATTGTTTTACTTACCGTTTTTCATCCCTAGCAGTCGTCTTCTGCTCGATGGTCGTCCTCCATCGCTTTCAATTAATACTCATACTACACTTCCTGTTACAATTTATATCCCTTTTCTTCTCCCTAGTGAGTGTAAATTTCGGACTGTCTTTGATATTCAATCACAAGTTATCTTGTTTGTCTGTTAAGCCAGGCGCTTACACCCTGCACATCTAACTCATGCTTGAATAAGAGCAGCTGTAAACACCCCAAATTTTCCCTCACTTTTTCTCACACGATGGCTTGTGATCTCCCATATAGCATTGCATAAGCATATCATCTCTCACTGCATAGTTTATTTCATTTGCATAGCTGCATCTAGGGTTTGTGATATGAGCAATCCAAGAAGTGATATGAGCTATATTAAAGGCCTTGAAGCTGGCCAAGATGGTCCATGAGTGTTTTATGATCATAATATGATCCCCAAAGTTCATAAAAGTCAAGAAATCACAAAGCATTGCAAATGCATAGAGGAAGACTGAAGATTTCCTACACAGATGACCTAATATTAGGGTTTTGGGTTTGAGGCCCTTAATCTCAAATTTTTTGTGCATTCTTGATTCTAATGGTCTTAATATGTTATAAGGATCTTGTGTACCAAATTTGATGAGAAGATTCATTGTGGAAGTCATCTGATCAACTGGTAACTTGTTGTGCAAGAAAAGTCAAAATCAGGGTATCTGAGGCCCCCACCAATGGTACCAAAGGGTCATCTTCATCATTTGAGGTTCTATGATCTTTATTTGATCTTATAAGTGGTTAGAAGTTCACAAGATTGAAGAATTTCAAGCCATTTGCAAACTTTCCATTTTTGGACATGACTTGTTATGGAAACTTTCCATTTTGGGAAAGATTTTCAACCTCCTCTTTCTTGATCAAAAATGCTTCAAATGAAAAATCCTTAAACATGAAAGTTGTAGATTGGATCTTCCAATGTTCAAAAAGTGCAAGAACTCCTCTTGATTCATCTTAGAACTCAAGATATGATGTTTCAAAGTTGGGAAAAATCTTATAATTTTAAAGTTCATGCCAAAGAGGGATTTTTGCAAAACCAAGTGTTAAGCACTTTTGTGACCTCTAATTGACCTCTAAGCATCATAACAACATAACATAGCTTGCCTTGATCAGAATTGTGCCAAGAATCACAAGATTTCATGCCTTGCTCTTCAAGAAAATCGAAAGAGGGAAATTTGCAAAACCACCTCAAACTCTTGAATCAAAAGCTGCAGATCATCACAAACCATCCAAGGGCCCTCCATGAATGAAGCTGAGGCAGGAAAAGCCTTGAAACCAGCTCTGACTCGTGCCATGCTTGTGGTACAACAACCTTGAATTTTTTTCAACTTGGCCCATACCAATCACACTATGCCACCACCCACTTTCTGATCAATCCTATTGGCTTATACAAACCTCAAGCAACTCAAACATAACAAGATTGAAGCCTGAAAGCTCTCATACATTCAGATTGCCAAAAACTTGCAAAACCTTCAAGCCTTCGAATCTCTCAATACAGCCATCAAAACTCAAATATTTTTGCACCATTCATCTCACCATCACCTAAAGATCATTTCCCACCCTTAATTTCAGCCAAACACCCACTCAAATCAAAACACGATTTTCCACCTCTCAAAACTAAACTTCAAAAAGAAGCCACATAAACTTTAACAAAGCCTCAAAGAAGCTCATGGGTGATCAGAGGAGGGTGTGTGCATCAAGAAGAAGGCCCAAACAGCTCCATTGACAAAGCTCCAGCTCAGGTACCTTCTTGAAACATTTTTCCAGAACTTTGTTTTTAAGTTACAATGTGATAGAGTTTGTCTTGCTGATCATTTTGAGCTTTGAATCATTGAAAATGGTGGAGTGTGTAGGATGTATTTAACTTCTGAAATTTTTGCATGTTTTTCGTTTTGCTTCGATTCTTGTTGATGCAAAATAAATGAGTTTTGGGGCTAGATTCATGTTTAGGGTTGTTAGGTGATTGATTCTAGAGCTTTAGAGGGCTTGGGTGGTGTTTTGAGGAAGATAGGGTGAAAGGGTGACCGGAGAAGATGACCGGAGATTCCTCCGGTCACCTGAGAGTGATTAGGGTTTTAATTAGGGTTAGCGTGTCAGTTTGAATTTAGGCCATTGGATGCGTGTTTAGATTAAGCCTTGTACGGATCAGATTGCTTCATTTAGCCCTAATTGCATTTAATTAATATAAATCAAATTAATTAGCTAGATTCAATCCTGGCCATAGAAAAACGCGTGCAGTCACCCCTTATTTGAATTTGGACCATTAGATTGGATTACTTTGCATTTATTTTATTTTATTTGCATTTCTTTTGTTCTATTTATTTAAAATATCAAAACATTTTCTAAAATCATGAAACTTTGTATTTTCATTTCAAATATTTTTCTAAACTAAAAAAAAAGTATTTTTTATTTTTGCATTAAAAAAGTATTTCTAAATCATTTAAATGTTTTATTTAATTAATTAATTGATTTTAATTAATTAAAAATACATTTAGGTATCTAAACATCACCAAAAAATTCATGAAGAATTCTTAGGCATTTATAACAATTTACAAACTCACCATACAAATTTCATTTTAGGTTTGATCATGTTTTCACAATTATCTTTGAATTAGGGTTCATAAATTTCACATTTTTTAACCCTAACTTTGAAAAATCATTTCTGATCAACCATGATGCGTTTGAACTTGGTTCTTTTTGCATTCTTTCATATATTGAATCTAGTATCTAGGTTATTTATCTCATAATTTTGCATTGCATTTTCAAATTGATTTTCATTTTTCCTTTAGAATCACCCAATAACCCTAGTTAACTTAGGAAATTCATAACTTTCTATAGGTTTAGCTTCCGACCTCCACCTTTGGGGAATGATCTTGTATGTGTTTAGGGTTTGTTTGATTTCATTTTCAATTTTTTATCATGATGTATGCTTCTGTTTTGGTCATATGCATCTCATACATTCATAAAACCCTAATTTCTCATGTTCATTTGCATTCATCTTTACATGTCATCATCATATGAACTTGCCATGACATTTCAAGATCTTGTATGCCATCTTAGACATCTTAAGACATGCTTGAAAAATGCTTGATCATTTCTTCATTGATTTGGTATGCTTTGTATCCATTGCATTTCATGAACATCCATGTGTTTTCAAGCTTCTTACATGCTTCCTTTGCATCTCATCCTTTGTATGAACATTCATAAGCATCATGTTTGACTTTGCATCATTCCATAACACATTTGCATAGCATATTCACTTCTGGTTTTGGTCATTGCATCATTACGTATTGCATTTCATCTCATTTCTTTCCTTATGCATCTCATACTAACATTTCAGGGGCTTATGGTAAGTTGTTTGGGATGTGGATTTGCCTTCACATCCCACCTATTTTCATCCTTTCATTTGCATATTTTAGTTTTCTTTGAAGTGAACTTGCTTCACTTGTGCTCTCTTGATCCTTTTATTCTCTCTCTCAGGTTACTTATCTTCTTCAGGAAGTAAGTAACCTACCTTCCTTTCTCTTCTCTTTTCATCTGCTTCTCCTTCCATGGTGGCCTCCTGAAGATCTTTCTTTAAGCCTCAAAAACCATAGGATATCCAAGCATGATATTTTTTAGGGTTGCATAGTCTCCCTTAGTCTTTTACCTTTGAGTCTCCTTGAGTCTCTCTTCTCATCTCATAATCAGAGGTTAAACACTTAAAGCTTTAGGACTTTGACTTAGGGTTATGCCTGTATCCTTATCTTAGGATGGAGTGTATAAATTTAATCCTTAATGTTAAACCTTTAATTTGTTTACACCTCTTAATCAAAACACCTAATAATGACTAAGACTTAAGCTTGTAACATGGGCCTTATATTAGGTTTCCATCTCTTCCTTATGGTTAAGAGGGACTAACCCTAGTGTTTAATGGACAAGTCCCCCTCAAGTTGTCTTACAAACATAAAATACACTTCTTAATATCACCCTTTAATTAAAATCCACTTAATAAAGGCTTGTTATATAATGAATTTAATCCCTAACCATGGATTAAGTTGAGGTATCTTCTTCATCTTATGTGTCTTCATCTATCATCCTTCTCTTAGGATGGTGTAATGAGTTCACTAATCCCTGATTAGAGATTAAACTCATTACTTAACACTAAACAAAACCCAAAAACAATTAATAATTACCAAGTAGGTTAATGATCTTAATCCTATATCATCATGGTAATTAAGTTGAGATGCTTATCTCACCCTTAAGTAGGCTCATTATCCCTACTCAGGGAGGATATAATGAGTTTACAGCCATTGATTTAGGCTTAAGCTCATTATCCTATGCAAAACACCAAAAATAATAAAAAACTGAAAGCACAAAAACACACAATAATCGTCTCCTCCTGGATTCTTTTCTCATCACACTCATTCTATAAACGCGACCTCGCTTCTTCCCTCTAATGCAAGACAGTTAGCACGAGAGGATACGTAGACAAGTAAGCAGTTCACAGTTAAAATCATTCCAGTCTCTTTGATTCGAACTACGATGTTCTGACTTCCTCATTGCACGAGAGGATACGTAGGCATAACTTAACAGTTATCGAACAAAAGTCTCTTTGTCATCCCCTTCTTTCAGCTTTCTCTTTCTAAGCCTCATTTCTGAGCATTTACCCTCTCTTTTATTTTGCACTGACACACTGTACATTCTTTTCTCCCTAGCGTTTTGCACACAGTCATCACATACACTACCCCTTTTAAACATAATCTAGTAAGCGTGGATCCCGTTGAGTACGACAGACGATCTGGGTGCTAATACCTTCCCAGGTCGTAACCAACCCCCTTTCTTAGTTTCTTTGGTTCTCAACCGTCTTATCCATACCCTTCCAGGTTTATGCAGCATTACCTTTCCTTCAGGATAAAAATGCCTAGTTGGCGACTCTATTCAACCTCAACCTCCAACATCGCCGATGGTCCGCGTATGCACCGGGACGTAAAGTCCGGGGAGCGACACTTATCCTACAAATGTTGATGCAATCAAGAAATACATTACCTAAAAGTGAAAAAAACTGCTTGCTAAGTTGAAAACCCTAAAAGGGCGACTTAGGAAAAAATGAGTGTCTCGGTGGATTGAAAACCCGAAAGGGCGATCTAGGAAAAAATTAGAGACAATTCAAAAATAAAATATATAATAATATATCCTGCTAGAGAAATATAGGAAAAATGTTAGGGATTCATGGCAAGTAAATGCATCAAACCAGATTGGATCATCAGAAGAAAGTTACTCATTGAAGTCATCATCAGCAGAAGCTTTGTTGACTCCGAACTCAAAATTGGTAGAAGGATAAGGATCATGATGTTTCAATGTAGCCCTTTTCCCCAATAAATTACCATTTTCTATGTGGTAATTACTCTGTGGAATTACAGCCTCGGCTGATTACCATCCTATATATGAAAGTTTGAGCTTTTGCCCATTTGTTTGCAACTCTTATTTGTTTATTTGCTTTACAAAATGACGTTTAAAAAAATTATTTATCGTTTTATTGAAATTAAAATGAATTTTACTTCACTTTTATTTTTCAAAATAAAATTTGCAATTTTCCATGGTCTGTGAATGCAAAAGGAAATCATTTAGTTCCTCCAAAAGCAACCTACTTCTGGAATATCCTACGAGGATGAACTTATGTCTCCCTACAGAGTCGTGTCTCCAGAAATCAACAATAGCAGGAGCTTCCCTCTATAATGAGCAATTCAGCCAAGTCAAAATGATACTCCATCTTCGGATTGGCCCAATATTATTTGTCTTGTCTCATCAACTTTGTGTGTCGTGTCTGTTTTGTCAGCATACGTATTCATTCATACATTCATAATTATATTTGCATTTACATTTGCATAATCATATAGCATTTATCCCATGTGATAAAGAGTCCTCTCTCAAGTTCTTTCCTGGATAAGATGTCAGCTTTCGAGTTGGTTAAATTGAACCTCTACAACAATGTTGTAACCAAACCTTTGCAACCTTAAGATTGCCGATAGGATGAACAATCTGGCATCTTAGGATCAAAATTTCGAGTATTCTAACGTATTTAATCATCTTGTACCTCGAATTCCCAATGTTTTCACCATTCGTATCTTCGGGTCCAAGAAGATTAAATAGAGGCTGTCAACCCTAAATTTTGACCCTAATATGTGTACATCAGAAGAAGATGTCTACTGACCAAAGGACTATGCCAGACTGGTTTGAACAGTATCCCCACAATGAATCAGGACTCATGAGTCCCTCAGAGGATTCAGGAAAATGAACATTCATTAATACATAATATTTTCAACCTTTCAATCACCAATCAAAGGGTTAATGAATCTCAAATGATGGGAAATCTTTCAAGAACTGCACAACAATTTCAATGATTTGGGCCTCGAGCCATCACAATCACCAATTAGGGTTTCAATCAACTAAACCCTCCAAATGAAATTTTTCATAGAGAAAGGATCCAAGGCCTCCACATATCTTCAAAAAGGTTGACATGAATTTGAAAATCCATTTACAAGTATAAAAGGTGAAGAGAGCAAGGACTGCAAGACTAGGGTTTCATAGTGCCCAAATTAGGGTTTCTGACTAATCGGGGAGCCAAAAGTCAAACTTTTCATCCGGAAAAGAGCCTATAACATAGGTAATGGTTTAAATATCTCATATAAATCATAGAATTCCATTCATAAGGTCAAAATACCTCAGAGGATGTCCACTCAAAAAACAGAAATCCAGGGGTATCCAGTGTAATTTCCATCTGGACCAAAAAGTCAAAGTTTAACTTTTTCACCCAAAATGATCCTCATGACCTATATTTCAAGAATATATGGTCCATGAATGCATTTGATCATAAAAAAAATCATAAATTTGAAGATAACTTGTAAAAGGGGCGATCTTTGAAACTTAGAAATTTTTCTAAGTTATGGAAAAAAGTGTTCAAGTGACCTACTTCCAAGCATCATAACTTGTGATCCAAGCATCTGATTTTTGTGAACCAAAGCTCAAATGAAATATATCATCACAAACTACAAATTCATCTAGAAGAAACTCCAATTCATTATGAATTTAAAGTTGAAGATGGATCAAAATCAAGAAAAATATTGATTTTCAACCTGATCCAGATCCTTTTCAAAACACCAATGTTGTTGCAAATGTTGCCAACAATTCAAAGAACCAATTGGCATGAAAAGATCTTGCCTTTACATGAAGAAATCATGGATCAAAGTGAGCATCTCAAGCTCTTTTGCAAAAACAGATTTTTCACAAACTTGTGAAATCTTATTTTTTGAATCAAAGTATAATGTCAAGTGGATTTAAGCATCTAAATAATGATTACAAGCCTAATCAAACCTGCAAATTCATGATTGCACCATGGAATTCACCAAAATGACATTCATAGAATTCAACATTATTCATTTTGATCTAAGGGCCACAAAGCTTCAAAAAGGCATGATCTTGGATCACTTGTTCAACAAGCAATGGGTGGACACAATCAAAGCATCAAACTTCTGAGGAATGTGAATTTTGCTGCTGCATAGCTGAGCTATTTGAGAATTTCATCATTTCACATGTAAGAGATATTTTCATAAAACCATGACTCACCATTGTGACCTCATCACTTCAAATATTGGAGGTTAAGTTTGTTCAACATGTTTGCCTATAAATAGAGACCTAATTCCATCATAAAAATTACACCAAAGCCTCTGATCACTAAGTTTTCTCTGCTTTTGCTCTCAAAGACTCAAAACTAAATATTTTGAGCAATCACTTCTGGTTTTTGAGTTTGAGCTAGCACAAGTTCAAACCAATCGCTCACACACATCACATATGATATTTATGCGGTGTTCAAACACTTAGATCACCTATGGAATACTTCCAACCAAAAATCACTCATCAAAACCTCAAAAAGTCCTTGTTTCTGCAACTTGAAGATCAGAAGTTGATCCAACCATTTGCAATAAAGTCCAAGTGTTCAAACACACCCCAAATGGTGTAGGGAAGTTGTACAGATCATCACAACATCTCTGTAACACCTCCAGCTCGAAATCAAAACTCCAGCTAGAAGCTCAAGTTCAGGTAAACCTCAAACTAGGCCAAATCATAATCCATGCATATTTCCTCGCACTATCTTTTTGCCATATGTGCGTAATCATATTCTAAGTAATTCCCCTCAATCAATTTCACAAAATCACCATCATGTAGAATTTCATGAGGCTCATGCCAAATTAGGGTCCTTCAGTGTTCATAACTGATTTTTCACTCCACACACAAAATAAATGAAATTAATTGGTACCATTGTGTTCTTGGGATCAAAACGAGCAAGATTGATGTTTATTTCATTTCCTAACATATTCAATGAGATATGAAGGATTTTGCAAAATCCCCCTTTCTGGGCAACCTGAAGAACATGCACGTGTTCTTGGCGCCCTTTTTCAAAAATTCAAATATTTGAATTTTGTGATTTTATTTAACTCAATCCAAAATTAATTTCTCTATGATTATTTTGAGTTTTTGAATCATTATTTTTTCATTAATTCTAAAAAATGTTTAAATATTTTATTTCATGAAAAAATCACCAAAAAATATATTTTTAATATCTTTATTATTTTCATAAAGAATTAATTTTATTTGTTTCTAAACATTTTAAAATTAATTTCTTTCACTTGATTTTTCATCCTGAAATGGTATTCAAGTTGTCTCATGGATTTAACACAAATTTTCAAATATTGATCCAAGGTTTCAACTTGTTTTTCATTAATGTTTGAAATTAATCAAATATTTTAATATTCAAAATATTCAAAATTAGGGTTTTAATATTTCATTAATGTTTGAAATAAATATTCAAAATATTCAAAATTAGGGTTTTGACTTTCATACCCTCAAATTGACTTTTGTCACACTCATAAGCCTCTATTATAGTGTAAGACACATCCCTTTTTGAAAAATGAACCATTAGGGTTCATCTGATCCATTTTCAAAAACTCGGCACGATCGCCTTTTTCATCGCATTGAGTTTTCATTTGTGAATCTTTTTTCTGTGAATATTTTTACACATAACTATTTATTTTCTAACTTATGGGCCATCTTCCCTCTTTCTAACTTCTCATTGTCTTCTTAAACTGTTGTGCTTGCTTAAAATATAATTGTTTGCCAAAATTATCTTTATTCACCTCATACTAAATTAAAGATAATAAAATACTTCTTAATGACAAAGAGAATACAATGTAAAATACATATGTAATCTTTCTTCCTCAGGATTTTGGGCCTCTGCTTCCCAGTGTAACACCTAGCTTCATTCTTAATAAAACAACTTAATAATACTCAAATCATAGAAAAAGACATGTTAAAAGCTGTTAAACACATTCACTAACACTTTTATTTGTCTGCATGCATCTTTAATGTTTATATTTGCATCTCTGCTAGAATTTAAGCAATCGGGTTACTATCACCAGACCTAACCTCTGAATAACTAGAACAAAAACTAGGGCAAAACATAACTTCATCTCGGGCTTCATTCAAGGACCCTCATACCTCCTAAAGGTGCCCTCTCTCAGGCTTAGATGGTACTCACCCTTCCCCATCCTCCTCTTGGGCTTCATCCAAGGACCCATGGGCCTCATACAAGTAACATAGCCTCCTATTGGGGTTAAACACACTGACCCTCTCAGGCTTCCTAAAAGCATATGAATATACCTTAGAACCAAACACATACAATAGTCTCCCTCTCCCCTATGGATGAACAAGATAACCTCCTCTTGGGCTTTGTAAAATTGAATTCTCCCCAGATAAAGGAATGTCTGATAACCTTCAAAACTTATATCAAGCCAATGGATACGACACTCTTCATACAGAGTCAGTTTACCAATAATTTTCAGCCTTCCATCTTAGGCTTCATATAAGATACAGATAAATCAAGAGTCAGTCTCTCGCAAATAAGCTTCATACATGGGCTTCCAAATCAGGACACAAATAAAACTTTCTAACATAGTCAGTTTTAATATTTTAGCTTCAACCTTGGGCTTTAATCAAGGCACACATAAATCAAATTTTCCCTCTTTATAGATGACAATTTCCCTCTACTTAATACCTTTTAGCTTCAACCTTGGGCTTTAATAAAGGCACAAACAGTCAAAACACTATATAGTTACTCAAAATCAGTCATAGTCTTGGACTTTAACTAAGCTAAACAACATCAATAAAGTCATAGTCTTGTACTTTAACTAAGTTAATTCCTAACAGTCACAGTCTTGGACTTTAACTAAGCTAAATTCCCACAACACCAATCATAGTCTTGGACTCAAACTAAGCTAAACATCCAACCTTTCTTGAGCTATGCAAATCAAAATAACCCATTATGTTGTCCTGAGCTATGCAATTCAGGTCAAACCATTCATTCCTCCTTGAGCTATGCAATTCAGGGTACCCATTCATCCTTTATTGAGCTATGCATATCAAACTAACCCATTCAACTTATGCCTTGAGATGTGCAATTCAAGCAACCAACTAGTTACAAAACAACTATTTTTAGCTTCAATCCTAAGCTTTGATCCAGAAACAAACCGATTTTTCAGCTTCAATCTTGGTCTTTAATCAAGACACAAATCAAAAATTTGAGCATCAACATCCCGTGGTTTAACCATGATGCAAATCAACATATTCCTCCTAGCTCTAGCCTTTTAGGAGGAGCTACAATGCCCTGATCCCTCAATTCTCTTTTTGGGGGTACGTAAGCAAAAGGTCGTACGATCTTTGCGAGCACACCGAACAAAAAACAACAATTAGGTTTCTAAACCTAAGAAAAACATCAAAAAATTATGATGATAGAGAAATACAAAAATATCAACATCACCCTATCAATCAACACTCATCTCATACCCAGACCCATATAAGGAAACCCCCATCAATATCAAAAAGAATTTTTTTTTATACTAATCCAGAGTTTTGAAATAAGCTAAAGAAGAACCCAAAACCACGTGGGCATCTGTTATATAACAGTATCCAAAGTGGGGTGAGTTTAAGATATCTTTTCCATTCCATAACCAGCTTCCCAAAGAAAAAAATAAGAAATCAGAAAGTAGCAAAAATGTGATAGTGATTAAAGACCACAAAAATCGAGCTACAATATGCAGCGAAATCAGTAAAGAACAACTTCAACTTTCCCTAGACAAGATGTCAAGAAATCTTTCAGGACACCATCCAAGAGAACTACCACTCCTCCTATTTGTTGTTGCAGAACCCTTAAGACAACAACTCCTCATGTTTAATCACAAGAAAGTACTCCACGGATCTCATCCAACAAACAGACTAGGATGCCTACTTAGATACCAATTGAAATTTTGGTTATGCAGATACTCCAATGTCATATATTAATGTTAAGACAATGATTAATGCACTTTAGGAAATATGAGAATTACACAACTGCTGTTTTAAAGTGATGCAACACAAATACAAACAAATGTTAAGACAATATGTTGGGACAACCCAGTCAAGAACACAACATAGAAAAAGTGTAAATAGCAGAATAATAAAGTACACAAAATATGTTGACCCGGTTCAATGTTAACAAACCCACATCTGGGGGATACCAATCCAGGATGAAGATTTCACTATCTTGTAGTATTACCCTAAATTTAAACTCACGGTTTACAACTTTATCCTTATCACTACCTTCAATGAACATCTTTATCTAAGGCTAAACTCTAGTCGTTTACAACCTTTGATATGAGAACCTCCTCACATCCTTCATCACCACCCGTGATCCCTCTGTCTTCTACTGATCTCTAGAACCTGTCACAGTTTCTTGACCTACAAGTTATCTTGGACTTGCTATAAATCCTCATCCAAGAAAATTACAAAAACCAATACCTAAAGGCTTTTGGTTTTGCCCCTCGGTACCTCTGCCTTCCTCCCTGCATCCCATACTGCAGATATGAGACTTCTAACTCCTAAGAGAGTCAATGACTCTCGAACCCTAAACCCTTATTTTATAAAGTATTTAGGTTACAAAGCTACAAGTGATACAAAAGTTATTTTAACTCTAGGTCTAAGTCTCCTTATATAGTTTTCCGTGGGGCTTCAAATCTTTCCTTGATCCACTGTTGAAGGCGCCTAGAATCTTGGAACAAATTTGATACATGTTTAATTGTTGAGCAGTCAAGATGTTCAGTCTTTCTGTTAGGACATCTCATTCGACATCTCTGTCTTTTACATAATTCTTTAGCTTTGAACTCCATGTTGAACCTGTTCTTCCAACATTTTATTTTACCAAAATTTGTCCAAATCTGAAGAGCTTTCAAATTGTGTTGACTTTTTCTTTCTTTTAAAAATCCTGGTCAGATTCTAAACACAAGGAATATGATCAGGTTCAATCAGAGGTAGGCAACATATATGAAATGCATGAAAAGAGAGAGACACACATAGTTATCTGAGTTCTTCTCACAACTTCAGAGTAATCTAGTCCCTTTGTACATACTAGAGATGTTTTACTATAATCGTACAAGATTACAATTTAATCAATCATACAAGCAAAAGACTTCAAATGCTCAAACACAAAGTTAAAGACTTTTATGCTTAAGAACGGGTGCAAGAGACTTCCAATTCTTATGCACACAAGCAAGACGCTTCTAAGATAAAGTACACAAGAAAGAGACTTCAAATGCTCAAACACTAATTAAGAGACTTCTAAAAATATACCTAACAGATAAAAGATTGTTGGAGTAATACACTTGATATACAATCAGAGTTATAGAAAGAATACAATGCAAATAGACTCTTTTAAGACTTGGGGATTTCTAAGATATACAAGGATAAAAAAACCTAAGATTGTGCTTTGTTTTAACAAATTTACTTCTCTATGAATGTCAATAGTTCATTAGTTATTTTTCTTCAAGTGTTTAACTCCTTAAATAGAGAATGAAGAGAGTCGTTGAAGATCCAACAAAATATAGTCCTTAAGAAGATTTAATAGAGATGTTGAGATGTTTCTTTAAATGGTTAATTGAAGGTGCGTAAAACACAAGGAATGGGGGTTGGAATTGGGTTTTCTTAACAACTTAAAATTAACTTCTATGACAAGTTGATTTATCCTGGTTCGTTTGAACTCAAACTACGTCCAGTCCACCCGCCAAGGTGATTTTGCCTCTATCACTGAGGTCTTAATCCACTATTCAATAATTGAATACACACACTGACCTACAGTCAATGTCCTCTTGAGTCTTCTGACTGAAACTAGTCACTCAAGGGTTTTTACTTAACTTTTACAATAATAAAAATATAGTAACTATTTTGCTTCTAATAAAGCTATGATCACTAAGTGAATGTTACAAGAGTTTAGCACAAATGAATAAGTCTTTTCTCATGAAAGTTGTGTCTCAAATCTTCAATTTGATTCCTTTATATACTGCTTGAATATTGTAGCCGTTGGAGACATCTTGAGCTAATTTAGGATATTAGTTAATACCATAAACTCCTTCCATAACAAGAGATACTTGTATTTACCATTAATTAATATATTCTTTAATTAATGCCTTTATTATGAGAATCATCATCTTCTAGACATAAATCAGAGAGAATAAATTCTTGATACGCAGCCATTAAACCATGTCTTTAAATGATGGATTCTTCAATAAGTGTATCTTCTATATATGGCTCAATGCATCTTCTAATAATCCACGTCTTCTTTAAATAACTTCCTCTTCTACACATATAATAAAGAGAGTCATTAGAACTTCTATTCTTGCATAATAATATTTGTTATCATCAAAACTCTTAGAGGTTTAGAACCATAATTGTTCTAACAATCTCCCCCTTTTTGATGATGACAAGACATTTATTTAGATTTTAAGAATAGAGTTTAATAGGATTAGAAGAACTCCCTTTGATTAAATTAAATCAAATATTTCTATTAGAGGTTCCTTCAGAAGTTTTATCCTTCAGAAGTTTCATTAGCCTTAGCTCCCCCTGAGTTGATTACTTGACCTGTTTCTATTTTAGAATCACAACTCAAACAGTTTTATTAGAATATATATGTTAGAGGAAAATCTTGATAACTGCTATAGATCAAGTCTTCTACGTTTCTCCCCCTTTTTGTCATAATCAAAAAGTAAAAATGCAGAAGAGAATGCAAGAGTAAAGAAGCAAAATAAGTTTTCATTAAACAGAATCAAAGCCAACAAGAAAACAACCAATAAAACTTAAATAGTCATGATAAACAGAAGATGAACAGAAATGATAAACAAAAGATAAACAGAAACGATAAACAGAAGATAAACAGAAATGATAAACAGAAGATAAACAGAAATGATAAACAGAAATGATAAACAGAAGATAAACAGAAAATCAGGGATGCATCTTAGTAACTAATGCTTCCAGAAGAGACTTGATTTCAGAGGAAGATTCCACTTGCTTTCCAATCATAGTCTTTAATTCAGCATTAGTTTCATCCTTCTTATCCAGCCTTTGCTTGACCATCTCATTTTCCTTTTTAAATTCTTCCAAGGTCTTCAGAACAAGAGTGGTTGGCAGAGGTTCTTCAGTTTCTGGAGCAGCTTGATTTTCAGAATTTTCTTCAGTTGCAGGTGATTGAGTAGAATCAACATCTTGAGCTTCATTAGAAGGGACTAAAACCATCTGAAGTCCAGAGTTTGATTCCAGAGGTTCTGATTCTGTCCAGGGTTTGTTGTCCAGAAGAAATGGTTTATTCTTTTCAATGTTTGAAACTACTGCTTTGAGATACTCACAGAAGTTCTGATGAGCAATGTCATAGCAGATATCTTTTAGCTTGTTGGTTTCAACATTGAACCATTTTCTGAATGTGGCCCATAGAAAGTCAAAAGTTGCTGGATCAGGAAGCTCTGAGCAAGCAGCCTTCAGATCCTCTATCCTGATTTTCATTTCTGTTTCAAAAGCAATCAGCAGTGTAGCAATGTCTGTTTTGGTGGGTTTTGGTTTTGGTGCTGGTATGGCAGTTTTATTTGAGACAGAGGATAATCTATGTAGAGCTTCAATATTGACAGAAGTTCTAAGGGGATTTTCTGGTTCAGCGTCTTCTGGAGGTGTGTCAGGGATGGTTATGAATGTTGGTGAGTTAGGTGGGGTAGATTCATAGGAAGACAGGGAGCTTTCTCTTATTGGTGAAAGGTTAAAAACTAGGCCATCAGAATTTAGAGGTTGGAAACTGCTAGATTGGTTTGTTTCAAAAGTTTGAGAAGATGGGATTTGATGAGATTCAGGGGGTTGGAAATCATCAATGTCAAAAAGAACATGTTGAAGGGCAGTGTGTGTTTCAGCGGATGGGGAACGGTCTATATCAGATAGAGGTGTTGTGTCAATGGGGATATCAAAGTCTGATAGGGTTTGTGGTTGATGGGGTTCATGTTCTGGTGGATATAGTGAAGATAATATGGAGGAGACATCAGAGGTTGTAGGTATGACAGAGGGAATAATGTTAGAAGGTGGAATGGGTTCAGAAGATGGGGTTGGTTCAGAGGGAGTTGGATCAGAAGGAGTTGGGTCAGAAGGTGTTGGGTCAGAAGGTGTTGGGTCAGAAGGTGCTTCAGACATTTCTATTGTTACTGCTTCTACCAACAAAATGAAAGCAGAGGTAGGGGCAGAAGTGTTACCTGTTTTTCTGGTAGTTTTAGGAGCCTTCTGAGAAGTTCCTTCTCCAGCTTTTCTTTTCTTACTCCTTGCTGATGCAGCATCTGGAGTTTGTTGAGTAAGTTCTGTTGCTTTGAACATTGGATCCACACCATCTTGCTTGCACGAATCCAAGTATCTGACCACAATCTCTGGAGGCGTGTCAGAAGAAAATAGTGGGAAGTTCTGCAGAGGAATCTTCCTTGTGATTATAACCTCTCTGGAGCAGAGGATAGGATCTTTCTTGATAGAAGTTATGAACTTCATCTTCTTCAGATTCTTAGCATTGAGAGGCTTACCAACTTCTGGTTCTAGAAGCTCTATCTGCTTGGCTTTAATCAGATAGTCCACCAATTTATTCTCATTGAGAATATCAGAGATTAAACGACCTAGAGGTATCCAGTCCCTCTTTGTCTTCTCTCCCTCTCTTGTTTCTTTCACACTGTTTTTCAGATGATTAAATAAAGAGTGTGTTAGGTTAACCTTCTTCTGCTTAGCAATGAAGTACAGCAAGAACTGCTGATCCATGTTGATATAATCATGAGAGTTGGTTGCTTTCCTGTGGCAGATGCTTCCAAGAATGATCTTGGCCCATATTCTAAGATGAATCTTCAGATCCTTGATCTTGTTAGAAGGTTGCCCATTAGTGAAGATTTCTTTAGCTATCATTTTGGTATCTGACAGTTTGTCCATTTCACTGCATTTGATCCCATTACCATCAGATTCAATGAGCCTAGCAATGTGATCTTCTGAGATTATGATTCTCTTCCCCAGCACATATGAAGTAACATGAGTGTTGGAAGCGCTTGCAAACACCCAGAACTCCTTAACCAATTTGGGGAAAACTGGCCCCATGAGACGGTCAAAATATTTCTCCCAGCCTTGAGCTTCGACAGCGGGAACTAGGTAAAAACCATTGTCTTTCAAGCTATCAAAATCCACAAATAGCTCACACAGAACTTCAAGTTTGTCAGTTGGTGTGAGAAGTGTCTTCACAGGTGAAACAAAGAGCACATCTGTTGAGTATTGTTGTTGTTGTAAGGAGGAAGACATTGTTACTAAGATGAGTTTTTAGGGTTTAGGTTTTTAAGAAAATTCAGAGAAGACGAAAATATGAAAGTGAAAAGCTTGACAGTAAAAAGACAATGAAGTTAAAAGAGAAAAGTGAGGGTAAAAATCTGTTTATATAGAAAAAATTTCATTGAATAATACGAGAAATTTGTGGAAAAAATTAATTTAAAAACATAATAATGGAATGTAATAAATGCGGCAGACATAGGGGAAGGCGTGAAGATTTTGGAACAGTTACCAAAAAGATATTTGCCTTTATTGTGTCAAGTCAGACGTTTTAGTTTCCCAGAATTTTAACAGATGTCCTTCTGTAGAGGACAGTTGTCCAATTGCATGTTCTGTCACTCTTCAGAATTTGGACACTTGTTTTGATTCTGATAGGATTCCTTAGAGCCTTGTTGACACGTGTTGATGTAAAGATCTGCATGTTATTCTTTTGAACAGAAGTTCTCAAAATTAAACAGTTAGAAAATAATATCTTCTGAAAGAATAAAACAGAGGATTAAGTTCAGAACTTCTGAGAGTTAAAGACATACAATTAAAGCATTTTCATTCTGGACATAATTTCATACTAAGATTGGTTAGAATGAAATTGAATCTATCTTTAGGAAGGGGTTTTGTAAAAATATCATCCCATTGGTGATTTGTATCTATGAATTTTAACATTAAAATTCCCTTCTGAGTATAGTCCCTAATGAAATGATGTTTAACTTCTATGTGTTTAGCTCTAGAATGTAAAATTGGATTTTTAGAGAGACAAATAGCAGAAGTATTATCACAGAGGATGGGAATGTTACTCTAAAAAATGTTGAAATCCTCAAGCTGATTTTTCATCCAGAGCATCTGAGTACTGTATCCAGCTGCTGCAATGTATTAAGCTTCTGCAGTTGATAATGCTATGGTTGACTGCCTTTTGCTAGACCAAGAAATTAGATTATCTCCCAGGAATTGACAACTTCCAGAAGTACTTTTTCTTTATGTTCTGTCTCCAGAAAAATCAGCATCACAGTATCCTACAAGTTTGTAATCTTTGGATCTTCTGTAGTATAAACCAAGAATAGTAGTACCTTTCAGATACCTAAAAATTCTCTTAACTGCTGTTAAGTGAGTTTCTCTAGGATCTGATTGGAATCTAGCACATAAACATACATTGTATAGAATATCTGGTCTAGAAGCAGTTAGATAGAGGAGAGAGCCAATCATACCTCTGTAGATTTTCTGATCTACTTTCTTACTTACCTCTTCTTTCTCCAGAATACATGTAGGATGCATAGGAGTTTTAGAGATGATACTTTCTGATAAGTCAAATTTCTTTAGAAGTTCTTTGACATATTTGCTTTGATGAATGTATGTTCCTTCTGATGTTTGATTTATTTGGATTCCCAGAAAGAACTTTAATTCTCTCATCATGCTCATTTCAAATTCTGCCTGCATAGACTTAGCAAACTACTTTCCCAAGGAACTTTTAGTAGAACCAAATATTATATCATCTACATAAATTTGGCATATCAGAATGTCATTTTTAATGTTTTTAATGAAGAGTGTTGTATCCACTTTCCCTCTGATGAAATCATTTTCCAGAAGAAAAGTGCTTAGTCTTTCATACCAAGCTCTGGGAGCTTGCTTCAGACCATATAAAGATTTTTTGAGTTTGAAAACATGTTCTGGAAGTTTTGTATTTTCAAAACCAGGGGGTTGGTGTACATACACTTCTTCATCAATATAACCATTTAAAAATGCACTCTTGACATCCATTTGATATAGAATGATATCATGGTTTACAGCAAATGAAATTAGAAGTCTAATAGATTCTAACCTGGCGACTGGGGCATAGGTTTTTGTGTAGTCAATTCCTTCCTGTTGACTATAACCTTGTGCAACCAGTCTTTCTTTGTTTCTGACAACTTCTCCTTGCTCATTTAGCTTGTTTCTGAATACCCACTTGGTGCCAATGATGTTGAATCCTCTGGGCCTAGGAACTAGATCCCATACATCATTTCTGGTGAATTGATTAAGTTCATCTTGCATAGCCAGAATCCAATCATTTTCTGAGAGGACTTCTTCTACAGAAGTTGGTTCAATCAGGGAGACTAGTCCCATTAGAGATTCTTCAGAGTTTCTGAATGATGATCTTGTTCTGATTGGTTCATCCTTCTTTCCCAAGATTTTATCTTCTGGATGATTCAGCTTTCTTCTGGATAGTTTCTTCTGAGTGGGTTCTTTAGAGCTTGTTGGAGTGATTGTCTTGTTTTGTTCTATAGGTGATTGTTCTTCAGATGTTCTGTTTGTAGAAATTTCAACTTCTATATCTGCAAGAGATTCATTCTGCTTTGGTTTTTCAGAACCAAGCTTATCATCAAATCTGACATAAATAGATTCTATGACTATACGTGTTTCTGTGTTGTATACTTTGTATCCCTTTGAACGTTCAGAGTATCCTAACATATAACACTTATGTGCCTTAGAGTCAAATTTATTCAGAGGATCATTAGTATTTAGAATAAAACATTTTCACCCAAAAGGATGAAAATATGAAATGTTGGGCTTTCTGTTCTTCCACAATTCATAAGGAGTCTTTTCAAGAATAGGTCTTATAGAGATTCTATTCTGAATATAACATGCTGTATTTACTGCTTCTGCCCAAAAATGTTTAGCCATGTTAGTCTCATTGATCATGGTTCTGGCCATCTCTTGCAATGTTCCATTCTTACGTTCTACAACCCCATTTTGTTGTGGAGTTCTAGGACAAGAAAAATAATGAGAGATACCATTTTCATTAAAAAATGATTCTAATTTTTTGTTTTCAAATTCTCCACCATGATCACTTCTGACTTTAATAATTTTAAATTCTTTTTCATTTTGAACTTGTTTGCAGAAGTTAGAAAATACAACAATTGACTCATCCTTGTGTCTAAGGAACTTTACCCATGTCCATCTGCTGAAGTCATCTACGATCACCAATCCATACTTCTTGCCACTGACTGAAGCATTTTTCACTGGTCCAAACAAGTCAATGTGCAGAAGTTCTAGTGGTCTAGAGGAAGATACAACATTTTTAGCTTTAAAGGCAGGTTTTGAAAATTTGCCTTTCTGACATGCTTCACACAGAGCTTCTGAGTTGAACTTCAAGTTTGGAAGTCCTCTGACCAGATTGAGTTTGTTAAGTTGAGATAATCTTCTCATATTAACATGTCCCAATCTTCTGTGCCAGACCCATTGCTCAGTTTCCACAGACATTAGACATTTTACATTCTGATTTTTTAATTCAGAAATTTTATTTTATATATGTTGTTCTTTCTCTTTCCGCTGAAGAGGATTGTTCCATCTTTCTGACTAACAACTTTACAGAACTTTTGATTAAAGATTATGTCATAGCCATTATCACTTAATTGACTTATGGATAATAGATCATGCATTAATTCTTCTACCAATAGAACATTAGAGATAGAGGGAAGATTTCCATTACCAATAGTTCCAGAGCCAATTATTTTTCCTTTTTGGTTGCCTCCAAAACCTGCGTGGCCTCCATCTTTTAATTCAAGACTTTGGAACATATGCTTTCTTCCCGTCATGTGTCGTGAGCATCCAGAGTCCAGGTACCATGATTGGTGTTTCGGTTTTGCTGTTAAAGACATCTGCAACATACACAATTTTATCTTTGGGTACCCATATTTTTCTGGGTCCTTGTTTGTTAGTTTTCACAAACTTCTGATTTATTTTAGGTTTCAAATCAGAACTTGTGGAACAAGATGACTCACTAGTATATATTAAGTCATGGTTATGACCATAGGTAAAATGAGAACTTAGAGGAGTATTAGTTTTTATGACAACGTCATCAATCTTTTTAAACTTCAGAGTTTCTTTAGTTTTCACATAGCCTATGCCTCTTCTATCATTTCCGCTAACTCCATAGATCATAGATGCAATTTTGCTTCTATCTATTCTTTTAGCTAGAAATTTTTGAAAACCATAGTCATATTGTTTTATGATACTATCAGAGTTGATTAGATCTTCTAATTCAGATTCCTTCTGAGCTTTAAGTTTTTCAAGAGAGTTTTCGCATTCAAAAATATTTTCTTTCAGCTCAGAGTTTTCTGTTTTTAGTTTTCTAACTTCTTCTAATTCAGATACCAGACTTTGTTTCATGTCTTTGTATTTGAATTGAAGTTTCTGATATTTTTCAAGAATTTCTGAGAGGCTATCTTCTAATTGAGATCTAGAAAGTTTAGAGAATACCTCTTCTGTATCTGAGTCTGATTCTGATGAGTGATCATCTTCTGGTATTTTTGCCATTAGTGCAATGTTAGCATGTTCATCTTCTGAATCTGACTCTGCTTCAGATGATTCAGAATCATCCCATGTTGCCATGAGACTCTTTTTCTTTTCTCTGTTGAATTTGTTTCTGGGTTTCTCTTTCTGGAGTTTTGGACATTCACTCTTGTAGTGTCCTGGTTCTTTGCATTCATAGCACACAACTTCTTTGCTTCTGGGTTTCTTGTGACCAGATGTTGTTTCAGAGTGATTGCTTGTTCTTCTGGTATTTCTGAACTTCTTCTGACGATGCTTCCAGAGTTGTTGGACTCTTATGGATAAAAGAGATAATTCATCTTCTTCTGATGAGCATCCAGAACTTTCTTCTTCTTCTGCCTGTAAAGCTTTAGAAACAAATTTGTTAGATTTAAGAGCGTAAAACTTACCTTTCTTCTGGGGTTCATCTTCTTCTAGTTCTATCTCATGACTTCTCAGGGAGCTGATCAGTTCTTCTAAAGATATTTCATTCAGATTTTTTGATAGCTTTAGAGCAGTGACCGTGGGCCTTCAAGCCTTTGGCAAGCTTCTGATGATCTTCTTTACATGATCTGCTGTTGAGTAGCCTTTGTCCAGAACTTTTAGTCCAGCTACCAGAATTTGGAACCTTGAGAACATTTTTTCAATTGTCTCATCTTCTTCCATTTTGAATGCTTCATACTTCTGGATGAGGGCCAGAGCTTTAGTCTGATTGACTTGAGTGTTGCCTTCATGTGTCATCCTCAGGGAATCAAACATGTGTTTGGCTGAGTCTCTGTTTGTAATTTTCTCATATTCTGTATATGAGATAGCACTCAGAAGTATGGTTCTAGTTTTGTGATGATTTCTGAATTCCTTCTTCTGTTGAGTTGTCATATTTTTTCTTTCAATCTTCTGACCATCTGCTCCAACAGGATGAGTGTATCCATCTGTCACCATGTCCCAAAGATCTCCATCCAGAGCTAGAAAGAAACTTTCCAGAACATCCTTCCAGTAGTCAAAGTTGTCACCATTGAACACTGGAGGTTTTGCATTGATCTTGTCATTTTGGTAGTCATTGTTGTTATTGCCAGCGTCTGCCATGTGTTTTAACTTCTGGATCTTTTACTTACACGGTTAAGTGTATTTCTTAGAACCTAGCGCTCTGATGCCAATTGAAGGTGCGTAAAACACAAGGAAGGGGGTTGGAATTGGGTTTTCTTAACAACTTAAAATTAACTTCTATGACAAGTTGATTTATCCTGGTTCGTTTGAACTCAAACTACGTCTAGTCCACCCGCCAAGGTGATTTTGCCTCTATCACTAAGGTCTTAATCCACTATTCAATAATTGAATACACACACTGACCTACAGTCAATGTCCTCTTGAGTCTTCTGACTGAAACTAGTCACTCAAGGGTTTTTACTTAACTTTTACAATAATAAAAATATAGTAACTATTTTGCTTCTAATAAAGCTATGATCACTAAGTGAATGTTACAAGAGTTTAGCACAAATGAATAAGTCTTTTCTCGTGGAAGCTGTGTCTCAAATCTTCAATTTGATTCCTTTATATACTGCTTGAATATTGTAGCCGTTGGAGACATCTTGAGCTAATTTAGGATATTAGTTAATACCATAAACTCCTTCCATAACAAGAGATACTTGTCTTTACCATTAATTAATATATTCTTTAATTAATGCCTTTATTATGAGAATCATCATCTTCTAGACATAAATCAGAGAGAATAAATTCTTGATACGCAGCCATTAAACCATGTCTTTAAATGATGGATTCTTCAATAAGTGTATCTTCTATATACGGCTCAATGTATCTTCTAATAATGCATGTCTTCTTTAAATAACTTCCTCTTCTACACATATAATAAAGAGAGTCATTAGAACTTCTATTCTTGCATAATAATATTTGTTATCATCAAAACTCTTAGAGGTTTAGAACCATAATTGTTCTAACATTAATGTCGTTGAAAGCTTGTTTGAAATTCCTTTGTTGCAAGAGAAATTATCAGTTGCATCCTAGCTATCTCTTTTAAGAAAAAGAGATCAAACTTTCATGTGATAAAGTAGGCTTAAAGGTTGACAGTGACCTATCAGAGAAACCATGATCCTTGCGCTTTGATTGACTCATGTTCTGATCATCAGAAGTAGACTTCTCAAAGTCTGGTCATCGGAGGCTGACTACTTTAGACTCAGACCTTTAAACATTGATCTCCTCAGAAGTTGACTTCTTCAGAGTCTAGTCTTCAGCTTTTGATCCATTAGATTCTGGTCTTTAAGCTTCTCTTTTATATGTTCATAATCACAACTAATACTTGGATTATTCATGAGATTTTAGTCTATGCTCTTGCACACTTGAACAAATATTAGTGTAGCTCGATTTTTGTGGTCTTTAATCATTATCACATTTTTGCTAGTTTCTGATTTCTTATTTTTTCCTGGTGAAGCTGGTTATTGAAGGGAAAAGATATCTTAAACTCACCCTGCTTTGCATACTGTTATTTAACAGATGCCCACATGGTTTTGGGTTCTTCTTTAGCTTATTTCAAAACTCTGGATTAGTACAAAATTTGTTCTTTTTGATGTTGACGGAGGTTTCTTTATATGGGTCTGGGTATGAGATGAGTGCTGATTGATAGGGTGATGTTGATGCTTTTGTGTTTTTGTATCATCATAATTTTCTAATGTTTTTCTTAGGTTTAGAAACCTAATCGTTGTTTTTTGTTTGGTGTGCTTGCAAAGATCTTACAGCCTTTTGCCTATATACCCCCAAAAAGAGAATTGAGGGATCAGAGCATCGTAGTTTATCCTAAAAGGCTAAAGTTTGGAGGAAATGGTTGATTTGTATCCTGGTTAAAGCACGAGATATTGATGCTCAAAAGTTTGTATTTGTGTCTTGATCAAAGCCCAAGATTGAAGCTGAAAAGTTTGTTTGTTTCTTGATCAAACCCTAGGATTGAAGCTGAAAAATTTGTTTATTTCCTGATCAAAGCCCAGGATTGAACCTGAAAAGCAATTGTTTTGTAACTGGTTGGTTGCTTGAATTGCATAGCTCAAAGAGTAAGTTGAATGGTATCTTAATTTGCATAGCTCAAGAAAGGTTGAATGGGTACCCCAAATTGCATAACTCAAGGAGAAATGAATGGTTGACCTGAATTGCATAGCTCATGATAGCTGAATGGTTTATCTTGATTTGCATAGCGAAAGAAAGGATGGAGTTTTAGCTTAGTTAGAGTCTAATACTCTGATTGGTGTTGTGGGAATTTTGCTTAGTTAAAGTCCGAGACTATGACTGTTGGAAATGAGTTTAGTTAAATTCAAAGACTATGACTATATTGATGTTGTTTAGCTTAGTTAAAGTCCAAGAGTATGACTGATTTTGAGTGACTGTATAGTGTTTGACTGTTTGTGCCTTGATTGAAGCCCAAGGTTGAAGCTAAAAGATGCTAAGTAAAGATAATTTTTCTTCTCTAAAGATGGAAGATTTGATTTATATGTGCCTTGATTGAAGCCCAAGGTTGAAGCTAAAGGATGAAAACTGACTATGAGGGAAAGTTTTATCTGTGTCCTGATTTGGAAGCCCAAGTGTGAAGCTTATTTGTGAGAGTCTGACTCTTGATTTATCTGTATCTTATATGAAGCCTAAGATGGGGAGGTTGAAAATTATTGATAGACTGACTCTGTATGAAGATTCTTTTGTCTGTTGGTTTTTTTATAAGAGATTTGGTCATCAGACATTCCTTTGTCTGGGAGGATTCAATTGTACAAAGCCCAAGAGAAGACTATCTTGTTCATCCACCTGGGAGAGGGGGACTATTGTATGTGTTTGATTCTAAGGTTTATTTCTATGCTTTTAGGAAGCCTGAGAGAATCCTTTTATTTAAGCCCAAGAGGAGGCTAGGTTACCTATAAGAGGCCCACGGGTCATTGGATGAAGCCCAAGAGGAGACTGGGGAAGGCTAGGTAACTTCTAAGCCTGAGAGAAGGAATATTTAGGAGGCCTGAGGGTCCTTGAATGAAGCCCAAGAGGAGGCTATGTTTCGCCCTAATTTGGTTCTAGTTATTCAGAGGTTAGGTCTGGTGACAGTAACCCGATTACTTAAATTCTTGCAGAGATGCAAATATAAAAAGTAAAGATGCATGCAGACAAATAAAAGTGTCAGTGAATGTGTTTAACAACTTTTAATATATCTTTGGCTATGGTTTGAGTATTCTTAAGTTGTTTTTTTAAGAATGAAGCTTGATGTTACACTGGGAATCAGAGGCCCAAAATTTCGAGGGAGAAAGATTACATATTTTTTTTAACATTGTATTCTCTTTGTCATTAAGAAGTATTTTATAATCTTTGTTTAGTATGAGGTGAAGAAAGATAATTTTGGCAGACAATTCTATTCTAAGTAAGCACAACAGTTTAAGAAAACAACGAGAAGTTAGAAAGATGGAAGATGGATCAGAAGCCAATAATAGGGCTTAAACATAAGGATGCATATGGTTTTGTTTTTAAAATTAATTATCTGATGATTTCATTCATAGAGTAGGACTTGGGTGCGAAAAGATGCCTACAACCTAGAAAGCAGTTCACCGGAGTGAAGCTCTGTCTAGTTGCTGGTGTATTAGATCTTTATTCATAAAGATGAAAAAAGAAAAGTAGATGGGACTTGTAAAAAAGTGGGCCCATAATCTATGTAAAATAGATTGAAAACTGTTTAAGAAACAGTTGGTAGGTTCGGGACTTATACAGAAGCATGACAGAGTTTTAAAAAAGACATGGGAAAGTTTAAAACCAAAAGAATGAGTCATAAACACAACGAATTCCACATGAAAAATTTTGACAATTCATTTTAGAAAGCAAATGGTTATGTGTAAAGATGTTCACAGATGAAAACTTAATGCGGTGAAAAAGATGACCGCGCCGAGTTTTTGAAGATTGATCAGATGAACCCTAATGGTTCATTTTTCAAAAATGGACGGGTCTTACACTCTAATAGAGGCCCAAGAGTGATAAAAATAAATTTAAGGGTGATAAAAATCAAAACCCTAGTTTTTGATATTTTAAATAAAAAATATTTAAAACTTTGATAAATTTCAAACACCATTGAAAAACAAGTTGAAACCTTGGATCAATGTTTGAAAAAAAATATGTTTTATCCATGAGACAACTTGAATATCATTTATATTTGAAAAATCAAGTGAAAGAAATGAATTTTAAAATATTTAGAAACAAATAAAATTAATTCTTTTTGAAAATAATAAATATATCAAAAAATATATATTTTTGAGATTTTTTTATGGAAAAATAATCATTTAAAAACTCAAAAGAATCATTTAAGAAAGAATCATTTATGAAAAAAGAATCATTTAAAAACTCAAGAATCATAAATTTATTAAGTTTTGAATCAATTAACAAAAAATTCAAAATTTAAATATTCAAATTTTCAAAAAGGGTGCCAAGAACAACTTGGGCAAGAACACGCGCGAAGTAGTTTGCCTAGAATTTGCAAAAGCCATCGTATCTCATAGAATAGGCATCCATTTGAGATGAAATAAACTTCAAAATTGCTCATTTTGATCCCACGAACCCAATGACACCAATTAATTTCATTTATTTTATGTGTGGAGTGAAAATTCAGTGATGAACACTGAAGAACCCTAATTTGGCATGAGCCTCATAAAATTTTACATGATGATGATTTTGTGAAATTAATTGAGGGGAGTTACTTAGAATATAATTATGCGCATATGGCAAAAAGATAGTGCGAGGAAATATGCATGGATTATGATTTGGCCTAGTTTGAGGCTTATCTGAACTTAAGCTTGCAGCCGGAGTTGTGATTTCGAGCTGGAGGTGTTACAGATATGTTGTGATGATCTAGACAGCTTCCCTTCACCATTTGGGGTGTGTTTGAACACTTGGACTTGATTGCAAATGGCTGGATCAAATTATGATCTTCAAGTTATGAAAACAAGGGCTTTTTGAGGTTTTGATGAGTGATTATGGGTTGAAAGTGTTCCAGAGGTTATCTAAGTATTTGAACACCTCATAAACATCATATGTGATGTGTGTGAGCAATTGGTTTGAGCTTGTGCTGATTCAAACTCAAAAACCAGAAGTGATTGCTCAAAATAATTAGTTTTGAGTCTTTGAGAGCAAAAGCAGAGAAAGCTTAGTGATTAGAGGCTTTGGTGTAATTTTTATGATGAATGAGGTCTCTATTTACAGGAAAACATGTTGAACAAACTTGGCCTCTAAGATTTGAAGTGATGAGGTCACAATGGTGAGTCATGGTTTTATGAAAATATCTCTTTGATCCGCGTGTCGCGCACGGATAAAAAATGAGTAATTTTGAAAACGTAGTATAGAGACAATGACTCGAATCATCTCACAAGGATTCTTGATCTTATTAACTAACAATAGTAACGATTTATGGGGTGTTTTTGATTTTAATTTTAAGACGGAAGAAAAAACAATTAAAATAAAAAGTGATTATCGAATAAGGTAAAACGACTAATCCTACTGATTTGGGTTCCGACTTATCATCGATAATTATAATTTCAACCTCCTAAGCGGATTATCTATTCCTATTTGATTATAAAACTCATTGACAAGCGCAACTGGTTTTATTTGATGTATGTTCCTATTATCTGAATTAAGCAAACATATTTAAGCTCTCGTGAATTAAGCAAACACGATTTGATCAAACACGATAACGAATTAAGCAAACGCTAACGTGACTACGGTCAAGGATCATACAACAATCAAATTAAATCAACACTAACATATGATAATCGAATTAAGCAAAAAATGATCACATAACAACATTGAAAGGAATAGAATTTGGATTGAAAATTATAATAACCTCAAAGTATGATGAAACCTGTAATCTGCAGGATTTTGCCTTGGGATTAGTTATCCATGAATCGTAAAGCAAAAAAAAATTCGTAAAAAAAAGTATGCCTTGAACAGTTGCAGCTGCTAGGTTAAATAGAAAAACCTAAAAAACTTGTTTACAACCCAACTGGGTCAAATACATAACCCAGGTCCAATTCTAAATGACCCGAAACTAAATAAAACTAATGCAGCAGCTTCAAACGAAATTCTTGAAAATATGACTTTGAATCTGACTTCGACTCCAACACAAAAGTTGTAGCTCTCTCTCTTAGCTTTCCATCGACTGGTAGAATGCCTCAATCAGATTCCTGGAACTCCGTTTATGATCATTTCCGTAAAAGCTGTTAAAGCTGAAAATTAAGTAGGAAAATTAAATTAAGCCGAAAATAAAGTAAATTAGAAAAAAAAATTAAAATATAAAAATAAACAAAGAAAACCAAAGAAATACTTAAGTGCAAACATGGTAGAATGTGCATTAAAATGCACTGATCAAATTCCCCCACACTTGAACTTTTGCACTCCGAGCAAAAATAAACTCAAGACTCAAGAAACACAACATCATTCAGATACTCATTCTAGGCTACAAACTCTTCTTCGATTAAGATAGCATCAATAGGTATTAATCTTACACACTAAGGATATCGTAATAACATAAATCCGCAATTGTGATCATAAGCATCTATCATATACAAACCATTTTGAATCATGTTATTATGCCTAAGCCTAACTTACTCATCCTCCCTTTTGCTCTCTTTCATTCTAGTGCAATCACATTAAGCCCGTTATCTATTCATACACATGGTAAATAAGTCTGTTAGTGATTATGATTCATACTTGAAAATATTTTAAAGTTACTTTAGTAACAACAAGAATTTTTTTTCTTAAGGTTTCACATCCGTTAGGCTAAATGGCCGGGTGAGGGTCACCTAACTTATAAGGTGGATTCCTATTCATATTTCTTTTTAAGCGCAAGATCATTCACTTATTTGCATCAGCTTAATTACTTAGTGTTTGATTTCTAGATGGTGCTGACTGCTAGATAAACTACTTAAGAAATATTAAAGGATGGGAACTCAAGGCTATGGCATAACAAGTATTCAAAATGATTACCATATTCAGGAGACTTAAGGTGTTAAAACAATACCGGTCTTGTGAACTTTTCCCAAGTCTCCACAACTAACTTCAAAACAATCTATAGCCTAAAACTTTCAAAAAAAAATGTCTAGTGTTTCTAAAACAAAACAAAAACAAAGAAAATAAATTATTCCCTCCCCCGCACTTAAAACAAACATTGTCCTCAATGAAAGGACATAAATATAAAATAATAGGGAGAGAAAGGAAAGAATACACCCGAGTAGTCAAGGTGGATAAGTGATCACAAAAGCAACATTTCCTAAAGATAGCTCTTCTATAGTCTCTTCTTCCAAAGTGGGGATCTCATAGAGTAGATTTAGGTAGTATCCATTAATCTTGAAGTTTTTATTAGTGTCTTCGCCTTTTATTCCAGGATCAAAGAAGAATATTCGATAAGTTAAAGTGTTGAATGTGCACATGATAGTGATCTCCTTTTCTACAACTTTAAGAATCAAAAGATTAAGGGGCTGCCTCACTACTTTTGTTCCATCTTCAATTGAGATCCTATGCATACTCATGGATGGGCTAATATCACAAGTGTCAACCAAAGTCCATCCAATTCCCTTCTTATGTTCCTGTAATGATTTCTCTTCCTGCACAAATTCAAATAAATTATTAGGAAGTGGCTTCAGCTCTAAAGAGGGAGATTTCTCGATGGATGGTTTGTTCCGAGTAGTCGGGGTATCGGGAGCTTCATTGACATGAACAACTTCATTTGCAACCTCATTTTCAGTAAGAATATCATCTTGCAAGGCAACCTCAAATTCAGCACAAACAGAGCAAATTTTAGTGTCAGTACAAACATCACAAGAGTAAACATCATCAAAATCAGACAATGATGGAAAATCAACTGCAACCAAATTAATACAAGTATCATCAACAATTTCAGAAGGCAACTCTATTTGAAAAATAGAATGTTCTTCCAAAGGCTGTTGGTTTGATCCTTGAGCTTGCTGCATAGCATTCATCGAAGTGGTAAGTTGATCAAGCTGTATTTGCAAAGTCTGAAAATTAGAATCTATTTGTTGTTGAAACTTGATATTATTTGTGGCAATTTGCTTGACAATGTCCTCTAGTGAAGGTTCGGAAGGTGCAGAGCACACAACCTGAAATTCATTCATATGCTTATGTGGATCCTCACCTGCAAAACCATTAAAACTTGGCAACGAGTGTGTTAAACCAAAATTCAATTCGAAAGGTGCATCAACAACAGGATATTCAATACATAAAGCATTATAATTCACAAGTGCAACAAGTTCTCTCAGAGTTCTTTGATCATCCATGATATGATTATAAATTTCAACACAGAATCAAATAAAATCACTGCAGATTTAAAAAGAATGAAAAAAACGAAAAAGCGATTAAAATAAAATATAAAAAATATAAAAATAACGCTAAAAATCTAATTAAATCAAATAAAGCTCGCACAAAAAATTTCAGATTTTTTTGAAAATATGAAAATATGAAATAAATCAAATAAAATAGAAAAACACAGAATTTGCGATTTTGAGGGTCGAAATCTTTTAGAATTTTATTCTAAAAGAGTATTGTTCTTCGATTTATTTCTGATTTTCTGGAAAAAATCGGAGTAAATCGAAACAGTAGCTTCCAACTTACATGAAAGGCTGGAAAACTTATCACTATAATGGAACCGGTATTGCAACCCCGAAAATCAACAAACACAACAAAAAAAAAAGAAAAAAAAACTAGCAAGAAAACTATACCTATCACTATAAAATCAATTAATAACAACAAGAATCCCCGACAACGACGCCAATTTGATCCGTGTGTCGCGCACGGATCAAAAACGAGTAATTTTGAAAACGTAGTATAGCGACAATGACTCGAATCGTCTCACAAGGATTCTCGATCTTATTAACTAACAATAGTAACGATTTATGGGGTGTTTTCGATTTTAATTTTAAGACGAAAGAAAAAACAATTAAAATAAAAAGTGATTATCGAATAAGGTAAAACGACTAATCCTACTGATTTGGGTTCCGACTTATCATCGGTTATTATAATTTCAACCTCCTAAGCGGATTATCTATTCCTATTTGATTATAAAACTCATTGACAAGCGCAACTGGTTTTATTTGATGTATGTTCCTATTATCTGAATTAAGCAAACAAATTTAAGCTCTCGTGAATTAAGCAAACACGATTTGATCAAACACGATAACGAATTAAGCAAACGCTGACGTGACTACGGTTTTTGAGCAAGAGGAACACTTCCTCTGATTTCGTCTATGGGAGTAGTATCCATTGGTACCATAGAGATTGGGGTTGCATGCACTACATCTTCTTGGTTGATATTTTCATCAGTGAAGTTAGGGTTTTGATGTTGAGACATTCTCGAATGTGGTGGAAGAAGAGTTTAGGTTTGATTGATTTTGATGAGCTCAGAAAATAATTTTTAGCATGCAAATGGTTTTGAGGAGATAGTGAGGAGATGAAGAGCTGAGAGAAAGTTTGAGCTTTTATAAATTCCGTTACTGGTGGAATTCTAAAAAGTGGAATACACAGAGTTACTGACCAGACTGGTGCTGCCATCTGGTGATCATGCCACACGATGTCATAGGACATGTTGGCACTTCTCCATAACTGCTATATTTCACATAAGAAGATTCCCAATTTACCCCTTAGGTTTTCAAATTGGGTAGCATCCAAAACTTTAGTAAATATATCAGCCAATTGCAGATCTGTGGCTACATGTTCTAATGAGATCACCTTCTCTTCCATAAGATCTCTGATGAAATGATGCCTGATATCAATGTGCTTGGTCCTGCTGTGTTGGATAGGATTCTTTGATATGTTAATAGCACTTAAATAGTCACAGTACAATGTCATGACATCTTGTGGGACATTGTATTCTGTGAGCATTTGTTTCATCCATACCAACTGTGAACAACTGCTACCAGCTGCAATATATTCAGCTTCAGCAGTGGATAAGGATACACAATTTTGTTTCTTATTGAACCAAGAAATCAAATTGTTTCCTAGAAAGAAGCATCCTCCTGATGTGCTCTTTCTATCATCAGCACTTCCAGCCCAGTCAGCATCACAAAAGCCAGTAAGAATTGGTTCACATCCATGAGAGTACATTATGCCATAGTCACAAGTACCATTGACATATTTCAAAATCCTCTTAACCTGGTTTAGATGGCTTACTTTTGGCTCAGCTTGATATCTTGCACATACACCTACTGCAAAAGCTATATCTGGTCTGCTAGCAGTCAGATATAATAGGCTTCCAATCATGCTTCTGTATAAGCTTTGGTCCACATTCTCACCCTTGTCATCCTTTGTCAGCTTTAAATGAGTGGGGGCAGGTGTTCTTTTGTGACTTGCATTGTCCATCCCAAACTTCTTGACAATGTTCTTTGCATACTTGCTTTGGGATATGAACATGGAGTCCTCCATCTGCTTGATTTGCAGTCCAAGAAAGTAGGTTAGTTCTCCTACTAGGCTCATCTCAAATTCAGATTCCATTTGAGTAACAAAATGTTTAACCATCCTGTCTGACATCCCACCAAAGACTATGTCATCTACATATATTTGAGCAATCATGACATTTACTTCTTCATCCTTCACAAACAAGGTTTTGTCTATTCCACCTTTCCTGTACCCTTGTTTTATGAGAAAAGTGGTCAGTCTGTCATACCATGCTCTTGGAGCTTGCTTCAGACCATAAAGAGCCTTCCTTAGTTTGTATACATGATCTGGACAACTTGGATCAACAAATCCCTTAGGCTGCTCCACATATACCTCCTCATTAAGATATCCATTTAGAAAGGCACTTTTCACATCCATTTGAAATAGCTTGAACTTCAGGATACAAGAAATTCCTAAAAGTAGTCTGATTGATTCAAGCCTTGCTACTGGTGCAAAGGTTTCATCAAAGTATACTCCTTCAATTTGTGTGAATCCTTGAGCTACAAGTCTAGCCTTGTTCTTTGTAACAACTCCCTGCTCATTTGACTTGTTCTTGTACACCCACTTAGTGCCAATCACATTTATATCATCAGGCCTAGGAACAAGATCCCACACTTCATTCCTTGTAAACTGGCCTAATTCTTCTTGCATAGCAGAAATCCAGTACTCATCATTCAGAGCTTCCTTGATGTTTTTGGGTTCTATCTTTGAAACAAAACAAGAACCTGAAATCATCTCCCTTGATCTAGTGATTACACCACTGTTGGGATCACCAATTATCAGATCTTTAGGATGATCCTTCTGGATTCTGATGGAGGGAGGTTTGCTGGATTGTTCTGTCCTTGCCTCAGTTAGAGTGAAGTCAGGATTATCACTCTTTATTTCAACTTCAGTCTGACTGTTAGCAGATGTTCCAACATCATCTGCAACATCTGCAGGGGCATCATCAATAATCACATTTATTGACTCCATTATAACCTTGGTTCTGGAATTAAAAACTCTATAGGCTCTGATATTTAAGGAGTATCCAAGGAAAATCCCTTCATCACTTTTAGGATCCATCTTTCTTCTTTGATCCCTATCAGCCTGAATGTAACATTTACTTCCAAACACATGAAAGTACTTGACTGTAGGTTTTCTGCCCTTCCAGACTTCATAGATGGTGGACAAGGTTCCTTTTCTTAGAGTGACTCTATTGTGAATGTAACAAGCTGTGTTCATAGCTTTAGCCCAGAAGTACAGTGGTAACTTTTTAGCATGAATCATAGCTCTTACTGACTCTTGGATAGTTATGTTCTTCCTCTCAACAATCCCATTATGTTGAGGGGTGATAGGAGAAGAATACTCATGATTGATTCCTTCTGAAGAACAGAAATCTGAGAATTTTTTATTCTCAAACTCCTTTCCATGGTCACTTCTTATTCTGACCACACAGCTTGCTTTTTCTCTTTGTATTCTTTGGCACAGATCTTTGAATACATCTAACACATCAGACTTTTCTTTGATGAAATTTATCCATGTATATCTTGAAAAGTCATCAACAACCACATAGGAATACCTTTTTCCACCAAGACTCTCAACCTGCATTGGTCCCATAAGATCCATATGCAATAATTCCAAAACTTTGGAAGTTGTCAGATGTTGGAGCTTTGGATGTGACATCTTGGTTTGCTTGCCTATTTGACATTCACCACATACTTTGCCTTCATCAATCTTCAGTCTTGGAATACCTCTTACAGCCTCCATAGATATGATCTTCTTTATTCCTCTGAGATGAAGATGACCCAGTCTTTGGTGCCACAGCTTCACTTCTTCTTCTTTGGCTAAGGAGCAAGTTGAAGTGAGACTGAAATCTTGAGGTTCCCACATATAGAAGTTTTCTTTAGATCTGGCTCCTCTCATGACAACCTTCTGTTCTTTATCAGACACTATGCATTCAGTTTTGGTAAAGTTTACACTGTAACCATGATCACATAATTGACTTATGCTGATCAAGTTAGCAGTCAATCCTTTTACCAGCAACACATCATCTAGTCTTGGTACATCTAGGCAATCCAAAGTCCCAACTCCCTTGATCTCTCCTTTAGCTCCATCTCCAAAGGTTACATATCTGGATGAATATGACTTTAAGTCTACCAGCAGATTCTTCAATCCAGTCATGTGCCTTGAGCATCCACTATCAAAGTACCAGTCTTCCTTAGCTGATACTCTGAGAGATGTATGAGCTATATAGGCAACAACCTTCTTTGACCATTTTTGCCTATTGTGAGGTTTCCTTTGATGCCTCTGCCCTATGTAGTGTCCATCTTTAGAGCTCCAAGGTTGTTTGTTGAACTTGTTCTTGGGCATGTATTTGTAGCTTTGATCAGCATGAAGACTAGCTTTAGGAACCCATACTTTCTTGATGACCTCTGTCTTCTGCTTAGGGGGTTGCTGATATCTTTGATTTTGATGTCCATGCATCACTTTCTTGGTGACCTCTGTCTTCTGCTTAGGGGGTTGCTGATACCTCTGATTTGGATGTCCATGCAGCTTGTAGCAAAAAGGTTTGATGTGACCAAACCTTCCACAATGATGGCATCTCCATCTTTGATACTTCTTTTTCATCATGTTCTTTTCATGATGTTGGGACATCTGTTGGGACATCTTGTTTGACTTTATGGGATTTGAAGCTGTTTTGCTGGTGCTAGCCTCAAACTTTTGAGCTTTATTAAATCCCAACCCAGTCCTATCCCCTGAGTGCTTGTTGTTGTTGAGAATGACATCCAGTGTGTTTGAGCTACTGTTCAGCATTCTGACAGATTTGGACATATTCTCCATTTTGGAGTTGAGTAGGCTTACTTCACTTTTCAAAGTGTCAATGATCTCTAGATTACTTGTCTTTTCAGCCTTTAATTCCTCAATCTGCTTCTTCTGCTTTATATTCTCCATGCATACTTCAGTGCTCCTTTTACACAGCATCTTGTATGATTCTTCAAGCTCTTCAAAAGTCAGCTCCTCATCACTGGACCCCCCTTCAGATTCACATACTCCAGCTAGAGCAGTGATGTGCTTTGCAGATTCTTCTTCTGACTCACATCCTGAGTCTTCATCTGACCAGGTCACAGAGAGACCTTTCTTCTGCTTCTTTAGATAGGTTGGGCATTCATTTCTGATGTGTCCATATCCTTCACATCCATGACATTGAATCCCTTTTCCTTGGTTGGTCTTCTCATCATAATTTAACCTTCTATCATAATCATAAGGTCTTTTATTCTCAGAAGAGTTTGAGTTTCTTCCACTTGGTCTGGACTTGTTTTCCATTCTTTTGAGAATTTTGTTGAATTGTCTTCCAAGCATAGCAATTGTTTCTGATAAATTTTCTTCAGAGTCTGCTTCATGACTTTCTTCTTTATCAGTATTTGAGACCAAGGCTATGCTTTTGTTTTTCTTCACAATTGTATCATTCATTCCCATTTCAAATGTTTGAAGGGAACCAATGAGCTCTTCAACCTTCATTGTGCATATGTCCTGAGCTTCTTCTATTGCAGTAACCTTCATGTCAAATCTTTTTGGGAGTGATCTAAGAATCTTTCTTACCAATTTTTCATCACTCATCTTCTCTCCCAAAGCACCAGAAGTATTAGCTATTTCCAGGATGTTCATGTAAAACTCATGAATGGTCTCATCTTCCTTCATTCTCAAGTTTTCAAACTTGGTGGTGAGAAGTTGAAGTCTTGACATCTTCACCTTTGATGTTCCTTCATGAGTGGTTTTGAGAGTGTCCCAAACATCCTTAGCCAGCTCACAATGATGCACAAGTCTGAATATGTTCCTATCAATGCCATTGAATAAGGCATTTAAGGCTTTGGAATTTCCAAGTGCTGAATCTTCTTCTTCCTTGCTCCACTCTTCTTCAGGCTTCAACACTTTTGCCCCATCCTTATTGTCTTAGATAGGGTGCTCCCATCCTTTGTTGACTGCTTTCCAAGCCCTGCTATCAAGTGATTTTAAGAATGCTACCATTCTTGGCTTCCAGTAGTCATAGTTGGATCCATCCAATATAGGTGGTCTATTCACAGATCCTACATCTCTGTCCATGTTCCCAAAATTTGCAGTCCCTAGATCTCACCCAGTTAAACAGGCAGGGTGCCTGCTCTGATGCCAATTGAAATTCTGGGATCAGGTACGTGATGTCGAATGAGATGTTTAAACACTTGAAGACTTAAACAAAACTTAAAGTGCAGGTAAATTAAATAACACAGGAAATTGTTAACCCAGTTCAGTGTATCTCCACACTTACATCTGGGGGCTACCAAGCCAGGAAGGAAATCCAATATAAGTAATATTAATTCTGGACTTAAACCACTCAGTTTAATCCTTCACTTAATATCTACCCAAGGCAATTTCTACCTAAGATGCAACTTAGATATGAGTACCAACTCACTCCCCCTCAATCACATAGTGATATGTTACAATGTTTAATAAAATTGAAGTCACACTTCAAACACAACAACTTGATTTTACTTAACAGTTTCAATCAAGACACAATACACTTTTTGCTTAAAAGCTCATAAAGTGATACACAACTAAAACCTGCTATTAAACACAAACACCCTTTACAGTCTTCTTAATTTCGTGCTATATTCTGAGAGTTTCTGTTCCTTAATAGATGCTTGGATTTTGGGCTTTCTGTAGATTATCCAGTCCTGATAAGTCATGTTGTCATCACCTTGAATTAGGGTTTGTTACTCCCTTGATTCTAGGTGAGGTAGTTATTCTGTTATACTGAAATCAGATAACTAAGCTCCCTACAGATGCGCCTTGTATTGTTTATCCATTCACAATTAATTCCAGATAAATTCCCTGAATTTACTCAGTTCTGTTATGCATCATTTAAGTCTGGTAGCAGGTTTGAGATGTCACAACATCTGGTGTGACATCCTGATGTCTGAACTTAATTCATTAACTTATACAATGTCACAACATCTGGTGTGACATCCTGAACTAAGTTCATTAACTTATACTCTGTTTGACAATGTCACAACATCTGGTGTGACATCCTGAACTAAGTTCAACACTTCTTGTTGGTCAAAAATTCTGCCAATTCTAAACATCTACAAACAAGATGTCCAAGAATATGTTTTTTTGAAGCTTTGTGGCCCTTGGATCAAAATGCATAATGTTGAATTCTATGAATGTCATTTTGGTGAATTCCAAGGTGCAATCATGAATTTGCAGGTTTGATCAAGCTTGTAATCATGGTTTAGAGGATTAAATCCATTTCACATTGTACTTTGATTCAAAAAATCATATTTCACAAGTTTGTGAAAAATCCGTTTTTGCAAAACAGCTTGAGATGCTCACTTTGATCCATGATTTCTTCATGTACAAGTAAGATCTTTTCATGCCAACTGGTTCTTTGAATTGTTGGCAACATTTGCAACAACATTGGTGTTTTGGAAATGATCTGAATTAGCTTGGAACTTGGTGAAAAATCCCTCCAAGTTTTGATGTTTTTCTGATTTTACACTTAGGCAGATTTTTTCTAAGTGTTGAAAATCAGTATTTTTCTTGATTTTGATCCATCTTCAACTTGAAAACCATAATGATTGGAGTTTCTTCTAGTTGAATCATTTGTAGTTTGTGATGATATATTTCATTTTAGATTTGGTTCAAAAAAATATGAATGTTGGATCACAAGTTATGATGCTTGGAAGTAGGCCATTTGAACATTTTTTTCCATGACTCAAAAAAACTTCTAAGTTTCAAAGATTGCCCCTTTTACAAGTTATCTTCAAATTTCTGATTTTTTGTGATAAAATGAATTCATGGACCATATATTCTTGAAATATAGGTCATGAGAATCATTTTTGGTGAAAAAGTCAAACTTTGACTTTTTGGTCTATATGGAAATTACACTAGATACCCTTGGATTTCTGATTTTTTGACTGGACATCCTCTGAGGTATTTTGACCTTATGAATGGACTTCCATGATGTACATGAGCTATTTAAACCATTCTCCATGGTATAGTTTCTTGTCCATATGAACATTTTGACTTTTGGTTCCCCGATTAGTCAAAACCCCTAATCTGGGCACTGTGAAACCCTAATCTTGATGTCCTTGATCTTTGCACCATTTGTAATTGTAAATGGTTAGTCATGGTCATGTCAATATTCTTGATGATATGGGGAGGCCTTGGCTCCTTTTCCCATGAAAAAATTCATCTGGAAGGCTCAGTTGATTGAAATCCTAATTGGTGATTGTGATGGCTCGGGGCCCAGATCACTGAGACTTTTGTACAGTCTTTGAAAGTTTTCTCATCATTTGAGATTCCTTAACCCTTTGATAGTGATTGAAAGGTTGAAAATCTTATATATTAATGATTGGTCCCTTGCCTGAATCCTCTGAGGGACACAAGAATCCTGATCCATTACGGGGATATTGTTCAAACCAGTCTGGCACAATCCTTTGGTCAATAGATTTCTTCTAATGATGTACATATCTTAGGGTCAAAATTTAGGGTATGAAAATTAGTATACCCAGTTGTTCTTTAAATACTTTGTTATCATCAAAAGTTAAGAGATATGGGACAAATAAAGTTTGTTCCAACACAAACAAGTCTTGGGAAAAATGTTCTAGACCGACCAGAGATCCAATACATGTAATATCCAAATATTCAACCTAACAATGAAAAACTCAAATAAAACTACCCATCATAAATAATTGATACACGCGAGACTTAAGAAATACTTTTTGATCTCATACTTCAATATATGTATATTGGACTTTGTAACTAACTTTGGCGTTTGAGTGCTGACTTTACAGGTCTACCATCACACTACTAAATCAGAGATTTGCACCACCGCATCAGAAGTCCATCATCATCAATCCATCATAATTTTGGTTCCAACTAGGAATATATATATATATATATATATATATATATATATATATTGATAATTTTATATAAAAATTGAATTTTTTAGTGTTATCGGTTCGGTGAGAGAGAAAAACATGAGAGAGAAAAAGCCTCCTACACATTCTTCTTAATTTTTTTGTTCATCTTCTTCTTTACAAGATCTAATAGAGTAGGAATCATCAAAGAAAAAAGTTTTTCGTAACTTTTTTCCAAGATGGGATGTTTGTCCGATTAATAGACGTAGGAGTTCTGTGGGCGATGTATCCCTTTCATCTATCTTCATTTTAGAAATTTCTGATAGGGTTAAAGCAGTAGATATCTTCGAACTTTTCAGTTGTGTGGGTGATATTATGGAGGTCGTGATTCCACCAAGGAAGAACAAGATTGGTAAAAGGTACTGGTTTGAAAGATTCAAAGATGTTATGGATGTTACTCTGTTAGCTGTTAAACTAGATAACATTTTGATTGAGGGGAAAAATTTACGCCAACCCTCCGTGGTATGAAAGGTCTGGAAGGTTGGGGAAGAACATTCACAATGATATGTTGCCTTAGGTGAGGTTATATGGACCGATGAGTCATCATCCGGCTAGACCTTTTGGTACTTCTGCTACTAGAAGGAATTTCTCTTATGCTGAGGCGGTGGGAATCTCGGTACCTCTTTCCAACCATTTTGAGAAGTTTAAAGTAGACTTTAATTCTAAGGGATTATTTAGAGATTGTCTTAATAAGGCTTATATCGGGGTTGCGAGAATGCCAGGCATGACCTACAATTTACAAACTCAATTTGAAATTGAGGGTTACTTATTAATCATAATTACTCCGCTTGGGGAAAATCTCTGTTTGTTGGAGAAAATGAAGGATGGTGAGATTGCAAATTTGATTAGATAAGAGAGACTTGGTTGAAGAAATGGTTTCAAGAGATTAGAAAGTGGAAGGACACATATGTTGATAATGAAAGAGTGGTTTGGTTGGGGTTGTATGGAATCCCAGTTCATGCTTGGCAGACAGATTTTTTCATTCAGTTAGCTAATTCTCTTGGTTCTTTTGTTTGTGTTGATGATAATACAGATAAGGGAGATGTTAAAGATGTTGCAAGAATCATGCTCAGAGTCCCATTTTCTTTTGTCTTTCCGGAAGCTTTAGAGGTGTAGATTGATAAGACGAGATTCAATATTATCCTAAGAGAAGATATCTATGGTCCTTTGCGAGTTTATCATCCTCAGAAAATCGTGAACCCCGTTGTATCTTCTTATTCTCAATCAGATTAGTTCAATAACAATAGCTTCGATAACATTTACGATGACTTATCCAATGTAGAAGGTGAATCGGAAGCTGAAGGTTTAGAAGGGGTTTGGAAGAAGGTGAAATGGCCAGTCTAAAGGATAAAAAGGTGTCTGGTCCGATGGATAATAGAAAGGGTGAGAGAAAGATGGCAGTTTTCGAGGGTGAGATAAAGAAGATGAGTACATGTTTTGATGGAGACATGGTGATGGTTACAGGTCAAGGGTCAGAAAAAGTTTCTTTTGATGAGGTTAATTTTCATACAAAATAAATGGGTCATAAATTTATGGGAGGAGGACAACCACATGTTTCGATTTTTGTGTGTGAGGATAGTTTTGAGAAATGTGTTGGATGTTCTTTAGAGGAAAGTGGGGTATGTGTTTTTCCTCCAGCGAGTTTCCATGATGATTCAATAATGTGTGGTTGTAGCGGTAAAATCATGAATTGTAAGTTATTAGTTAACTTAAGTCAAAGTAAACAAATTCGCCACCATGCTTTTATTTTATTCCAAGTGGAAAAGGAAAAAAGAGCGAATAAATCCTAATGAATCTAAAAGAAAAAAAGCTAAAGAAACAAGAAGAGAACCGGGTAAGGGGATAGGTTACAAAATGGGAAGTTTTTACGCACCCAAAATGTCTGTGGTACTCCACGGGAACCCTATGAAAAATTTATTGCTTTTGGTTTGAAAATGGTTTGTAAAAGAGAGTGGAGGGATGACAAAATAATTAATTTTTTTATGTTTTTGTGTTTGGAGAGGTTTACCACCTCATGCCTATGTACCCATAATGTGCAATGCGAGATCAAAACCCCGTAGTTCATGGTACAAATAGTGAAAAATTAATGTGTTGGATTGATTTTAAAATGTAAAGATAAGTCGTCATTCTTTAGCGAATAATTCCTCTAGAAAGAATGAATCATATCTAAATATGTAAAAAATGGTTAAAAGGAAAAGTGCATAAAGGCACAAAAAGATTTGATGAGTTTTTGTATTTTTTATGGTCTTTTTGAAAGATGCTTTGATATACTTATATGGTTTAACATATATTTAAGAAAATAAAAGAAAAGGTAAGAATCGCTTGACCTAAGTCAATGTTTGATTATGAAAGTGGTTTAAAGTTTGAAACGAAGAATATTTTGAAAAGAGGGAGAAGTTTTGAAAATTTAAGAAGGGGGAAGAGATGAAGAGGCTATCCTAAAAAAGAAAATAAAAGAGATAAATGAGGAATGATCTAACCAAACTTGATGATGCTTCCCATTATGAGTACAAGAATTCCATCCTTATAAGCTAGCAAATGGCCAAACAAAGGCAAGACTACCATCTCCATGAAGATCAAAGCAAAGGGAAAGTGTCCTAGAATCTAAGTCCAAAACTCCAATTCCAATGCAAAGGATAGTAACCAATAGTCCAAGATCAAGATCACAAGTTTTTTTATAGGTTTAATCCTTTATTAATATTTTTATGTTCAAGTGGACAAAAGAAAAATCAACACAACAATATAATAACAAGAATATAAACATGATAATGGGTGATAAAACAATATAAAGCATAATAAAAATAAAAGAGATAAAGGTGCGAGAAGGAAATTAAAATGTTAGTATAGTAATTATAATAGTAGTATGGTGAACTTAATCATCCACAACCAAAAAACGTAGTCAAGGTACTTAGTACCAAAAATCAAAAAGGCAACCAATTCTGCTTAGTGTCTTACACTATAGTGATTAATCAAGGAGATTAGATCCAAATTCAATGAAATTTGAAAGAAGATTGGGAGACCCAACGCAATTATGCATCAAACTTCACAAGTCTTTGATCTTAACGCAAAAAGATCAATCACTTTGGGATTACACAACCAACACGAGGTCCGGTCCGCGAAAGAGAAAGTATCCAATTGGACTTTTATTCTGAATTCGGGACACATTTAGGTCTATATTAAGCAATCGTCGAGTAATTTACGGAGTAATTACCCTACAAATAAGGTCGCCCAACACCAATTAAGGTGAAAGATATTTGTGCTAATGTATGCGAGATAAACAATATGTAAATCGCCATCCGAACGCAATGCCACACGAAAATAAAGATGACTACCAAATTGAGTTTCACTTATGGTATTCTTTCATCTTTAAGCTCAATCACTCATCTTGTTGGATTCAAGTATGAAAATATCTCACTAATGCAAAGTACCTAAAGTGAATTAAATAATTCACTTAGAGGTAAATTTGGACTAATGAATATTAACCACTCTAATCTACACCCAAAGTCCATTGAAATTAAAGAGAAATCAGTCTCAAAAATGTCTCCCAAGGTAAAAATAAGAAGAGAGGAGAAGAGGAGGAGAAAGGAACCAAAAAGCAGCCCCAAAATAAGCCAAAAATTCAGTTCTGACTCAGAGTAACCGGTTACTACCTAAGCGGTAATCGGTTACCTGTACAAAAAAAGACATTTTTTGGAAAAATTAACACAGGTAATCGGTTACTACCTAAGCGGTAACCGATTACTCTGCGTGCAGAATACAAAATCTGCTAAAATTCAGCATGATCCATCTTTTAAATCCTTTATTCAAACACCTCATGATCATGAACTGAATTAGCACGGATTTTACAATCAAAACACAGTGAAATCCCTACAATCAAACAACAACTTACGATCTAAAAGATAAACAACCAAAAGCATCAAGGATCTACATCTTGAATGTTGATGATGAAGGTAGAACCATGGAAAAAGTGAATTACCAAGAACACTCTTAAAATTGATCCAATATCAAGCTTGATCTACAGAAATTGATGAACAAAAAAGAATAGGATGAAGGTTTAACTCAAAGTTGATCAAGAATTCAAGGTGAATTCTTGATAACTTTCAAAAAGGAGAAGAGCTTCAGTGAATTTGTGGTTTGGGAGGATATTTTGCAAGAGATTTTTTTGCTACCAAAATCTTGAGAAATGGCCTCTATTTAAAGAGTTTAGGTATGAGAATTTGGTGGAATGGAGCTTGCTTTGGCAATTCGAATTTGGCTTGGTAATTCAAAAATTGGTGGGAATCATGAAAATAGTGGTAATTAGTGTGGGTTTATGGTAAGAATTAATTTTAATGATGTATGTGAATTAAATGGAGATGGTCTAGAATATTCCAAGAGTGATCAAAAAATGAAATTAGTGCCAAAATTTGAAAAATGAGATTGCTGCCAAAATTTTTCAATTTTGCACGCAAGTAATCTTTTACGCCCTAGGTGGTAACTGGTTACTTAGTGCAAAAATTTGAAAAAGTAGTTTTCCTTCATCACTGCTAGGATTCTGACTTAATTCTTTTGCGCGTTGAAGAAGGCATGGAAATAAACACATGAACCTTGAAATTCCTTGAATAAATCAATTAAATCGGGAAATCCTTGATTAGATATATTTGAATTATTTACGGATCAACTTCGAATTTCAACTATGAAATTTATTTAAGTTGTGGGACTGTTATTTTTGGCATTTTTGCATGTTTTTTCCCTGAAAATGTTAATAAAAAAAACAAAATATTTTTGGATTTTAATTAATGGTTAGTAAACATAAACACATAAAACCAATAAAAGCAAATGGTGATCCCCTGGTGACAACAACATTTGCCAACGAGCAATCCTCCCAGTTAAAGCTGGCTTTTCAAAGATATACTTGATCGGATCCATTTTGGATATCAACCAAGTGGTATGATTCAACATATACCGGCGAAAATGCTTTTCAACCCAAGCTAAGGCACAACAAGTTTTTTCAAGCATGGAGTACCGAGACTCACAATAAGCGAATTTCTTACTCAAGTAGTAAATCACATATTCTTTTCTTCCAGATTCATCTTGCTGACCAAGCAAGTAACCCATGGAATCCTCCAACATAATCAAGTACATAATCAACGGTCTTCCTTCTACCGGAGGAGACAAGATAAGAGGTTCAAGCAGATACTCTTTGATACTTTGAAACACCTTCTGACAATCATCTTTCCAGACACAACCTTGGTCTTTCAGAAGCAACTTGAAAATAGGAGCACATGTAGCAGTCATGTGAGAAATAAACCTCGAAATATAATTCAAACGGCCCAAGAATCCTCTTACTTGCTTTTCAGTTCTTGGAGCAGGCATTTCCCGAATAGATTTCACTTTATCAGGATCAACTTCAATGCCTCTTTGGCTGACAATGAAACCTAACAATTTTCCAGAATGTATACCAAACGTGCACTTGTTCAAATTCAAACAAAGTTAAACTTTCTTAATCACTGAAACAACTTCAACAAATGTTCAACATGATCTTTTTCAGTCCTTGACTTAGCGATCATATCGTTAACATATACCTCAATTTATTTGTGCATCATATCATGGAAAAGAGTAGTCATAGCTCTTTAGTATGTCGCACCAGCATTCTTCAATCCAAAGGGCATCACTCTGTAGCAGAATGTTCCCCATGGTGTAATAAATGTGGTATTTTCCATGTTCTCGAGTGCCATATTTATTTTATTATAACCGGAAAATCCGTCCAAAAAGGAAAACACATCAAACTTAGCCGTATTATCTACCAAAACATCAATATGTGGCAACGAAAAATTATATTTTGGACTAGCTTTATTCAAATCTCTGTAATCAACACACATTCGGAGTTTTTCGTCTTTCTTTGGAATAGCCACAATATTTCCCACCCATTGAGGATAATTAGATGTCACAAGAAAACCTGCATCAATCTGCTTTTGAACCTCCTCTTTGATCTTTAATGACATATCAGGATGGGTTCTTCTCAACTTTTGCTTCACAGGTGGATATTCAGGTTTCAGCGGCAATCTATGCTTCGCAATATCAGTATCAAGACCTAGCATGTCTTGATAAGACCAAGCAAACACATAAACATACTCTCTAAAAAGCTCTACCATTATATTCTTAACATCAGAACCAAGCAATGCTCCAATCTCGACTTCTTTCTTATCATCTTCAGAGTCCAAGTTGACAATCTCTAATAACTCTTCATGAGGCTGAAAAAATCTCTCCTCGTGCTCAAGCAATCAGAAAATCTCATCAGGAATCTCTTCAACATCCTCTTCCTCAGTTTCGACACAAGGAATTCAAAGTTGGAAGTGGGGATAGGATCATTATTTTCAATGGGTTTAACAATCAATCTGCACAATGATTTTATTTTTATTTTAGAGTATGAACAAAAAGTGCAAACATTATGCAGATAAATAGTGATTTTTTTTTGGGTTTTTATGTTACCATTTTTCAGAATAAAGCAAAAAGGAAAAACACATATGAAAATAAAAAAATAACATTTTATTGATGATGATAAAAATTTGAAACAAAGCCTGACAAACTTCACTTCCACCTTGGGCAGAGTGAAAGGATTTTTTGAAAGAAAATAAAACAAATTACTTTGAAGCATGAACAATAGAAGGAACATCAACAATAATCCAGTTCTTGTAAATATTTATGTGCGTAACAAAGTTAGGCATTTCTTCATCTTCATCATCTTCAATAATGGAACCGACCTCCAGATCAGGTCTAAAAGACTCATAAGCCTTTTCTTAATCAGAGTAAGATCCAGGGTCTTCAAGATATGGTTCCCAAAGGTCATACGAAATCTCTTCTCCATGATCATCTTCCAAACCATAATCATCCTCTATGATTGCAGCAGGATAATGATCCTCAATGTTACCACCTACCATGCTCACAGACGTATTACCATGTTTAGAAAGTGGATTTGTCGTCACATTCAGATTAACATCATTGAAAGACAAAACATTTCTCCTTATCAATTTCTTCACTTCAATCTTCAGTGGAAAGCAATTCTCAATATCGTGCCCTAAGGCACCTTGATGGAAAGTACAATGAGCCTCTGGCTTATACCACCACAGAATAATCTCTGGAATTGGAGGTGGAGAACGTGTTTGCACAAGATTCTTCTCGATCAATGATGAAAGAAAATATGCATACAACATTGGAATGGGATCAAAGCTCGACTTTGAACGACCTTGTTGATTACCATTCTGTTGCACATAAGGCTGTTGATAGCGAGATTGATACTTTGGAGCCACTGGCACATTAGGAGTCACATTAATCATCAGAGTTAAAGAAGCTATATGTTGTTGATGATGATTCTCACGACCACGGGGTCTTCTATAACTTTCACGAGACACAACATTGGTCTAATCTTCTTTCTTCTTCCCAAAGTTAAACCTCTTAGAACTTGAGCCAGTATTACTTTCCTTGCTCAACTGTCACTAACGGACACCTTCTTCTAGTCGCATCCCCATATTCACCATTTCAGTGAAATCAGATAGAGCACTTGCAATCATTTTCTCATAGTAGAAAAAACCTAAAGTCTTCAAAATGATCTTCGTCATCTCTTTCTCTTCCAAAGGAGGAACAATCTGAGCTGCAAGTTCACACTATCTTTGCATGTACTCTTTAAAATTTTCTTTATCCTTCTAGGACATAGCACAAAGTTGATCTCTGTCTGGTGCCATATCAACATTATACTTGTATTTCCTGACAAAAGCCTCTCCCAAATTGTTGAAAATCTTGGTTTGGATGCTAGCCAAACCCATATACCATCTCATAGTTGCACCTGCCAGATTTTCCTAGAAATAATGAATCAACAACTAATCATTCTCTGTCTGAGCAGACATCTTCCTAGCATACATAGTCAAGTGACTTAGAGGACAAGTATTGCCCTTATACTTCTCAAACTCAGGCAGCTTAAACTTGTGTGGAACCTTGACATTGGGAACCAAACAGAGATCATAAGCATCTTTACCAAACAAATCCTTGTGCCTCAAAGCCTTCATCTCTTTCTACATTTCAGTAAAACGGACCTGAAAGTCATGAAGCCTTTTAATTACACCAGTACCTTCACTGGGTTCAGCATGGTAAATCATTTCATCAAGGTGCGAAGTAGTATGCATCACAGGCGGTGCAGTAGTCTTCACCGACTGAAGAGCAGCAAATGTAGCAGTCTCAGGAGGAGGAGGATGATACCCAACAGGAACAAAATCAACCGCCATGCCCCACTGTGTGCTAGAAGGCATGCAGTAGTGAGGAGAAATGACTATTTCAGCAGGAACTGATGTCGTGATAATCTCAAAGATTATTGTGCGCTATATCGGAGAATTAGGAGGATGGGGTGGCTGATTCTGAGCAGCCACCAAGCTTTCCATCATGGCGGTGATCCTTTCTAAGCTATCTTTCATAGATGAAACTTCCTCGTGTAGCTCGTGATTCTCTTGTTGTAAGGCTTCCAACATCTTTCTTTGATTAGCTCGAGTATCAATCTGGTGAGTCATCTTGATAGGAGAACTGGATGAAGACCAGAAATAACATAAGACCCTTGGAAAACTCTCAAGAAGCAAGACCAATGCAAGCATGATGCATGGTATGCGTATGCAAAGATTTAAAAGGACTATAAGATAAATTGAAATAATTATAAAAGAAACACTTTTTTGAAGTACTAAAAAAACTCATTCTCATTAAGATAAGTGAGGATTACAAGTGAAGTATAAGTCTTAATAACCCTAATACATGAGAGAAAAGTAAACTAGGCCTATGGGATCACATTTGAAGAAGCTCCAAATCCGACTAGTATTTCATGCGAATCCTGTTAATATCTTTCTTGTACTGATTCTCCATATTTTCCTTATCCTTCACCAACTGGTCAACAATGGCCTTCCAAGTACCAAATGTAGGAAGAATGGTAGATAGAGTACTAGAGGAAAATAAATCCTCTCTTGGCCTCTTGGTAACACGCCGCTCAAGTAACTCAATGAGATCCTCTATCTCCTTCAGTTGCTCTTGCATAGTCGTCTTCTCAAGTAGCCATGCTTATTTCTCTTTCTTTATCTTGTCCAACTCTTCTTGAAGATCAACCTTCTCATCAACAGGCGGAAGAAAAGAAGATAATGGAAATATAGGAAACAAATGCTCCTCAGGTGGATAAGGCATCTTGAGCTTGGAAGCCCTATATCGAACCCACTGGATGTAACACTAAGAAGGAGCAAGGTGTTGTTTTCCCAATTGACCATTCTCTTTCCAATGAATAGTATGCCCTGAATGAGCAATCCTTTTCTTCATTTCTACATGATCTACACCATTAAGAAAGAAGAAACTAGATAGTTAAAGGTTGCTTGGTATGTCCTTCAAGCAATATCCCAACTGTCGTCCAACAAGAATAGGGTTGTAACTAATTCCCCCACGTGTACCAAGAAGAGGTATGTTGGGAAACTCTCCACAACCGTCAATAAGCACTCCAGTATCATAATAATAAAAATACCAAGTCACATCCTTATGAGTAAGAGACATAATCCTTTGAGATCATCTTCTCTTCTCTCTATTATCCTTGAAGACATCTGACTTTGGTAGGTGAGAAATAAACCACCTATAGAGAAGAGGCGCAGAAAATAAAATCTCTCCATCACCTTTGGAGGTCCTATGATGAATAGAGTGATACATGTCTCCAAGAAAAATAGGCACTGGATTTCTCTTCAAGAAAATATGAATAGCATTCTCATCGACAATACCGTCTAAGTTGGGAAACAAGCCAATCCCATAGATAAGCAAAGCAAGAATAACCTCAAATGCATCCTTATGACCCAAAGTAAGAGAAGTATAAGCTTTCCCCATTAATAACTTGGCATTAATACCACGAACATCCCCTTTTATAAGAAACTTCCCACTAAGACCAGACTCCTTAAGAAAAAGGGCTTTGGCGATAACTTTGGTCGTAATCTCCTTTTCTAAACCCTTGAAAAGAAACTCCTTGTCCAAAATAGGCAAACCTGTCCAATAAGAGTACTCTTCCAAAGTCGGCACAAGCTGATAATCAGGAAAGATGAAGTAATGATACAAAGGATCATAGAAATGAACCAAGGTAGGGAGAATCCCCTCTAGTATATCGGTCTCCAAGATGAATAAAATATTTCCATAACATTTCCAGAACCCATCGGTATCAACCACTAAAGCTCTATGCTTTCTCAACTCTACCAGATTAGGAATCTTGAAACTGTACTTCCGAGTATTCCTCCTTTAAACATTCATAACCATAGACATATGAAATATAGGCAAAAGTATCCATAAGTCCCTTGAAATCTTGAGAATATTGCACATGTATGCATGAGTGCATGTATGCAACAACCACAAAAAAGATCACAAAAAGCATATGTGTTTAGGTTCCGAGTCACGAGCATGAAGTCAAGGTATAAGAACACCAACCCATACAGGTATGGATTAAGGTTTTGTCTTCATTGTACCTGCAGAAAACCAAAAGGGTGCTAACAGAGGTGCCCATAGTTAGCATCCATCCTTTGGATATCATCGGTACGTTGGACTACTCCCCAACCGATAATTTCCTCAAGAGGACCTCGTCCAAATGTATTATCGCGTGACAACCACCTCAGGTTTACACCTGGATTGCTTCCGCACTACGTTCCTAAATTGGCTTGGATGGGTTAAAGGTTCTAAGGTCCTCAGTATGGTCGGCTCAAGTTCGGAAGCAATGCCATGATACGAATACTCGTCATGTCATTAGTAATCCAAGAGAGCCTAACTGACTGGAGATTATCGACTTGATATCGCTTTGGACTAGCCGCATATCACTCGGATATTGTCGTCCTATCATAAGTTCACTCAGATCCGAGTATAGAATCTATCTCACTCACAGAGGATCACCAAAACCAAAACGGAACAAACAATAACAAATAAATCAAACCAAAGCAGTAAATAAATCAAAGTAGGCCGAATCCACTTAAAGACTACTCCACAGCAGAGTCGCCACTTTAGTGTAGCGGTAAAATCATGAGTGTAAGTTATTAGTTAACTTAACTCAAAGTAAACAGAGTCGCCACCGCGCTTTTATTTTATTCCAAGTAGAAAAGGATAAAAGAGCGATTAAATCCTAATGAATCTAAAAGCAAAAAAAAAACTAAAGAAACAAGCAGAGAACCGGGTGAGGGGATAGGTTACAAAATGAGAAGGTTTTACGTAACCAAAATATCAGTGGGACTCCACGGGAACCCTTTGAAAAGAATTAACTTTTTATGTTTTTGTGTTTGGAGAGGTTTACCACCTCATGCCTACGTACCAACAAAGTGCAATGCGAGATCAAAACTTTGTAGTTCGTGATACAAATAGTGAAAAATTAATATGTTGGATTGATTTTAATGTAAAGATAATTTGTCATTCTTTAGCGAATAATTCCTCTAGAAATAATGAATCATATCTAAATATGTAAAAAATGGTTAAAAGGAAAAGTGCATAAAGGCACAAAAAGATGTGATGAGTTTTTGTATTTTTTATGGTCTTTTTGAAAGATGTTTTGATATACTTATATGGTTTAACATATATTTAAGAAAATAAAAGAAAAGGTAAAAATCGTTTAACCTAAGTCAATGTTTGATTATGAAAGTGGTTTAAATTTTGAAAACAAAGAATATTTTGAAAAGAGGGAGAAGTTTTGAAAATTTAAGAAGGGGGAAGAGATGAAGAGGCTATCCTAAAAAAGAAAATAAAAGAGATAAATGAGGAACGATCTAACCAAACTTGATGATTCTTCTCATCATGAGCACAAGAATTCCATCCTTATAAGCTAGCAAATGGCCAAACAAAGGCAAGACTATCATCTCCATGAAGATCAAATCAAAGGGAAAGTGTCCTAGAATCTAAGTCCAAAACTCCAATTCCAATGCAAAGGATAGTAACCAATAGTCCAAGATCAAGATCTCAAGTTTTTTTACAGGTTTAATCCTTTATTAATATTTTTGTGTCCAAGTGGACAAAAGTAAAATCAACACAACAATATAATAACAATAATATAAACATGATAATGGATGATAAAGAAATATAAAACATAATAAAAATAAAAGAGATAAAGGTGCGAGAAAGAAATTAAAATGTTAGTATAATAATCGTAATAGTAATAATATACATAATAGTGGTATGGTGAACTTAATCATCCACAACCAAAAAAAGTAGCCAAGGTACTTATAACCGAAAATCGAAAAGGCAACTAATTTCGCTTAGTATCTTACATTATAGTGATTAATCAAGGCAATTAGATCCAAATTCAATGAAATTCGAAAGAAGATTGGGAGACCCAAAACAACTACGCATCAAACATCAAAATTCTTGGATCTTAACGCAAAAAGATCAATCACTTTGGGATTACGTGACCAACACGAGGTCCAGTCCTCGAAAATGCAAGTATCCAATTGGATTTTTATTCTGAATTCGGGACACATTTAGGTCTATGTTAAGAATCGTCGAGTAATTTACGGAGTAATTACCCTATAAATGAGGTCGCCCAACACCAATTAAGGTGAAGGATATTTTTGCTAATTCATGCGAGATAAATGATATATAAATCGCCATCTGAATGCAATGCCGCACGAAAATAAAGATGAATACCAAATTGAGTTTCACTTATGGTATTCTTTCATCTTTAAGTTCAATCACTCATCTTGGTGGATTCAAGTATGAAAATATCTCACTAATGCAAAGTACCTAAAGTGAATTAAATAATTCACTTAGAGGTAGATTTGGATTAATGAATATTAACCACTCTAATCTACACCCAAAGTCTATTGAAATTAAAGAGAAATCAGTCCCAAAAATGTCTCCCAAGGTAAAAATAAAAAGAGAGGAGAAAGGAACCAAAAACAAGCCCAAAATAAGCCATAAAATCAGTTCTGACTCAGAGTAACCGGTTACTACGTAAGAGATAATAGGTTACCTGTATAAAAATAGCAGTTTTCTAGAAAAATTAATACAGATAATCGGTTAGCACCTAAGCGGTAACCGATTACTCTGTATGCAAAATTAAAAATCTGCTAAAATTCAGCATGATCCATCTTTTAAAACCTTATTTCAAACACCTCATGATCATGAACTGAATTAGCACAAATTTTACAATCAAAACACAGTGAAATCCCTGCAATCAAACAACAATTTACAATCTAAAAGATCAACAACCAAAAGGATGAAGGATCTATATCTTGAATGTTGACGATGAAGTTAAAACAATGGAAAAAGTGAATTACCAAGAACACTCTTCAAATTGATCCAATATGAAACTTGATCTACTGAAATTGATGAACAAAAAAGAATAGGATGAAGGTTTATCTCAAAGTTGATCAAGAATTCAAGGTGAATTATTGATAACTTTCAAAAAGGAGAAGTGCTTTAGTGAATTTGTGGTTTGGGAGGATATTTTGCAAGAGATATTTTGGCTATCAAAAGCTTGAGAAATGAATGAGAAATAGCCTCTATTTAAAGAGTTTAGGTATGAGAATTTGGTGGAATGGAGTTTGCTTTGGTAATTCAAATTAGGCTTGGTAATTCAAAAATTGGTGGGAATCATGAAAAGAGTGGTGATTAGTGAGGGTTTATGGTAAGAATTAATTTTAATGATGTATGTGAATTAAATGAAGATGGTCTAGAATATTCCAAGATTGATCAAAAAATAAAATTGGTGCCAAAATTTGAAAAATGAGATTGCTACCAAAATTTTCAAATTTGCACGCAAGTAACTGGTTACGCCCTAGGTGTTAACCGGTTGCTTAGTGCAAAAATTTGAAAAATTTGTTTTCCTTCTGCACTGCTAGGATTCCGACTTAATTCTTTTGCGCGTCAAAGAAGGCATGGAAATAAACACATGAACCTTGGAATTCCTTGAATAAATCAATTAAATTGGGAAATCCTTGATCAAATATATTTGAATTATTTACTGATCAACTTCGATTTTCAATTGTGAAATTTATTTGAGTTGTGGGACTATTATTTTTGGCATTTTCGCCTACTTTTTCCCTAAAAATGTTAATAAAAGAAAACAAAAATATTTTTGGATTTTAATTAATGGTTAGTAAACATAAACATGTAAAACAAATAAAAGAAAATGGTGATCCCCTGTGAGGCATAAACCAACATCCGAGAAGAACCGAGAAACCAGTGCGATCTTGTTTGTATTGCAAGATGCAGATGAGATGCGAAGAAATCTTAGGGAAAAAATTAGGGTGTTACAATTGTCCCATTAATGTTGAAGCTACTCGCTTATCCATTCAAGTTGGTGTCCTTGAAGATTCTACGGAGCGTGTTTCCCAAAATTCTACTGAGGATATAAATGCAAAAGGGTTATCCAAGCAACGTATAGTCAATCCGAGTGGGGGTCAGAAAAAGGCCACCAAGATTAATTAAATTTAAAAAATTTAGTGATTTTGGTGGGCCCTTAAAAAACAAGAGTAGGTAAAAAAAGAAGGCTATTACATTAAAGAATACTGCTAGTTCTCCTACATTTGATCCTGGACTGAATTTTTATAATTATGTTCTGGTTAATTCCAATAATTATGTTTCTGAAACTGGAATGGGAAATTCCGACACTAAAACTTATGGTGAACAATTTGGAGAATCTGATATTATTTGTTGTAATAATAGGATGATGGATAACTTGAATTCTAATTTGGGTTTGAGATTATGGAAGGCTATTTCGGAGCTTGGGGTAGCTGCAGGGGCTGTTGAGCGAGATTTCCATTTAAATTTGAATGTGATGGAAATGGGTGATAAACTTAGAATGTTGGGAGGGATGAAGAATTCAAAATCTTTTAAATGATTTTGGGATCGTTTAACATAAGAGGGGGTTGTAGTAGAGAAAAGAGGAGTAGGATTTCCCATATTATTTCTAATGGCAATGCGAACATTTTTATGATTCAAGAAACTAAAATTCAAGCAATGACAGATTTTATGGAGATAAGTTTTTGGAGGAAGGAGATCTTTGACTATTCTTTTTCGGATTCGATTGGAGCTTCGGGAGGCTTATTTATTATTTGGAAGGTGGGAGATTTCGAAGTTATCTATAGCTTCAAAGGAGTGGGCTTTTTGGGCATCAAGGTGAGTTGGAACAATAATTTCTATTATATAGTGAATGTTTATTCATCTTGTTCTATTGAGGACAAACATTCTTTGTGGATTTGTTTGTTGAGTTTGAAGGCTAGCAAGTCAGATGGCCGATGGATAATATGAGGTGATTTTAATGCGGTTAAAAGCCAAAGCGAGAAAAGGGGTATTTTGGTGGGAGGTAGGAGTTCGGAGAGACGTGAATTTGCGGATTTTATTATTGAGAGTGATTTGGTGGATGTTCCGTGTAAAGGCAAGAAGTTTAGTTGGTATGGTGAGGATGGTAAAAGTTGTAGTAGGATCGATCACTTTCTTTTGGATAACCACATTATTGAAAATTGGGGGGTGGTTGGTCTATTTATTGGTCCGAGGGATATTTTGGATCATTGTCCGATTTGGTTAATGTTGGACAACTCTAATTGGGGATTGAAGCCTTTTAGAGTTAACAACATTTGGTTTGATCATAAAGATTTCATTTTGTTTGTGGAGAAAGAGTGGAATTTGTTGGTCGTTCAAGGTAGAGAAGACTTTGTTCTTAAGTAGAAATTGCGTCTTCTTAAAGGAATACTCAAATGGTGGAATTCTATTATCTTTGGCAAGACCGATTTGGTGATTGAAAAAGATCTTGCCATTATTAATAATTGTGATATCTTAGGTGAGGCTCTCAATAAGAACTTGGGGGAAGTTGTGATGGAGGATAAAAAGAAGGCAACTAGTATATTTTGGTTGAATTTAAAGATCAAGGAGAATATGTTGATTTAAAAATCTAGACTAGCGTGGCTTAAAGAAGGGGATTCCAACAGTAGATTTTTTCATTGAACCTTGAAGGAAATAAGGAGGAGAAACTCCATTAGGTCTTATAATTCAGACAATGGACGTGTGCATTCGGTGGAGGTGTTTAAAGAGGAGGTTCGGGGGAATTTTTCTTCTAAATTTTTGGAGTTAGATTTTGATAGGCCGGTTCTAGAAGGACTTCTTTTTAATCATCTTAGTGATTCCGATAGGGTTTCGCTTGAAGTTCCCTTTTCGGAGAATGAAATTAAGGATGCGATGTGGGGTTGTGAAGGTTCGAAGAGTTCGGGTCCAGATGGTTATTCCTTCTTTTTCATAAAAAAATGTTGGTACTTTATGAAGGATGATTTTGTTAATTGCTTTAATTCTTTCTTCTCAGGGGCTACTTTGTCTAAAGCTTTCACTTCCTCTTTTCTAACGTTGGTGCCTAAATCTTCTAATCCATTGGGTTTAGATGACTATAGGCCTATTTCTTTGGTTGGATGTGTTTACAAAGATTTATTTAAGCTTTTGGCGGCTAGATTGAAGTTGGTGTTAGGTTCAATTATTTCAAATAACCAAAGTGCGTTCATTCCAGGAAGACAATTGCTATATGGTGTGTTAGTGGAAAACGAGATGATGGATTTTGCCTCTAAGGAGAATAGTGAAGGTGCGCAAAACACAAGGAAGGGGGGTTGGAATTGGGTTTTCTTTAACAACTAAAAATTACTTCTAATGACACGTTAATTTATCATGGTTCGTTTGAACTCAAACTACGTCCAGTCCACCCGCCAAGGTGATTTTGCCTCTACTGAGGTCTTAATCCACTATTCAAATTGAATACACACAAAGACCTATAGTCAATGTCCTCTTGAGTCTTATGACTAAACTTAGTCACTCAAGGAATAAAATAACTATTACAATGATAATAATGAAGTAACTAAAAATGCTTCTTGATAAGCAAGGGTCACTAGGTGAAAGTTATAGTATGTAAGCACAAGTTGATTCAGTCTTTTTGCGTGAGTGTATTGTAGTGTACTTCAATTCTTCAAATGAAGTCCTTTATATAGTCCATGAATGAATGTAGCCATTGGAGACATCTTGAGCTAAATTTAGGATATAAGTTAATACCATAAATTCCTTCCATAAACAGAGATACTTGTCTTGACCATTAATTAAAATATTCTTTAATTAATGTCTTCATTATGAATATCAACATCTTCTAATCGGAGATCAGAGATCATAAATATTTGATGCGCAGCTAATAAATATGTTATTAAATGATGGATTTTCCTTTGAGAGTATCTTCTGTATGTGGCTTATTGAGTCTTCTAATCAAGTACGTTTTACTTAAATGGATTGATCTTCTACACACGAATAAAGATATTTATTAGAACTTCTATTCTATAAAAGACTTTGTTATCATCAAAACACTTGGAGGTTCAGAACCATAATTGTTCTAACAATCTCCCCCTTTTTGATGATGACAAAACATTTATATAATGAGAATAGAGTTTAATAAAATTAAAAGGACTCCCTTTGATTTAAAATATTTCTTCAGATGTTCCATGCTCCTTAGCTCCCCCTGAGTTGATTACTTGACCTGTTTCTTTTCTGTGATTACAACTCAAATAGTTTTATTAGAATATTATATGTAAGAGGAAAATTATGGTAAACTGCTATGGATCAGAATCATCTACGTTTCTCCCCCTTTTTGTCATAATCAAAAACATGCAATGAAAACAGGACATTGCCATAAATAATATTAGAAAACTTGTTAAAAAACTAGAAGTTTAAAGAGTTATGCAGAAGAAGAAGATAAGACAAAAAAAAACAACTGAAGCAGAAGATAAAATTAAGAGTTCATCTTAGTAACTAAGGTTTCCAGCAAAGATTTAATCTCAGATGAGGATTCCACTTGCTTGCCAAGCAAAGTCTTCAATTCAGCAGTGGTTTCATCTTGCTTATCTAGACGTTGTTTCACCATCTGATTCTCCTTCTTCAGCTCTTCTAATGTTTGCAGAACAAAATTTGTAGTCAGAGGTTCTTCAACTTCTGGGGCAGCTTGAGTCTCAGGTTTATCAACATGATCTTCTTCAGAAGGTACCAAAACCATTTGAAGTTCAGAGAGATCTTCCAGAGTTTCTGACTCTGTCCAAGGCTTATTGTCCAGCAGAAGGGGTTTAGACTGTTCAACATTAGAAACAACTGCTTGAAGATACTCACAGAAGTTCTGGTGAGCAATATCATAGCAGATGTCCTTAAGTCTTTTTGACTCAGTATTAAACCACTTTCTGAAGGTAGCCCACAGAAAATCAGAAGCAGCTGGATCTGTAAGCTCTGAGCACGCAGACTTCAGATCCTCTAGCTTCAATTTCAAGATTGTTTCAAAAGCAAGTAATAAAGCAGAAATGTCTGTTCTAGAGGGTTTTGGTTTAGGTATAGGTATGGCTGTTTTGTTAGAGACTGAGGACAGTTTTTGTAAAGCTTCAAAATCAACAGATGTTCTGAGTGGGTTATCATGTTCAGTATCTTCTAGAGGAGTGTCAGGGATGTTTATAAATGTAGGAGAGTTTGGAGGTGTAGATACATATGAGGATAGTGAACTTTCTCTTATAAGGGATAGTCTAGGTGCATTTTCAGGAGATGGGATTTGTACAGATTCTGAGGATTGAAAATTTTCAAGATCTGATAGGACGTGTTGCAGGGCAGTTTGTGTTTCAGTTATGGGAGAGCGATCAATGTCAGACAGAGGAGTAGTATCTATTGGTATGTCAAAATCAGAGATTGTTTGTGGTTGATTTGGTTCAGCTTCTGGTGGATAAAGTGATGAGAGGATGGATGCGACAGCAGCAGTTGCGGGTATTTCAGTTTGAATAGGATTAAAAGATTGAGGTGGTGCAGAAGAAGGGCTTGGTGCAAAAGGAATATCAACAGAAGGTAATTGGTCAGAAGGTAATGGGCTAGAAGGTTTTTCAGACACTTCTACATTAACTTCTTCTACTACAGAAATGAAATCAGAGTTAGAGGCAGAAGTTTTACCTGATCTTCTGGTTGATTTTAGAATCTTCTGAGATGATCCTTCAACAACCTTTCTCTTCTTGAGTCTTGCAGAGGCAGCATCTGGAGCTTTCTGTTTGAGTTCAGTTTGTTTGAACTGGGGGTCCACACCATGTTGCTTGCAGATATCCAGGTAATTTACCACAACTTCTGGAGGTGTGTCAGAAGAGAAGAGAGGGAAGTTCTCCAATGGAATCCTCCTGGTGGTGATTACTTCTCTAGAAAGAAGGACAGGTTCTTGCTGAATAGAAGTAATAAACTTCATCTTCTTCAAGTTCTTTGCATTCAGAGGTTTGCCAACATCTGTTTCAAGAAGTTGAGTTTGCTTTAATTCTGCCAGAAAGTCTACCAGCTTGTTTTGACAGAGGATGTCAGAAATAATACGTCCAAAAGGAATCCAATCCCTTTTGGTCTTCTCCCCATCTCTAGTTTCCTTCACACTAGTTTTCAGATTCTGGAATAGAGTGTGTGCAAGGTTGATCTTTTTCTGTTTGGCAATGAAGTAGAGTAGAAATTGTTGGTCCAAATTGATGTAATCTGGAGAGTTGGTAGGCTTCCTATGACATATTGTCCCAAGAATGATTTTGGCCCAAATTCTGAGAGGGGTCTTCAAATCTTTTATTTTATTTGAGGGTTTGCCAGAGGTGAATATCTCCTTTGCTATCACTGAAGTATCAGACATCCTATCCATGTCACTGCACTTGATGCCATTTCCATCAGCTTCTATAAGTTTGGCAAGGTGATCTTCAGAAATGCTTACCTTTTTACCCAGCACGTACGATGTAACACGTGAGTTGGTGGCTGTTGCATAAGCCCAGAATTCCTTTACCAGTTTTGGGAAGACTGGTCCCATTAATCGGTCAAAGTACTTTTCCCAGCCCTGAGCTTGAACGTCCGGGAAGAGATCAAAACTATTTTCCTTCAGACTGTTGAAATCCACAAATAGTTCACAAAGGACTTCCAGTTTGTCAGTAGGAGTAGTGAGAGTCTTTGTGGGTTCAACATAGAACACATCAGAGAAGTCTTTTCTTTGATGAGAAGAGGAAGCCATTTGTTACTAAGATGAGATTTTTTGAAAGTTTAGGGTTTTTGAAGGTTTCAGAGAAAACGCAAGAGTGAGGGTGAAATTTTTTTCCAGTAAAACTGCAATTAGGGTAAAAAGTGAAAGTGAAAAGGAAACGTTACATATATAGGAAAAAATGCATTTAATTAACTGAGAAATTAGTGGGAAAAATTAAGTTTAAAAACATAATGATTATATGCAATAAATGCGCTGACATAGGGTAAGGCATAAAAGATTCTGGAACAGTTACCCAAGAGATTTTTGCCTTTTTGGTGTCAAGTTAGCCGTATCAGTTTCCCAGAGGATCAACAGATGTCCTTCTGTAGAGGACGGTTGTCCAATGCATGTTCTATCACTCTTCAGAATTTGGACACTTGTTTTAATTCTGATGGGAATCCTTAGAGCTTTGTTGACACTTGTTGATTTGAAGATCTGCATGTTATTCCTTTGAACAGAAGTTCTTATAATGAAACAGTTAGAACATAGTATCTTCTGAGATAACATTATAGAGGATTATTTTCAGAACTTCTAAGAGGTAACGACATATAATTAAAACATTTTCATTCTGGACATAACTTCATGCTAAGGTTAGTTAGTATGAAATTAAATCTATCTTCAGGAAGGGGTTTTGTAAAGATATCAGCCCATTGGTGATTTGTATCTATGAATTTTAACATTAAAATTCCATTCTGAGTATAGTCCCTAATGAAGTGATGTTTAACTTCTATGTGTTTAGCTCTAGAATGTAAAATTGGATTTTTAGAGAGACAAATAGCAGAAGTATTGTCACAGAGGATGGGAATGTTACTCTCATAAATATTGAAATCCTCAAGCTGATTTTTCATCCATAGCATCTGAGTACAACATCCAGCTGTTGCAATGTATTCAGCTTCTGCAGTTGATAATGATATGGTTGACTTTCTTTTGCTGGACCAAGAGATTAGATTGTCTCCCAGAAATTGACAACTTCCAGAAGTACTTTTTCTTTCTGTTCTATCTCCAGCAAAATCAGCATCACAGTATCCTACAAGGTTATACTCTTCGGATCTTCTGTAATACAGACCAAGATTAGTAGTACCTTTCAGATATCTAAAGATTCTCTTAACTGCTGTTAAGTGAGTTTCTCTAGGATCTGATTGGAATCTAGCACATAAACATACGCTGTATAGAATATCTGGTCTAGAAGCAGTTAGATAAAGAAGAGATCCAATCATACCTCTGTAGAGCTTCTGATCTACTTTCCTACTTACCTCTTCTTTCTCCAGAATACATGTAGGATGCATAGGAGTTTTAGATATTGTGCTTTCTGATAGATCAAATTTCTTCAGAAGTTCTTTTACATATTTGCTTTGATGGATATACGTTCCTTCTGATGTTTGATTTATTTGAATTCCCAGAAAGAACTTTAGTTCTCCCATCATGCTCATTTCAAATTCTGCCTGCATAGACTTAGCAAATTCCTTTCCCAAGGCACTTTTAGTAGAACCAAAAATTATATCATCTACATAAATTTGACATATCAGAAGATCATTTTTAATGTTTTTGCTGAAAAGAGTTGTATCCACTTTCCCTCTAATGAACTTATTTTCCAGAAGAAAAGTACTTAGTCTTTCATACCAAACTCTGGGAGCTTGTTTTAAACCATATAATGATTTTTTGAGTTTGAAAACATGTTCTGGAAATTTTGTATTTTCAAAACCAGGGGGTTGGTGTACATACACTTCTTCATCAATATAACCATTTAAAAATGCACTTTTGACATCCATTTGATATAGAATGATATTATGATTTACAGCAAATGAGATTAGAAGTCTAATTGATTCTAACCTGGAGACTGGTGCATAGGTTTCTGTATAGTCAATTCCTTCTTGTTGACTATAACCTTGTGCAACCAGTCTTGCTTTGTTTCTGACAACTTCTCCTTGCTCATTTAGCTTGTTTCTGAATACCCACTTGGTGCCAATGATGTTGAATCCTCTGGGCCTTGGAACTAGATCCCACACATCATTTCTGGTGAATTGATTAAGTTCTTCTTGCATAGCCAGAATCCAATCATTTTCTGAGAGAGCTTCTTCTACAGACGTTGGTTCAATCAGAGAAACAAGTCCCATTAAAGATTCTTCAGAGTTTTTGAATGATGATCTTGTTCTGATTGGTTCATCTTTCTTTCCCAAGATTTTATCTTCTGGATGATTAATATTGCTTCTGGATAGTTTTTTCTGAGTGGGTTCTTCAGTCGTTGTTGGAGAAACTGTATTGTTTTGATCTTTATGTGATTGATCTTTAGGAGTTCCATTTGTAGAGATTTCTACTTCTATATCTGCAATTAATTTATTCTGCTTTGGTTTTTCAGAACCAAGCTTATCATCAAATCTGACATAAATAGATTCTATCACAATGCGTGTTTCTGTATTGTATACTCTGTATCCCTTAGAACGTTCAGAGTATCCTAACATATAACACTTTTGTGCCTTAGAGTCAAATTTATTCAAATTATCAATAGTATTTAAGATAAAACAAATACATCCAAAAGGATGAAAATATGAAATGTTGGGCTTTCTGTTCTTCCACAATTCATAAGGAGTCTTTTCAAGAATAGGTCTTATAGAGATTCTATTCTGAATATAGCATGCTGTATTTACTGCTTCTGCCCAAAAATGTTTAGCCATATTAGTCTCATTGATCATGGTTCTGGCCATCTCTTGTAATGTTCTATTCTTACGTTCTACAACCCCATTTTGTTGTGGAGTTCTAGGACAAGAAAAATCATGAGAGATGCCATTTTCATTAAAAAATGATTCTAATTGTTTATTTTCAAATTCTCCACCATGATCACTTCTGACTTTAATGATTTTAGATTCCTTTTCATTTTGAACTTGTTTGCAGAAGTTAGAAAATACAGCAATTGACTCATCCTTGTGTCTAAGAAACTTTACCCATGTCCATCTGCTAAAGTCATCTACGATCACCAATCCATACTTCTTGCCACTGACAGAAGCAGTTTTCACTGGTCCAAACAAGTCAATGTGCAGAAGTTCTAATGGTCTAGAGGAAGATACAACATTTTTAGCTTTAAAACCAGGTTTTGAAAATTTGCCTTTCTGGCATGCTTCACACAGAGCTTCTGAGTTGAACTTCAAATTTGGAAGTCCTCTGACTAGATTGAGTTTGTTAAGTTGAGATAATCTTCTCATATTAACATGTCCCAATCTTCTGTGCCAGACCCATTGCTCAGTTTCCACAGACATTAGACATTTTACATTTTGAATTTTTAATTCTGAAAGTTTTATTTTATAAATGTTGTTCTTTCTCTTCCCACTAAAGAGGATTGTTCCATCTTTCTGACTAACAGCTTTACAGAACTTTTGACTAAAGATTATGTCATAGCCATTATCACTTAATTGACTTATGGATAATAAGTTATGCATTAATCCTTCTACTAATAGAACATTGGAGATAGAGGGAAGATTTCCATTACCAATAGTTCCAGAGCCAATTATTTTTCCTTTTTGATTTCCTCCAAAACCTACGTGACCTCCATATTTTAATTCAAGACTTTGGAACATATGCTTTCTTCCCGTCATGTGTCGTGAGCATCCAGAGTCCAGGTACCATGATTGGTATTTTAGTTTTGCTATTAAAGACATCTGCAACATACACAATTTTATCCTTGGGTACCCATATTCTTCTGGGTCCTTGTTTGTTAGTTTTTACAAACTTCTGATTTATTTTATGTTTCAAATCAGAATTTGTGGAATAAGATGCCTCACTAGTGTATATTAGATCATGGTTATGACCATAGGTGAAGTGAGAACTTAGAGGAGTATTGGTATTTATGACAGTGTCATCAATCTTTTTAAACTTCAGAGTTTCTTTAGTTTTCACATAGCCTATGCCTCTTCTTTCATTTCTGCTAACTCCATAGATCATAGATGCAATTTTGCTTCTATCTATGCTTTTAGCAAGAAATTTTTGAAAGCTATAGTCATACTGTTTTATGATACTGTCAGAGTTGATTAGATCTTCTAATTCAGATTCCTTCTGAGCTTTAAGTTTTTCAAGAGAGTTTTTACATTCAAATATGTTTTCTTTCAGCTCAGAGTTTTCAGTTTTTAGTTTTCTAACTTCTTCTAATTCAGATACCAGACTTTGTTTCATGTCTTTGTATTTGAATTGAAGCTTCTGATATTTTTCAAGAATTTCTGAGAGGCTAACTTCTAATTGAGATCTGGAAAGCTTAGAAAATACCTCTTCTGAATCTGATTCTGATTCTGATGTGTGATCATCTTCTGGTATGTTTGCCATTAATGCAATATTAGCTTGTTCATCTTCAGAATCTGACTCTGCTTCAGATGATTCAGAATCATCCCATGTTGCCATGAGACTCTTTTTCTTTTCTCTATTGAATTTGTTTCTGGGTTTCTCTTTCTGAAGTTTTGGACATTCACTTTTGTAGTGTCCTGGTTCTTTGCATTCGTAGCACACAACTTCTTTGCTTCTGGGTTTCTTGTGACCAGATGTTGATTCAGAATAATTTTTTGTTCTTCTGGTATTTCTGAACTTCTTCTGACGATGCTTCCAGAGTTGTTGAACTCTTCTGGATAGAAGAGATAATTCATCTTCTTCTGATGAACATCCAGAACTTTCTTCTTCTTCTGCCTGTAAAGCTTTAGAAACATATTTGTTAGATTTAAGAGCTACAGACTTACCTTTCCTCTGGGGTTCATCTTCTTCTAATTCAATCTCATGACTTCTCAAAGAGCTGATCAGTTCTTCTAAGGAAATTTCATTCAGATTTTTTGATAGCTTTAAAGCAGTGACCATGGGCCTCCAAGCTTTTGGTAAACTTCTGATGATTTTCTTCACATGATCTACTGTTGAGTAGCCTTTGTCCAGAACTTTTAGTCCAGCTACCAGGATTTGGAACCTTGAGAACATTTTTTCAATTGTCTCATCTTCTTCCATCTTGAAAGCTTCATACTTCTGGATGAGAGCTAGAGCTTTAGTTTCCTTGACTTGAGTATTGCCTTCATGTGTCATCCTCAGAGAATCAAACATGTGTTTAGCTGAGTCCCTGTTTGTGATTTTCTCATATTCTGTATATGAGATAGCACTTAGAAGTATAGTTCTAGCTTTGTGATGATTTCTGAATTCCTTCTTCTGCTGAGCTGTCATATTTTTTCTTTCAATCTTCTGACCATCTGCTTCAACAGGATGAATGTATCCATCAGTCACCATGTCCCAGAGATCTCCATCTAGAGCTAGAAAGAAACTCTCCAGAACATCCTTCCAGTAGTCAAAATTGTCACCATTGAACACTGGTGGGTTAGCGTTGATCTTGTCATTCTGGTAGTCATTGTTGTTATTTCCAGCTTCTGCCATGTGTTTAGCTTCTGGATCTTTTGCTGACACGGTTAAGTGTTATTCTCAGAACCTAGCGCTCTGATGCCAATTGAAGGTGCGCAAAACACGAGGAAGGGGGTTGGAATTGGGTTTTCTTTAACAACTAAAAATTACTTCTAATGACACGTTAATTTATCCTGGTTCGTTTGAACTCAAACTACGTCCAGTCCACCCGCCAAGGTGATTTTGCCTCTACTGAGGTCTTAATCCACTATTCAAATTGAATACACACAAGACCTATAGTCAATGTCCTCTTGAGTCTTATGACTAAACTTAGTCACTCAAGGAATAAAATAACTATTACAATGATAATAATGAAGTAACTAAAAATGCTTCTTGATAAGCAAGGGTCACTAGGTGAAAGTTACAGTATGTAAGCACAAGTTGATTCAGTCTTTTTGCGTGAGTGTATTGTAGTGTACTTCAATTCTTCAAATGAAGTCCTTTATATAGTCCATGAATGAATGTAGCCGTTGGAGACATCTTGAGATAAATTTAGGATATAAGTTAATACCATAAATTCCTTCCATAAACAGAGATACTTGTCTTGACCATTAATTAAAATATTCTTTAATTAATGTCTTCATTATGAATATCAACATCTTCTAAGCGGAGATCAGAGATCATAAATATTTGATGCGCAGCTAATAAATATGTTATTAAATGATGGATTTTCCTTTGAGAGTATCTTCTGTATGTGGCTTAATGAGTCTTCTAATCAAGTACGTTTTACTTAAATGGATTGATCTTCTACACACGAATAAAGATATTTATTAGAACTTCTATTCTATAAAAGACTTTGTTATCATCAAAACACTTGGAGGTTCAGAACCATAATTGTTCTAACAAATAGGGAGTGTTTTCTTTTCAAAGTTGATTTTTAAAAGACTTACGATAATGCTTCTTGGGGCTTTCTTAAGAGTTGGGTTTTGTGGGTGTTTGGATGGGTTGGATGGAAGCTTTGATTTTCACTAGTAAGATGTCGGTGTTGGTTAATGGTAGTCCTACTAAGGAGTTTGTGGTTGAGAGAGCATTGAGATAAGGTGATCCTCTCTCTCCTTTTCTTTTTGTCTTAGTGGTGGAAGGTTTGATAGGATTGGTGAAAAGGTCGGTAGAATTGGGGAATCTTAAGGGTTTTAATTTTGATGGTAATTGTTTTGTGGATATCCTTCAATTTGCGGATGACACTTTATTGATCGGGGATGGAAGTTGGAAACACATTTGGGCTATAAAGGTGGTTTTGAGGGGCTTTGAATTAGTTTCAGGTTTGAGAATTAATTTTCACAAAAGCAAAATTATAGGGGTGAATATTAGTTCTAACTTCATGGATTTGGCCTCCAATTTTCTCTCTTGTAGGAAGGAAGATAGAAATTTCACTTTCTTTGAAATTTCGGTTGGAACTTTTGTTAACAAAGCCTCATTGTGGTCGGGAGTGTTGTTGAAGTTGAAAAAGAGGTTACTTTGTTGGAAAATCGTTTTCTTAGCTTAGGAAGAATAACACTATTAAAATCGGTTCTTTGTAGCCTTTCCATATTTATGCTCTCTTTCTATAGAGCTCCGACTAAGATAGTTATAAATATTATTTTGATTCAAAGTAACTTTCTTTGGGGCGGTTCGAAAGAAATTAGAAGAATTCATTGGGTGGGTTGGAATGATGCTTGTCTCCCCATTGAAGTTGGTTCCCCATTGAAGTCGGTGGTCTTGGCATGAGAAGATTGATGATTTTAATGCAGCTCTTCTCCATAAATGGAGGTGGAGAATTTTGTCAGAATCTAACTCTCTTTGGCTTAATGTTTTGAAAGCTAGATACAACGATATTCATTTAAAAGTGGTGTGTGAGGAAGTGGCTATAGTTGAGGAAGTCATGTATCGAAGTGGTGGAGGGATATAATTAATTTGGAAATTATTTTTCGGAAGACATTTTTTTTGTCTAATTGTAAATTTTCTATCGGAAATGGTTTTTCCACTTCTTTTTGGCATTCTTGTTAGTTTCTCGATAAACCCCTTAAATATTGTTTATCTTTGGCTTACGAAGCTTCTTAAAGTAGTTTCAGTAGCTTGTATGGGAGGTTGGATTGGAGGAGAGTGGATGTGGGGGCATTTCGGCGTGTGTGTGTGGGGGGGGGGGGGGGTTGCATAATGGGACGGTGGCTTCGAAAATAATGGGGTTGGCCGAGTTGCTTTGTGGAGTTGGTCCAAATTTTGGGGGCATTGATCTGGTGTCGTGGTACCCCAATTTCAGGGCTGATTTTTCGGTTCATAGTTTTTGGCATTTGTCGGGTAAGTTTCAAACTCCTTATGGCCCTTTTGACACCTTTATTGATGCATTTTCTTTAGTTTGAAAGACGGGTGTTCCTTCTAAACATAAGGCTTTTGTTTGGAGGTGTTTTATTCATAGATGCATTATTTATTTGAGGTTGTTATTTCCCTAATAATAACGTTAGTTGTGCTTTTTATGGTGATTTTACTGAATCGGTAAATCACTTATTTTTGCGTTGTGGCATTTCAAAGTTAGTGTGGAAGGAAGTTGGAGGGTGGATTAGTTTTAACGATTTGGATGCTTCTAATATGAAAAAGAGTTTTTTGGGTTGTTTGAATTTGGTAAACGGAAGAAGTTGAGAAGAGGTAAGGAGGGTGTTGTTTGGATGGCAACATGTTGGAGTTTGTGGCTTTTAAGGAATGTATAATTATTTTTCGGAACACTTCTTGGAATGTTCTTGATACCGTCTGAAGCATTAAGTTTTTGGTTTGAAAATGAATGTTCATAGGGAAGATTACACATACCATTTGTAATTTTTATGAGTTTAACAAATTCTCGTTGTTGTATCTTTCTTAAATTTCAATTGATGTGTAATTTTCTTTTCCGAGCTTTGTCTCGTCTTTTGTAAGCAGGTTTTGTGAACTCTAAGTTCTCTATTATATTCGAATCTTGCTTATCAAAAATAACACGATTCTTTATTTTCTCTACTGTTTTCGGTTGAGAAAATAAATGATCATCTAATAAGATATTAAATCTCAATCATTTATTTTAAATCAAACGATTGTTATCTCTCCCTCTCACTTTCATATAAGATTACCTCATATATATATATATATATATATATATATATATATATATATATATATATATATATATATATATATATATATATATATATATATATATATATATATTATTTTGTCTTTTGAAAAATAGTGAGTATTTATAACTGAATTGAAAACTGACAGTGATTTTTAATATGGGAAATTATTATTTTTGGAAATCATGTGCAACCTGAGTATGCATAGTTGCACGGACACATTACTCCTAGTGGGCATCGTATAAATTAATTGGACAGTATCCTCTCTTTTCATGTAGCTATCTACTTATAATCATGAGTGTAATTTCTTGGAAAAAAATGTTGGTATAACCTAAAGATAAATTTTTGTTCAAAAATTGATTTTATGTTGCATAAATTCAAAATAATTAGTATAAACCAAATGACTCGTGCTCCTTATTCATTTTAAAAGGTTTAAGTTTGTTTAAGCACTATTAAATTTGTACAATTGATATGAAAAAATAAAACAGACAAAATAGTTCGTACATAGTCAGAAGTTAGATGAAGTGATTTCAATTTTCATGGAAGCAATAAATGACTGAAAGCTAAAATGATATCTAAGTTAAATTCAGATGAAAAGGGAGAGAAGAGAAGAAGCACTTGCAAGAATTATAGCTAGACATATTCTTCTTCAATGTGTACCTTGTTGCTATGTTTCATATTATTGGGAGGAGTTGTTTCCTACACAACTCATGCTATAGCAATTCCACCAAATGTTTCATTTCCAGCAGTGTTTGCTTTTGGAGATTCAATCATGGATACAGGTAACAACAATAATAACATGAAAGCATTTGCTAAGTGCAATTTTCCTCCGTATGGGAAAGATTTCAAAGGAGGCATCCCAACAGGTCGGTTTTCCAATGGAAAAGTTCCATCAGACATTTTAGGTACGTCATGGAAGGCATTCTACCGTATAAAATCTTATAAAATATTTATCACGGTTAAATAATAGTTAAAGTTAAATATGCTCTTCATTTATTTTGTCAGTCGAAGTATATGGCATTAAGGAAGATCTTCCTGCGTATTTGGATCCAAATATCCAACCTAACGATCTCATCACCGGTGTTTGCTTTGCATCTGGCGGCGACGGATATGATCCTCTCACAGCTCAAATGGCGGTAAACATGCCTTCTTTTTTTTTATTTCCATAAACTGATTTGAATAACTTTTCATTTTTTTTCTTTCTATTCCTTACTAATTAATTATGTCATTGTTCTATATCATATAACTAGGCAGTTGTATCACTGTCCCGTCAAATAGAATTATTCAAAGAATACATAACAAAACTAAAAGGACTTGTTGGAGTGGATAGAGCAAACTTCATCATAGAAAATAGTATCTACCTTGTTGTTGAAGGAAGCAATGACATTTCCAACACATATTTTTTTACTCATGTTCGAGAATTACAATACGATATTCCCTCTTACGCGGATCTCATGCTCAGCGCCGCTACAAATTTCATAACGGTACGTCCCTACTCAAAATATCGCGTTTCAATGAAGTAACAAATATGAATATGGTAATTTTTCATGTGTAGTTTGTCCGACTAATATTATGGTAATTTTTCTCGTACAGTTTGTCTGATTATTATTGATATATTTCTGACTTAAACGTTGTAGTGTTCTGAATTAACTGATGTTTATATTTTCTCGTGAATATAAATAAAAGGAAATATATAAACTTGGTGCAAGAAAGATAGGAGTATTCAGTGCTCCACCAATTGGATGTGTGCCTTTTCAAAGAACAGTTGCCGGAGGAATTGAGAGAAAATGTGCAGAAAATATCAACGATTTATGCAAGATATTTAACACTAAATTATCAAAGGAGTTGAGTTCTCTTAACCACAATTTGATTAATTCAAAGATCGTTTACCTTGATGTTTATACACCTCTTCTAGACATCATTGTAAATTATCAAAATTATGGTATGATATGAATTCTCCTTTTTATTACAATTTGTTTTAGTATATAATTAATATGCTATGACATTAATGTAGAAAATTAATGTATATTGTTTTACAATGGCAGGTTATAAAGTTGCAGACAAAGGATGTTGTGGCACAGGTGAACTAGAGGCATCAGTGTTATGCAATCAATTCTCTACTACGTGTGAAAATACTAATGACTATGTTTTTTGGGACAGTTTTCATCCCACAGAGAGTGTCTATAGGAAGCTTGTAGATTCTCTTGCTAAAAAATATTTGCACCAATTTCTCTAGGTTTTTTTTTTCTTGGGTTAGTTTGAAATAAACAACTCACTTGCATGTTGGGCTTAACAAGTTGTTGCATAACAAATTTATTTGGTGTTGAAGGAGGAAAGTGTAAGAAATGTTTGAGTTTAAAAGATGAAATTGAAGACTTTTGAAATTATTTTTATAGACCCCACAATAGAAAGAGGTTTAGTTTATTACGGGGATAATTTCTCTACCCATTATAAAAAATTGGGTAATGTACCTTCAACAAATCTAATGTCATATCATTTTATTATATTTATTTATTTATTTAATAGTTCAATTTATAGATTTCCAATGAAATTTACTCTATGTGTAACTGTATCCAACTTTTTGAAATGGGTAGATAAGAATTCACTTTATTTATGACTATCTTCTCCGAAAATTTAGTATTGTCATTTCTTTTTCTAACTATTATGACTATTGTGATATTTGATCTAGCTAAGAAGTTCACAAATGATTGTCATGTCATGAATATATTACATGCAACAATTTTACTTCATTCCTTTTATACACATTATACAATTACATTATTATTATTGATATATGCTTCGTGTTGAAACTAGAGTTGATATGAAAGTATTTGCGGTTGTTCAGATTTTTTGATGTGGTGTAGAGGGGGTTGAACTGCAAGTTTAAGACTCCAACGCTCTAGTCAGCATGAGAGTGAAAAAAGGTGTTTGAATGAAAAAAGATTTGAATACATCTGAAGTGACATGCTTTCCTCTTTAAATAGGAGAAATGGTTGGCAACAAAACATGTGTGGAATGTCGTAGAATGCGATCAACCTTTAGATTGATATGTGTGTTTGTCATGGCATTCGTGTGAAGGATTGCGAACGGCCTAGAACAATTGTCCCCCAAGCCCTTGGTTATGCTTTGTAGGGTAAGAGTTTGTGACACGTACTCTTCCCTGACCACAAAGTTTGTTAGCTTGGAAATTCTAGACAATATGTTATCGTTATTTCGAATAGGTGCATTAAACGCCTCCCTTGTAAGACGTAACATAATGTGTGGAATGAGTGACATGTCTCCCTACACTAATCAATAATGATTTTCCCCTTCTTTAGAGCACGCAAGTGTTTTTTGAATTATGTTCAAGGAGATCTCGACCATTGGTGGTGTGGGATGATTGTATGATCCTTAATGCTCGAGTATGGTATAAAGGGCTTTTGAAGATTTTGCTTTTTATGTTGTTAACGACCTACAAAAAGTGTAATTCGGCTTCATTTTAAATTCTTATTTAAAAGAGTTCTTATTTAAGTGTTGGATCAAGTTCATACGACTTTGTTCGTTAGCAGTGGTCTTGCATGTTTATCGTTCCTTCCTTTGAGTCTAATGTTAAACGTTATCATTTTGCTCATGTTCACCTTTTATAGGGTTTCTAAGATAGTGAGTGTCACATCTCGAAATATACAAACCTCACGAGCATTCGTGGGTCTGCGAAAATGATTGAGCAGAGTTGCCACCCAACTTGATTTATTCAAAAGAAGGAAAGGGAAAATATCGATAAAACCCTTAAAAGAAAAAAGAAGATGGTCGTCCCAATCAAATTCGGGTTTGAGAGTCGGTTACACAAGGGGAAGGTATTAACACCTTTCACGTTTGTTGTACTCAACCGAAACCTTTTAGTTAAATTTTTAATTATATGTTAGTGTATGTCAATTGTTTTCTTCAAGTGATAAAAGTGCAAAAGGAAAAGAAAAGGGGTCGCAAGAATGTTTTTATTAGGGTGCTTGACGAGATTACGGGCCTTACTCCTACATATCCACAGGTACAATGAGAAACTCAAAGCTTTATAGTTTGGCATAGAAAACTACATGTTGGTTGGTTTGTTTTCTTGAACAAGTGTTTAGATCACGTTCTAGAGGTTAAACGTTGGCTTGTATACTCACCGGGGAGGCTTAAGATCTTGTTTGTATCACGGTAGAACAGACTAACTATAACACCCTAAAACCCTGCATGATCTATAATAAAATATCATAGTAAAATAAAACATAAGGCATTTAGGATGCTACTTTCAAACAAACACCTCTGCTCAAACATATGACATGTAACACGTACAATTTGAAAATTATTAGTAATTAATGGCCTATGAACGTACATCTGAAATTCATCTTTATTAAAGCAACAGAAACTTCATCGTACTTAGTAATAAAACATCATATGCTTTAAAGCAACATAATCAACCTCAATTTAAGTAAAATAAAATAATTCTCAATAAAACAAATAAACATAAAAGCATTCCAAAAACCCCACTGTTACATATCAAAGCAGACACTGACACAAAAGCATAAACGGGAGACTTCATCTTCCACTCACAAAGGAGCTCATACTGAGGATTATCTGCATGTTACTTGTAACGCCCTGTTTATTTAATTATTTATTTAATTAAATATTGTCGTATGTTTGATGTTGTTTTGCGTTGAGTTTCTAGGTTGGTTTGAATTAAGTTGAATAAGTCGATTAAGTTGATTTAAGTTGTATTGTTGTTACTTGGACAAAGTTAAATTAATTAAGTTGCGGGTTATTAGTAGAATTGTGTTAATTGATAAATGGGCATGTTGGAAATTAGAAGTAGTAATTATGGGGGTGTGTGGGTTTAGCCTAATAGAATTATTAAGATGAATTAAAAGAAAACCTTAAGTAATTAGAAAATATAGAAAAAAGGAGTTATCAGTAAAAGAAGGAAAAACAAGAAGTTGAGAAATAGAGGTTACGTGAAGTGCTTAGGAGAAGGAAAAACTAAGGTTTCGATCAAGTGTTAGAGTCGCCTTCAATCCAAAGGTAAAGGTGGGGTTCTAACCTTATAATCAGGATTATATGATGAATTCGTATGAGATTGAGTGCATGATTGTTGCTATCAGTTGTTGTTTTGAGTTGATGAATAAGTTGTTTTTATGAATAAGTTATTTTGATGAATAAGTGGTGTTTATAAATAAGCTTTTTTAGATGATTAAGAAAATGATGATTTTGTTGGGTTGTTGTTGAATTGTATGTAGGTTTATTGGTAAAGTAGTCGGAGAAAGAGTTGGACTAAGAAGAGTTACATAGATGAAGAAGGGAGAAACAGAGAGCATTGCAGGTTTGGTTGTGGGACGACCGTCGCATAAGCCTGACGTCTGTCAGGGAACTGTGACGTTCATCATATCCCTAGGACGATCGTCACAAGCCCAATTGTGACGAGGGTCACACTTAGTGTGACGATGGTCACACAGGGTTCTGAGGGAAATTATGGATTGGTTTCTGCGTTTCATTTTCTCCTGTATGCTAAGTTTTGGTCTGTTATAAAGTAGCAGGGGTCTTATTAATCAATTGATAGGGAGTTGATAAGTAATTAGGCATTGAACCAGTAGAAGAAAAATAAGTAACAGAAGAGTAGAATTGGTAGTAGGTTGGTATGTTGGATGTTGTTATGGACTAAAAAAAACATGGTAATAAATTAATAAATAGTAGTAATAACATAACATATTAATTAGTTTAATTAATCTTCTTAGTCGGGACTTTGTAAATAAGAGTGTGGTATAATTGTTATACTTGTGTTGTGTTGTTTGCTGCAAGTTGAAAAGTTGCTGGTTGTTGTTGTATGTTGCAGTGCCTTATGAATGGCAAGATTATGAGTTGCAGGCCTTTGGCCAAAGTTGATGTTGTTTTGTTTCTATGTTTTATGGTTGTTGTTGTTTGATAATCATGTTGAGTTACATATCATATCATTACTTAAGTTGGAGCTGTTTGCTCAGTAAGTTGGCCTGGATGGGAAAAATAAGTTGAAGGCTTATTGTCGCTCCCGAGATTTTCATCCTAGTACAAACGCGAAAGTGGCGCGGAAAAGGTAGAGTCGCCAGTCAGACATTTTTATCCTGAATGAATGGGAAAGGTAATGCTGCACAAACCTAAGGAAGAAGGAAATGACAAGGTCCTACGAACCAAAGATCTGGGTTCGGGAGTCGGTTATGACCTGGGAAGGTATTAACATCCCAGACCGTCCACCGTACGCGACGGGATCCACGCTTGTTTGTCTATTTCAAAGGGTGAGGAAATAAGATGTTGCTGAATAAAGACCACTAACTGGACAGGAATAAGAATGGGATCTGGAATGGAAATAAAGAGGGAAATGTAGGAAAAAATAAAGAATGTGCTCGAATGGGCCCTACCCCGCTGCCTACGTACCTCATCGGGAAAATGAGGATCAGAGTCGACATAGTTCGCCTAACTAAGGCGGGAACTATTTGTTTGTGTTTTTTATAGCTGGAACTGCTTATGTTTATGCTCAGGTGTTGCAGGCTCGTCTGGAACGAGTGCGTTTACCGTCTTGCATGCGAGACAAGTCTTCGCAAGTTCACGTTGAGAATGAATGAGGTGAGAAAAGAAGTTCTCGCAGGAAAGTCGCTTATTGTTTGTTGTTTTGTCTTTTAAGAGTTTTGTATGAATTTGGCACACGGAGGTGAATTCAAACTCTTTTCCATGGAATGTGTACTTGCTACTACATTCTAATATGAAATTATAGAACAAGCACACCAAGCAAGGAAAATTTATCCAAGACTTGTTTCCAAGGATTAGGGTCTAAGTTCGCTAGCTTGTTGAACTTTATTAAGTGTTTTTTGTAGCTTTTATAAAGAAGTATCTTTTAGATTTTTCTTTGTGAAACAACCAATTGATAAGACTTGTACATCATGCTAGACAAGCCTACACTACTCCAATATGGAATGAATGCAAGTGCCCCATGGAATAAGGCTATACACAAGGGATCCTTTCATGCATTTATTAAGTCTTTTTGGATTTTGTTTGAAGATGAGAAGAAAAAGACTCAAAAGGCAAAAGGGAAAAACTAAGGGGGACTAAGACACAACCCTAAGTTATTTATCATATACAAAAGTGTGTTCCTATGGTTAATGAGGTATTCTAACCTAAGGAGAAGAAAAGAGCAATCCATAATTCAACTTACTTCTTAAGGAAGTTAAGTTGAAATCTAAAGAAAGAAAGGGGTCCTATGAACAAAGCACCAAGGTGCTAAGGCAAAAGAAAATAAATGCATGAAATAATAAGAATAAATTGATTACCTCATCTTCCCCCTACAAAAAAAATATTACTATGATGGAGAAAAATGAACAATTATAGCATGGCAAAGCTTCCAAACAACTCACACTATCTAATGAGGATGTTAGTGAACTCCTAAGACAAATACCTAAGCCTAAGGAAACCTATAAGATGGTAAACTTAAAAAGTCAGTAGCTAAACTCAACTTAAGTATTCTAAAGCTACAAGAATGAACAATTTCAAACTATGCCCTAAAAGGAAGCTAAACCCTAATAAGAGTTAAAGTGAAGTTACATGAAGAAACCTAAATGGTTAAGTATGCTAAACTTATATAAACCCTAAGGTGAATAGAAAATCCAGGGGCTAACACTTAATGAAAGTATCCTATGATGAAAAACAAGATGGGAGAAAATAGATTCAAGTGAAAGGAATTCAAACTCTATGTGGAATGATGTGAACATAAGAAGATATGAATATTGAACTTCAAAGGAAGGGAAAAGACTTAGAATAAAACTCAAACATGACCAAGAGGATTTGAATTCCCCATACAAAAACCAGGGGCTTGATGAAGTTTTAGAATGGAATTAGAACTCACAAATGACCTTCAAATAAGGTGGTATGGAAGCATTAGGATTAAGGATACCAAAATATTAAGTATGAAGCATTAAGAGGGCATATGACACTAAATGAAGCCTAAGGACTCATGACTTGAAATGAACACTTGAGAATGTGCATAAAACACTTATGAAGTGTGTGGAAATTATTTAACAAGCATGACATGGTCACAAAGTTGGTTTTGAGGGGTTAAGATGGAGGATGAAGAAGAATTACGTCAAAAGGAGGCAAAGGTAACTTAGGACTCAAGAAAACCCTAAAACCAAAAGATAAAGACCTATTGAGTGTGCTCTACACTTAAGGGCCAATAATATGACCTATAAGACTCAGAATCAAAACCTTAGAGCAATGGCATGAATGCCTTATTCAAATTGAGTGAAGGAAGCTTGTAAAAAAGGGCCAAAAAAAGACTTAGGGCCTAAGTAACTTGATAAAAATATCAAATGACTTAGAAAGATTATGAAATTTAATATTGGACATCAAAATCCAGAGAATGACTTGTGTACAAAAATTCTCATGAAAAATCCTAATTTTGAATGGTCAAAGGAACACTAGAATGCAATTAGGGTTTATTGGGACCTATGTGAAGGGATTGACTCAAAAGTACCTAAACATGACCAAAAAATCCAGAGAAAAATATTTTGAAGAAGTATGATGAAACATTAAGAGTATGCAATAAGAATTGGGTCTTTATCATTTTTAGTTTAGGAGAAAACAAATGTACAAAATTATTGGTTCAAAATGGAGAAATTATGAAACAATTAAAAGGGAAATTAATTCTGTCTTCAAAAATGAATAAAAATAAAATCTAAAAATATGGCAAATTAGAGAAAAATTAGAAGAGTGCTCATGAATTTATTTGGAATTTTCTAAGGCTTTTTGGCATTTTTTTATAATAGGAAACAAAATTGGAATATAATGGAAAAATAAAAGAAAAGAAATAATACTAGGAGGTGCATATAGGAAGAGATTCAGTTCAGAATGACTGGGCCCTATGTACGTGGGGTGTAACTAGCAAAGAAGCCCAAGTCCAAAAGCAAGTTGACACACGCATATTACCATGGACCTCAGGTCAGTAGTTGACCTCAACAAAACCATTGGATTGATCCAGCTCACCTGATGAAAAGATCTGATGGACACTAAATGAAGACCTATGCTATCACGATACACTCACACACACCTGAGAACTTATGATCCTAAACGAAGGCACGTGCTAAACCTCGTGTTCATTTATTTGTTGGCGCTATAGGAGCCCTTAGATCATCCTCATCGTGTGGACCTAATATAACTGATCTTTAAACCCTAGCCAAAACCCTCAGGTCACCTTGTCTGTCGGAGAACGACCTCTGGTCGTCTTCTCCGGCCATCCTCACCATAAGCTAACAATCCACATGCCTAAAAATGCTCTACAAACATATCAATGTAAAGAGGACGTGGTACTAATCACAAATATGGCTTCGGAATTCCTAAATAATGCACACTGAGAGAGGATCGAAGAAAATAAACATTGCCCTAAAATATTCACATGCCTCTATAAGGCCTAATTACTAACCAAGACAGTTCGTTCTTGCTTATTACACTTAAATTCACAACATATGGTCATTATTTCATGCATTACAAGTTATACAGATCAGAAACTCAAACCTGGTGATGTAGAGCTTTGAATCGATTTTTGAGAAAACCAAAGGTTCCACTTGTTCCTTCAGTTTAACTATATGGCCAAATAAAGGCTTTGTGGAAGGTGGATTCTTCAAGATCTTGAATTCTGATTCTGAACAGAAGAAGATGTTAATCCTTGGAATTAGTACTCTAATGGTGTTGAACCTTGGATTTCATGCTTCAATGGACTTGAGGATTGATTGAGGATGAGGAAAGTGATGCAATATTGATGAATTCTATGAGATTCTTGCACAAACTCAGAGATCGAAAAAAGAGAGAAAATCGACAAAAAACTGTGGCAAGTGTGAGCAAAACCAATAATTGAAACTTCATCATTCTGTTAGAGTTGTTTATATAGTCTGAGTTAGGTTCTAACTGTTAGAGTTAACAGTTAGAACCATGGTTGGGTTAGTGATGGTGCAATGAGCCTTTGGAGGTGAATTGAGCAACTCAAGTGAACTAAACTCGCATGGCCAATGATCCAATGCAATGAAGCCTCTTGCTTATAGTGAGGTATTGATGATAAATGGTGATCATGAAAAGAATGTTGCTAACATTGGTATTTGCAGCAACATGGTGAACTAATATTCTTATGGTGCAACCAATCATTTCCTACCTTTGGAAGTGTATGACTAGCATAGACAATGTATGATGCACTGGACATGTTTTGAGAAGAGCAACTAGGAGCATGTTGCGTGTGAAGCAAGGCTACACATCGATATTTTGTTCCTAGGGCATAGTGAAAACAATGATACTTGAAGGTGAAGTGCTTGATGATTAGTGGATGGAAAGACTTGATTTTTGTTGCAATTTCAAGATAGAATATCATAGAACACTTTTGATGTTTGAAGTATGCTAAGACAAGACTTGGAAACAACTTAAAAATGGCATAGAACAATCATTCATAGAATTGGACTTTGCCATGCCAATATGGTGATCATGCCTAGCCAAAGGCCCAAGGCATTTCCAATTGTGACATCCCCTCCTTGTGACCTCATATCTCTCAAATGGTTGTTCATATGAAAATATTCGCAACATCAATATTGAAGAAAACATGGCAAGGAACAACTTTCATGTTGGAATTTTTTTCATTTGAGGTAATCTTAATGAGTAAAAATGACCATACTTGTGGCATGACACATGTTTGACAAAATGCAAGGTAAGCCGCGCGCGCAGGCCTTGCCTTGCCCAACCCATGACTTGGCTTTTGCCTTGATTTGTCTAAACTTTGAGTGACCATAACTTCCTCAATTTTGATGCTATGAGTGATTTCCACCTATGGATTTGAAGCTCAAGATGCCCTCTTTAATTGGCTCGAGGTATAATTTTGATAGCCCTCATATTTTGAGAGAAGGCCTCTCTCAAAGATGCTGCAAAAATGGCCAAAACTTGCCATTTTTGGAAACCCTAATTTTCCAAAAATGGTAAGTTTTGGTTTTCTTGATTTCTCTTGATTCCTCCATAATTTATTGATCAAATTTGAACCATAGGATCCTTGTAACCCTAATTTCATGATTTTGATCACAAAAGGTCAGGAGTTAACTTTTTCTTCAGCATGGTTGACGTTTCCCCCAAATCCCTGATTTCCAGTCATCTGGCCAATTAAACCCCTTCCAAAATGAATTTGTGGATGAAATTTGAACCCTAGGCACTTGAAATCATATATAAGACAATGGAATCCACTTTGAATCAAAATTTAATGGAGAAGCCCAGTAGAAGTGAAACCCTAATTTGGCCTTTTTCATCAGGAGATGTTGCACTGCTTGCCTCCTTTGATCAAATCAAATCTTTCCATGACTTGTGGCTTCAAATGAAGACTTGTGGGATGTTGTAAAACCTTTACACAATATTGAGAAGCTTTATGGCCCTTTTATTGCTTTTGCATAGCCTTCAATTTCTCCAATCAATGATCACATACATATGCCTTAGCTATGCTACACATGATGCAATGTTGTTAATTATTTCATGAACTTATGTATGCTAAATGCTATGAAAAATGTTGAGGAAATGAGAGGGCAAATTTTTAGGTATTACACTTATTCCTTGTGTTAGGCCTCTATTAATTTACATGATTAAAATTTGGGAGTTTTGCTCCGATGGTACCACATGCATTGCAAATCTCATGATGACTATGCGTATGCGAATGCAAAAGGATCTCCTGACAAGGAGACTACAAGTATCCCAGATGGCTTGACTGGGAAGAATGGGTGATCACTGCATTGATATGGTTAATCTCCGTGAGAGGAAATAACTCTACGGGGAATGTTGTTAATGATACGCCAGCTTTGGACTGCCGCCACTGCCAAAAATAAATTGGACTTTGAGATTGGAGAGCCAAGACCCTGCTGGAGATGGACCCTTCTTACACTCTGATGGGGAAGTGAAGACCTCCTGACTTAGCTGGGAGCCAGAAGTATGGCACTGTTGAGGAAGCAACCTGCTGGGGAGGAAAGACACTCCTTGCACTGCTGGGGGAATTGCCCTTGTGTTGGGAGAAAACCTCTGCTTGGGGAAGACAAGCATCTTTTGTCATTATTTTTGGGGAATAACTTCAACTTCACTTCTACTGGGGATAACAGGAGACACATGGGAAGGAACCTGATCTTGTTCAAGCATGTTGTTGAAATATTCTTCCTGGAAATTCGTTTTAGCTCTGCTAGCAACTCATGTACCTGCACCTGCGTAAACACAACTGATGGTGCCTGCAATATGGAGAGTTAGTTTGGACATGTATACCCCAGGCTTATGGTATGAATGATCATCCTGGCCACTTAACACCCTTTTTAGAGTTGTATTAGATGTTTCGGTCCTCCTGCATGAGTTAGAAAGAATTCAAATGTTCGCAACACAATATAAATCACAATTTGCTGGACGTTTTTGCAATCAAACAATATTAGATGAAAAAAACAAGAAGCAAATAGTCACAAGTTGATTGAAATTGAACTTTTATTGATTTGGAACATGGCTATGAATATGCATTACATCAGGAAGCAATTCCCTGGAAAGAGGAAATATCCAGAAAAGAAAACAGATTATCCTATTGGCAATGCGAAAAATGGATCTCATCAAGTTTCAACCCGACTATGACTTGTATGTCTTCAAGACTATCTGTTTGCTCTCCCCCTTGAGAAAGGTAATTGAACTGGTCTTCAACCTTTAGAATAACCTTAGTTGCAGGTGGATTACGAATTTCGCAGATCGCAGTCGTTTGTGTTAGTCCCTCTTTTGCATGGATCGCCTTTTTGGGTTTTAAATCCACCGGGATACCCTTTTTTGTCTGAGCTGTCTGATGTGCCTTTTTAACTCAGCGGGTATACATTTTTTTTTCTAGATTTCCCTAATTTTTTCCCGAGCCTTTTATTCTGTTTTTGGCTCGTCGGGATGTCCATTTTTTCCTGGATCTTTATTCTGTTTTTATCCAGCGGGTATTTTTACACAAAGTATTTTCTTACTGCGTTTGCGTTGATAGGGGAATGGAAGTCCTCTCCATCCATGGTTGTTAGCATCAAGGCTCCACCTGAGAAAACCTTTTTAACCACAAATGGTCCTTCATAATTAGGTGCCCATTTTCCCATGTGATCGTTAAGAGGAGGAAGAATCCTTTTCAGCACCAGGTCGCCTAGTATATACCTTTGAGGTCGTACCTTTTTTTCGAAGGCTTGTTTTATACGCCGTTGATATAACTGTCCATGGCATACAACTGTTAGGCGTTTCTCTTCAATGAGGCACAGTTGATTGTATATGGATCGGAGCCACTCAGCTTCATCTAGCTTAATGTCCATCATTAACCTCGACGAGGGGATATCCACTTCAATTGGTAGGACTGCCTCCATACCGTATACCAGTGAGAACGGGGTTGCCCCTGTTGAGGTACGCACTGACGTTCGGTACCCATGTAGCACAAATGGTAGCATCTCATGCCAGTCTTTATATATCACAACCATCTTCTGCACTATTTTCTTGATGTTCTTGTTGGCCGCTGTAAACACCCCAAATTTGCCCTCACTCATTCACACCATGGCTTGTGATCATTTCATATGCATAAATCCAATCATAGCATCTCATATCACATTTTTGATTCATTGCATTGGTTCAAAGTCATCTGCATCTAGGGTTTGTGATCTGAGCAATCCAAGAGCTTCTTGAGCCACTCCAAAGGCCATCAATCACTTCAAAGGGATCCATGTATGTTCAAGCATCATATTATATCCTCTCAAAGTCAAGAATGTCAAAAAATCACAAGAACTGAGAATGGTATGGAAGCAGAGCCAGGCTTGACTGCACAGATGACCTAGAATTAGGGTTTTGGTTTCAGAGGCCACAACTCCAATTTTTTTTGGTCATTCTTGTTTCTATTGGTCTCTATATAGTATAGGGAGTATGCATATCAATTTTCATGAAGAAATTCCATGGGGAAGTCATCTGATCAAGAGTTGACTTTTCAAGCAAGTCAGTGTAAAATCAGGGCATCTGAGGCCCCCAATGACCCAACCAAAGGGTGTTATTCATCATTTTGATTGTATATGATCTTTATTTGATCATATAAGAAGTTGGAAGTTCACAAAATTGAAGAATTTCAAGTCTTTTGCAAAGTTGACTTTTTGGGAAAGTTGACTTTTTAATGAAATTGCCATTTTGGGAAACTTTTTCAACCCTTGCTTTTTGATTCAAAAATGCTTCAAATGAAAAAACTTTGGTCATGAAAGTTGTAGAATGGATCATTCCCTTTTCAAAAAGTACAAGAACATGACCTAATTCATTTTAGATCAAAAGTTATGGCTTGTCAAAGTTGGCTAAATTCACAAAATTTGAAGTTTTCTACCAAAGAGGCATTTTGCAAAATGACTTGATCAAGTGTTCTAAAGACCTCAAATGTGTACAATTTCTTCACAACATGATTACATGACCTCTAAAAGTCAGAATTGGCCCAAGAATATTGCATTTTGGTGCCTTGAACTTCATGAATTTCCAAAGGGGGCAAACATGTACCAACTTGCAAAAATCCATGAAGCCATGCTTCTACTTGTTACAGCTCATAGAATCTGATCCATATGAACTCCATGATCTCTGCTGAACTCAACCATGCCCCTATCACAACCTCACACTTGCCCATACCTCAAGTACACCTAGACTTGACTTTTTGCAAAAAAAACCCATACCAATCCCACAGTGCCACACCAACTCCTCTGACCTCTCTAGTTGTGATAAGTGGACCAAATGAAGGATAACACACAACATACACAAGCCTGAAAGCTCCAAGAAGACAGCATACACAAAAATCCTCACATTTGCAAAAGCTTTCGAATCCTTTGATTTGGTCATCAAACCTTCAAACTTTTTCCACCACTCAACTCCACAAGCCTTGCTGATCATTTCCCTGCCCTCATTTTGCCCTAAAACCTCCACAATCAAAAACACGATTTTCACATTTCATGAACTGAGATTCTGCAAACTCTCCCCAGAGGCTATTTAAACTCCAACCAATCATTGCAAGCTTCTTAGGAGGATCATTGGAGTGGATTTGAAGCAAAGAACTGGCCAGAAAGTCCCTGATTCGAAAGCTCCAGCTCAGGTAGCCATGACATTTATTTTTCCAGAACTCACATTTTATGTTATAGAATGATTCTACATGCTTCACTGATTGCCATGATGTGTTTAGTTTTGAAAATAGTTGAGAAATAAGCATTTCATGAGCTTCTGAAATTTCTGTGTTCTTTTCCGTTTTGCTTCGATTCATGGATTTGATGATGGATAAATGAATTTTGATGGCTGATTCTTGTTGGGGTTGGGGAGAGGATCATTTCTGGAGATTTTTAGGGCCTGGGGATGCGTATTAGGAGAGATAGCTTGAATGGTTGGCCGGAGAAGACGACCGGAACAGTGTTCCGGTCGTCTGAAAGTCATTAGGGTTAATTAATTAGGGTTTAGTCTTAATTATGTGAGTTTAAATTTGAGCCGTCCAAACGCGCGCGTAGTCAACTCCCGCCCCCTGGAATTTGAATCCTGGCCCTTGGATGCGCATACTTTCCCTTTTTTCAGTTTAATTCATTTTATTTTTCATTTAATTGCATTTGTTTTCTTCATTTTATTTAAAATAGTAAAACATTTTCAAAAATTCTGAAAATTTTTATACAAGCTTTTATTAATTTTCAGAAACCAAAAAAATTTTTATTTTTATTTTTTTGCATTAAAAAATATTTTTAAATCATTTAAAAGTTTATTTTTAATTAATTAATGAGAATTAATTAATTAAAAATACTTTTAGGTATTTAAAAATCACCAAAAAATTCATGAAACCTTTAAAATCATTTAGAAACATTGTCCAACCCTCAAACTAAATTTCTTTTTTGATCTTGATGTCTTTTGACAATTTTCCATGGAATTAATTTCATTTCAAGGCAATATTTTGATCCAAACTTCCAAAATTCATTTCTGCCTAACCATTGAGAGTTGGACTTTGATTCTTTTTGCATTGTGTCTTGCATATCATGTAGTTTGTAGGTTTAAATTGGCATGATTTGATCTTGCATTTTCAATTTGTTTGACATTTTTCTTGACAAGGTACCTTAAAACCCTAGCAATCTTAGAAAATTCATAACCCTCATTAGGTTAAGAGTTAGAACCCCCCCTTTGGGCAGTGAGTTTGTGTAGGTTTAGGGTTCCCTTGGATGCATTTTCAATTTTTTATCTTGATGTTTGCTTCTGGTTTTGGTTTTTGTTTGGTGCATTGATCATGAACCCTAATTTGGGCTTCCATTTGCATTCATCTTGCATTTGCTTGCATACCATGACTTGCCATGACATTTTATGCATCCATTTGATTCATTAGACATCTTAAGACATATTAGAACCATGTTTGATCATTGCATCTTGCATTTTCCATGTTGTATTCCATTTGCATTTCATAACTTTTCATGTATGTTCATGGTTCTAAGCATGCTTCTCTTACATCCACATGTTCATTTGATCATTCTCATGCCTTGATTCATGTTTGCATCATCTCATAACATCATTAGTATCATACTTATGCTTCTGGTTTTGATTTGCATCATGTCATTTCATCTCATTTTGCATTGCATTGCATTTCTTTCACTAACTTTTCAGGTGGTAAGTAACTTTGAGAAGTGAATTTGCCTTCACTTCTCACAATTTCTTTTCATCCCTCTTATGCATCATTGCTGCATTTTGTCTTGTGTTTGAGATTGAGCTTGCTCGTTCTTCTTCTTCTTACTTTCTTTCTTCAAGTGACTTGTCTTCTTAAATGAAGTAAGTTACTTTGCTTCTCTTTGCTCCTTTCATCTGCTTCCTGGTGGTTTCTCTGAAGATCTTTCTTGTAAACCTCACAAACCTTAGGAACAACCAAGCATGACAATAATTAGGGTTTTGATTAGTCCCCCATTTAGATTTTACCTTTGTGTCTCATTGAGTCTTCTCTTCTCATCTCATAATCAGGGACTAAACCCTAAAGGCTTTAAGGCTTTGTGATTAAGCTTATGCCTGCATCCTTCTATTAGGATGGAGTGTATAACTTTAATCCTAAGTGTTAAAACCTTGATGTGTTTAACTCCTTTAATCAATTCACTTAATAATCATCAAGACATCAAGCTTGTAACTTGGGCCTTGCATTAGGGTTCTAATTCTTCCTTAATTGGTTAAGAAGGACTAACCCTAGTGTTAATGGACAAGTCCCCCTCAAGTTGTCTTACAAACCCTAAAAATCACTTCATCATCATATCATTAAATAAAATCCACTCAATAAAGGCTTTGTTTTGTCATGGGTTTAATCCCTAATCATGGATTAAGTTGAGGAGCTTTCCTCAGCTTAAACATTCTCATCTATTATCCTTCTATTAAGATGGTGTAATGAGTCTGTTTAATCCCTGATTATGGCTTAATCTCATTACTTAACACTAAACAAAAACAACAAAAACATCTAAATAATCACAAGTAGGTTAATGATCTTAACCCTACACCATGGTGATTAAGTGTGAGAAGCTGACTTCACACTTAAGGTATTCTCATTACCCCTAATCAGAGGGAAGATGTGACGAGTTTACTAAATCCATTGGTTTAGGCTTAAGCTCATTAACTTATGACACACTTTCAAAAGCAATAAAAGACTGAAAACTCAAAAACAGACAATAATCGTCTCCTACGGGATTCTTTTCTCATCTCATTCACTCACAAACGAGAACTCGCTTCTTCCGTCTAATGCAAGACAGTTCGCACCTGATCCAGACAGGTCATACACTTGAGCATAGACAAGCAAGCAGTTCACAAGTCAATTCACCTTTCAGTCTCTTTGGGTCGAACTACGGTGTTCTGACTTCCTCATTGCACGAGAGGATACGTAGGCATAACTTAACAGTTATCGAACAAAAGTCTCTGTATATTCCCCCTCTTTCCAGCATTATTTTCTTAGCCTCATTACTTTGAGCACTTCATTCATTTCTTACACTGACACTATACATATTACACTTCATTTCTCTTACACTGACACCTGTACATTCTTTTCCAGCTCTTTTATACACAAATTGCACTGACACTACCCCTTTAAAACACAAATCTTTTAAGCGTGGATCCCGTCGAGTACGGCGGACAATCTGGGTGCTAATACCTTCCCAGGTTGTAACCAACCCCCTTTCTCAGTCTCTCTGGTTCGCAACCGTCTTATCCATATCTTTCCTAGGTTTATGCAGCATTACCTTTCCTTCGGGATAAAAATGCCTAGCTGGCGACTCTTTCTTCCCTGTGAGTTCACTCCTGTGTGTTCTCACATCCTCCTTTCGCCGACCGTTCGCGTCTGTACCTTTATTTGGGCCATTCCCATTTATCGGGAGCGACAGTTTGGCGACTCTGCTGGGGATATGCCTTATACTGTAACCAGGGCTTCTGGTTCTTTTTGTGGGTTCCTCCTAGCGCTTGTTTGATTTGTGTTTACTGGGGTGTTATGTGCTATTTGTGTGTGTATATTTGCTTTATTTACTGCTTTATGTACAGTTATTTATTGCTTTCTTTACAGCTTCACATATATCATATTGTCATACTGTTCTGGCTGGATCTGGTTTTGTTGCTTTGGTGGGTGGGTGTTCTATTAAGAGTTTAAGGTCCTATACCTGGGACCTGAGTGACACCTAGGCTAGAGTGGTTCATGTTCTTTCCCATTCCATTTCGGTCTAGTGCGGGAATATGAAACACGGTTCAGATATGGGTTTCTTCTTGAGAACTCTGTGCTACAGATTTCCTGTAGTGCTAGGGCTATCTGGGAAGCCTGCTAAGTCTGAATGACCTTTATTATGACCTTCAGAAACTGAGGTGAATTAGAGGAGGATCTTTTATGATTATTGTAAACACTGTACCTCCGGGTTAGAAGTGTTTACACTTCTCATAACTGATCCAAGCCTGAGGATCCTTGTTTTAGAACATCACCTGTGAGGGGGTTGGGTTGTTTACAGGTTTGCAGGTACCCTTGACCTCAACATACCCTGTTACTTTGTTTTGATTAAGAGTACTCCATTTTGGAACAGTTCTTGTGATTTTTAACCCTGGACATGTGACTCTTTATTTGGGTCCCCCACCTTGGTTACTGGGCTTATGAACCTCCATCTGGATTTCTTGAACATACATGGACCTATATCAAGGTAGTTAATCAGATTCGGCGTGATCACAAACCCTTGCATATCATTTGCATACATCATCATTACATCATTTAACATGTGCTTATTTGTTTTTCAGGGTATCCATATTACTTTTGGCTTGGTTTTGACCCCTTCATCTGCATAGACCTATCTTCACCAGTATCTGCTTCAGCTATTCCTCATCAGCTACCTGCTTTAGTCACCTACATCACCAGTCTCAGCCTGTCAGTGGCCCATCTTCTAGTATCAGTCATCATCATCAGCATTTGTTTCAGCTTTTCTTCAGCAACATGGCACCCAAAAAGAGCAACATCTCCTACCATTTCTTTGAGCCTGAGCTGGCTGGCATCAGGAAGGTCCAGGCCCTGATTACTCCAGACCATATACCACTATTCAGAGAACATTATGGAGGAATCCTTGATGTGGTTATGGATTTGGACCCTTCCCAGAGGAGCTTGATTCATACTTGCCTGCAGTTCTATGATCCCCCTCTGAGGTGCTTCACCTTCTAGAATTTTCAGTTGGGACCTTTGTTGGAAGAGTATTCATCACTGATTGGTGTACCTATCAGGGGTAGAGTCCCCTTCAACCCTGAGATGGCTTTTCCTAGTAATGAAGAGGTGGCAAAGGCATTGTATCTGGAACCAGTTCTGATTGGGCAGAACATGACAGCAAAGGCTGGAATCTCTGGTCTACACTTGGATTTCTTGACCTCTCAGGCTATTCTGAAGGCCTCCTTGGGGGAGTGGAAGACAGTCTGTGCATTATTAGCCCTTAGCATATATGGGGTTATATTATTTGCAGATGAGCCTAAGTTTATTAGCAAGAATGCAATCCATCTTTTCATTCTGAGGAACCTAGTGCCCACCTTACTGGGAGATTTCTACTACTCTGTTCACCAAAGGAATGAAAAGCAAAGGGGAAGATTAGTGAGATGCTGTGCTCCTTTGTTCCATACCTGGCTGCTCAAACACTTGCCCAAGACTGATGCATTCTTGAATCCCCACCAGCAAAAGAATTGGGCTAGGAGGCTTGTTGCCCTGACCTCAGATGATATCAGGTGGTGCACCCAGAGCACTAAGGGCAGAGACATCATTACTAGTTGTGGGCAGTTCCCCAATGTACCTCTGATAGGAGTGAAGGGTTGCATCAACTACAACCCTCTGCTATTCAAAAGGTGGAGCATCTAGCCAGGATTGAAAAGTCAGAAGACTACATCAAGAAGTCAAGGGTTGGAGAACATATTTTGAAGAATGCCTGCAAAGAGGCCCAGTTCCAGAGAGCTAGGACTGATCTTTATCTGAAGGAGAGCCAGGCTAGGTGGGTCAGGATCACCGAAGCTCGCACTCAGGAGGATAAAAGGACTCAGGACAAGATTGAGCAGTTAGAGGCTAATGCAAAGGAGCAACAGGAAGCCCTATTAGCAACCCAGAGGGAGATCTCAGAGTTGAAGATTAGGGCTGGTGTGAAGAGGTCAAAGGACCAGGGCAGACACAAGAAGCTAACTGCAGCTATTGCCACCAGGAATCTTCTCATCAGGAACCTCACAGAGCACCCAGCTAATCCTGTGACTGAAGCACTTCTGAAGGAGGTCCAGGAGGATGAGTTTGGTCTTGGTGTCTGACTTTTGCTTGTTGTTGCTTTCATTTCATGTACTTTTCTTTTTCTTATGTTGTATTTTGACCCCTCAGAGGGCATGTATTGTAAAAAAAACAAACTATGTATCATTCACTTTTTGTAATATATTCATTAGTTTGTTTCATTTGAATCTCCCTCTCCTAAGCAACATCAAACAGCATCTTCCTTGGGGTCTGGAAAGGTCAAAACCAAATGCCAAGCCGGATACCTTGGAAACAAATAAGCATACTGCATTGCATACTAACCTTTTGTTTTGTTTTGTAGGTTTTGTTTTGTTTTGTTGCTAACTCTGTTGTGATTCAGGAACTATTGCTCGACGTCGGGTGTTCCCACTCAACCGTCCACACAGATATCCTACCCGCAACAACCTTCCGGGTATACAAATGGACCAAGTACAGCAGGACCTTACAGAGGTCAGGACTCAAATGGCCAATGAGAGACTGGAAATGAGAAATCAGATGACCCGGTTTATGAAGGTGATGAATGGATTGGCACAGATCCAGGAGAGATTAAGGGCCTTAGTAGAAAGGCAGACCCAGGAGGAGCCCCATCTAGGGACTGGGGGGACAAGCAATAATGAGAGGGTTCAGCCTCATGTTAATCCTCCAGTCTATGGACCCCACCTTCATCCAGAGATCAACATCCCTGCTAATGTACAAGGGAATGCCACTGCAGGCAGAGTATTACAGGAAGACCCCCAGGAAGATCAATTTACTGTGATGGGAGCTGGGGATGAAGCCTATGACAGAAGGCTAGATGAAATTGCTGAGAAATTAAGATCCTTGGAGTCCCAGAATTCTTTGGGCTTTGATGTTATAGACATGGGTCTAGTGGACGGGGTAAGAATTCCTCACAAGTTTAAACCTCCGTGCTTTGAGAAGTACAACGGAACTTCCTGTCCCCGAACCCACTTACAATCCTTTCTGGGGAGGCTGAAGGCGTATACCATGGACGAAAAGCTATGGATGTTTTATTTTGAAGATAGCTTGACAGGAGCTTCAAGGGAATGGTACTCTCACTTGACTAGAGCAACCATCAGAAGCTGGAAGGACCTAGCTGAGGCCTTTATCAGACAGTACCAGTACAACTTGGATATGGCTCCTAACAGGACCCTCCTGATGGGAATGTCTCAATCATCCAGGGAAAGCTTCCGGGAGTACGCCCAGAGGTGGAGACAGCTTGCTGCTGCTGTCCAACCACCTATGTCGGAGAGGGAAATGGCCGACATGTTTATGAACACCCTCCAAGGGACATACATTGGCAGGCTAGCTGCCTTTTCTTCCACCAGCTTCGCTGACGTAGTCATAGCCGGGGAAAGAATTGAGAGCCTATTAAAGATGGGCAAGATTTCTGACAATGGTGCGAGCTCATCCAGCAACCCCAGAAAGCCTTTTGTAGGTCCAAGAAGAACCGGTGAGACTAATGCTATTCAGGCCAGCAGGGGCAGACCATAATATGTTCATAGGTCAGTGGCAGCAGTCACCATTCCCTCTCCACTTCCTCAGCAACCAGCTTATCAACCACAGCAACAAACCCATTACCAGCAACAAACTCAGTATCCTCCTCAGAGAAACTACAACAACAACAACAACAATCAGCAAAGACCATTTCAACAGAGACCGTCTCAGGCCAATAGGGTGATTGATCCAATCCTTATGCCTTATGCCGCTTTACTGCCACAGCTCCTGAAGCTCAACTTGGTTGAGTTAAGGACGTTGGCACCACCAGATCCTTCCAGTATGCCAAGAAATTACGACGCCAACGCCAGATGCGCTTTTCATTCTAACGCACCTGGCCACAGTACAGAGAAGTGCAGAGCTTTACAGATGAAGGTGCAAGACCTGGTAGATTCTAAAGCTCTAAACTTTGCACCCCCGCCAAATGTTAACAAGAACCCTATGCCCAACCATGGAGGGCCCAAAATTAATGCTATTGAGGAAGATATGCCGTCTTTCTTGATAACCAGTGTTGGGCAAATTAGGACACCCCTGGTAGAGATTAAAGCTCAACTCCTTGAATGCCAGATATTCCCTGGGTGTGAACTCGGGTGCGGTTATTGTAACATTTCGGTAAATGGATGTGACAATTTGAGAAGCGGCATAGACAGCCTTATCCAGAATGGTCTGCTTCAAATCACAACATCAATGCCTTCAAATCCGGCTATCCCTCCGACAACAGTTCCAGAGTCTCCTACAACTGCAACAACAATTATTCCAAACAATTCTTCAGTTTCATCAACAAATGCTTCATTTATCACTTCAACAAATCAGACATCAACAAACATTACTTCTACAACGTCAACGCCCCTCTATTCAGAATCTTCTCCTACAACACCAGCGAACATCTCAGCAGTCACTATTTATTATGATCCGTCAAGTATTCCTCCGAACAACAATTTTCAACAACAAGCAGCGGCATCTCCTGCCATATCACCAGTTACTATCTACTATGATCCACATACTATTGCAACACCCACCTCTGCTGCAGTCAGCCCGGTTACCATCACGGTACCTGGGCCCGTTCCATATGAAAGTAGTAATGCCATCCCTTGGAATTACGGCTCAGATCTATACTGCGAAGGGCAGAAAATCACTCTTGAATCATCAACTTCTTAACCACAAATAGACAATGTGGGGGGAGGCGGAGGCTTCACTCGAAGCGGACGTCTTTTTGCCCCACAAATTCCAAGACCCATTGCTGAAGCGGAAGCTGCTGCCAAGGCAAAAGGGAAGAGCATGGTGCAAGAAGAACAAGTTACTAAAGAAGCTTTAAAGACCCCTTTTGATCAAGAGGTTGATGAATTCATGAGAATCATCAAGAAAAGTGATTACAAGATAGTGGACCAGCTTCACCAGACACCTTCCAAGATCTCCATTTTATCATTGCTAATGTGCTCCGAGGCTCATCGGAACGCACTATTAAGAGTCTTGCACGCAGCTTATGTGCCAGAGGAGATCACCGTCAATCAGTTGGAGGCTGTAGTTGGAAATGTTAACGCTAGTCACGGACTAGGATTTACCAACACTGATTTGACAACGGAAGGCCGCAATCACAACAAGGCTTTGCACATTACCTTGGAGTGTAAGGGTGCAGTTCTTTCTCATGTACTGGTAGACACAGGGTCATCCCTCAATGTCTTACCTAAAAAAGCCCTTGTGAAGCTGGAGTATGAAGGATTGGCATTACGCCCTAGCAACTTGGTAGTGAGAGCCTTTGACGGTTCTAAGAGATCAGTTCTGGGAGAAATTGAGTTGCCTATAACGATTGGCCCACAGACTTTCAAAACGACCTTCTTCGTGATGGATATACAACCTGCCTACAGCTGTCTATTGGGTAGGCCATGGATACACGCCGCTGGCGCCGTGACCTCAACCCTTCACCAGAAGTTAAAATTCGAGTGGGAGGGCCAAGTCGTTACTATTTGTGGAGAAGAGGACATTTTTGTTAGCCATCTGGCTACATACAAATACATTGAGATGGATGGGGAGATCCATGAAACCATGAGTCAGGGATTTGAGGCCCTAAACATCAACGAAGCATCTACTGTACTTGGGACTTCCATGACATCTTACCAGCAAGCCAGGAAGGTTGTTTAAGAGGGGAATGCTCAAGGCTGGGGCAAGCTGTTGCCTGTGGAGAAGAAGGAGGACAAATTTGGGTTGGGTTACAAACCAACTCAACAAGATCAAGCAGAGGCTGCTGAGAAGCCCAGTTTTGTTAGTGGAGGGATGCTCACCCCTGATGTTGTAAACAACTTGGAAGATGAGTCGGAAGATGAGCGTAACCTGGAGAGCTGGATACGTCCAAGGATCCCGGGGAGCCGTATCTCAAACTGGTCTTCCCAGGAAATTATAAGGGTTACTCCTGCAGAGTAATTATTATTTCCTGTATATTTTAAGCATGCATCAAGTCTTGCATCTTGCCCAAGATGACAAGACTCATTTTGTAATCGGGCCATCTGTAATTTTGTGCAAACAGATCAATCAATGATAATCAGACATCTTTTGCAAATGAGTCTTTTTCTTTTCCGTTCACTGTTTTTCCATTTTTCTTTTTGTACAAAAATAAATGGCAATGTTTTCAAAATGACAACTTTATTTCACTTTTCTAAACAAGATTAAAATCAACCACTAAAATGAACAAATTGAACCCTTGCAGAGAGTGCCTTCCAGACCGCACCGATAACAGCACGGCTATGACTTTGTATGACTTTGACAATCCAATCAATCAAACTGATGAAGGGGTTGAAGAAGATTACGAGCTACCTGAAGAGCTAGCCAGGTTGTTAAGGCAAGAGGATAAGGTTATCACTCCTCATCAAGAGGAGGTTGAAACGATTAATCTTGGTACGGAAGAAGATGTGAAAGAAGTTAAAATCGGGGCCTGCTTACAAGACTCAGTGAAGAGACAACTGATTGACCTGCTTCAGGAATATGTGGATGTGTTTGCTTGGTCTTATCAAGATATGCCAGGGTTGGACACCGATATCGTTACACACAAGCTGCCTTTAAGAGAAGACTGCCCACCAGTTAAACAGAAACTGCGCCGTACTCGCCCAGATATGGCAATGAAGATCAAAGAAGAGGTACAAAAGCAGTGGGATGCCGGATTCCTTGCCGTGACTAGTTACCCGCCATGGGTTGCTAACATCGTACCTGTGCCTAAGAAAGACGGCAAAGTGAGGATGTGTGTGGACTACCGGGATCTGAACAGAGCCAGCCCGAAAGATGACTTCCCATTACCTCACATTGACGTATTGGTGGATAATACGGCTCAGTTCTCGGTATTCTCCTTCATGGACGGATTTTCAGGATACAATCAGATCAAAATGTCACCTGAAGACATGGAGAAGACAACCTTCATCACACCCTGGGGCACGTTCTGTTACAAGGTGATGCCATTCGGACTGAAGAATGCAGGTGCAACATATCAACGGGCTATGGTAACATTATTCCACGATATGATCCATAAAGAAATTGAATGTTATGTGGATGACATGATTGCCAAGTCCCTCACGGAAGAAGACCACCTGGTGAATCTGCTGAAGTTATTCATGCGCCTGAGGAAATACCAACTAAAGCTGAACCCCAACAAGTGCACATTCGGGGTGCGATCTGGTAAGCTGCTGGGTTTTATCGTAAGCGAGAAAGGGATTGAGGTTGACCCTGATAAAGTCAAAGCCATTCAAGAAATGCCTGCACCGAAGTCAGAAAAAGAAGTTCGGGGGTTTCTGGGTAGATTGAACTACATTTCTAGGTTCATATCTCACCTTACGGCAACCTGTGAACCCTTGTTCAAACTGTTAAGAAAAGAACAGACAGTCAGGTGGAACGAAGACTGCCAGAGGGCTTTTGACAAGATCAAAGAATACTTACAAGAGCCTCCCATCCTTATGCCTCCAGTTGAAGGAAGACCTCTGATAATGTACTTGACAGTATTAGAAGAGTCAATGGGGTGTGTGCTGGGCCAGCATGACGAGTCTGGTCGAAAAGAGTATGCAATATACTACCTAAGCAAAAAGTTTACCGACTGTGAATAGCGTTATTCACTGCTCGAGAAAACTTGTTGTGCTTTAGCGTGGGCTGCTCGCCGACTGAGGCAGTATATGTTGACCCACACTACTTTGTTGATCTCAAAGATGGATCCAGTTAAGTACATTTTTGAGAAGCCAGCTCTTACCGGACGGGTTGCAAGATGGCAAATGATCCTCACGGAATATGACATCCATTACACCTCTCAGAAAGCCATCAATGGCAGTGTATTGTCTGAATATCTTGCTGAGCAACCCATTGATGATTACCAGCCTATGAGATTTGACTTCCCTGATGAAGACATCATGTTCATAAAAGCAAGAGATCATGGAGAGCCTATTCACACTGAAGGGCCTGACCCGGAAGAAGAATGGACTATGATGTTTGATGGGGATGTTAATATGAATGGTCGTGGTGTTGGTGCAGTGCTCATTACACCTAAAGGAGTTCACATGCCTTTCTCGGCAAAACTCACCTTCAACTGCACTAACAACGAAGCTGAATACGAAGCTTGCATTATGGGTCTTGAGGAAGCCATTGACCTCAGGATCAAAACATTGACTGTATTCGGAGATTCAGCTCTGGTAGTTAATCAAACCAACGGCAAATGGTACACCCACCAGGATCATCTGATACCTTACAGGGATTATACAAGAAGGTTATTGACTTTCTTCACAACAGTCAAGCTTGAGTATATCCCTCGGGACGAGAATCAGTTTGCAGATGCTCTGGCTACTATTTCATCCATGATCAAAGTTCAAGCTGCCAACTTTGTACCGCAGATTTCAGTATCCAGGCTTGACAGACCAGCATATGTGATCGCGGAAGATATTGTCAAAGACGATAAGCCTTGGTTCCATGACATTAAGTGCTTCTTGGAGGATCAGACATACCCACCTGGGGCATCTTCCAATGACAAGAAGACTTTAAGAAGGCTTGCTGGTAGTTTCTTCCTGAACACTGATGGTTCCCTGTACAAGAGAAACTTTGATATGATACTCCTCAGGTGCGTTGATAGAACAGAAGCAGACTTGTTGATGCACGAAGTGCACGAAGGATCCTTTGGTACCCATGCAGGAGGGCATGCCGTGGCTAAGAAATTGCTAAGATCAGGCTATTACTGGATCACAATAGATGCGGACTGTTGTGCCTACACCAGAAAGTGCCATAAATGCCAGATTTATGCGGATAAGGTGCATGTGCCTCCCAATCCTCTGAATGTGATGTCTTCACCCTGGCCCTTTGCTATGTGGGGCATTGACATGATTGGCAAGATTGAGCCGACTGCTTCAAACGGCCACAGATTCATCTTGGTCGCCATTGACTATTTCACCAAGTGGGTCGAAGCAGCCTCCTATGCCAATGTTACAAGGCAAGTGGTAGCCAGATTTCTGAAGAGAGATATCATCTGTCGATACGGAGTTCCCGAGCGAATCATTACTGATAATGGTTCCAATCTAAACAACAAAATGATGGCAGAGCTATGTCGGGACTTCAAGATCCAACACCACAATTCTTCTCCTTACAGGCCAAAGATGAATGGCGCTGTTGAGGCAGCTAACAAGAATATCAAGAGGATTGTGCAGAAGATGGTAGTCACCTACAAAGATTGAAATGAAATGATACCGTTTGCCTTGCATGGGTACCGCACATCAATCAAAACATCCACTGGGGCAACACCGTATCAGCTTGTGTATGGTATGGAGGCAGTCCTACCTGTTGAAGTTGAATTACCCTCCTTGCGAGTACTGATGGATGTTAAGCTGAACGAAGCAGAATGGGTCCGGTCCCGATACGAACAACTGAGTCTGATCGAAGAGAAAAGATTGGCTGCAATCTGTCATGGGTAGTTGTATCAGAAAAGAATGAAGAAAGCCTTCGATCAGAAAGTCAGGCACCGAGAATACCAAGTAGGAGATCTTGTGCTGAAAAGAATCCTCCCTCCTCATACAGACCACAGGGGCAAGTGGACTCCTAACTATGAAGGACCATTCGTAGTAAAGAAAGTTTTCTCCGGTGGAGCACTGATGCTCAGCACCATGGATGGTGAAGATTTCCCGTCCCCTGTGAATTCAGATGCAGTTAAAAAATACTTCGCATAAAAATGACCCGCTGGACATAAAAACAGAATGTAAGTCCAGGCAAAAATAGGGCATCCCGGCAAGTCAGAAACAGAATAAAAGACTTGGGCAAAAATAAGGGAAATAAATAAAAATGTACACCCGCTGAGTTGAAAAGCCGCATTGGACAACTCAGGCAAAAATGGGTATCCCGATGGATTGAAAACCCGTAAGGGCGATCCATGCAAAATAAGGGAATAAGCGAACAATTGCATTCTGAATTCGTCTGTATCACCTACAACTTGGTAAGCTTCGAAAGGATCAAGCTTCATTCAAAATCAGCCTTCTTCAGAACGCAAGACGAGAAGAGTGTCAAAAGTCATACAAGTCATAGCAAAAGGGAAGCCCCTTGAAGCGTCGTCAACATTGCCAACACTTTGTTTCTCAATTTGTAACAATCTCCTCATTTTAGGGGATATGTTTCTTTGACTGTATCTTGCCAATTCAGGGCGTATGAATTAATGAAATCATATTTTCAGTCATGTCTCATTTCGTACATTTTATTTTCATTTGCAAAATGTCTGATGTCTTTAGAGATGCTGATTGCATAAACACAGATGTTTCCTTTCTAAAGAATGCGTGCTTGTAGGAAATGTATTTACTCCCGGGAGTGTCTAAACTCCTATGATGGAATCCGGTAAGGGATACCTCGGGATTACTTGTGCGTTCCTATCTTTGCAGGATTGCAGGTATTCAAAGTACGACATGGGGCATGAAAACTTCACTCCCAGCAAGCTGACAAATCAGCACTCACTCAGTCTTAGCACCCAAAGTGCTTTCTCCCCTGCTGAGTGGCCACTTGTTATCTATCCCCAGCCGAGGTGCCAATCAATTCCTCCACTGTCAAGGCAGAGAACCATATCCCCATAGAAACTAAGCCTCTATCCGGAAGAGCAGCACACGAAAGAATCACAACAGAGTAACGAAGGCTCCTACAAACCCCAGCTGGGTCCCTTATCACCAAGGATGGGTCTATCAGTGACCTATCCCCCCAAGCAGATACATCTCACCAGATCTACCAATGATCTCATCCCTAGCTGGGGTGTCCACTTCAAACAAATCGACCAGAGATCTTCACAGCAACAGGATCCGAATCCCGGATCGGTATCTTTTGCATAATCATAGCATTCGCATCATATTCACCCCGCAGAGCGTAGCATTCCGTCTAACACGGAGCATTACGGCAAAAATCAAACATATTGCATAATCATAAGCCATGTTCTGAATCAAACACTTGTGAATAATGACAATCCATCAACAATATGCAGAATGCTCCCCAGATTCCCCGGCAGAGAGCCCAGACATTTCTCTCACAAAATAAATACCTCTTGACACCCGTCCGCGTCATATCCCCAGCAGAAATCTAAAGCGTTTACCCTACACTCACAAACACCAGTACATACTCCTTGTGGCACCCGCCCGTGTCATCATTCCCCAGTAAAGTCGTCCGGGCATTCTTTACAAACAGGCACTTATATAATCCATCCTGACACCCGTCCGTGTCACATCCCCAACAGAAAGCCGAAGCGTCCTCTTTGCACTCACAGATGCATACATACACAATTCCTTGACACTCGTCCGTGTCACCTTCCCCCAGTATATTTACTCAAACACTTTGTAAAGCATATACTTGTATATAACCCTCTTGACACTCGTCCGTGTCACTCTCCCCAGCAAGTTGAATACTCAACTATACACCACTCATACTTATTTTATTTATACAGATACTCGTTCGTATCTTGTATACACCATTTTTATATCCCCGCAGATTCGACACTCGTCCGTGTTCTTTGTTAACCAGTTGGTACTCGTCCGTACCATCATCTCAGAGCATGCGTCAAGCGTTTGTTTCTACCTGATACTCGTCCGTATCATGGACTTAAGGATGCTCGTCCGCATCTTTAATCCATACACTGTGTCAAACACTTTCGTCTTCTTGAATTTAGACACTCGTCTGTGTCTACCTTTCCCCAGAAGAGTCTCCTCAGATTCAACACTCGTCCGTGTTCCTTGTTAACCAGTTGATACTCGTCCGTATCATCATCTCTGAACACGTGTCAGTATTTGTTTCTACCTGATACTCGTCCGTATCATAGTCTTAAGGATGCTCGTCCGCATCTTTAATCTGTACACAATACCAAACACTTATACCTTTTATTTCCTGGATATAAACACTCGTCCGTGTTTACTATTCCCCAGTAGATCGCCCGCAAAGCAAATTTTCTTTTCTATCTGACATTCGTCTTATGTCATGATAAACCCTAAGAGCAGCCGTACCCTGCTAGGTGATCGTCCTTCACCTCTTGATGATCGTCCTTCATCATGCTCATCCGATGGCCGTCCCCATCGTCGACCTTTTATCCGGCATTCGTCCTATGTCGTGATATTTAGCAGCCGTCCCCTGCTAGGTGAACGTCCTTCACCTCGTGATGATCGTCCTTCATCATTTTATTCGATGGCCGTCCCCATTGTTGATCTTGTTATCTGACATTCGTCCTATGTCATGATAAACCTTGAGAGCAGCCGTCCCCTGCTAGGTGATCGTCCTTCACCTCTTGATGATCGTCCTTCATCATGCTCATCCGATGGCCGTCCCCATCGTTGACTTTTTATCCGGCATTCGTCCTATGTCGCGATACTTTTGGCAGCCGTACCCTGCCAGGTGATCGTCCATCACCTTAGATGACCGTCCCTCATCTTATCCCCAATAGAGCAGCCGTCCCCTGCCAGGTGATCGTCCTTCACCTTTGATGACCGTCCCTCATCATTATTTCATTAATTCTTTAACCCGATGGCCGTCCCCGTCGTGGTCTCTTTTCCTTTTTCTGATGATCGTCCTTCATCAGATTAGCCCGATGGCCGTCCCCATCGTTGGTTACCTTACTTTATGAACTTGATGGCCGTCCCCATCATTTGTTCATACTCCCCAGAGAATCTTACAGCATTACTTACCTTTTATATCCCCAGCATGTCGGCCGTCCCCGTCATTGCTCTTTCCCCAGCAGTCGTCCTCTGCTCGACGGTCGTCCTCCGTCGCCCACACTTTATAATATACTTTATTTTCTTTTACAATCTATATCCCTTTTCTTCTTCATGCTGTGAGTGCAAATTTTGGACTGTCTTTGGTATTCAACCACAAGTTATCTTGTTTGCCTGTTAAGCCGTTGCTTACATCCTGCACAGCTAACTCATGTTTGAATAGGGGCAGCTGTAAACACCCCAAATTTGCCCTCACCCATTCACACCATGGCTTGTGATCATTTCATATGCATAAATCCAATCATAGCATCTCATATCACATTTTTTATTCATTGCATTGGTTCAAACTCATCTGCATCTAGGGTTTGTGATCTGAGCAATCCAAGAGCTTCTTGTGCCACTCCAAAGACCATCAATCACTTCAAAGGGATCCATGTATGTTCAAGCATCATATTATATCCTCTCAAAGTCAAGAATGTCAAAAAATCACAAGAACTGAGAATGGTATGGAAGCAGAGCCAGGCTTGACTGCACAGATGACCTAGAATTAGGGTTTTGGTTTCAGAGGCCACAACTCCAATTTTTTTTTTGTCATTCTTGTTTCTATTGGTCTCTATATAGTATAGGGAGTATGCATATCAATTTTCATGAAGAAATTCCATGGGGAAGTCATCTGATCAAGAGTTGACTTTTCAAGCAAGTCAGTGTAAAATCAGGGCATCTGAGGCCCCCAATGACCCAACCAAAGGGTGTTCTTCATCATTTTGATTGTATATGATCTTTATTTGATCATAGAAGAAGTTGGAAGTTCACAAAATTGAAGAATTTCAAGTCTTTTGCAAAGTTGACTTTTTGGGAAAGTTGACTTTTTAATGAAATTGCCATTTTGGGAAACTTTTTCAACCCTTGCTTTTTGATTCAAAAATGCTTCAAATGAAAAAACTTTGGTTATGAAAGTTGTAGAATGGATCATTCCCTTTTCAAAAAGTACAAGAACATGACCTAATTCATTTTAGATCAAAAGTTATGGCTTGTCAAAGTTGGCTAAAATCACAAAATTTGAAGTTTTCTACCAAAGAGGCATTTTGCAAAATGACTTGATCAAGTGTTCTAAAGACCTCAAATGTGTACAATTTCTTCACAACATGATTACATGACCTCTAAAAGTCAGAATTGGCCCAAGAATATTGCATTTTGGTGCCTTGAACTTCATGAATTTCCAAAGGGGGCAAACATGTACCAACTTGCAAAAATCCATGAAGCCATGCTTCTACTTGTTACAGCTCATAGAATCTGATCCATATGAACTCCATGATCTCTGCTGAACTCAACCATGCCCCTATCACAACCTCACACTTGCCCATACCTCAAGTACACCTAGACTTGACTTTTTGCAAAAAACCCCATACCAATCCCACAGTGCCACACCAACTCCTCTGACCTCTCTAGTTGTGATGAGTGGACCAAATGAAGGATAACACACAACATACACAAGCCTGAAAGCTCCAAGAAGACAACATACTCAAAAATCCTCACATTTGCAAAAGCTTTCGAATCCTTTGATTCAGTCATCAAACCTTCAAACTTTTTCCACCACTCAACTCCACAAGCCTTGCTGATCATTTCCCTGCCCTCATTTTGCCCTAAAACCTCCACAATCAAAAACACGATTTTCACATTTCATGAACTGAGATTCTGCAAACTCTCCCCAGAGGCTATTTAAACTCCAACCAATCATTGCAAGCTTCTTAGGAGGATCATTGGAGTGGATTTGAAGCAAAGAACTGGCCAGAAAGTCCCTGATTCGAAAGCTCCAGCTCAGGTAGCCATGGCATTTATTTTTCCAGAACTCTCATTTTATGTTATAGAATGATTCTACATGCTTCACTGATTGCCATGATGTGTTTAGTTTTGAAAATAGTTGAGAAATAAGCATTTCGTGAGCTTCTGAAATTTCTGTGTTCTTTTCCGTTTTGCTTCGATTCATGGATTTGATGATGGATAAATGAATTTTGATGGCTGATTCTTGTTGGGGTTGGGGAGAGGATCATTTCTGGAGAGTTTTAGGGCTTGGGGATGCGTATTAGGAGAGATAGCTTGAATGGTTGGCCGGAGAAGACGACCGGAACAGTGTTCCGGTCGTCTGAAAGTCATTAGGGTTAATTAATTAGGGTTTAGTCTTAATTATGTGAGTTTGAATTTGAGTCGTCCAAACGCGCGCGTAGTCAACTCCCGCCCCCTGGAATTTGAATCCTGGCCCTTGGATGCGCATACTTTCCCTTTTTTCAGTTTAATTCATTTTATTTTTCATTTAATTGCATTTGTTTTCTTCATTTTATTTAAAATAGTAAAACATTTTCAAAAATTCTGAAAATTTTTATACAAGCTTTTATTAATTTTCAGAAACCAAAAACATTTTTATTTTTATTTTTTTGCATTAAAAAATATTTTTAAATCATTTAAAATTTTATTTTTAATTAATTAATGAGAATTAATTAATTAAAAATACTTTTAGGTATTTAAAAATCACCAAAAAATTCATGAAACCTTTAAAATCATTTAGAAACATTGTCCAACCCTCAAACTAAATTTCTTTTTTGATCTTGATGTCTTTTGACAATTTTCCATGGAATTAATTTCATTTCAAGGCAATATTTTGATCCAAACTTCCAAAATTCATTTCTGCCTAACCATTGAGAGTTGGACTTTGATTCTTTTTGCATTGTGTCTTGCATATCATGTAGTTTGTAGGTTTAAATTGGCATGATTTGATCTTGCATTTTCAATTTGTTTGACATTTTTCTTGACAAGGTACCTTAAAACCCTAGCAATCTTAGAAAATTCATAACCCTCATTAGGTTAAGAGTTAGAACCCCCCCTTTGGGCAGTGAGTTTGTGTAGGTTTAGGGTTCCCTTGGATGCATTTTCAATTTTTTATCTTGATGTTTGCTTCTGGTTTTGGTTTTTGTTTGGTGCATTGATCATGAACCCTAATTTGGGCTTCCATTTGCATTCATCTTGCATTTGCTTGCATACCATGACTTGCCATGACATTTTATGCATCTATTTGATTCATTAGACATCTTAAGACATATTAGAACCATGTTTGATCATTGCATCTTGCATTTGCCATGTTGTATGCCATTTGCATTTCATAACTTTTCATGTATGTTCATGGTTCTAAGCATGCTTCTCTTACATCCACATGTTCATTTGATCATTCTCATGCCTTGATTCATGTTTGCATCATCTCATAACATCATTAGTATCTTACTTATGCTTCTGGTTTTGATTTGCATCATGTCATTTCATCTCATTTTGCATTGCATTGCATTTCTTTCACTAACTTTTCAGATGGTAAGTAACTTTGAGAAGTGAATTTGCCTTCATTTCTCACAATTTCTTTTCATCCCTCTTATGCATCATTGCTGCATTTTGTCTTGTGTTTGAGATTGAGCTTGCTCATTCTTCTTCTTCTTACTTTCTTTCTTCAAGTGACTTGTCTTCTTAAATGAAGTAAGTTACTTTGCTTCTCTTTGCTCCTTTCATCTGCTTCCTGGTGGTTTCTCTGAAGATCTTTCTTGTAAACCTCACAAACCTTAGGAACAACCAAGCATGACAATAATTAGGGTTTTGATTAGTCCCCCATTTAGATTTTACCTTTGTGTCTCATTGAGTCTTCTCTTCTCATCTCATAATCAGGGACTAAACCCTAAAGGCTTTAAGGCTTTGTGATTAAGCTTATGCCTGCATCCTTCTATTAGGATGGAGTGTATAACTTTAATCCTAAGTGTTAAAACCTTGATGTGTTTAACTCCTTTAATCAATTCACTTAATAATCATCAAGACATCAAGCTTGTAACTTGGGCCTTGCATTAGGGTTCTAATTCTTCCTTAATTGGTTAAGAAGGACTAACCCTAGTGTTAATGGACAAGTCCCCCTCAAGTTGTCTTACAAACCCTAAAAATCACTTCATCATCATATCATTAAATAAAATCCACTCAATAAAGGCTTTGTTTTGTCATGGGTTTAATCCCTAATCATGGATTAAGTTGAGGAGCTTTCCTCAGCTTAAACATTCTCATCTATTATCCTTCTATTAGGATGGTGTAATGAGTCTGTTTAATCCCTGATTATGGCTTAATCTCATTACTTAACACTAAACAAAAACAACAAAAACATCTAAATAATCACAAGTAGGTTAATGATCTTAACCCTACACCATGGTGATTAAGTGTGAGAAGCTGACTTCACACTTAAGGTATTCTCATTACCCCTAATCAGAGGGAAGATGTGATGAGTTTACTAAATCCATTGGTTTAGGCTTAAGCTCATTAACTTATGACACACTTTCAAAAGCAATAAAAGACTGAAAACTCAAAAACAGACAATAATCGTCTCCTACGGGATTCTTTTCTCATCTCATTCACTCACAAACGAGAACTCGCTTCTTCCGTCTAATGCAAGACAGTTCGCACCTGAGCCAGACAGGTCATACACTTGAGCATAGACAAGCAAGCAGTTCACAAGTCAATTGACCTTTCAGTCTCTTTGGGTCGAACTACGGTGTTCTGACTTCCTCATTGCACGAGAGGATACGTAGGCATAACTTAACAGTTATCGAACAAAAGTCTCTGTATATTCCCCCTCTTTCCAGCATTATTTTCTTAGCCTCATTATTTTGAGCACTTCATTCATTTCTTACACTGACACTATACATATTACACTTCATTTCTCTTACACTGACACCTGTACATTCTTTTCCAGCTCTTTTATACACAAATTGCACTGACACTACCCCTTTAAAACACAAATCTTTTAAGCGTGGATCCCGTCGAGTACGGCGGACAATCTGGGTGCTAATACCTTCCCAGGTTGTAACCAACCCCCTTTCTCAGTCTCTCTGGTTCGCAACCGTCTTATCCATATCTTTCCTAGGTTTATGCAGCATTACCTTTCCTTCGGGATAAAAATGCCTAGCTGGCGACTCTTTCTTCCCTGTGAGTTCACTCCTGTGTGTTCTCACATCCTCCTTTCGCCGACCGTTCGCGTCTGTACCTTTATTTGGGCCATTCCCATTTATCGGGAGCGACAGCCGCCTCAATGGCGCCATTCATCTTTGGGCGATACAGAGAAGAGTTATGATGCTCTATTTTGAAATCCCGGCACAAGTCAGCCATCATCTTGTTGTTGAGGTTAGAACCATTATCGGTAATGATTCTTTTGGGAATTCTATACTGGAAAATGATGTCTCTTTTGATAAACCGGGCTACCACTTATTTAGTAACATTGGCATAAGATGGCGCTTCGACCCACTTCGTAAAGTAGTCTATAGCAACCAGGATGAAGTGGTGACCATTGGAAGCTCTTGGTTCAATCTTGCCAATCATATCAATGCCCCACATGGCGAACGGCCAAGGTGAAGACATGACACTCAAGGGATTTGGAGGTACATGGAACTTATCAACATATATCTGGAATTTGTGACATTTGCGGGAATATTTACGACAATCAGATTCCATGGTGATCTAATAATATCCCGTTCTCAACAATTTCTTGGCCATAACATGTCCTCCAGCATGGGTACCAAAGGAGCCTTCATGAACCTCTTGCATCAACAGGTATGCTTCGTGTCTATCCATGCATCTGAGCAGAACCATGTCGAAGTTTCGCTTGTATAACACACCATCTTGATTCAAGAAGAAACCACCTGCTAGTCTTCATAGGGTCTTCTTGTATTTACTGGATGCCCCAGTCGGGTACTCTTGTGTTTTCAAGAAGTGCTTGATATCATGATACCAAGGTTTGTTATCTTCACCACTGTCAATTGCAGAGAAATAGGCAGGTCTTTCGAGATGGGAGACCATGATCCGAGGCACGAAATTCTCTTGACAAACTTTAATCATAGACGACAAAGTTGCTAGTGCATCAGCGAACTGGTTTTCATCTTGAGGAATATAACTCAACTTGACCTTGGTGAAGAAAGTTAGCAGCCTTCTGGTATAATCCTTGTAAAGAACCAAGTAAGGTTGATGAACTAACCATTTTCCATTGACATGGTTTACCACCAGAGCAGAATCTCCGAAGATCTCGAGGTTCTCGACTCGCAAGTTGATTGCCTCTTCAATCCCCATGATGCAAGATTCATACTCTGCCTCATTGTTAGTGCACTCGAAAGTCAATCGAGCAACTAAAGGTGTGTGGACCCCTTCTAGTGAGATGATAACAGCACCTACTTCGCTTTTGTTCATGTTCACAGCTCCGTCAAACATCAACTTCCATTTGGATTCAGGGTCTGGCCCCTCCTCCGGAAGTGGTTCTTCACAGTCTTTCAACTTGAGGTACATGATGTCCTCATCCGGGAACTCGAATTTCATGGGTTGATAATCGTCAATTGGCTGCTGAGCCGGGTATTCTGACAATACACTCCCTTTTATTGCTTTGTGCAAAGTGTAATGGATATCGTATTCTGTTAGAATCATCTGCCATCGGGCTACCCTTCCTGTTAGAGTCGGCTTCTCGAAGATATATTTTACAGGATCCATCTTGGAAATTAGGAGAGTGGTGTGAGTCAGCATGTACTATCTTAGTCGACGAGCAGCCCATGCCAAAGCGCAACAAGTTTTCTCGAGTAGTGAGTAGCGTGTCTCACAATCGGTAAACTTTTTGCTAAGGTAATAAATGGCGTGCTCTTTTCGACCAGACTCGTCCTGCTGACCCAACACACATCCCATCGATCCTTCAAGCACAGTAAGATACATGATCAAGGGTCTCCCTGGCATCGGAGGCATGAGAATCGGAGGTTCTAGCAAGTACTCCTTGATTCGGTCGAATGCTTGTTGGCAGTCATCATTCCACTTGATAGCATGATTCTTCCTCAGAAGCTTAAAGATGGGCTCACACGTGGCTGTTAGATGAGAGATAAACCGTGTAATATAATTTAGTCTCCCTAAGAAACCACGTACTTGCTTTTCATTCTTTGGCTCAGGCATCTCCTGGATGGCTTTTACTTTGGACGGGTCAACCTCAATTCCCCGCTCACTAACAATGAAGCCCAATAGCTTGCTGGAGCGTACCCCAAAAGTGCACTTGTTTGGATTCAACCTCAACCTGAATTTCCGGAGTCTGTCAAACAACTTTTCTAGATTGACCATGTGCTCTTCTTCTGTTTGGGACTTTTCTATCATATCATCAATGTAAACCTCAATTTCATGATGAATCATGTCGTGAAATAGCGTCACCATTTCCCGTTGGTAAGTGGCTCCAACATTTTTAAGACCAAACGGCATGACCTTGTAACAGAAGGTGCCCTAAGGCGTGATGAAGGTAGTCTTTTCCATATCATCAGGAGACATCTTAATCTTATTATAACCTGAAAACCCGTCCATGAAAGAGAACACAGAAAACTGAGAAGTATTATCAACAAGCACATCTATATGAGGAAGAGGGAAATCATCTTTAAGGTTGGCCCTGTTCAAATCCCTATAGTCTACACACATCCTGACTTTACCGTCTTTTTTAGGGACCGATACAATATTAGCAACCCCTGGAGGGTAACTAGTCACAACCAACCAGCATCAAATTGCTTATGTACTTCCTCTTTGATCTTGATTTCCATATCAGGGCGTGTGCGTCTCAACTTTTTTTTCACTGGCGGGCAGTCTTCTCTCAAAGGCAGCTTGTGTACCACAATATCAGTATCTAAACTAGACATGTCCTGGTAAAACCAAGTGAAGACATCAACATATTCTCGAAGCATGGTAATTATACGAGTCTTGATAGATTCTTCGAATACAGCCTCGATCTTAACTTCTTTCTTGTCTTCTTCGGTACCCAAGTTTATCACTTCAATGGCCTCTTCATGCGGGTGAATCATCTTTTCCTCCTGTTTCAGTAATCTGACTAACTCTTCAGGTAGTTCGCAATCTTCTTCACCTTCCTCAATGGCTTGGTAAATCGGATTGTCAAATTCATACTTATCCATAACATGGTCGTCATTGATAAGATTCGGTGACGAGCACCTGCATGAATGGTGATTCATGCAAGGCTTTAGAAAGAGTTTGAGAAAATGAGAAACATTGCCACTTTAAAACTTTTTCTTTCTTTTATGAAAAACAAAAAGAAAAAATGAAAGACAAGGAACAACATGGATGAATGCAAAATGTCAGTTTTATTAATGATTATGTATTGTGTTAGGAACAAAAGAACCCTTACAATAAGCTACTATGCCCCGGGCAAGACATAGTGCTTGAGTATAGGAAAGACAAAAGCAAAAATCATTACTATTCAAAGGAAGTGACTGAAATGAGCCTTTCGGACGACCAATTGTTAAGCTGAGTCTCTGGAGCACAAGGTCTGACCCACTCGTCTAAGTCACAATCACTATCAACTGTGTCGTCTTGCACTGTGTTGACACTCCCATAATCCACCATTCCTGCACTCGTGAAGGTAATCGGGCCTTGACGACCTCTAGTGCTCTGTTCAGATGATGACTTCCCAGGATGGTAGCCAACACCAAACATGTCCTTCTTTTCTGATACTTCCACTGGACTTCCTCGGCCTTCTTGTATTCCTGATTCCACTACCTTCAGAGCTTGTTTATAAGAGGTTATGTAAACTCCCTTCTTAGACTCTTCGGAAGAAGATGCTGATGAGGATGCCAATTCGGTCTTCAGGGGCTCGAACGCTTGACACAGAGTCTCAACTATCTCACCGTCCATCTCTACATACTTAAATGAAGCCAGATGAGTGATAAAGATATACTCTTCTCCAAAGACCGTTACGATTTTCCCTTCCCATACGAATTTCAGTTTCTGATGAAGCGTGGACGATACTGCATCTGCTGAATGTATCTAGGGCCTCCCCAATAAACAACTATATGCAGGCTATATGTCCATTACATAGAATGTGGCATTGAAGATTTGTGGACCTACTTTGATTGACAAGTCAACTTCCCTAAACACTGATCTTCTCGATCCATCAAACACTCGAACCACCAGGTCACTGGGCTTCAGAATAACTCCGTCATAATCCAACTTCATTAATGCCTTTTTGGGAAGAACATTCAGGGATGATCTGGTATCCACCAATACATGAGATAACATTGCACCTTTACACTCCACAGAAATATGCAGTGCCCGATTGTGGGCACGACCCTCAGATGTCAGATCCATGTCAGTAAAACCCAATCTATGACTGGCGTTGACACTGGACACCACAGTTTCCAATTGGTTCACCGAGATATCCTTAGGTACATACACTTTGTTCAGGATGTTCAAGAGATCTTTCTTGTGAGAGTCAGAACATATTAACAGAGACAAGATGGAAATCTTTGATGGAGTCTGTTGCAAATGGTCCACGATCTTATAATCGCTCTTTTTGATGATTCTAAAAAAATTCTTCAGCTTCTTTGTCAAATGTAATGTCTGGGTCAGCCACAAGTGTGGGCTCATTAGCAGTTACTGGCTATTTCCCTCTAGCTTTAGCCTGGGTTTCTGCAGTGTCTCTGGGTGGTATTACACTATTTCTCAGTGTCTCCGACGCGAATAATCTTCCACTCCTAGTAAAACCTCCTAAACCAACATTCTCTACTTGAGCTGGAGATATACTAGGCTTGGCCAAATCTTGCTTCTGGCTGTTACAATATACTTCACCTTCGTAATGCCATGGGATGGCCCTATCACTTTGGTACATCATTGGCCCTGCAGTAGTGATAGTTATTGGTGCTACTCTAGCATGAGGAGGAACTTGGGACGGATCATAGAAAATGGTTACTGTAGAAACTTCTTTTTCTTTTACAATTTTGTCAAACTACAAGATCCATTCATCAATCATGATCTGTATCCCCTTTTTCAACTGCTCACAACCATCAGGAGCTTCAGCACACTCCGGACAACTATTCTTCCAGCCTGGAAAAATACCCTTATGGGCCAAGCAAGCCTTGACAACACTCAACGAAGTTTGCAGGTCACTGATATCACACACCAAATTCAGATTCTCTCCATCATCAATTGCCCCAAATGTACCTCCATGAGGAGGCATGGGGTTTTGTATCACATTCAGAGTGGGAGCGAAGTTAATCGCTTTGGAATCTACCAGGTCTTGGACTACGTACTTCAAGGCTTTGCAGTTTTCTGTGGTATGTCCGGGGGCCCCGGAATGGAATTTGCATCGGGCGTTGGTATCATAACCTTCGGGGAGTTGCCCCGACTTCGGAGGTTGCAAACTTCTGAGCTGAACCATCTGGAGCTGGAGAAGATTCTTCAAAAGTTGTGAATAGGACATAGGTGGAGTTTCAAACTGCCTTTCTCCGGTCTTCTGAGAATAATAGGGACAAGGAGCTCTTTGTTGATAACCCCGTTGGCGTTGCTGTTGTGGTTGTTGGACTTGCTGTTGAACAGGCTGAGCTGAGATAGTAACGGGAGCCACTTGCTGATAAACACCTTTGTTACCTCCGTATCTCTGTGCATACATTTCCCCAGTCTCTCCTTATCTCCTCTTCAAGAAGGGTTTCTTGACACCAGAAGTTGAAGCGCCACCATTCTAAATCTTCCCCTGCTTGATCCAGCTCTCTATCCTCTCACCAATCAAGATAATATCTAAAAAACCACTTGAAGAACACCTAGCTAACCTTTCCATGAAATGCCCAGGAAGGGTGTCCATGAAAAGGTCCACCATTTCTCTTTCTAGCAGCGGTGGTTGCACCCTGGCGGCCACTTCACGCCATCTTTGTGCATAATATTTGAAGCTCTCCGAATTCTTCTGCGACAAACTTTGGAGCTGAGTGCGACTAGGCGTCATGTCAATGTTATACTGATATTGTTTAAGGAATGCTTCTCCCAATTCCTTCCAACTTCTCACTGAAGTTCTTTCCAACTTCATATACCATTCCAAGGATCCTCCGAAGAGACTATCCTAGAAATAGTACATCCAGAGATTCTCGTCCCTAGTATGGGCAACAATCTTTTGATAGAACATCTGCAGGTGAGTTTTAGGACAGGAGTTACCATTGTACTTATCGAAAGTAAGTGGATTGAACTTGTGAAGAATAACCACCCCTGGGACAAATCCCATATCAGATACATCTATCCCAAGAGTGTCCTTACACTCAAGGGCTTTGACCTTCTCAGCTAGCAGCAAAAAGTCTTGGAAGTTTCCTTCCAAACAAAATCCCATATCATTGTTAAAGGAAGGAAACTGATCCTCTTGTCTGTCTTGCACAGGGATGAAGGTTGTGCCAGGTTCTGGAACTGGAGGTCCACCTGTTCCATTGTTAGTGTTGGGAGGATTCACTTGTTGGTGACTACAGGAGGGCCAGTCTAAGGAGGGTTGAGTCCCTGGATTGCAGTCCTCAAATCTTGTTGTCCCTGGGCCATCCCTTGCATCATGACCATGAATTCCCCCATCCTGGTGCGGAGTTCAGTGAGATCAGTTTGCATAGCATCCATGACTGTCCTCTGGTTATTGTGTGTTGCGTAACGATGAGGAATGTTTTGTTTGAAGTGTCTGGTCTTGCCAGCTCGCACAATCTTTGCCTAAAATGTAGATAAGTTAAGTAACCTGGAGAAACCTGCAAAAAACAAAGAAAAATGCAAATGATATGTATGCAATGCAATGTGTTCCTTTTATCCTCAAGGTTTTATTTACTTTCCCATTCCGGTGTTGAGAAAAGAAGACTTTGTGTGATATTCAGATGTGAAGTGGAAGTATTCAATATCTTGTGTTCGTGTAACAGATAAACGACCAGAGACTTCAGGTGAATCAAAAGAAAACTGGAATAGCAAAAACCCTCATGGGGTACAAGTTCATACATCAGAGAGAAAAAGTACATCAAGAGAAAGGCTTCCCACAACAAGCTTGTGGATAATCCAAATCACACGAATACAAGACTAAAGCCTAGGAAGATCTACATCCTGCAACCTCCAAGTAAAGCGCTTGACACCTTGCAGAAGCTGAGCTACATCTAGATGTGAAGGTTCCTATATGAGCTTTTGAATCAGGGTATCCCTAAGGTCAAAGGAGGCATGCAATTCCTCAATTTGTTGTAGGAACACCTTTTCACTTTCCTGGCTTGTGAGGGAATCAGTCTTGGTCTTCTTGACATCAGCTATCAGCTTCAACTCTTTTATCTCTTTTTGAGCTTCTTTCACTGCTTGCTGACTCTTTGCTATATCTTGAAGATGACTCTTCTCCTGGTGATGGGCCTTTTGAAGGAGCTTTCCCTATTCATCTAAAGAGTCTTGAAGGCCTTTGATCTCTAACTGGTACTTGACTTCCAGATCTTTCTGCTTCTTCAAGTTGTCTTCCCACTTCTCTTGCCATAAGGTGATAACTTCATTAGCTTCATTAAAATCTTTCTTATCTTTCCGACGCTGGACCAACTTATGAGTTTCAGCTAATCCCCTTTTCCTAAAATAGAGCTCCCTCTCTTGAAAGTCTTGCTGCTTGAGCCTGGCCATTTCTTCAGCTTTGTGAGCCCTTTCTTCCAATTTCTGGTTTTGCATTTTCAACTTCTGGCATGAATTATTGGCTTCTTGATTCTCCAACTTGAGTTGTTTAACCAAGGCTTCCAATTTTTGATACTCCTGAAGAGGAACTGAAGTTGTGGGTGCCACCTCCTTAGGGTATAGAGGTGGTTCCTTAGAGAATGGGAGCAACAAAGTTTCTACACGATCTTCCAACCAGGTGGCAAAAGGATCATAAGTCTTGGGATCTACTCTCCCAAAGTCTTTCTTCCCCTTCAACACTCTAACCTCCCAAGCTTGGGATGATAGAAAACTCATCTTCAGGTTACCTTCAGCTGGAAAGTATAGTGACTTATTCATCTCTTCAATCAAAGGTTCAACTCTTAAAGGATAGCCAAATTGTTTCCTGGATAAGATAGGATTGTAGCTGGTCCCACCTTTCCTTCCTATCAAGGGCACATTTGGGAAACTCCCACAACTGACCAAAATCTCTTTGCCTACAATATCTTTATTGCATCCCCAATCAATGTCAACTGAGGTTAAGCCCATCAATCTTTTGGACCACTTCCAAGATTGTTTCAAATCCTGGAAAGGCCCTGATTTAGGGAGTTGCCTTACAAACCAGTCAGCAAACAAGGGAGCACAACAATTCACATGGCCCTTCCTCTTTTCATTCCTGTGGTGAACCCCATAGTAGAAATCAGCTAGTAATGTAGGCACAGGGTTTCTTTTGACAAAGATGGTGATAGCCTCCATGCTAATTAACCTTTTCTCTCCTGGGAATAAACTGATCCCATACACTATCATGGCTAATAATGCTTTGAAGTCTGCCCATTTCTTTCCCAATGCCATAACATGAGCCTCTGTGATAAGAAACTCCAAAGAAATCCCCTTACCCTAGCTAGCTTCTAATCCTATCTTGAATCTGAGCATACTCAAATGACAGGCAGCAGTGATGTCTTCATAAGGAGGGGTCCTCTCTGAAGCGTAGTAAGGCATACCTTCTCTAATAGGAATATTCAGGATACTAGAGATCTCTTCCAATGTAGGTGCCAAGATGTAATCAGGGAAAACAAAAACCCTGAATTGTGGATCATAGAACTGCAACAAAGAATGCAAGCTATCCCTCTGGTCAATTGTGGGCTTGCTCACATAATCCAGGATCTTTCCAAACTCCTTTCTGAAATCATCAAGGACTTTGTCATCCATCAAGGTAATCAACCCCTGAATACTCTCTGTCTCTGGTTGTGGGAAAGTATAGTGGACATTTCTTTTCCTGGGAACCTCCATCTTGTTGTAGCAATATGACCAGGAATAGGAAGTAATGAACCCTGAGAATAAAAAGAACACAAATGATTAATGATGTTATGATGCTATGCAAGGCAAGGCATGTGATCAGTGACGTGTCTGTGTAGTGAATCAAGTAATCAGGTGTATGTGTAAGGTCATAACATCATCACAAGCATCTTTCTGATCAGAGGTTCAGAACCCATGTATAACAGAACAAGATCATATCACTGAAGCATGTTGGTATAGTGGGTATGTTGAAGGTTAAGGCTCCTGCAATCCTGTGAACCCCTCCCAATCTCACAGGTGTGCTACTCAGGTCAACATCATGGACTCTCAAAGCCGAATAGCAATAATACGTTCACCATCTCCGAGAAATGGCTCATGACTAAATCAGGGAATCAGTTTGGCATTATGTACTACTCAGGGAGGTCTCAGCTGAGTCCAAGGAAACAAGCATCCCTCATAAGTCCCCAGCTTCAAGCACTGAATCGAGAAACAATAGTACATTCATCCCGAAGGGTACAATACTATCGTCATACGAATAATTTGCCTTAACTGGATTCCTATGAGAGAACCAGGCCATCCTATGCAAGTTCCCAGTGAGCCCTCAGATGCGAGTGGGTTTGCCAACAAATGTGGTCTGCCACTGTCATCATTGGAGAGGGATGTTTCCATAAATGTTCTTAATGATCGGTCCCCTGACTGTACATAACTATCAAGGTTGTGTATTGCCCCAAAAAGATTCCGGTATCAATACATTTCCGAGAAGGTCGCAAGTTAAGGTGTGAAACTCACTACTACCAACATAGCAAGATGCCATGAAGCCAAATTGGAACCACTCTAAGTCCTAAGGTGCACTCGAGCCCCGGTTACGAGCTCATCTCACAGTAACAAAGCACATCCCACAGAAAAATGAAACCAGCACATTCCAGCATATGATGCATGTGAAAATAATTACTAAAAGCAGTAAATAAAGTTATAACGTAAACTGCAAACAAAACAGTAAATAAACACAACAACACACATATATAAACACCCAAAGAAACAAAAACAAGCAGGCGCTAGGATTGACTCTACAAGGGAAACCAGAGATTCTAGGTTCGTACCCCAACATAGTCGCCAGTTGTCGCTCCCTGGATTTTCATCCTAGTACAAACGCGAAAGTGGCGCGGAAAAGGTAGAGTCGCCATCCAGAAATTTTTATCCAGAATGAATGGGAAAGGTAATGATGCACAAACCTAAGGAAGAAGGAAAGGACAAGGTCCTGCGAACCAAAGATCTGGGTTTGGGAGTCGGTTATGACATGGGAAGGTATTAACACCCCAGACCGTCCGCCGTACCCGACGAGATCCACGTTTGTTTGTCTGTTTCAAAGGGTGAGAAAATAAGATGCTGCTGAATAAAGACCGCTAGCAGGATTGGAATAAGAATGGGATCTGGAATGGAAATAAAGAGGGAAATGTAGGAAAAATAAAGAATGTGCTCGAACGGGCCCTACCCCGCTGCCTACGTACCTCATCGGGAAAATGAGGATCAGAGTCGACGTAGTTCGCCTAACTAAGGCGTGAACTATTTGTTTGTGTTTTTTATAACTGGAACTGCTTATGTCTATGCTCAGGTGTTGCAGGCTCGTCTGGAACGAGTGTGTTTACCGTCATGCATGCAAGACAAGTCGTTGTAAGTTCACGTTGAGAATGAATGAGGTGAGAAAAGAAGTTCCCGCAGGAAAGTCACTTATTGTTTGTTGTTTTGTCTTTTAAGAGTTTTGTATGAATTTGGCATAAGAAGGCGAATTCAAACTCTTTTCCATGGAATGTGTACTTGCTACTACATTCCAAGATGGAATTATAGAACAAGAACACCAAGCAAGGAGAATTTATCCAAGACTTGTTTCCAAGGATTAAGGTCTAAGTTCGCTAGCTTGTTGAACTTTATTAAGTGTGTTTTATAGCTTTTATGAAGAAGTATCTTTTAAATTTTTCTTTGTGAAACAACCCCTTGATAAGACTTGTACATCATGCTAGACAAGCCTATACTACTCCAAGATGGAATGAATGCAAGTGCCCCATGGAATAAGGCTATACACAAGGGATCCTTTCATGCATTTATTAAGTTTTTTTGGATTTTGTTTGAAGATGAGAAGAGAAAGACTCAAAAGGAAAAAGGGAAAAACTAAGGGGGGCTAAGACATAACCCTAAGTTAGTTATCATATACAAAAGTGTGGTCCTATGGTTAATGAGGTATTCTAACCTAAGGAAAAGAAAAGAGCAATCCAGAATTCAACTTACTTCCTAACGAAGTTAAGTTGAAATCTAAAGAAAGAAAGGGGTCCTATGAACAAAGCACCAAGGTGCTAAGGCAAAAGCAAATAAATGCATGAAAGAATAAGAATGAAGTGATTACCTCATCTTCCCCCCTACAATACAAACATTAGTATAATGGAGAAAAATGAACAATTATAGCATGGCAAAGCTTCCAAACAATTCACACTATCTAATGAGGATGTTAGTGAACTACTAAGACAAATACCTAAGCCTAAGGCAACCTATAAGATGGTAAACTTAAAAATTCAGTAGCTAACCTCAACTTAAGTATTCTAAAGCTACAAGAATGAACAATTTCAAACTATGCCCTAAAAGGAAGCTGTAAACACACCAAATTTGCCCTCACTCATTTCACCATGGCTTATGATCTTTTCATTTGCATAAGTTCAATCATATCATCTCATATTGCATTTTTGCTTCACTGTATTGGTTCAAAGTCATCTGCATCTAGGGTTTGTGATCTGAGCAATCCCTGAGCTATCTGAGCCACTCCAAGGGTATCCAATCATCTCAAGAGAGTCCATGTATGTTCAAGCATCATTTTATATCCTCCCAGGATCAGAGAAGTCAAAGAATCACAAGAACTGAGGGAGGCATGGAAGCAGAGCCAAGCTTAACTGCACTGATGACCTAAAATTAGGGTTTTGGTTTCAGAGGCCATAACTCCAAATTTTTTGGTCATTCTTGTTTCTATTGGTCTCTATATGTTATAAGTATCATGCATACCAATTTCCATGAAGAAATTCAATGGGGAAGGCATCTGATTAATAGATGACTTCTTGAGCAAGTCAGTGCAAAATCAGGGCATCTGAGGCCCCCAGTCACACAACCAAAGGGTCTTCTCCATCATTTTGGGTGTATATGACCTTTATTTGATCTTAGAAGAAGTTAGAAGTCCACAAAATTGAAGAATTTCAAGCTATTTGCAAAGTTGCCATTTTGGGAAAGTGACTTGTAATGCAAACTTGCCATTTTGGGAAAGTTTTTCAACCTCCTCTTTTTGTTTCAAAAATGATTCAAATGAAAAATTATTGGTCATAAAAGTTGTAGATTGGATCATTCCCTTTTCAAAAAGTACAAGAACTTGATCTAATTCATCATAGAACTCAAGTTATGGCCTTGCAAAGTTGGAAAAAATCACAAAAATTTCACTTATGTACCAAAGGGGGAAGTTTGCAAATTCTCATGTCAAGCCACTTTGGGACCTCTAATGCATCTCTACACATCATACCATCCTAGTGCAACTCATTTGGATCAGATTTGTGCCTTGAATCACAAGCCTTCATGCCTTGAACTTCACAAATTTCAAAAGGGGCCAAACTTCATGAAAATTGCAAAAGGGCACATAACCTTTCACAAGCTTGCTGAATCGCCTCAATTTCAAATATATGGATCTCCATGATCTATGCTGAGTCAGGACAAGCCAAAAGCCAGCTGCAAAACCAGCCCATACCTCAAGTACAAAACTTTTGACATTTTGGCAACTTGCCCATACCAATCATCATAGGCCACCACCCACTCTCTGACCTATCACAGCTTGTTATGTGGATCAAACACAGCCCATAACACAAGACACACAAGCCTGAAACCTCAGATTGCCCAAGTTCTCAAAAATCACTCCAACTTGCAAAAGCTTTCGAAACTCATAGCTCAACCAACAAATCTTCAAACTTTTTACACCATTCAACTACACATCCATCACTGACCATTTCCCACCCATCATCTTGCCTTGAAACACCTCAAATCAAAAACACGATTTTCACATTTCTTGAACTGAGTTTCAGCCAACTCCACATAGAGGCTATATAAACTCCATCCAAGCATTGCAAACTCTTCATAAGGATCAGTGGAGGTGATTTGAAGCAAAGAACTGGCCAGAAAGTACCAAAGGTGAAAGCTCAAGTTCAGGTAAGCTCAAGAACTTTTTTTCCAGAACCTTCATTTTAAGTTCTTAATTGATTCTATGTGCTCTCCTGATGATCATGATGTCTTTACTTTTGAAAATGATTGAGAAACAAGCATGTATGAAGCTTCTGAAACTTTTGATGTGTTTTCCGTTTTGCTTCGATTCATGTTCTTGATGGTAAATAAATGAATTTTGTTGTTTGATTCTTGCTTGGAGTGATGTGGGGATCATTTCTGGAGAGTTTGAGAGCTTAGGGTTGCGTATTAAGTGAGATAGCATGTTTGGCTGGCCGGAGAAGATGATCGGAACATTGTTCCGGTCTCCTGAAAGTCATTAGGGTTCAGATTAGGGTTTAATTGTGTAATTAGTGAAGTTTGAATATCAGCCATTCAGATGCGCGCGCTGGTCAATTCCCGCGTCCCTGGTTTAAACCACAGCCCTTGGATTGGTTGACTTCTCATTTAAATCAATTTAATTTTCATTTTATTTGCATTTTCTTTATCATTTTATTAAAAATAGCAAAACTCATCTAAAAAATTTTATTTTTTGCATTATAGTTCTAAATATTTTTCTTATTCTGAAAATAATTTTTATTTAATTTTTTGCATAAAATTTGTATTTTTAAAATATTTTAAATTTTTATTTTAATTAATTAATGGAAATTAATTAATTAAAATACCATTTAAGTTTCTAAAAATCACCAAAAAAATCACATTGCATCTTGACACATTTAGAGACATTATCAAACCATTCATACAAATTTCTTTTTGGTTCTTGATCCATTTTGACATTTTTCTTTGGATTTAGGGTTCTTAAAATCAATATTTTTGATCCTAACTTAGAAAAATATTTTCTGCCTAACCATGAAGAGGTTGATAATGGTTCTTTTTGAATTGCATTCCACATATCATGTAGTTTCTAGGATAAAATTGGCATGAATTTATCTTTCATTTTTTATTTGTTTTGCATTTTTCCTTGTGAGGTATCTTAAAACCCTAGCAAACTTAGGAAAATCATAGGTCCCTTAGGGTTTAGCTTCTGACCTTCCCCTTTGGGAAGTGAACTTGTATAGGTTTAGGGTAACTTTGATCCCATTTTCAATTTTTTATCTTGTCATTTGCTTCTGATTTTGAATTTTGCATTGCATCTTGTTCATAAACCCTAATTTTTGCCTTCCTTTGCATTCATTCTTCATATGCTTGCATACATGAAATTTCCATGACATTTTGTGCATCCATATGACATATAAGACATCTTAGGACATATTGAAATCATGTTTGATCATTGCATCATCCATTTGCCATGTTATGAATCCATTGCATTTCATAAGTTTTCATGAACTTTCATGCTTTCTTTCATGTCTCATTTGCACTCCCATCCTTTGTATGATCATCCACATCTCTTGGCATGCTTTCATACCATCTTATAGCATCATTTGCATCATGATTATGCTTCTGAATTTGGCTTTCATCTTTGCATTTCATCTCATTTTCATTTCATTTCATCTCTTATTGCTAACTTTTCAGGTGGTAAACCCTAATAAGAGTTAAAGTGAAGTTACATGAAGAAACCTAAATGGTTAAGTATGCTAAACTTATATAAACCCTAAGGTGAATAGAAAATCCAGGGGCTAACACTTAATGAAAGTATCCTATGATGTAAAACAAGATGGGAGAAAATAGATTCAAGTGAAAGGAATTCAAACTCTATGTGGAATGATGTGAACATAAGAAGATATGAATATTGAACTTCAAAGGAAGGGAAAAGACTTAGAATAACACTCAAACATGACCAAGAGGATTTGAATTCCCCATACAAAAACCAGGGGCTTGATGAAGTTTTAGAATGGAATTAGAACTCACAAATGACCTTCAAATAAGGTGGTATGGAAGCATTAGGATTAAGGATACCAAAATATTAAGTATGAAGCATTAAGAGGGCATATGACACTAAATGAAGCCTAAGGACTCATGACTGGAAATGAACACTTGAGAATGTGCATAAAACACTTATGAAGTGCGTGGCAATGATTTAACAAGCATGACATGGTCACAAAGTTGGTTTTGAGGGGTTAAGATGGAGGATGAAGAAGAATTAGGTCAAAAGGAGGCAAAGGTAACTTAGGACTCAAGAAAACCCTAAAACCAAAAGATAAAGACCTAATGAGTGTGATATGCACTTAAGGACCTCTAATATGACCTAAAAGACTCAGAATCAAAACCTTAGAGCAATGGAATGAATTCCTTATTCAAATGGAGTGAAGGAAGCTTGTAAAAGGGGCCAAAAAAAGACTTAGGGCTTAAGTAACTTGAGAAAAATATCGAATGACTTAGAAAAATTATGAAATTTAATATTGGACATCACAATCCAGAGAATGACATATGTACAAAAAATCTCATGAAAACACCTAATTTTGAATGGTCAAAGGAACACTAGAATGCAATTAGGGTTTATTGGGACCTATGTGAAGGGATGGACTCAAAAGGACCTAAACATGACCAAAAAATCCAGAGAAAAATATTTTGAAGAATTATGCTGAAACATTAAGAGGATGCAAAAAGAATTGGGTCTTTATCATTTTTAGTTTAGGAGAACAAAAATGTACAAAATGATTGGTTCAAAATGGAGAAATTATGAAACAATTAAAAGGGAAATTAATTCTGACTTCAAAAATGAATAAAAATAAAATCTAAAAATATAGAAAATTAGAGAACAATGAGAAGAGTGATCATGAATTTATTTGGAATTTTATAAGGCTTTTTGGTATTTTTATAATAGGAAACAAAATTGGAATAAAATGGAAAAATAAAAGAAAAGAAATAATTTTGGGAGGTGCATATAGGAAGAGATTCAGTTCAGAATGACTGGGCCCTATGTACGTGGGGTGTGACTAGAAAAGAAGCCCAAGTCCGAAAGCAAGCTGATACACGCGTATTACCATGGACCTCAGGTCAACAGCTAACCTCAACAAAACCATTGGATTGATCCAGCTCACCTGATGAAAAGATCTGATGGACACTAAATGAAGGCCTATGCTATCACGATACACTCACGCACACCTGAGAACTTATAATCCTAAATGAATCCACGTGCTAGACCTCATATTCAGTTATTCTCTAGCGCTATAAGAGCCCTTAGATCATCCTCATCGTGTGGACCTAATATAACTGATCTTTAAACCCTAACCAAAACCCTCGGGTCACCTTACCGGCCGGAGAACAACCTCTGGTCGTCTTCTCCGGCCATCCTCACCAGAAGCTAACAATCCACATGCCTAAAAATGCTCTACAAACATATCAATGGAAAGAGGACGTGGTACTGATCACAAATATGGCTTCAAAATTCTTAAATAATGCACACTGAGAGAGGATCGAAGAGAAGAAACATTGCCCTAAAATATTCACATGCCTCTGCAAGACCTAATTACTAACCAAGACAGTTCATTCTTGCTTATTACACTTAAATTCACAGCATAGGGTCATTATTTCATGCATTACAAGTTATACATATCATAAACTCAAACCTAGTGATGCAGAGCTTTGAATCGATTTTTGAGAAAACCAGAGGTTCCACTTGTTCCTTGAGCTTAACTATGGCCAAATAAAGGCTTTGTGGAAGGTGGATTCTTCAAGATCTTGAATTATGATTATAAACAGAAGAATATGTTAATCCTTGGAATCAGTACTATAATGGTGTTGATCCTTGTATTTCATGCTTCAATGGAGTTAAGGATTGATTGAGGATGAGGAAAGTGATGCAATATTGATGAATTCTATGAGATTCTTGCACAAACTCAGAGATCGAAAACAGAGTGAAAATTGGCAAAAAACTGCGGCAAGTGTGAGCAAAACCAATGATTGAAACTTCACCATTCTGATAGAGTTGTTTATATAGCCTGAGTTAAGTTCTAGAACAATCATGCATAGAACTGGCCTTTGCCATACCAATATGGTGAGTTGTTTATATAGCATGAGTTAGCCTGAGTTGTTTATATGGCATAGAACAATCATGCATAGAACTGGCCTTTGCCATACCAATATGGTGATCATGCCTGCCCAAAGGCCCAAGGCATTTCCAGTTGTGACATCCCCTTCTTGTGACCTCATATCTCCCAAATGGTTGTTCATATGAAAATATTCCCAACATCAATCTTGAAGAAAACATGGCAAGGAACAACTTTCATGTTGGAAGTTTTTTCATTTGAGGTAATCTTGATGAGTAAAAATGACCATACTTATGGCATGACACATGTTTGACAAAATGCAAGGCAAGCCGCGCGCACAGGCCTTGCCTTGCCCAACCCATGACTTAGCTTTAGCCTTGATTTGTCTAAACTTTGAGTGACCATAACTTCCTCAATTTTGATGTTATGAGTGAGTTCCACCTATGGATTTTAAGCTCAAGATGCCCTCTTTAAATGGCTTGAGGTAGAATTTTGATAGCCCTCATATTTTGAGAGAAGGCCTCTCTCAAAGATGCTGCAAAAATGGCCAAAACTTGCCATTTTTGGAAACCCTAATTTTCCAAAAATGGTAAGTTTTGGTTTTCTTGATTTCTCTTGATTCCTCCATAATTTCTTGATCAAATTTGAACCATAGGATCCTTGTAACCCTAATTTCATGATTTTGATCTCAAAAGGTCAGGAGTTGACTTTTTCTTCAGCATGGTTGACTTTTTCCCCAAATCCCTGATTTTCAGTCATCTGGCCAATTGAACCCCTTCCAAAATGAATTTGTGGATGAAATTTGAACCCTAGGCACTTGAAATCATATATAAGAAAATGGAATCTACTTTGAATCAAAATTTCAAGGATAGGCCCAATAGAAGTGAAACCCTAATTTGGCATTTTTCATCAGGAGATGTTGCACTGCTTGCCTCCTTTGATCAAATCAAATCTTTCCATGGCTTGTGGCTTCAAATGAAGACTTTTGGGATGTTTTGAACCCTTTACACAACGTTGAGAAGCTTTATTTCCCTTTGATTGCTTTTGCATAGCCTTCAATTGCTCCAATTAATGATCACATACATATGCCTTAGCTATGCTACACATGATGCAATGCTGCTAGCTATTTCATGAACTTATGTATGCTAAATGCTATGCAAAATGTTGAGGAAATGAGAGGGAAATTTTTGAGGTATTACACTTATTCCTTGTGTTTACGCCTCTATTAATTTACATGATTAAAATTTGGGAGTTTTACTCCGATGGTACCACATGCATTGCATTTGTCTAAGTTGCATATTTATGTTGTCGTGTTGTATCTGGTGTTGGTTTTTGAGTTGTTGTGAAGTTGAGAAGTGGTGATCTATGTAATATAATTCATATGTTATTTATCATATTCTTGATTATATTATTAGATATTTCACTCCATCTGTTTGAATGTTTCCCTCTGTTGGTAACGTGCAGGTAATCCAGAGTGAGCTGAGTACCTTAATAGATTCGAGTCGGTGTTGTTGCTCTGATACGTAGCACTCAGGGGGATAACACTTGTTTTATGTTGATGTTGGATTTTGTCTCAGTTTCTGAATTTGAAAGTTGATTTATTAAAGAATTGTTGCTTTTTGAGTTGTTTAATGTTGAACACATGCCACATGGGTGACAACCAGACTGATAATGAGACTCACAACCAGACTCAATGCATGTGGTACATATTCGATCCCTTTTTCATCATCATAATTCCCATCGGAATTTCCATATAAGTCGCTCACATCCCACATGGGCACACGACATCTGTGATTTCTCACACCCTACATGGGCACACGATCACCCATAATCGCTCACACCCCACATGGGCACACGATTACCTCAACAATAACAAAACGATTCCATTTCAAAGAATCTGGATAAGGAGATCACACCCCACATGTGCACACGACTTATCACACAATTTATGTAACATGATATACACTCAACAAAAACATACAACAACAACTAATTCATATGACTATCATACAACTAATACATCACACCACAAATGTCCAACACGCAGCATATACTTGCCAAAACATGCAATAATTGCAGTACACAGCCACAACAAGCATTCACACGACCAAACTAAGCATTTCACATTCTAACATGCATATTATCAAACTCATCATGTTATAATCAATAATTATAATACAACAACATAACACCACAACATCATGGTATCATAATTCACCAAGCATGTTATCACAACATATAATCGAGTTTAACAAATCATTATAACCAACATATAATCATCCCCATCTTAACAAAACCTCAATTACAACCACTCTTATCACAACACATAATCGAGTTTAACAAATCATTATAACCAACATATATCATTTCCATCTTAACAAAACCCCAATTACATCCAACATATAATCATCTCTCTCTCACTCTAAACGAAAGAACTTGCTCCTACTTGTCATTTGCAAGACGGTAAACACACTCGTTTTAGACGAGCCTGCAACACCTGAGCATGGGCATAAGCATTTCCCTTCTAAAAAACACAAGCAGGTTGTGTCAGTGTTATTGAGTCAAACTACGGTGTTCTGACTTTCCTATTGCACAAAGGGAATACGTAGGCACAATCGACGAGGCTTGGCGAACACAATCCTTCAGTCTTTGTTCGTATTCTTCCTTATTTCTTTTTAGTCCTTTCCAGTAGCAGTTGCAGTAATAGAAGATACCCCCACCCTTTGAAACAGTGCTATCAATCGTGGATCCCGTCGAGTACGACAGACAATCTAGGGTGCTAATACCTTCTCATTTTGTAATCGTCTCCCTTACCGTTTCTCTTTGGTTTGTGAGACCCCGCCTTCTTCTTCTTCTGGATTTGTGCAGCATTACCTTTCCTTTAGGATAAAAATGCCTGGCTGGAAACGTTTCCTTTTCCGTGTCACATTTGCATTTGTACCAGATGGAAATCCCGGGAGCGACATTAAGGAACTTTGAAAATTTTCACTAAAAGTTCTAAGATAGGTCAAAAGAAAATAACTTTGGTTATAAGTAAAAGATCTTAAAGATAAATGTTGATAGATCATATAATCGAAGTTGTACACTTCATGAACATATGTGTTCAAATTAGATAAAACCAATATTGTTCAGAAGTTGAGAACTTTCTGAAAGTTAAAGTTATCTGGATTTTGGTACCATATTGTTCAGAAGTTATAAACTGTCTGAGTATATAAAATTCATAACATTAAGAATCAGAAGCAAAAATCTTCGTGAAAGCAATCTAGTTAATTTCTCAATTCAAAGATGCTATTCATAAGATATGAGCAAATCAGAAGTCAAAGACTACCTGAAGAAACATGGAAAAAAAGTTATGATACACAAGTGGTGTTATATCTTATCAAACTCAGAATCAAGGTTTGATCGTTCATTACATGCTATATCTAATCAGATTCAGAATCAAGCTTTGATCAACCATCAAGTTCTAATAGAAACTAGGTTATGAGATGAAGACCGAGTGTTCTAGTCAGACTCTAATGAGTCACGATAGGGAAGTACTCCTTGTCTATTATATGTTCTGAAAACTTAAAAATGTATTTATTAAGTCTTGGGATCAGGGGGAGACTCTGAACAAGCATAAATGAAATTCTGAGATTAACACATTCAGGGGGAACTGTTGCTTGAAACTCTAAATATGTTATGTTTGGTGACTACCTTGTAAAAATTGTTCTATCAAAATAAATGGTTTTGTCATCATAAAAAAGGGAGATTGTAATAACAATAATAGGTTATGCATATTATCTCTATGTTTTGATGATAACAATGGAGTATTTATGGAAGAAAAATTTAATGTTCTAATGTTTGTTATTGTGTAGATCATGTTAAAGAAAGATATTAGATCTAACAAACATATTTCAGATGATCGTTAATGACCATATGCGAGTTACTATGTGTAACACTAGTTGAAAGAATGTTATATAAGAAAGGATGATTATGTATCTGATCACAATCAGAAAGATCTGAAGATGACATATGTTGTTGTTACAATGTCTCTTAGATTATGGTTTATGTGTGGTTCTAATTCTGAAGCCAGCAAGCTTCTAAAGTTATTATCTTCTGATGACCAAGTGCCAAAGAACTCTGAAGACTTGATGTTTTATTGAACAAAGTACTGAAGGTTCTGAAGACTTAAGGTTTATGAATAATCTGAAGACCAAGTGTTGAAGACTCTAAGGACAAGGTTCTGAGTGAACGAAGTTCTGAAGACTCTGAAGACTTGAAGTTCTAAAGACCAAGAGTTTCGAAGACAAGTGCTAAATTTCTATAGACAAGGTTCTGAGCGAAAAATGTTATGAAGACACTGAAGACTTGAGATTCATAAGACCCGATTATCACGTCTCTAATCATGCTTCAATCATATTACAACTAGAAGCCTCTGAAGATCAGAAGACAAAGTTACGATTAACAAGGAACGTACACAATATAATCTTTATCCCAATACCTTTCCATAAACTTAATTTGTGAGAAGGACAGACGTGGCAGTTGTAGCGATAAAATCATATTGCAGCAAGAATTCGGAGACGAACAAGTGCCAAAATGCCTTCTATTTATACTAATCGAACGGTTATTGTTTGTTCCTCAAAAGTAGCTTGGACTTTGCTGAGAAGTGTGATCGTGCGTTGAACGAGTGATTTGGTTAAAGCGCGTGAGAAGCGGAACGGACAAGACCTAGAAAATAGGAGAGTTACGTGGGCCACTCTCCACTCACCACCAACTAGTGGCCTGCGCCAGAGAGAGAGAGAGAGAACGTGAGGTGGTGGGCATCACCCACACATGGTTTGCGCCATGTGTTGTTGAGTGGTGGGCCCCCACCTTTTTTTTTATTTTCTTTTTCATTTTCTTCTTTCCTCTTATTCTTTTCCATTTTCTTTTCTTTCCATAATTTCGTCAACTTCTTCTCTTTTAATATGTCTTTGACTTAATTTCTTCACTTTTCTTCATTTTCTGACTTTTTCCGACTGACTTGATTAATCTGAAAAACATAAAAAAAATAATATAATTATAAAGCATAAAATAGTAAAAATCTAATAAATCATACTATTAATCCATGTAAGTCAAGCCAAAAATAAGATATAATTTCGTATTATCTCCTAGTACAAACGCGAAAGTGGCACGGAAAAGGTAGAGCCACCAGCCAGGCATTTTTATCCCGAATGAATGGGAAAGGTAATGCTGCACAAACCTAAGAAAAATATAAAGGACAGGGTCCTGCGAACCAAAGAACTGGGTTCGAGAGTCGGTTACGACCTGAGAAGGTATTAACACCCTAGATCGACCGTCGTGCCCGACGGGATCCACGCTTGTTTGTCTGTTTCAAAGGGTGAGAAATAAAAATGCTGCTAAATAAACTGCTATTGGGACTGGAATTAGATAGGGAATTGGAAAAGGAGAAAGAAAATAAAGAATGGGGAGAATGTAGGGAAAATAAAGAGCGTGCTCGAATGGGCCCTACCCCACTGCGTACGTATCTCATGGGATATGCGAATCAGAGTCGACGTAGTTCGCCTAACTAAGGCGGGAACTTGTTTGTGTTTTTTAGGGTTGAACTACTTATGTCAATGCTCGGATGTTGCAGGCTCTTCTGGAATGAGTGTGTTTACTATCCTGCGAGAGGAAAGTCGTAGCAAGTTCTTGTTGAGAGTGAATGAGATAAAAAGAGAATTCCCGCAGGAAAAGACATGTGTTGTGTGTTCATTATTTTTTTAAGAGTTTTTGCTTTGAGGTTTGTATAGGTGAGTGTACATATGTCTTACTCAATGGGATGTGTACTTCTTACATCATCCCGAAATGGAATGCGCAAGAAGCACACCTATCTATGGGGGGAAATCCCCAAATCTAGTCCCACGAGTGAAGGCTTAAGTACACTAGCCTACTTAACTTTATTAAGTGTTTTTGTGGTTTTTTTATTAAGAAATATTTTTAGCTTTTCTTTGTGAAGTGATCTCATGCTAAGACCTATTCATAATGATAGATACCCTACACCTTGCCCCAAAATGGGATGTGTGCAAGTACCCCATGGAAAAGTCTCTTTTCACATGAGAAGACTTGTCATTTATTAAGTGACTTGAAGTTATGTTTGAAGATGAGAAGAGAGAGCACCAAAAGGATCTCAAAGTTAAAAGACTAGGGGGTGTTAGACGCTGTGGCGAGTGATCTAGAGGGGGGGTGAATAGATCACCTCCTTGATTTCAAGGATTTAAAACGTTTTCAGAGTTTTCAAAGAATTACGGAAACAACGGTCCCAAATATACAAGCGTCTATTCTGAACCGACCGCTAGAAGACCAGACATGTGATAACGTGCTGGATTTACGGACGATTGCGATGATAAAGGATTAAACACACAATATGTAAAACAGTTGAATGCACCTATCACTAAAGCTATTTCCAATGAATCGAAAAACAAATGAAAACGTAAATAGAGATAGAGAAGAGATACAATACGCTGAGATTTGGTAAGGAAGTTCCCCACGTTCGTCCTCGCGTGTGGGTACGTCTCCCTCTCAATTTCAAATCGAAATTGAGAACTTTTATATCAAAATTGCTGAATCCGTCGATTACAAGGTTGCAATACAAACACCAGAATTCTATACACCTAGAACTTCCTATTGTATCAACCTTCACTTGATCTGAGCCCAATCAAGATTCCCTGCAAGTAATACAAGCAATTCACCGGTTCCACGACCTATTTGCGAAATCCCCCGATTTCCAAAACTTTCGCTGCGGCTGAATCTGGCTTGTAAACGTGACTAACAAACCCTCAAGAAAACGCCCGTTCTTGAAGGAAAACCCAGCTGGTTTTTCCTTGAAACCTTCTATCAATCTTCAACTCAGCTGGATCTCCGATCGTACCACTGAACGTTATCTCGAAAGCCTTCAATTCACAGGACATCAAACACTTCCTTGTTGATGTTCTTGAATTAAGATCTTTGAGAAGATGATGAAGATGAATTTGATTCTAGGTTTCAAACTTGCTCAACATTGAAGTTCCAACACTCCAAAATCCCTTTCTTGATGTGTTCTTCAATGATCTATCACTGTAAAATTCGTATCTGATTTTCTGTGATCTGTTGCAACTAAATGAAACACTCCACATATATATATGCAGATTCTGTTAGAGGAAAAACAGATTAATGAATCGATACAATACATGATGAATCGATACATACTGAACATATTTATAAAAACAGAACCATTTAAACAGCTTGAATCGATACATCATAAGATGAATCGATTCATTTTGCGAATTTCCAGAATCCTTCAAACAACATGAATCGATACATGATAAGATGAATCGATTCATTTTACGAATTTCCAGAATCCTTCAAACAGCATGAATCAATTCATTATGGAATGAATTGATTCATTTTGCGTATTTCCAGAATCCTTCAAACAGCATGAATCGATTCATTATGGAATGAATTGATTCATTTTGCGTATTTTCCAAAAGATCAAAAACATTGAAAACAAAGAATCTAAAGGTTAGCATTTTTCTTAATAAACACAAACACTTAAAAATTATAATCAATCAAAACTCAGGTTGCTCACAAACTCCCCCTTTTTGATGATGACAAAATTTTTGAAGTGTGAGAATTACTCCCCCTGAGTTTGTGCCTGTCATTGTCTTTTCAAACTTGCCTTTTTCTCCCCCTTTGTCAACAGCAAGAAAGAATCATAGGTGATGAAACAGAATCAGCAGTACTAAGATATAGAAGCAGAGTTCACTCACAAAGAATGAAACATAAGCAGTACTAAGAGTGCAAACAATTGAGACAAAAGCAAATTACATAATCATAGGCAGTGAAATCGTCAAAAAGAGTTGCGAATTACATAACCAAACCAAACCATAAAGTGTTCAAACAAGAAAACAAGGAAACTTAAGCAACAAACAATGATGATATGCAAAATGAGATGCAGCTTCAATGAGGGAAATGGCCACCACACGACTCCGCATTATCTCGATCAGGGTCACGGAAGCTTGGAGGAGGAGGTGGAGGAGGCATTTCATCTGGATTCTTCCCCATGAAAGCGTAATGCCTGAAACGCCTCTGAACCTCTGTGCTTTGAAACCGTTCCATAATCCCTGGGTGCGAACGGCAATCATCCATAAATCCAGACATCTCATTATAGAACACTTGATGCCACTTAACCAGTTCAGTATGCCATGAATGTTGATTATGATACATTCGAGTATGCTCATCATGCCATTCACGATGCTCCTTATGCCATTCCGTTTGCTAGACATGCCACGCACGAGCTTCCTCATGTCGGGCATTGTTTGCAACTTCCAATTGTGCAAACATTTCAGTAAGATAGGTTGGAGCAGCAGTAGATGAAGTCGGTGGAGCGGATGAGGGAGCAGGATCATAGTTTGTAGGAGACCACCTTTGTGGTACCCACTCACCCCAACCGGTATTGGCATTTGCATCAGGAGGATTTTCAGCATCTTCCATATCTTCATCCCTTTGTTCTTCAACATAAATGTGTTCAGCCGGAATGTCAAAGTTGTAGATGCGAGTTCGAGTGCTGCGTTCAAAGAAGTAGTAGCAACGACGCTCGATGTCCCATCGATAACCCATATGAGAGAGTGTGGCATTGTTGAATTCTTGCACACTAAAGGCTGATAAGAGAGGCACAGGAGGAAAAGTCACTTTCCAAAACTTGAGAATCCGCATGATCTGAGCAGCATATGCAAGGGTGATGTTTTTGGAGCTGTTCCGCGTAAGAAAGATACGCTTGACAAAGTAATTGGCCCAGTTTAAGGGTATCTTCTTCTGCAAAATGTACAATAAATGGATATCCGGCTTGTCCAATCGAGAATGCCCACCGGACCTTGGACGCAAGATATGCGAAAGGATCCAGTGCAGAATTCTTGGAACACTTTTGATCATACCTGAAGTCAGAGGCTCATCATCAGCAAGAGGTCGCTCCAATTTAGAGATGGATGCACAATATTCCTTCAACTTAAACTGTGGTTCAAAATTCTGGTCATGCCACATCTGCAATTCAGGCAGCAGAGATGGCAAACTGAACACTGTAGACCAGTCACCAGCCTCAAAACGGTAAGTTCTGGTACCAATCGAACACTTAAACAGGTATCCTTTTCCAGTTTTCACACCAGCATAGAAAGCACGAATAAAGTCTTCATGATACTCATCTTTAACAGATAAAAAGGATCCAAGACTTTATGCGTCGATTAAATCCGCAACTTCTTCTAAACAGAGAGTACGAACATCACTAGGATCGAAAACATGTGGTTTCATAACTAACCTTGTTTTAAAATAAGCTTCAAATTCTTCAATAATGGCAGGATGAAGAATTGCAGTCCCGGATGGAGGAATTTCAGGAATAGAAGGAGCCTGATGAGAAGACCCAACGGGTTCCTTGCCTTTTCGTTTTCCCTTTTCTCTTGGAATCAAAACTCTTGGAGGCATGGTGGAAGATTAGGGTTTGAGAGAAGAGGGGTTTTTGTGCAGTTAGGGTTTGATGCAAATGATGCAAATGAGATGATGAGAAAGACATAATGGGGTTTTGTAACTAATTGACATGTCATGGCAGTTGCTGATGTGTCGATTCATGGAAAAATAAACTGAATTTACGACAGGATGAATCGATTCATGCCTGTATGTATCGATTCATTTCACGAAAATTTTTAAAAGACAGAATGCTATGTATTGATACAAGCCACTATGAATCAATACATACTGTAACTGGTTTGAAAGAAATAAAAATAAAATCAACATGAATCGATTCAAGATTGTTGGGATCGATTCATTATGCGAATTTTTGAAATACAGATGACAATGAATCGATACAAGTAACTATGAATCAATACATATTGTAACTGGTTTGATAGAAATTAAAATAAAATCAACATGAATCGATTCAAACTTGTTGGGATCGATTCATAATACGAAAATTTGAAATTTCAGTGGATATTGCAAGAATTGACACACCAATGAATAAGCAAAACAACCATTATGCAGCAGAATGAATTACAACATTGTATACATGCTTAAGAATACTTTACACATAAAAACATCAATGTTCAAACATTCATATGAAAAGAAGTTCATGTAAACAAGAAATCATTTCTCAAACATACATTGATCATACAATATTAACAAAGTGAAGAGAGGAACAATATTACCTCCGTCGTAATATTCTCATGAGGCACTAGTGAAGACTACAATCAGAACTTAGCAAATACGATGAAATAAATAGAAACTACATCAATCAAACTTAAGGCACCAATGCGGAGAGATCAAGAATCCCTAATTCGCGACGAATGTTGAAGAATGGTTCAGTTGCCAAAGGTTTAGTGAAAATGTCAGCAAGTTGATTTTTAGTATCAACATGCTCAAAAACAACATCTCCTTTTTCAACATGATCGCGAAGGAAGTGATGTCGAATCTCAATATGTTTGGTGCGCGAGTGTAAAACAGGATTCTTAGTGAGATTAATGGCACTAGTGTTGTCACATTTAATTGGAATTTGTTTAAGTTCAATGTCAAAGTCTTGTAGTTGTTGTCTTAGCCACAAAATTTGAGCATAACAGCTACCGGCTGCGACATACTCAGCCTCTGCAGTAGACAAAGCTACGGATACTTGCTTTTTACTATGCCAACTTATCAAAGAATTTGAAAACAGATGACATGTGCCACTAGTGCTTTTCCTATCTGATTTGCAGCCAGCAAAATCAGAATCAGAGTAACCTACTAAGCTGCAATCGCTTCCTTTGGAATACCATAGCCCATATTTAGGTGTTCCATTAAGATACCTAAATATACGCTTGCCTGATTTTAAGTGAGATTCCTTAGGATTTGATTGATATCTTGCACACATACACACACTAAACATGATGTCTGGTCTAGAAGCAGTAAGATACAAGAGAGATCCAATCATACCTCTATACCTTTTGACATCAACACACTTACCATGTTCATCTTTGTCCAAGTTTCCGTTGGTAGGCATAGGAGTGTCAATTGATTTAGAATTATTCATTCCAAAACGCTTGAGCAGCTCTCTACAGTATTTTGTTTGACATACTGTTGTACCTTCATCAAGTTGCTTTATTTGGAGGCCTAAGAAGTAGTTCAACTCCCCCATGAGACTCATCTCAAACTCACCCTGCATAACATTAGAAAATTCTTCGACCAAGTATATGTTAGTTGAACCAAAAATTATATCGTCTACATAAACTTGAACTAAAAGAATGTGCTTTCCTTTTTGTTTAATGAAGAGTGTATTATCCACTTTACCTCTAGAATATCCATGATCAAGTAGAAATTTGCTAAGTCTTTCGTACCACATACAGGGTGCTTGCTTAAGACCATATAAAGCACGCTTTAATTTGTAAACGTGATCTAGATATTCAGAATTTTCAAAACCAGGAGGTTGTGAAACATATACTTCTTCATTTATAACACCATTTAAAAACGCACTCTTTACGTCCATTTGGTAAAGCTTGAAATTCATAAAACACGCATAGGAAAGCAAAAGACGTATAGCTTCAAGGCGAGCAACCGGAGCATAAGTCTCCTCATAATCTATGCCCTCCTCTTGGTTATACCCTTGTGCTACCAAGCGTGCCTTGTTTCTAGTTATCACTCCGCTTTCATCAAGTTTATTCCTAAAAACCCATTTAGTACCTATGATGTGATGATCTCGCGGACGAGGGACAAGTTCCCAAACGTCATTTCTTTTAAATTGATTTAGCTCTTCTTGCATGGCCATTAGCCAAAATTCATCAACCAAGGCCTCTTTAGCATTTTTAGGTTCCACTTGTGATACAAAAGCGAAGTGAGAACAAAAATTACTTATCTTAGAACGAGTCAACACTCCCTTTGAAATGTCTCCCAATATATTGTCTATGGGGTGGTCTTTAGAGGATTTCCAAGCTGGTGGAAGATCCTTCACTTCAGATGTTCCTTCCTCTTTATCTTTTTCATGACATGTATCTTCCTCCTTCTCAATAGCAACCGCTTCGGATTGATCAATTTTTGAACCAGCTTCTTTGAGTATGTCTTCTGTAGATACACCTGCGTCATTAAAAGAGATACCTTTTCCGACAATTTTTGGGTAAGACTCATCAAAAGAAACATGGACAGATTCTTCAACAGAAAGTAAACGCCTATTATACACTCTATATGCTTTGCTTGATTGAGAGTAACCAAGAAAAATACCTTCATCAGCTTTGGCATCAAACTTCCCAAGATTTTCCTTACCGTTATTCAAAACAAAACATTTACAACCGAACACATGAAGATGAGACAAGTTTGGCTTTCTACCTTTTAAAATTTCATAAGGGGTTTTATTCAAAATAGGACGAATTAAAATCCTATTTAGAACATAACAAGCCGTACTAATTGCATCGGCCCAAAAATATTTTGGTAATCCACCCTCATTGAGCATTGTTCTTGCCAATTCCTCTAAAACTAGATTTTTGCGTTCCACAACACCGTTTTGTTGTGGAGTTCGAGGAGCTGAAAAGTTGTGCTCAATGCCATACTTGTCATAAAACTTGTCAAAGAGATGGTTTTGAAATTCACCTCCATGATCGCTTTTGATTGTAACTATTTTAGAATTCATTTTATTTTGGGACAGCTTTGCAAAACTTTTAAAAGCAGAAAAAGTTTCATCTTTGCTATGAAGGAATATAGTCCAAGTGAATCTAGAGTAGTCATCTACTATTACGAAACCATAATAGTTTCCACCTAAGCTCTTTGTCCTAGATGTTCCAAAGAGGTCCATATGGAGAATCTCAAGGGGTCTTGAAGTTGAAATTATGTTTTTAGATTTAAAAGAGACCCTTGTTTGTTTCCCCATTTGACAAGCATCACATAGGTGGTCTTTTGAAAATTTTATTTTTGGAAGACCTACTACTAGATCCTTGGATACAACCTTATTAAGCAAATCAAAATTAACATGCGCTAAGCGTCTATGCCATAGCCATGAATCATCATTTAGAGCTACTACACATTTAGTGCTTGTTAAGGATACACTCAAAAGATCAAGCATATATATGTTGTTTACTCTTACACCCTTTGTCGCTCCCGACAAATGACACCGGGTCAGATGAAGGTACAGACGCGAACGGTCGGCGAGAGGGACAATGAGAACACACAGCCGTGAACTCACTGGAGATGAATAGAGTCGCCAGCTAGGCATTTTTATCCCGGAGGAAAGGCAATGCTGCATAAGCCTAGAAAAAGATGGATAAGACGGTTGCGAACCAGAGAGACTGAGAAAGGGGGTTGGTTACAACCTGGGAAGGTATTAGCACCCAGATTGTCCGCCGTACTCGACGGGATCCACGCTTAAAAGATTTGTGTTTTAAAGGGGTAGTGTCAGTGCATTTTGTGTATAAAATAGCTGGAAAGGATGTACAGGTGTCAGTGTAAAGAAATGTGATGTGTATAAATGTAAAGTGTCAGTGTAAGAGAGAAAGAGGTGAAATGCTCATGATAATGAGGCTAAAAGAATGAAGCTGGAAGGAGGGGGAATATACAGAGACTTTTGTTCGATAACTGTTAAGTTATGCCTACGTATCCTCTCGTGCAATGAGGAAGTCAGAACACCGTAGTTCGACCCAAAGAGACTGAAAGATGAATTGACTTGTGAACTGCTTGCTTGCCTATGCTCAAGTGTATGACCTGTCTGGCTCAGGTGCTTACTGTCTTGCATTAGACGGAAGAAGCAAGTTCTCGGTTGTGAGTGAATGAGATGAGAAAAGAATCCCGGAGGAGACGATTATTGTTTGTTTTTGCATTTTCAGTCTTTTATTGCTTTTTGAGGTTTGTCATAAGTCAATGAGCTTAAGCCTAAACCAATGGAATTAGTAAACTCATCACATCTTCCCTCTGATTAGGGGTAATGAGAATACCTTAAGTGTGAAGTCAGCTTCTCACACTTAATCACCCTTGGTACAGGATTAAGGTCATTAACCTACTTGTGATTATTTAGATGTTTTTGGTGTTTTTGTTTAGTGTTGAGTAATGAGGTTAAGCCATAATCAAGGATTAAACAGACCCATTACACTATCCTAAAAGAAGGATAATAGATGAGAGTGTTTAAGCTGAGGAAAGCTCCTCAACTTAATCCATGATTAGGGATTAAAATCATGACAAAACAAGCCTTTGATTAAGTGGATTTTAGTTAATGATATGATGATGAAGTGAATTTTATGATTTGTAAGACAACTTGAGGGGGACTTGTCCATTAACACTAGGGTTAGTCCTTCTTAACCACTTAAGGAAGAATTAGAACCCTAATGCAAGGCCCAAGTTACAAGTGTGATGTCTTAATGATTATTAAGTGGATTGATTAAAGGAGTTAAACACATTAAGGGTTTAACACTTAGGATTAAAGTTATACACTCCATCCTAAAAGAAGGATGCAGGCATAAGCTTAATCACAAAGTCTCAAAGCCTTTAGGGTTTAGTCCCTGATTATGAGATGAGAAGAGAGGACTCAAAGAGAGACACAAAGGTAAAAAAACTATGAGGGGAGACTAATCAAAACCCTAATTCATTGTCATGCTTGGTTGATCCTAAGGTTTGTGAGGTTTTCAAGAACAATCTTCAAAGGAGCCACCAGGAAGCAGATGAATAAGATCAAGAGAAGCAAAGTGACTTGCTTCATTCAAGAAGTCAAGTCACTTGAAGAAGAAAGAAAGTGGGAGGAAGAAGAATGAGCAAGCTCAAACTCAAACACATATAGAAATGCAGCAATGGATGCAAGAGAGATGAAAAGAAAGGTCATGAGAAGTGAAGGCAAATTCACCTCTCAAGTTTACTTACCACCTGAAATGTTAGAAAGAAATGCAATGCAATGCAAGATGAGATGAAATGGTATGATGCTAAGCAAAACCAGAAGCATGTTGATGATGATTATGATGCTATGAGATGCTGCAAACATGAGGCAAGGCATGGAGATGTTCATACAAGATCATGGATGCAAATGATGCAAGCTAAGGAGCGTGAATGAACATGAAAAGTTATGAATCATACAAGACAAATGACATGGCAAATATGCAATGCAATGATCAAACATTCTTTCTATATGTCTTAAGATGTCAAATGGATCACAAGAATGCACAAAATGCAAAGACAAGTCATGTTATGCAAGGAAATGCAAGAAGGATGCAAGAGAAAACCCAAATTAGGGTTTAAGGATCAAACATCAAACAAAAACCCAAAACAGAAGCAAACCCTAAGATAAAAAATGGAAAATGCCATCCTAAGAAACCCTAGACCTATAACAAACCACTGCCCAAAGGGGAGGTCTCAACTCTCAACCAATCTCAAGATATGAATTTTCTAAGTTATTAGGGTTTTTTAGGGTTCTTAACAAAAGAAATGCCAAACAATTAGAAAATGAGGAAACAAATCATAAACATTTTATCCTAGAAACTACATGCTAAACATGACACAATGCAAGAAGAATCAATGTCTCAACCTTCTCCAATAGGCAGAAATGAATTTTTGAACTTGTGATCAAAATAATGCACAAAATATGATTTAATTCAATGAAAAATTCTTAAAGTGCATCAAGATCAAAAAAGAAATTTGGTTTGAAGGTTGGACAATGTTTCTAAATGTCTTAGAACATTTCATGAATTTTTTCGTAATTTTTAAATATCTAAAAGTATTTTTAATTAATTAATTCCCATTAATCAATTAAAAATAATCTTTTAAATATTTAAAAATACTTTTTTAATGATAAAAAATAAAATAAAAATATTTTTGTGTCATAAAAATTAATAAAACTTTAAAGAAAAAGTTTCATAATTTTTAAGAATTTTCTGCTATTTTAAATAAATTGTGCAAGTTAATTGAAATAAAATGAAATAAAAATTAAATGAAAATGAAAGTAAACAGGATGAAGGGATGAGATGCGTCCTGGATTTGAAAACGTTGACCGCGCGCGCCATCTGATGGCTCAGATTCAAACAGGTTTAATTTTGATTAATTAAATAAATTATGCTGATTAGGGTTTAATGACTGCATCCTAGCCATCCGTACACGCGCGAAGTCAACTTTTTCAACGCATCTGAGGGCTCACATTCAAACTGGAATTAATTACGCAATTAGGGTTTAATGACTCTCAGGTGGCCGGAGAAGACTTCCGGTCGTCTTCTCCGGCCAGCACCTCACCTGAAAACTCCCCAAATCCCTCAAATCGTATCAAAAATGAAAAACAAGAACTGGGAAATGATCTCCAAGCTATCACGAACCAAACCCCTCTCCCAAAACAAATTTCTTCTTCCTAAACAAGCTGAATCGAAGGAAATGAAAGCTAGGGCACGCAAGTTTCAGATACAAATTAAATGCTTATTTCACCACCATTTCAAAAACCAAAGACATATTCATGACCAGGACAACACAAAGAACAAGTTTGTAACAAGAAAAATGATTTCTGGAAAAATAATTTTCGAGCTACCTGAGATTTGGAGCTTTCAGTTTGAGGACTTTCTGGCCACTTCTCCTTGTGCAATCCACTCCACTTGATCCCCAGAAGATGTTTGAATGCTCAAAAGGAGTTTAAGTTGGCTGGATAATGAGATTCGAAAGCTCCTGCTCAAGCTTGCTCAGAAATGGCAATGGAGATTCTGGCACTTTCAGGTCATTGTGATGGGTTGTTTGTGATCCTGAGGATGAATGGAGAAGGTCTGTGGTGTTTGTTTGTATGTTTGCAAGCTAGGGTGAGAGTTTCGAATGAAACTGCAAAATGGAGTGAGAAATGGCAGTGGGATGTTCTGGCTGTTTCAGGCTTGGGTTTTTGGTGCTGGGTGGTCTATGGAGCAAGGTGAGTTGAATGGTGAAGATGGCTTGAGTGTTTAGTGGTTGTGGAGAGGAATTCGAAGCAAGTTGCAAGATGGTGAGTTTTTGTGAATGTGTGAGCTTCAGCCTTGCTTGAAGTGTGTTATGGCCAGCATTTGATCCACATAAACAAAGCCTATTGGTCAGTTGATGTGACTTGGCCTGCTGTGATAGGTGTGGCTACTTTTGCCAAAATGTCAACTTCTTGTAAGATAGGGCATGGGCAACTTCTAGCCAAGTACAAAGGGCATGGTCTGCGCAGCAAAATGAAGGGAAAGGCTAGGCTTGGTCCAGCATTCAAGGCAGCAAGTTGGTGGAATGTTATGAGTGCTTTTGCAAGTTGTTGTAACTTGGTTCACATGTGATTTTCTTGTTCCAAAAGTCATGAAACATGAGCAATGCCTAGTTCATTCTGAATTTTAGGACTTATATGATGTTTGTATGCTGGTTTGTAGTGAATTAGAAGTCACATAATGCATTGGTTCATGACTTTGCAAAATTTCCATTTGAAGCATGCCTTGAAAATCAATGATTTTTGCCAACTTTGCATTGCCATAACTTTTGATCCAAGAAGAGTTTGATCATGTTCTTGTACTTTTTGAAAAGGGAAAGATGAGATCTACAACTTTCATGACCAAAGTTTTTCCATTTGAAGCGTTTTTGGATCATGAATCATGGCTTGAAAAATGACCTAAAATGATGCATTCTTGAAAAGTCAACTATGCCCAAAAAGTCAACATTTGCAAAAACCCTAAATTCTTGATTTTTATGAACTTCAACCTTCTTCCATGATCAAATAAAGATCATATACACTCAAAATGATGAAGATCACCCATTGGTTGGGTCATTGGGGGCCTCAGATGCCCTGATTTTGCACTGACTTGTCTGAAAAGTCAACCCTTGATCAGATGACTTCCCCATGGAATTTCTTCATGAAAATTGATATGCATACTCTCTATACCATATAGAGATCAATGGAAACAAGAATGACCAAAAAATTTGGAGTTATGGCCTCTGAAACCAAAACCCTAATTTTCAGTCAACTGTGCAGTCTAGCCTGGCTCTGCATCCACTCAATCCCTAGTTCTTGTGATTCCTCTGCAATTCTTGACTTTGAGGAGATGGAATATGATATAAGAACACACATGGACCCCTTTGAAGTGATTGGTGGCCTTTGGAGTGGCTCAAGATGCTTTGGGATTGCTCAGATCACAAACCCTAGGTGCAGATGCCTTAGAAACTATGCAGTGAAACAAAAGTGAGATATGAGATGATATGATTGAGTTTATGCATATGAGATGATCACAAGCCATGGCGTGAATGGGTGAGGGCAAATTTGGGGTGTTTACAGCTGCCCCTATTCAAACATGAGTTAGCTGTGCAGGTTGTAAGCGACGGCTTAACAGGCAAACAAGATAACTTGTGGTTGAATACCAAAGACAGTCCAAAATTTGCACTCACAGAATGAAGAAGAAAAGGGATATAGATTGTAAAAGGAAAACAAAGCATATTGTAAAGGTGTGGGCGACGGAGGACGACCGTCGAGCAGAGGACGACTGCTGGGTAAAGAGCGATGACGGGGACGGCCGACATGCTGGGAAAAGGTAAAGCCAAGACGGGGACGACCGACTAGCTGGGAAAGTAAGATATCATGATGGGGACGGCCATCAAGGTAAAGCTGTAAAATTCTCTGAGGATTTAATGAAACATGACGGGGACGGCCGTCAGGTTCATAAAGGTAACCAACGATGGGGACGGCCATCGGGCTAAAAGGAAAAGGGACCACGACGGGGACGGCCATCGGGTTAAAGAATAAATGAAATAAACAGATGATGGGGTACGGCCATCAAAGGTGAAGGACGATCACCTAGCAGGGGACGGCTGCTCTGTTGGGGATAAAAGAAAATATGATGGGGACGGCCATCAAAGGTGGAGGACGACCACCTGGCAGGGTACGGCTGCCGAAAATATCAACGATGGGGACGGCCATCGGATAGAAAAGGTCAACGATGGGGACGACCATCGGACGAGCATGATGGAGGACGACCATCAAGAAGTGGAGAACGACCACTCAGCAGGGTACGGCTGCTCTCGAGGTTTCTCATGACATAGGACGAATGCCAGATAACCAATATCAACAATGGGGACGGCCATTGGATAAAGTGATGAAGGACGATCATCAAAAGGTGGAGGACGACCACCTAGCAGGGGACGGCTGCTAAAAATATCAACGATGGGGACGGCCATCGGATGAGCATGATGGAGGACGACCATCAAGAAGTGGAGGACGACCACTCAGCAGGGTACGGCTGCTCTCAAAGGTATCATAACACAGGACGAGTGTTAGATAAAAAAGAAAATTGTTGGTGATCTACTGGGGATAATGTAAACACGGACGAGTGTTTACATCCAAGAAACAAAAAAAGGTATAAGTGTTTGGTATTGTGTATAGATTAAAGATGCGGACGAGCATCCTTAAGACTATGATACGGACGAGTATCACGTAGAAACAAACTGACACATGTTCAGAGATGATGATACGGACGAGTATCAACTGGTTAACAAAGAACACGGACGAGTGTTGCATCTGAAAGAATTCTTCTGGGGAATAGTAGACACGGACGAGTATCTATATTCAAGAAGACATAAGTGTTTGACACGGTGTATGGATTAAAGATGCGGACGAGCATCCTTAAGACTATGATACGGACGAGTATCACGTAGAAACAAACACTAGACGCAATGTTCTGAGGTGATGGTACGGACGAGTACCAACTGGTTAACAAAGAACAAAGACTACTGTCGAATCTGTGGGGATATGAGTGATGGTGTATACAAGATACGGACGAGTATCTGTATAAGTGTACCATGAGTAGGGAATATTGTATAGATGAGTATTTTAACTGCTGGGGAGAGTGACACGGACGAGTGTCAAGAGAGAAAAGTATAATATTAACAAGTATATGGGTTGATGAAAGTGAGCGACTGCGCTGGGGATATGACACGGACGGGTGTCAAGAAAAGTGTATATAAGGTATGTGAGTGCAAAGAGGATGTCTTTGGCTTTCTGCTGGTGATTTGACACGGACGGGTGTCAGGAAGTACCTGTAGTACGGGTGATTTTGTTTGTAAAGAGTGTTCAGGCGACTGTACTGGGGAAAGATGACACGGACGGGTGCCAAAAGGAGTATATACTGGTGTTTGTGATTGTGAGGCAACTGCTTTTGCCGGGGACTCTGGTGGGGATTTTAGTATATCGTACTCTGTATACCGACAGATTGTCAATATTTACAAGTGTTTGATTCACAACATGACTTATGATTATGCTATGCGTTTGATTTTTTTGCCGTAATGCTCCGTATTAGACGGAATGCTACGCTCTGAGGGGATAGTATGATGCGAATGCTATGATTATGCAAAGGGGGCACAGATCCGTGATTCGGATCCCGTCGCTGTGAAGATCTCTGGTTGATCTGCTTGAAGTGAACATCCCAGCTGGGGATGAGATCATTGGTAGATCTAATGATGTATCTGCTTGGGGATATAGGTCACTGATTGACATATCCTTATAATATGGGACCCAGCTGGGGTTTGTAGAAGCTTTCCGTACTCTGTTGTGATTTCTCCGTGCGTTGCTCTTCTGAATAGAAGCTGGGGATTCTGTGGGGAAGATGATTCCCTGACTCCTGTACTCAACTGAGGAAGAATGGTTGGCACTACAGCTGGGGGAATGCTGTTGATAACTCAGCTGGGGAGAGTAATGAGAGGCAACTTGGCTGGGGAGAAAACATCCCGAGTGTTAAGCCTGTTTGTTGATTTGGCAACTTTGCTGGGGAAGGCAATGGGAAGCAACTCAGCTGGGGGATAGAGCACCTCGGATGCTGATATCCTTTGTTGATTAGCCAGCTTGCTGAGATGTAACTTGGATGCCCCAAATTGCGTTCTGGGTACCTGCAATCCTGCAAAGATAAGGAAACGCGCAAACGGTCCCGAGGTATCCTTTACTGGATTCCGTCATAGGAGATAAGTACTTTCGAGAGTAAGTATATTCCCTGTAAGCATGTGCTTTTATTTTTTAGAGAAAGGCATCTGTACTTATGCAATTGTATTTTCAGAGATATCAGACAATTCTTTGCAAAACATAAATGTAAAAAACGAAACATGACTGAAAATCTGATTTTATTAATTCATGTGCCCTGAATTGGCAAGATACAGTCAAAGAAACATATCTCCTGAAATGAAGAGATTGTTACAAATTGAGAAACAAAATGCTGGCGATGTTGACGAGGCTTTCAAGGAGCTTCCTCTTCTGCTATGACTCGTATGACAATGACGTTCTTCTCGTCTTGCTTTCTGGAGAGAGTTGATTCTGATGGAAGCTTGATCCTTTGGAGCTTACCAAGTTGTAGACAATACAGACGAATTCAGAATGCAGTTGTTCGCTTATTCCCTTATTTTGCATGGATCGCCCTTTCGGGTTTTCAATCCATCGGGATACCCATTTTTGCCTGAGTTGTCCAATGCGGCTTTTCAACTCAGCGGGTGTACATTTTTTCATTTATTTCCCTTATTTTTGCCCGAGTCTTTTATTCTGTTTTTGAATCGCCGGGATGCCCTATTTTTGCCTGGACTCACATTCTGTTTTTTATGTCCAGCGGGTCATTTTATGCGAAGTATTTTTTAACTGCATCTGAATTCACAGGGGACGGGAAATCTTCACCATCCATGGTGCTGAGCATCAGTGCTCCACCGGAGAAAACTTTCTTTACCACGAATGGTCCTTCATAGTTTGGAGTCCATTTGCCCCTGTAGTCTGTATGAGGAGGGAGGATTCTTTTCAGCACAAGATCTCCTACTTGGTACTCTCGATGCCTGACTTTCTGATCGAAGGCTCTCTTCATCCTCTTCTGATATAACTGCCCATGACAGATCGCAGCCAATCTTTTCTCTTCGATCAAACTCAGTTGTTCGTATCGGGCCCGAACCCATTCTGCTTCACTCAGTTTAACATCCATTAGTACCCGTAGAGAGGGTAATTCAACTTCAACAGGTAGGACTGCTTCCATACCATATACAAGCTGATACGGTGTTGCCCCGGTGGATGTTCTGATTGATGTGCGGTACCCATGCAAGGCAAACGGTAGCATCTCATGCCAGTCCTTGTAAGTGATTACCATCTTCTGCACAATCTTCTTAATATTCTTATTTGCTGCCTCAACAGCGCCGTTCATCTTTGGCCTGTAAGGAGAAGAATTGTGATGTTGGATCTTGAAATCCCGGCACAGTTCTGCCATCATTTTGTTGTTTAAGTTGGAACCATTATCAGTAATGATTCGCTCGGGCACTCCGTACCGACAGATGCTATCTCTCTTCAGAAATCGGGCTACCACTTGTCTTGTGACGTTTGCATATGAGGCTGCTTCGACCCACTTAGTGAAATAGTCAATGGCGACCAGGATGAATCTGTGACCATTTGAAGCAGTCGGCTCAATCTTGCCAATCATATCAATACCCCACATAGCAAAGGGCCATGGTGAAGACATGATGTTCAAAGGATTGGGAGGCACATGCACCTTATCTGCATAGATCTGGCATTTGTGGCATTTTCTGGCATAAGCACAACAGTCTGCATCCATTGTGATCCAGTAATAGCCTGATCTGAGCAGTTTCTTAGCCATTGCATGTCCTCCAGCATGGGTACCAAAAGAGCCTTCATGCACTTCATGCATCAGTAAATCCGCTTCCGTCTCGTCAACGCATCTGAGGAGTACCATGTCAAAGTTCCTTTTGTATAAAGACCCATCAGTGTTCAGAAAGAAGCTTCCAGCAAGCCTTCTCAAAGTCTTCTTATCATTGGAAGATGCCCCAGGCGGGTATGTTTGATCCTCCAAGAAGCACTTAATGTCATGAAACCAAGGCTTATCATCCTTGATAACATCTGCTGCAAATACATATGCTGGTCTATCAAGTCTAGACACTGAAATCTGAGGTACAAAGTTGGCGGTTTGAACTTTGATCATGGACGAAATGGTAGCAAGAGCATCTGCAAACTGATTCTCGTCCCGAGGGATATACTCAAGTTTGACCGTTGTAAAGAAAGTCAATAACCTTCTTGTATAATCCCTGTAAGGTATCAGATGATCCTGGTGGGTGTACCATTTTCCGTTGGTTTGATTGACTACCAAAGCTGAATCTCCGAATACGGTCAATGTTTTGATCCTGAGGTCAATGGCTTCCTCAAGACCCATAATGCAAGCTTCGTATTCAGCTTCGTTGTTAGTGCAGTTGAAAGTGATTTTTGCTGAGAAAGGCATGTGAACTCCTTTAGGTGTAATGAGTACTGCACCAACACCACGACCATTCATGTTAATAGCCCCATCAAACATCATAGTCCATTCTTCCTCCGGGTCAGGCCCTTCAGTGTGAATAGGCTCTTCGTGATCTTTTGCTTTAATGAACATGATGTCTTCATCAGGGAAGTCAAACCTCATAGGCTGGTAATCATCAATGGGTTGCTCAGCAAGATATTCAGACAATACACTGCCCTTGATGGCTTTCTGAGACGTGTACTGGATGTCATATTCTGTGAGAATCATTTGCCATCTAGCAACCCGTCCGGTAAGAGCTGGCTTCTCGAAAATGTACTTGACTGGGTCCATCTTTGAGATCAATAAGGTAGTGTGGGTCAACATATACTGTCTCAGTCGGCGAGCAGCCCACGCTAAAGCACAGCAAGTTTTCTCGAGCAGTGAATAACGTTGTTCACAGTCGGTAAACTTTTTGCTTAGGTAGTATATTGCATACTCTTTTCGACCAGACTCGTCATGCTGGCCCAGCACACACCCCATTGACTCTTCTAATACTGTCAAGTACATTATCAGAGGTCTTCCTTCAACTGGCGGCATGAGGATTGGAGGTTCTTGCAGATATTCTTTGATCTTGTCAAAAGCCTTCTGACAGTCTTCGTTCCACCTGACCGTCTGTTCTTTCCTTAACAGCTTGAACAAAGGTTCACAGGTTGCAGTAAGGTGAGATATGAACCGTGAGATGTAGTTCAATCGACCTAGGAACCCTCGAACTTCTTTCTCAGTTTTCGGTGCAGGCATTTCTTGAATAGCCTTGACTTTATCAGGGTCAACTTCAATCCCTTTCTCACTTACAATAAAGCCCAGCAGCTTACCGGATCGCACCCCGAATGTGCATTTGTTGGGGTTCAACTTCAGTTGGTACTTCCTCAGTCGCTTGAATAACTTGAGCAGATTTACCAGGTGATCTTCCTCTGTAAGGGACTTGGCGATCATATCATCCACATAACATTCGATTTCTTTATGGATCATATCGTGGAATAATGTCACCATAGCCCGTTGATACGTTGCACCAGCATTCTTCAGTCCAAATGGCATCACTTTGTAACAGAACGTGCCCCAAGGTGTAATGAATGTTGTCTTCTCCATGTCTTCAGGTGACATCTTGATCTGATTATATCCTGAAAATCCATCCATGAAGGAGAATACCGAGAACTGAGCCGTGTTATCCACCAATACATCAATGTGAGGTAATGGGAAGTCATCTTTCGGGCTGGCTCTGTTCAGATCCCGGTAGTCCACACACATTCTTACTTTGCCATCTTTCTTAGGCACAGGTACTATATTAGCAACCCACGGCGGATAGCTAGTTACAGCAAGGAACCCGGCGTCCCATTGCTTTTGTACCTCTTCCTTGATTTTCATAGCCATGTCTGGGCGAGTTCGGCGCAGCTTCTGTTTGACCGGTGGGCACTCTTCTCTCAAAGGCAGCTTGTGCACAACAATGTCGGTATCCAACCCTGGCATGTCTTGATACGACCAAGCAAACACATCAACATACTCTCGAAGCAGATCTATCAGTTGTCTCTTCACTGAGTCTTGCAGGCAGGCCCCGATTTTAATCTCTTTCACGTCTTCATCGGTACCAAGATTAATCATTTCAATCTCCTCCTGGTGAGGAGTAATAACCTTTTCCTCCTGTCTTAACAACCTGGCTAGCTCTTCAGGGAGCTCATATTCTTCGTCAACCCCTTCATCAGCTTGATTGATTGGATTGTCAAAGTCATACGATGTCATAGCCGTGCTGTTGTCGGTGCTGTCTGGAAGGCACTCTCTGCAAGGGTTAAGTTGGTTCATTTTAGTGATTGATTTTAATCTTGCTTTAGAAAAAGTGAAATGAAGTTATCATTTTGAAAACACCGCCATTTATTTTTGCACAAAAAGAAAAAAGGAAAAACAGTGAGCAGGGAAGAAAAAGACTCGTTTGCAAAAAGATTGTCTGATATTTCATTAATTTAATCTTGTTTGCACAAAAGTACAGATGGCCCTGGTTACAAAATGAGTCTTGTCATCTTGGGCAAGATGCAAGACTTGGATGCATGCTATAAAAATACAGGAAATAATAATTACTCTGCATGAGTAACCCTTATAATCTCCTGGGAAGACCAGTTCGAGACACTGCTCCCCGGGATCTTTGGACGAATCCAATTCTCCAGATTGCGCTCCTCTTCCAGCTCGTCTTCCAGACAGTTGATAGCATCGGGGGTAAGCATCCCCCCACTGACAAAACCAGGCTCTGCAGCAGCCTTTGCTTGATGTTGAGTTGGTCTGTAACCCAACCCAAATTTGTCCTTCTTCTCCTCCACAGCTAAGACCTTGCCCCAGCCTAGGGCAGTTCCTTCCTCAACAACCTTCCGGGCTTGTTTGTATGATGACATTGGAGTACCAGATACAGCAGATGCTTCATTCACATTCAAAGCTTCAAACCTCTGGCTCATTGTTTCATGGATCTCCCCATCCATTTCAATGTACTTGTAAGTAGCCAGATGGCTAACGAAAAATCCTCTTCCCCACAGATTGTGACAACTTGGCCTTCCCACTCAAATTTTAACTTTTGGTGAAGGGTAGACGTTATTGCGCCGGCGGCGTGAATCCAGGGTCTACCCAACAAACAGCTGTAGGCGGGCTGAATGTCCATCACATAAAAGATAGTTTTAAAAGTCTGTGGGCCAATTGTCACAGGCAGCTCAATCTCTCCCAGAACCGATCTCTTCGAACCATCAAAGGCTCTTACCACCAGGTTGCTGGGTCTCAAAGCCAATCCATCATATTCTAACTTCACCAGAGCCTTCTTTGGTAAGACATTCAGGGAAGAACCTGTGTCCACCAGCACATGAGAAAGGACAGCTCCTTTGCATTCCATGGTTATGTGCAAGGCTTTGTTGTGGTTGCGGCCATCCACTGTCAAGTCAGCATTGGTAAACCCTAGCCCATTGCTAGCAGTAACATTTCCAACCACGGTTTCCAATTGGTTGACAGTAATCTCCTCGGGCACGTAAGCTGCGTGCAAGACTTTAAGTAGTGCATTCCGATGGGCTTCGGAGCACATAAGCAGTGAGAGGATAGAGATTTTGGATGGCGTCTGATGAAGTTGATCCACAATTTTGTAGTCACTCTTTTTGATGATTCTCATAAACTCATCAACTTCCTGATCGAATGGAGTTTTCAGGGCTTCTTTGGCAGCTGGATCTTCCTGCACCGGGCCTTTTCCCTTTGCCTTGGCAGCAGCTTCTGCTTCGGCAGTAGGTCTTTGAACTTGTGAAGCGAAGAGACGTCCGCTTCGAGTGAAGCCTCCGCCTCCCCCCACATTATCTACTTGTGGTGCAGGTGTGGATGTTTCAAGAGTGATTCTTTTTCCTTCGCAGTACACGTCAGAGCCATAGTGCCAAGGGATGGCCCTATTGCTTTCATATGGTACTGGTCCAGGCACTGTGACAGTGACCGGACTGATTGCTGCTGCTGAAGGGACTGTAATTGTTTGCGGATCGTAAAAGATTGTAACTGGTGCTCTAATGGGAGCAGCACCTTCTGAATTGTAGGCAGAGTTGTTTTCAGGATCATAGAATATGGTGACAGTAGAGACATCTTCATGATTGATTGCTGGTGTTGTAGGAGGTATTGTCGGAAGTATGGATGGTGTTGTTGTAGGAGATTCGAAATGGAATGAAGCTGAAGTTGTAGCAGGAGAAACTGTTGAAAACTGATCATTTGGGAGGACAGATGAAGTACTGGTTGATGTTGCTGGTGAATTGTCGGGAACAATAGTTGCTGTATTTGTAGGAGGTTCTGAAACCGTTGCTGATGAAGTTGTCGGATTTGTCGGAAATGATGTAGTGATCTGTAGCAGGCCACTCTGAATAAGGCTGTCAATGCCATTCCTTAGGTCCTCACACCCATTCCATGAAATATTGCAATAGGGGCACCCTAGTTCACACCCCGGAAATATTTGGTTTTCACGGAGTTGAGCTTTGATTTCCACCAATGGTGTCCTGATCTGATCCACACTAGTTATTAAATAAGACGGTTGGTCTTCTTCAATAGCGTTAATTCGGGGACCACCATGGTTTGGCATTGGGTTTTTATTGACATTGGGTGGCGGTGCAAAATTCAGAGCCTTGGAGTCTACCAAGTCTTGTACCTTCATATGCAGAGCCCTGCATTTTTCTGTACTGTGACCAGGTGTGTTTGAATGAAAAGCACACCTAGCATTGGAGTCATAGTTCCTTGGTAGACTGTTGGGATCCGGAGGTGCCAACGTCCTTAGCTCAACTAGGTTGAGTTTCAGAAGTTGTGGCAGCAAGGCAGCATACGGCATTGGGATCGGGTCGATCACTCGGTTAGCTTGAGAGGGCCTCTGTTGGAATGGCCTCTGTTGATTGTTGTTGTTGGTGTTTCTTGGAGGATATTGATTCTGCTGATACTGAGGTTGTTGTTGGAAGTTTTGTTGCGGAGGTTGATAGACTGGCTGTGGGTGAGCTGGAGCAGGGATGGTGACTGCTGCTATGGACCTCTGAACATATTGGGGCCTACCCCTGTTGGTGTGAATGGCATTGGTCTCGCCAGTTCTTCTCGGGCCTGCAAAAGGCTTTCTTGTACTACTGGACGAGCTTGCACCGTTGTCTGAGATCTTTCCCATCTTTAACAGGCTTTCAATTCTCTCCCCAGCTATAACAACATCTGCGAAGCTAGTGGAGGAGAAAGCAGCCAACCTGTCAATATACGTTCCCTGGAGAGTGTTCATAAACATGTCTGCCATTTCCCGTTCTGACATAGGTGGCTGGACGGCAGCAGCCAATTGCCTCCATCTCTGAGCATATTCTCTGAAGCTCTCCCTGGACGACTGTGACATTCCCATTAGGAGGGTCCTGTTGGGTGCCATATCTAGATTATACTGATACTGTCTGATGAAGGCCTCTGCCAGGTCCTTCCAGCATCTAATTGTTGCTCTTGTCAGATGGGAATACCACTCCCTCGAAGCTCCAGTCAAGCTATCTTCAAAATAGAACATCCACAATTTCTCATCCATTGTATAGGCCTTCAGCCTTCCCAGAAATGATTGTAGATGAGTCCGGGGGCATGAAGTCCCATTATACTTTTCAAAGCATGGAGGCTTGAACTTGTGGGGAATCCTGACCCCTTCTACCAGACCCATGTCCATAACGTCGAAACCCAAAGAATTTTGAGATTCTAAGGACCTCAACTTCTCAGCTATTTCTTCCAACCGTCTATCATAAGTTTCCTCTCCAGCACCCATTACTGTAAATTGGTCCTCCTGAGGATCTTCTTGAAGTACCCTGGCTGCAGTGGCTGTCCCTTGAACATTTGCAGGAATGTTAATCTCAGGATGTAGATGTGGGCCAAACTCAGGGGGATTAACATGTGGTTGCACCCGTTCATTGTTACTCGTGCCTGCAGTCCCCACATGGGGCTCCTCTTGATTCCTCCCTTCCACCAAAGCTCTGAGCCTCTCCTGGCTTTGAGCTAAGTTATTCATCACTTCCATGAATTGTGTTATCTGAGTTCTCATCTCCAGCCTTTCGTTGGCCATCTGGTTTCTGACCTCTGTAAGGTCCTGCTGCATCTTATCCATCTGGATTCCCGGAAGGTTGTTTCTAGTTGGATACCTGTGAGGCCTGTTGAGAGGAAATACCCGGCGGCGAGCAATAATTCCTGAGTATCACAACAGAGGTTAGCAACAACAAAACAAAACCTACAAAACAAATAAAAGGTTAGCATGCAATGCAGCTATGCTTATTTGCTATCAAGGTATCCGGTTTGGTCTTCAGTTTTGACCCTCCCAGACCCTTGAAGATGCTGCTGTTGAAGTTGCTTTTGAAGTAACCCAGATGGAAACTAACACAAATATATTACAAAGGTGAAATAAATACAACTTGTCCAAATTACAACACAAGCCCTTAAAGGGGTCAAAATACATCACAAAAAGGCAAAAGTACATGGAATAGAAACAACAACAAGCAAATGATCAAACTCCAAGGCCAAACTCATCCTCACGAACTTCCTTGAGAAGTGCTTCGGTCACAGGATCAGCCGGACGCTCCGTGAGACCTCTGATGAGAAGGTTTCTTGTTGCAACAGCTGCAGTCAACTTCTTGTTCTGACTTTGGTCCTTAGACCTCTTCACTCCAGCTCTGATTTCTAGCTCTGATATCTCCCTCTGGGCTGCTGCCAGGGCTTTTTCCATCTGCTCCATCTTGTCCTGAACTCTCTTGTCTTCTAGAGTACGGGCCTCAGTGATCCGGACCCACCTGGCCTGACTCTCTTTCAAATACAAGTTTGTCCTTGCTCTTTGGAACTGGGCTTCTTTGCAAGCGTTCTTCAGAATCTGCTCACCAGCTTTAGACTTGTTGATATAATCTCCAGACTTCTCAATTTTAGTCAAGTGTTCCACTCTTAACTTCTCCAATCTCTCAATCTCCCTCACACCTTCACTCCTCTCCCGGAGGGTCTTCTGCAAGGCCTGGGTTAGCTTCTCATTTCTTTCCTTCAAGCTCTCAAACTCCTCCAAACTGATAGTGGCAGGGGGTGGTGCTGAAGATGACTCAGGCATGTCTTCTATGGTAAAGGGCATTCCAGAGAATTGGGCCCTAGCATGGGACCACTCATAATATTGGACTGATGCCACATTATTGCACTTCCCCAGAATGGTGATTCCCTTGGTTTGAACATGATCCCAGGCCCAGGCAGCCTGCCTAACAGCTGCCAGACTAATCTTGTTCTCACAGTAGAGGGTCTCAACCAAGTCCCGCTCCCTGGGAGTATGGACCAGTGCATAGCCCAATTGCCTTCTGAACAGCAGAGGGTTGTAATTGATACTTCCCTTGACCCCTATTAAAGGCACATTGGGAAAGTGCCCACAGCTTGTGATGATATCTCTACCATTGGTGCTTTGAGTACACCATCTGATATCTGCTGAAGTTAGGGTAGTGAGCCTCTTAGCCCAGTTGCTCTGCTGATGAGGATTGAGAAATGCATTTGTCCTGGGCAGATGCTTAAGAAGCCAAGCATGGAATGATGGAGCACAAATCCTCACTAACCTCCCCCTCTGCTTCTCATTCTTCTGATGTACTGAGTAATAAAGATCACCCAATAAAGTTGGCACTGGGTTCTTCAGGATGAACAGATGGATGGCATTCTTGCTAATGAATCGAGGCTCATCTGCAAACAACACAATTCCATATACACTTAAGGCCAACAGAGCACAAACAGCTTTCCACTCCCCCAAGGAGGCCTTCAGACTAGCTTGAGAAATTAAGAAGTCCAGATGAAATCCAGGGATCCCAGCTTTAGAGGTCATGTGTTGCTCAACCAAAACAGGCTCCAGATGCAAAGCCCTTTCTACCTCCCCATTGCTGGGAAAGACCATTTTAGGATTGAAAGGGATTTCTCTCCTGATAGGCAGACCAATCAATGATGAGTATTCTTCCAGAAGAGGACCCAACTGAAAGTCTTGAAAGGTGAAGCATCTCAATGGAGGGTCATAAAACTGAATGCAGGTGTGGATCAAACTCCTCTGAGATGGGTCCAGATCCATGACCAAGTCAAGTATATCTCCATAACTCTCCCTGAACAAAGGTATGTGATCTGGAGTGATCAGGGTTTGGATCCTCCTGATGTCTGATAAGTCTGGTTGGAAGAAATGATAGGTGATGTTGCTTTTCTTTGGAGCCATGATGCTGGAGACTGAGTAGAGTGCTGATGACAATGCTGAAGGAATGAGCCACTGGCTGGCTAGTGCAAGTAACTGAAGTATATGGTTGACAAGCTGAAGCAAGTGCTGGTGGAGATAGGTCAATATAGCAGATGGGGTCAAAACCAAAACCAGATGAGAATGGATACCCTGAAACACAAATAAGCAAATGTTAACATGATGCAATGGGTATGTATGCAAATGAAATGCAAGGGTTTGTGACTGAGCTGGATCTGATTAACTGCCTTGGTATAGATCCATGTGTGTTCAAGAATTCCAGATGGAGGTCTAAAAATCCAGTAACCAGGGTGGGGGACTCAAATAAAGAGCCACAAGTCCAGGGTTTTAGAATCACAAGAACTATCCAACATGGAGCATTCTTAACAAAGTCAAAGTAACAGGGTATTCTGAGGTCAAGGTACCTGCAAACCTGTAAACAGCCCAACCCCCTCACAGGTGGTGATCTAGAACAAGGATCCTCAGACTTGGATCAGTTATGAGAAGTGTAAACACTTCTAACCCGGAGGTACAGTGTTTACAATAACCATAACAATTCCTCCTCTAATTCACCTCAGTTTCTGAAGGTCAGTACTAAAAGGTCATCCAGACTTAGCAGGCTTCCCAGATAGCCCTAGCATTGCAGGAAATCTGCAACACAGAGTTCTCAAGAAGAAACCCATATCTGAACCGTGTTTCATATTCCCGCACCAGACCGAAATGGAATGGGAAAGAATATGATTCACTCTAGCCTAGGTGTCACTCAGGTCCCAGGTATAGGACCTTAACTCTCAATGGAACACCCACCCACCAAAACAAAAACCAAATCCAGCCAGCAACAATGACAGTATGATAATATAAATGCAATAAAGAAAGCAGTAAAGTAACTGTACATAAAGCAATAAACAAAAATAAATACAAGCACAAACAAGCACATAACACCCCAGTAAACACAAATCAATCAAGCGCTAGGAGGAACCCACAAAAAGAACCAGAAGCCCTGGTTGCAGTATAAGGGTCCCCAGCAGAGTCGCCAAGCTGTCGCTCCCGACAAATGACACCGGGTCAGATGAAGGTACAGACGCGAACGGTCGGCGAGAGGGACAATGAGAACACACAGCCGTGAACTCACTGGAGATGAATAGAGTCGCCAGCTAGGCATTTTTATCCCGGAGGAAAGGCAATGCTGCATAAGCCTAGAAAAAGATGGATAAGACGGTTGCGAACCAGAGAGACTGAGAAAGGGGGTTGGTTACAACCTGGGAAGGTATTAGCACCCAGATTGTCCGCCGTACTCGACGGGATCCACGCTTAAAAGATTTGTGTTTTAAAGGGGTAGTGTCAGTGCATTTTGTGTATAAAATAGCTGGAAAGGATGTACAGGTGTCAGTGTAAAGAAATGTGATGTGTATAAATGTAAAGTGTCAGTGTAAGAGAGAAAGAGGTGAAATGCTCATGATAATGAGGCTAAAAGAATGAAGCTGGAAGGAGGGGGAATATACAGAGACTTTTGTTCGATAACTGTTAAGTTATGCCTACGTATCCTCTCGTGCAATGAGGAAGTCAGAACACCGTAGTTCGACCCAAAGAGACTGAAAGATGAATTGACTTGTGAACTGCTTGCTTGCCTATGCTCAAGTGTATGACCTGTCTGGCTCAGGTGCTTACTGTCTTGCATTAGACGGAAGAAGCAAGTTCTCGGTTGTGAGTGAATGAGATGAGAAAAGAATCCCGGAGGAGACGATTATTGTTTGTTTTTGCATTTTCAGTCTTTTATTGCTTTTTGAGGTTTGTCATAAGTCAATGAGCTTAAGCCTAAACCAATGGAATTAGTAAACTCATCACATCTTCCCTCTGATTAGGGGTAATGAGAATACCTTAAGTGTGAAGTCAGCTTCTCACACTTAATCACCCTTGGTACAGGATTAAGGTCATTAACCTACTTGTGATTATTTAGATGTTTTTGGTGTTTTTGTTTAGTGTTGAGTAATGAGGTTAAGCCATAATCAAGGATTAAACAGACCCATTACACTATCCTAAAAGAAGGATAATAGATGAGAGTGTTTAAGCTGAGGAAAGCTCCTCAACTTAATCCATGATTAGGGATTAAAATCATGACAAAACAAGCCTTTGATTAAGTGGATTTTAGTTAATGATATGATGATGAAGTGAATTTTATGATTTGTAAGACAACTTGAGGGGGACTTGTCCATTAACACTAGGGTTAGTCCTTCTTAACCACTTAAGGAAGAATTAGAACCCTAATGCAAGGCCCAAGTTACAAGTGTGATGTCTTAATGATTATTAAGTGGATTGATTAAAGGAGTTAAACACATTAAGGGTTTAACACTTAGGATTAAAGTTATACACTCCATCCTAAAAGAAGGATGCAGGCATAAGCTTAATCACAAAGTCTCAAAGCCTTTAGGGTTTAGTCCCTGATTATGAGATGAGAAGAGAGGACTCAAAGAGAGACACAAAGGTAAAAAAACTATGAGGGGAGACTAATCAAAACCCTAATTCATTGTCATGCTTGGTTGATCCTAAGGTTTGTGAGGTTTTCAAGAACAATCTTCAAAGGAGCCACCAGGAAGCAGATGAATAAGATCAAGAGAAGCAAAGTGACTTGCTTCATTCAAGAAGTCAAGTCACTTGAAGAAGAAAGAAAGTGGGAGGAAGAAGAATGAGCAAGCTCAAACTCAAACACATATAGAAATGCAGCAATGGATGCAAGAGAGATGAAAAGAAAGGTCATGAGAAGTGAAGGCAAATTCACCTCTCAAGTTTACTTACCACCTGAAATGTTAGAAAGAAATGCAATGCAATGCAAGATGAGATGAAATGGTATGATGCTAAGCAAAACCAGAAGCATGTTGATGATGATTATGATGCTATGAGATGCTGCAAACATGAGGCAAGGCATGGAGATGTTCATACAAGATCATGGATGCAAATGATGCAAGCTAAGGAGCGTGAATGAACATGAAAAGTTATGAATCATACAAGACAAATGACATGGCAAATATGCAATGCAATGATCAAACATTCTTTCTATATGTCTTAAGATGTCAAATGGATCACAAGAATGCACAAAATGCAAAGACAAGTCATGTTATGCAAGGAAATGCAAGAAGGATGCAAGAGAAAACCCAAATTAGGGTTTAAGGATCAAACATCAAACAAAAACCCAAAACAGAAGCAAACCCTAAGATAAAAAATGGAAAATGCCATCCTAAGAAACCCTAGACCTATAACAAACCACTGCCCAAAGGGGAGGTCTCAACTCTCAACCAATCTCAAGATATGAATTTTCTAAGTTATTAGGGTTTTTTAGGGTTCTTAACAAAAGAAATGCCAAACAATTAGAAAATGAGGAAACAAATCATAAACATTTTATCCTAGAAACTACATGCTAAACATGACACAATGCAAGAAGAATCAATGTCTCAACCTTCTCCAATAGGCAGAAATGAATTTTTGAACTTGTGATCAAAATAATGCACAAAATATGATTTAATTCAATGAAAAATTCTTAAAGTGCATCAAGATCAAAAAAGAAATTTGGTTTGAAGGTTGGACAATGTTTCTAAATGTCTTAGAACATTTCATGAATTTTTTCGTAATTTTTAAATATCTAAAAGTATTTTTAATTAATTAATTCCCATTAATCAATTAAAAATAATCTTTTAAATATTTAAAAATACTTTTTTAATGATAAAAAATAAAATAAAAATATTTTTGTGTCATAAAAATTAATAAAACTTTAAAGAAAAAGTTTCATAATTTTTAAGAATTTTCTGCTATTTTAAATAAATTGTGCAAGTTAATTGAAATAAAATGAAATAAAAATTAAATGAAAATGAAAGTAAACAGGATGAAGGGATGAGATGCGTCCTGGATTTGAAAACGTTGACCGCGCGCGCCATCTGATGGCTCAGATTCAAACAGGTTTAATTTTGATTAATTAAATAAATTATGCTGATTAGGGTTTAATGACTGCATCCTAGCCATCCGTACACGCGCGAAGTCAACTTTTTCAACGCATCTGAGGGCTCACATTCAAACTGGAATTAATTACGCAATTAGGGTTTAATGACTCTCAGGTGGCCGGAGAAGACTTCCGGTCGTCTTCTCCGGCCAGCACCTCACCTGAAAACTCCCCAAATCCCTCAAATCGTATCAAAAATGAAAAACAAGAACTGGGAAATGATCTCCAAGCTATCACGAACCAAACCCCTCTCCCAAAACAAATTTCTTCTTCCTAAACAAGCTGAATCGAAGGAAATGAAAGCTAGGGCACGCAAGTTTCAGATACAAATTAAATGCTTATTTCACCACCATTTCAAAAACCAAAGACATATTCATGACCAGGACAACACAAAGAACAAGTTTGTAACAAGAAAAATGATTTCTGGAAAAATAATTTTCGAGCTACCTGAGATTTGGAGCTTTCAGTTTGAGGACTTTCTGGCCACTTCTCCTTGTGCAATCCACTCCACTTGATCCCCAGAAGATGTTTGAATGCTCAAAAGGAGTTTAAGTTGGCTGGATAATGAGATTCGAAAGCTCCTGCTCAAGCTTGCTCAGAAATGGCAATGGAGATTCTGGCACTTTCAGGTCATTGTGATGGGTTGTTTGTGATCCTGAGGATGAATGGAGAAGGTCTGTGGTGTTTGTTTGTATGTTTGCAAGCTAGGGTGAGAGTTTCGAATGAAACTGCAAAATGGAGTGAGAAATGGCAGTGGGATGTTCTGGCTGTTTCAGGCTTGGGTTTTTGGTGCTGGGTGGTCTATGGAGCAAGGTGAGTTGAATGGTGAAGATGGCTTGAGTGTTTAGTGGTTGTGGAGAGGAATTCGAAGCAAGTTGCAAGATGGTGAGTTTTTGTGAATGTGTGAGCTTCAGCCTTGCTTGAAGTGTGTTATGGCCAGCATTTGATCCACATAAACAAAGCCTATTGGTCAGTTGATGTGACTTGGCCTGCTGTGATAGGTGTGGCTACTTTTGCCAAAATGTCAACTTCTTGTAAGATAGGGCATGGGCAACTTCTAGCCAAGTACAAAGGGCATGGTCTGCGCAGCAAAATGAAGGGAAAGGCTAGGCTTGGTCCAGCATTCAAGGCAGCAAGTTGGTGGAATGTTATGAGTGCTTTTGCAAGTTGTTGTAACTTGGTTCACATGTGATTTTCTTGTTCCAAAAGTCATGAAACATGAGCAATGCCTAGTTCATTCTGAATTTTAGGACTTATATGATGTTTGTATGCTGGTTTGTAGTGAATTAGAAGTCACATAATGCATTGGTTCATGACTTTGCAAAATTTCCATTTGAAGCATGCCTTGAAAATCAATGATTTTTGCCAACTTTGCATTGCCATAACTTTTGATCCAAGAAGAGTTTGATCATGTTCTTGTACTTTTTGAAAAGGGAAAGATGAGATCTACAACTTTCATGACCAAAGTTTTTCCATTTGAAGCGTTTTTGGATCATGAATCATGGCTTGAAAAATGACCTAAAATGATGCATTCTTGAAAAGTCAACTATGCCCAAAAAGTCAACATTTGCAAAAACCCTAAATTCTTGATTTTTATGAACTTCAACCTTCTTCCATGATCAAATAAAGATCATATACACTCAAAATGATGAAGATCACCCATTGGTTGGGTCATTGGGGGCCTCAGATGCCCTGATTTTGCACTGACTTGTCTGAAAAGTCAACCCTTGATCAGATGACTTCCCCATGGAATTTCTTCATGAAAATTGATATGCATACTCTCTATACCATATAGAGATCAATGGAAACAAGAATGACCAAAAAATTTGGAGTTATGGCCTCTGAAACCAAAACCCTAATTTTCAGTCAACTGTGCAGTCTAGCCTGGCTCTGCATCCACTCAATCCCTAGTTCTTGTGATTCCTCTGCAATTCTTGACTTTGAGGAGATGGAATATGATATAAGAACACACATGGACCCCTTTGAAGTGATTGGTGGCCTTTGGAGTGGCTCAAGATGCTTTGGGATTGCTCAGATCACAAACCCTAGGTGCAGATGCCTTAGAAACTATGCAGTGAAACAAAAGTGAGATATGAGATGATATGATTGAGTTTATGCATATGAGATGATCACAAGCCATGGCGTGAATGGGTGAGGGCAAATTTGGGGTGTTTACAGCTGCCCCTATTCAAACATGAGTTAGCTGTGCAGGTTGTAAGCGACGGCTTAACAGGCAAACAAGATAACTTGTGGTTGAATACCAAAGACAGTCCAAAATTTGCACTCACAGAATGAAGAAGAAAAGGGATATAGATTGTAAAAGGAAAACAAAGCATATTGTAAAGGTGTGGGCGACGGAGGACGACCGTCGAGCAGAGGACGACTGCTGGGTAAAGAGCGATGACGGGGACGGCCGACATGCTGGGAAAAGGTAAAGCCAAGACGGGGACGACCGACTAGCTGGGAAAGTAAGATATCATGATGGGGACGGCCATCAAGGTAAAGCTGTAAAATTCTCTGAGGATTTAATGAAACATGACGGGGACGGCCGTCAGGTTCATAAAGGTAACCAACGATGGGGACGGCCATCGGGCTAAAAGGAAAAGGGACCACGACGGGGACGGCCATCGGGTTAAAGAATAAATGAAATAAACAGATGATGGGGTACGGCCATCAAAGGTGAAGGACGATCACCTAGCAGGGGACGGCTGCTCTGTTGGGGATAAAAGAAAATATGATGGGGACGGCCATCAAAGGTGGAGGACGACCACCTGGCAGGGTACGGCTGCCGAAAATATCAACGATGGGGACGGCCATCGGATAGAAAAGGTCAACGATGGGGACGACCATCGGACGAGCATGATGGAGGACGACCATCAAGAAGTGGAGAACGACCACTCAGCAGGGTACGGCTGCTCTCGAGGTTTCTCATGACATAGGACGAATGCCAGATAACCAATATCAACAATGGGGACGGCCATTGGATAAAGTGATGAAGGACGATCATCAAAAGGTGGAGGACGACCACCTAGCAGGGGACGGCTGCTAAAAATATCAACGATGGGGACGGCCATCGGATGAGCATGATGGAGGACGACCATCAAGAAGTGGAGGACGACCACTCAGCAGGGTACGGCTGCTCTCAAAGGTATCATAACACAGGACGAGTGTTAGATAAAAAAGAAAATTGTTGGTGATCTACTGGGGATAATGTAAACACGGACGAGTGTTTACATCCAAGAAACAAAAAAAGGTATAAGTGTTTGGTATTGTGTATAGATTAAAGATGCGGACGAGCATCCTTAAGACTATGATACGGACGAGTATCACGTAGAAACAAACTGACACATGTTCAGAGATGATGATACGGACGAGTATCAACTGGTTAACAAAGAACACGGACGAGTGTTGCATCTGAAAGAATTCTTCTGGGGAATAGTAGACACGGACGAGTATCTATATTCAAGAAGACATAAGTGTTTGACACGGTGTATGGATTAAAGATGCGGACGAGCATCCTTAAGACTATGATACGGACGAGTATCACGTAGAAACAAACACTAGACGCAATGTTCTGAGGTGATGGTACGGACGAGTACCAACTGGTTAACAAAGAACAAAGACTACTGTCGAATCTGTGGGGATATGAGTGATGGTGTATACAAGATACGGACGAGTATCTGTATAAGTGTACCATGAGTAGGGAATATTGTATAGATGAGTATTTTAACTGCTGGGGAGAGTGACACGGACGAGTGTCAAGAGAGAAAAGTATAATATTAACAAGTATATGGGTTGATGAAAGTGAGCGACTGCGCTGGGGATATGACACGGACGGGTGTCAAGAAAAGTGTATATAAGGTATGTGAGTGCAAAGAGGATGTCTTTGGCTTTCTGCTGGTGATTTGACACGGACGGGTGTCAGGAAGTACCTGTAGTACGGGTGATTTTGTTTGTAAAGAGTGTTCAGGCGACTGTACTGGGGAAAGATGACACGGACGGGTGCCAAAAGGAGTATATACTGGTGTTTGTGATTGTGAGGCAACTGCTTTTGCCGGGGACTCTGGTGGGGATTTTAGTATATCGTACTCTGTATACCGACAGATTGTCAATATTTACAAGTGTTTGATTCACAACATGACTTATGATTATGCTATGCGTTTGATTTTTTTGCCGTAATGCTCCGTATTAGACGGAATGCTACGCTCTGAGGGGATAGTATGATGCGAATGCTATGATTATGCAAAGGGGGCACAGATCCGTGATTCGGATCCCGTCGCTGTGAAGATCTCTGGTTGATCTGCTTGAAGTGAACATCCCAGCTGGGGATGAGATCATTGGTAGATCTAATGATGTATCTGCTTGGGGATATAGGTCACTGATTGACATATCCTTATAATATGGGACCCAGCTGGGGTTTGTAGAAGCTTTCCGTACTCTGTTGTGATTTCTCCGTGCGTTGCTCTTCTGAATAGAAGCTGGGGATTCTGTGGGGAAGATGATTCCCTGACTCCTGTACTCAACTGAGGAAGAATGGTTGGCACTACAGCTGGGGGAATGCTGTTGATAACTCAGCTGGGGAGAGTAATGAGAGGCAACTTGGCTGGGGAGAAAACATCCCGAGTGTTAAGCCTGTTTGTTGATTTGGCAACTTTGCTGGGGAAGGCAATGGGAAGCAACTCAGCTGGGGGATAGAGCACCTCGGATGCTGATATCCTTTGTTGATTAGCCAGCTTGCTGAGATGTAACTTGGATGCCCCAAATTGCGTTCTGGGTACCTGCAATCCTGCAAAGATAAGGAAACGCGCAAACGGTCCCGAGGTATCCTTTACTGGATTCCGTCATAGGAGATAAGTACTTTCGAGAGTAAGTATATTCCCTGTAAGCATGTGCTTTTATTTTTTAGAGAAAGGCATCTGTACTTATGCAATTGTATTTTCAGAGATATCAGACAATTCTTTGCAAAACATAAATGTAAAAAACGAAACATGACTGAAAATCTGATTTTATTAATTCATGTGCCCTGAATTGGCAAGATACAGTCAAAGAAACATATCTCCTGAAATGAAGAGATTGTTACAAATTGAGAAACAAAATGCTGGCGATGTTGACGAGGCTTTCAAGGAGCTTCCTCTTCTGCTATGACTCGTATGACAATGACGTTCTTCTCGTCTTGCTTTCTGGAGAGAGTTGATTCTGATGGAAGCTTGATCCTTTGGAGCTTACCAAGTTGTAGACAATACAGACGAATTCAGAATGCAGTTGTTCGCTTATTCCCTTATTTTGCATGGATCGCCCTTTCGGGTTTTCAATCCATCGGGATACCCATTTTTGCCTGAGTTGTCCAATGCGGCTTTTCAACTCAGCGGGTGTACATTTTTTCATTTATTTCCCTTATTTTTGCCCGAGTCTTTTATTCTGTTTTTGAATCGCCGGGATGCCCTATTTTTTCCTGGACTCACATTCTGTTTTTTATGTCCAGCGGGTCATTTTATGCGAAGTATTTTTTAACTGCATCTGAATTCACAGGGGACGGGAAATCTTCACCATCCATGGTGCTGAGCATCAGTGCTCCACCGGAGAAAACTTTCTTTACCACGAATGGTCCTTCATAGTTTGGAGTCCATTTGCCCCTGTAGTCTGTATGAGGAGGGAGGATTCTTTTCAGCACAAGATCTCCTACTTGGTACTCTCGATGCCTGACTTTCTGATCGAAGGCTCTCTTCATCCTCTTCTGATATAACTGCCCATGACAGATCGCAGCCAATCTTTTCTCTTCGATCAAACTCAGTTGTTCGTATCGGGCCCGAACCCATTCTGCTTCACTCAGTTTAACATCCATTAGTACCCGTAGAGAGGGTAATTCAACTTCAACAGGTAGGACTGCTTCCATACCATATACAAGCTGATACGGTGTTGCCCCGGTGGATGTTCTGATTGATGTGCGGTACCCATGCAAGGCAAACGGTAGCATCTCATGCCAGTCCTTGTAAGTGATTACCATCTTCTGCACAATCTTCTTAATATTCTTATTTGCTGCCTCAACAGCGCCGTTCATCTTTGGCCTGTAAGGAGAAGAATTGTGATGTTGGATCTTGAAATCCCGGCACAGTTCTGCCATCATTTTGTTGTTTAAGTTGGAACCATTATCAGTAATGATTCGCTCGGGCACTCCGTACCGACAGATGATATCTCTCTTCAGAAATCGGGCTACCACTTGTCTTGTGACGTTTGCATATGAGGCTGCTTCGACCCACTTAGTGAAATAGTCAATGGCGACCAGGATGAATCTGTGACCATTTGAAGCAGTCGGCTCAATCTTGCCAATCATATCAATACCCCACATAGCAAAGGGCCATGGTGAAGACATGATGTTCAAAGGATTGGGAGGCACATGCACCTTATCTGCATAGATCTGGCATTTGTGGCATTTTCTGGCATAAGCACAACAGTCTGCATCCATTGTGATCCAGTAATAGCCTGATCTGAGCAGTTTCTTAGCCATTGCATGTCCTCCAGCATGGGTACCAAAAGAGCCTTCATGCACTTCATGCATCAGTAAATCCGCTTCCGTCTCGTCAACGCATCTGAGGAGTACCATGTCAAAGTTCCTTTTGTATAAAGACCCATCAGTGTTCAGAAAGAAGCTTCCAGCAAGCCTTCTCAAAGTCTTCTTATCATTGGAAGATGCCCCAGGCGGGTATGTTTGATCCTCCAAGAAGCACTTAATGTCATGAAACCAAGGCTTATCATCCTTGATAACATCTGCTGCAAATACATATGCTGGTCTATCAAGTCTAGACACTGAAATCTGAGGTACAAAGTTGGCGGTTTGAACTTTGATCATGGACGAAATGGTAGCAAGAGCATCTGCAAACTGATTCTCGTCCCGAGGGATATACTCAAGTTTGACCGTTGTAAAGAAAGTCAATAACCTTCTTGTATAATCCCTGTAAGGTATCAGATGATCCTGGTGGGTGTACCATTTTCCGTTGGTTTGATTGACTACCAAAGCTGAATCTCCGAATACGGTCAATGTTTTGATCCTGAGGTCAATGGCTTCCTCAAGACCCATAATGCAAGCTTCGTATTCAGCTTCGTTGTTAGTGCAGTTGAAAGTGATTTTTGCTGAGAAAGGCATGTGAACTCCTTTAGGTGTAATGAGTACTGCACCAACACCACGACCATTCATGTTAATAGCCCCATCAAACATCATAGTCCATTCTTCCTCCGGGTCAGGCCCTTCAGTGTGAATAGGCTCTTCGTGATCTTTTGCTTTAATGAACATGATGTCTTCATCAGGGAAGTCAAACCTCATAGGCTGGTAATCATCAATGGGTTGCTCAGCAAGATATTCAGACAATACACTGCCCTTGATGGCTTTCTGAGACGTGTACTGGATGTCATATTCTGTGAGAATCATTTGCCATCTAGCAACCCGTCCGGTAAGAGCTGGCTTCTCGAAAATGTACTTGACTGGGTCCATCTTTGAGATCAATAAGGTAGTGTGGGTCAACATATACTGTCTCAGTCGGCGAGCAGCCCACGCTAAAGCACAGCAAGTTTTCTCGAGCAGTGAATAACGTTGTTCACAGTCGGTAAACTTTTTGCTTAGGTAGTATATTGCATACTCTTTTCGACCAGACTCGTCATGCTGGCCCAGCACACACCCCATTGACTCTTCTAATACTGTCAAGTACATTATCAGAGGTCTTCCTTCAACTGGCGGCATGAGGATTGGAGGTTCTTGCAGATATTCTTTGATCTTGTCAAAAGCCTTCTGACAGTCTTCGTTCCACCTGACCGTCTGTTCTTTCCTTAACAGCTTGAACAAAGGTTCACAGGTTGCAGTAAGGTGAGATATGAACCGTGAGATGTAGTTCAATCGACCTAGGAACCCTCGAACTTCTTTCTCAGTTTTCGGTGCAGGCATTTCTTGAATAGCCTTGACTTTATCAGGGTCAACTTCAATCCCTTTCTCACTTACAATAAAGCCCAGCAGCTTACCGGATCGCACCCCGAATGTGCATTTGTTGGGGTTCAACTTCAGTTGGTACTTCCTCAGTCGCTTGAATAACTTGAGCAGATTTACCAGGTGATCTTCCTCTGTAAGGGACTTGGCGATCATATCATCCACATAACATTCGATTTCTTTATGGATCATATCGTGGAATAATGTCACCATAGCCCGTTGATACGTTGCACCAGCATTCTTCAGTCCAAATGGCATCACTTTGTAACAGAACGTGCCCCAAGGTGTAATGAATGTTGTCTTCTCCATGTCTTCAGGTGACATCTTGATCTGATTATATCCTGAAAATCCATCCATGAAGGAGAATACCGAGAACTGAGCCGTGTTATCCACCAATACATCAATGTGAGGTAATGGGAAGTCATCTTTCGGGCTGGCTCTGTTCAGATCCCGGTAGTCCACACACATTCTTACTTTGCCATCTTTCTTAGGCACAGGTACTATATTAGCAACCCACGGCGGATAGCTAGTTACAGCAAGGAACCCGGCGTCCCATTGCTTTTGTACCTCTTCCTTGATTTTCATAGCCATGTCTGGGCGAGTTCGGCGCAGCTTCTGTTTGACCGGTGGGCACTCTTCTCTCAAAGGCAGCTTGTGCACAACAATGTCGGTATCCAACCCTGGCATGTCTTGATACGACCAAGCAAACACATCAACATACTCTCGAAGCAGATCTATCAGTTGTCTCTTCACTGAGTCTTGCAGGCAGGCCCCGATTTTAATCTCTTTCACGTCTTCATCGGTACCAAGATTAATCATTTCAATCTCCTCCTGGTGAGGAGTAATAACCTTTTCCTCCTGTCTTAACAACCTGGCTAGCTCTTCAGGGAGCTCATATTCTTCGTCAACCCCTTCATCAGCTTGATTGATTGGATTGTCAAAGTCATACGATGTCATAGCCGTGCTGTTGTCGGTGCTGTCTGGAAGGCACTCTCTGCAAGGGTTAAGTTGGTTCATTTTAGTGATTGATTTTAATCTTGCTTTAGAAAAAGTGAAATGAAGTTATCATTTTGAAAACACCGCCATTTATTTTTGCACAAAAAGAAAAAAGGAAAAACAGTGAGCAGGGAAGAAAAAGACTCGTTTGCAAAAAGATTGTCTGATATTTCATTAATTTAATCTTGTTTGCACAAAAGTACAGATGGCCCTGGTTACAAAATGAGTCTTGTCATCTTGGGCAAGATGCAAGACTTGGATGCATGCTATAAAAATACAGGAAATAATAATTACTCTGCATGAGTAACCCTTATAATCTCCTGGGAAGACCAGTTCGAGACACTGCTCCCCGGGATCTTTGGACGAATCCAATTCTCCAGATTGCGCTCCTCTTCCAGCTCGTCTTCCAGACAGTTGATAGCATCGGGGGTAAGCATCCCCCCACTGACAAAACCAGGCTCTGCAGCAGCCTTTGCTTGATGTTGAGTTGGTCTGTAACCCAACCCAAATTTGTCCTTCTTCTCCTCCACAGCTAAGACCTTGCCCCAGCCTAGGGCAGTTCCTTCCTCAACAACCTTCCGGGCTTGTTTGTATGATGACATTGGAGTACCAGATACAGCAGATGCTTCATTCACATTCAAAGCTTCAAACCTCTGGCTCATTGTTTCATGGATCTCCCCATCCATTTCAATGTACTTGTAAGTAGCCAGATGGCTAACGAAAAATCCTCTTCCCCACAGATTGTGACAACTTGGCCTTCCCACTCAAATTTTAACTTTTGGTGAAGGGTAGACGTTATTGCGCCGGCGGCGTGAATCCAGGGTCTACCCAACAAACAGCTGTAGGCGGGCTGAATGTCCATCACATAAAAGATAGTTTTAAAAGTCTGTGGGCCAATTGTCACAGGCAGCTCAATCTCTCCCAGAACCGATCTCTTCGAACCATCAAAGGCTCTTACCACCAGGTTGCTGGGTCTCAAAGCCAATCCATCATATTCTAACTTCACCAGAGCCTTCTTTGGTAAGACATTCAGGGAAGAACCTGTGTCCACCAGCACATGAGAAAGGACAGCTCCTTTGCATTCCATGGTTATGTGCAAGGCTTTGTTGTGGTTGCGGCCATCCACTGTCAAGTCAGCATTGGTAAACCCTAGCCCATTGCTAGCAGTAACATTTCCAACCACGGTTTCCAATTGGTTGACAGTAATCTCCTCGGGCACGTAAGCTGCGTGCAAGACTTTAAGTAGTGCATTCCGATGGGCTTCGGAGCACATAAGCAGTGAGAGGATAGAGATTTTGGATGGCGTCTGATGAAGTTGATCCACAATTTTGTAGTCACTCTTTTTGATGATTCTCATAAACTCATCAACTTCCTGATCGAATGGAGTTTTCAGGGCTTCTTTGGCAGCTGGATCTTCCTGCACCGGGCCTTTTCCCTTTGCCTTGGCAGCAGCTTCTGCTTCGGCAGTAGGTCTTTGAACTTGTGAAGCGAAGAGACGTCCGCTTCGAGTGAAGCCTCCGCCTCCCCCCACATTATCTACTTGTGGTGCAGGTGTGGATGTTTCAAGAGTGATTCTTTTTCCTTCGCAGTACACGTCAGAGCCATAGTGCCAAGGGATGGCCCTATTGCTTTCATATGGTACTGGTCCAGGCACTGTGACAGTGACCGGACTGATTGCTGCTGCTGAAGGGACTGTAATTGTTTGCGGATCGTAAAAGATTGTAACTGGTGCTCTAATGGGAGCAGCACCTTCTGAATTGTAGGCAGAGTTGTTTTCAGGATCATAGAATATGGTGACAGTAGAGACATCTTCATGATTGATTGCTGGTGTTGTAGGAGGTATTGTCGGAAGTATGGATGGTGTTGTTGTAGGAGATTCGAAATGGAATGAAGCTGAAGTTGTAGCAGGAGAAACTGTTGAAAACTGATCATTTGGGAGGACAGATGAAGTACTGGTTGATGTTGCTGGTGAATTGTCGGGAACAATAGTTGCTGTATTTGTAGGAGGTTCTGAAACCGTTGCTGATGAAGTTGTCGGATTTGTCGGAAATGATGTAGTGATCTGTAGCAGGCCACTCTGAATAAGGCTGTCAATGCCATTCCTTAGGTCCTCACACCCATTCCATGAAATATTGCAATAGGGGCACCCTAGTTCACACCCCGGAAATATTTGGTTTTCACGGAGTTGAGCTTTGATTTCCACCAATGGTGTCCTGATCTGATCCACACTAGTTATTAAATAAGACGGTTGGTCTTCTTCAATAGCGTTAATTCGGGGACCACCATGGTTTGGCATTGGGTTTTTATTGACATTGGGTGGCGGTGCAAAATTCAGAGCCTTGGAGTCTACCAAGTCTTGTACCTTCATATGCAGAGCCCTGCATTTTTCTGTACTGTGACCAGGTGTGTTTGAATGAAAAGCACACCTAGCATTGGAGTCATAGTTCCTTGGTAGACTGTTGGGATCCGGAGGTGCCAACGTCCTTAGCTCAACTAGGTTGAGTTTCAGAAGTTGTGGCAGCAAGGCAGCATACGGCATTGGGATCGGGTCGATCACTCGGTTAGCTTGAGAGGGCCTCTGTTGGAATGGCCTCTGTTGATTGTTGTTGTTGGTGTTTCTTGGAGGATATTGATTCTGCTGATACTGAGGTTGTTGTTGGAAGTTTTGTTGCGGAGGTTGATAGACTGGCTGTGGGTGAGCTGGAGCAGGGATGGTGACTGCTGCTATGGACCTCTGAACATATTGGGGCCTACCCCTGTTGGTGTGAATGGCATTGGTCTCGCCAGTTCTTCTCGGGCCTGCAAAAGGCTTTCTTGTACTACTGGACGAGCTTGCACCGTTGTCTGAGATCTTTCCCATCTTTAACAGGCTTTCAATTCTCTCCCCAGCTATAACAACATCTGCGAAGCTAGTGGAGGAGAAAGCAGCCAACCTGTCAATATACGTTCCCTGGAGAGTGTTCATAAACATGTCTGCCATTTCCCGTTCTGACATAGGTGGCTGGACGGCAGCAGCCAATTGCCTCCATCTCTGAGCATATTCTCTGAAGCTCTCCCTGGACGACTGTGACATTCCCATTAGGAGGGTCCTGTTGGGTGCCATATCTAGATTATACTGATACTGTCTGATGAAGGCCTCTGCCAGGTCCTTCCAGCATCTAATTGTTGCTCTTGTCAGATGGGAATACCACTCCCTCGAAGCTCCAGTCAAGCTATCTTCAAAATAGAACATCCACAATTTCTCATCCATTGTATAGGCCTTCAGCCTTCCCAGAAATGATTGTAGATGAGTCCGGGGGCATGAAGTCCCATTATACTTTTCAAAGCATGGAGGCTTGAACTTGTGGGGAATCCTGACCCCTTCTACCAGACCCATGTCCATAACGTCGAAACCCAAAGAATTTTGAGATTCTAAGGACCTCAACTTCTCAGCTATTTCTTCCAACCGTCTATCATAAGTTTCCTCTCCAGCACCCATTACTGTAAATTGGTCCTCCTGAGGATCTTCTTGAAGTACCCTGGCTGCAGTGGCTGTCCCTTGAACATTTGCAGGAATGTTAATCTCAGGATGTAGATGTGGGCCAAACTCAGGGGGATTAACATGTGGTTGCACCCGTTCATTGTTACTCGTGCCTGCAGTCCCCACATGGGGCTCCTCTTGATTCCTCCCTTCCACCAAAGCTCTGAGCCTCTCCTGGCTTTGAGCTAAGTTATTCATCACTTCCATGAATTGTGTTATCTGAGTTCTCATCTCCAGCCTTTCGTTGGCCATCTGGTTTCTGACCTCTGTAAGGTCCTGCTGCATCTTATCCATCTGGATTCCCGGAAGGTTGTTTCTAGTTGGATACCTGTGAGGCCTGTTGAGAGGAAATACCCGGCGGCGAGCAATAATTCCTGAGTATCACAACAGAGGTTAGCAACAACAAAACAAAACCTACAAAACAAATAAAAGGTTAGCATGCAATGCAGCTATGCTTATTTGCTATCAAGGTATCCGGTTTGGTCTTCAGTTTTGACCCTCCCAGACCCTTGAAGATGCTGCTGTTGAAGTTGCTTTTGAAGTAACCCAGATGGAAACTAACACAAATATATTACAAAGGTGAAATAAATACAACTTGTCCAAATTACAACACAAGCCCTTAAAGGGGTCAAAATACATCACAAAAAGGCAAAAGTACATGGAATAGAAACAACAACAAGCAAATGATCAAACTCCAAGGCCAAACTCATCCTCACGAACTTCCTTGAGAAGTGCTTCGGTCACAGGATCAGCCGGACGCTCCGTGAGACCTCTGATGAGAAGGTTTCTTGTTGCAACAGCTGCAGTCAACTTCTTGTTCTGACTTTGGTCCTTAGACCTCTTCACTCCAGCTCTGATTTCTAGCTCTGATATCTCCCTCTGGGCTGCTGCCAGGGCTTTTTCCATCTGCTCCATCTTGTCCTGAACTCTCTTGTCTTCTAGAGTACGGGCCTCAGTGATCCGGACCCACCTGGCCTGACTCTCTTTCAAATACAAGTTTGTCCTTGCTCTTTGGAACTGGGCTTCTTTGCAAGCGTTCTTCAGAATCTGCTCACCAGCTTTAGACTTGTTGATATAATCTCCAGACTTCTCAATTTTAGTCAAGTGTTCCACTCTTAACTTCTCCAATCTCTCAATCTCCCTCACACCTTCACTCCTCTCCCGGAGGGTCTTCTGCAAGGCCTGGGTTAGCTTCTCATTTCTTTCCTTCAAGCTCTCAAACTCCTCCAAACTGATAGTGGCAGGGGGTGGTGCTGAAGATGACTCAGGCATGTCTTCTATGGTAAAGGGCATTCCAGAGAATTGGGCCCTAGCATGGGACCACTCATAATATTGGACTGATGCCACATTATTGCACTTCCCCAGAATGGTGATTCCCTTGGTTTGAACATGATCCCAGGCCCAGGCAGCCTGCCTAACAGCTGCCAGACTAATCTTGTTCTCACAGTAGAGGGTCTCAACCAAGTCCCGCTCCCTGGGAGTATGGACCAGTGCATAGCCCAATTGCCTTCTGAACAGCAGAGGGTTGTAATTGATACTTCCCTTGACCCCTATTAAAGGCACATTGGGAAAGTGCCCACAGCTTGTGATGATATCTCTACCATTGGTGCTTTGAGTACACCATCTGATATCTGCTGAAGTTAGGGTAGTGAGCCTCTTAGCCCAGTTGCTCTGCTGATGAGGATTGAGAAATGCATTTGTCCTGGGCAGATGCTTAAGAAGCCAAGCATGGAATGATGGAGCACAAATCCTCACTAACCTCCCCCTCTGCTTCTCATTCTTCTGATGTACTGAGTAATAAAGATCACCCAATAAAGTTGGCACTGGGTTCTTCAGGATGAACAGATGGATGGCATTCTTGCTAATGAATCGAGGCTCATCTGCAAACAACACAATTCCATATACACTTAAGGCCAACAGAGCACAAACAGCTTTCCACTCCCCCAAGGAGGCCTTCAGACTAGCTTGAGAAATTAAGAAGTCCAGATGAAATCCAGGGATCCCAGCTTTAGAGGTCATGTGTTGCTCAACCAAAACAGGCTCCAGATGCAAAGCCCTTTCTACCTCCCCATTGCTGGGAAAGACCATTTTAGGATTGAAAGGGATTTCTCTCCTGATAGGCAGACCAATCAATGATGAGTATTCTTCCAGAAGAGGACCCAACTGAAAGTCTTGAAAGGTGAAGCATCTCAATGGAGGGTCATAAAACTGAATGCAGGTGTGGATCAAACTCCTCTGAGATGGGTCCAGATCCATGACCAAGTCAAGTATATCTCCATAACTCTCCCTGAACAAAGGTATGTGATCTGGAGTGATCAGGGTTTGGATCCTCCTGATGTCTGATAAGTCTGGTTGGAAGAAATGATAGGTGATGTTGCTTTTCTTTGGAGCCATGATGCTGGAGACTGAGTAGAGTGCTGATGACAATGCTGAAGGAATGAGCCACTGGCTGGCTAGTGCAAGTAACTGAAGTATATGGTTGACAAGCTGAAGCAAGTGCTGGTGGAGATAGGTCAATATAGCAGATGGGGTCAAAACCAAAACCAGATGAGAATGGATACCCTGAAACACAAATAAGCAAATGTTAACATGATGCAATGGGTATGTATGCAAATGAAATGCAAGGGTTTGTGACTGAGCTGGATCTGATTAACTGCCTTGGTATAGATCCATGTGTGTTCAAGAATTCCAGATGGAGGTCTAAAAATCCAGTAACCAGGGTGGGGGACTCAAATAAAGAGCCACAAGTCCAGGGTTTTAGAATCACAAGAACTATCCAACATGGAGCATTCTTAACAAAGTCAAAGTAACAGGGTATTCTGAGGTCAAGGTACCTGCAAACCTGTAAACAGCCCAACCCCCTCACAGGTGGTGATCTAGAACAAGGATCCTCAGACTTGGATCAGTTATGAGAAGTGTAAACACTTCTAACCCGGAGGTACAGTGTTTACAATAACCATAACAATTCCTCCTCTAATTCACCTCAGTTTCTGAAGGTCAGTACTAAAAGGTCATCCAGACTTAGCAGGCTTCCCAGATAGCCCTAGCATTGCAGGAAATCTGCAACACAGAGTTCTCAAGAAGAAACCCATATCTGAACCGTGTTTCATATTCCCGCACCAGACCGAAATGGAATGGGAAAGAATATGATTCACTCTAGCCTAGGTGTCACTCAGGTCCCAGGTATAGGACCTTAACTCTCAATGGAACACCCACCCACCAAAACAAAAACCAAATCCAGCCAGCAACAATGACAGTATGATAATATAAATGCAATAAAGAAAGCAGTAAAGTAACTGTACATAAAGCAATAAACAAAAATAAATACAAGCACAAACAAGCACATAACACCCCAGTAAACACAAATCAATCAAGCGCTAGGAGGAACCCACAAAAAGAACCAGAAGCCCTGGTTGCAGTATAAGGGTCCCCAGCAGAGTCGCCAAGCTGTCGCTCCCGACAAATGACACCGGGTCAGATGAAGGTACAGACGCGAACGGTCGGCGAGAGGGACAATGAGAACACACAGCCGTGAACTCACTGGAGATGAATAGAGTCGCCAGCTAGGCATTTTTATCCCGGAGGAAAGGCAATGCTGCATAAGCCTAGAAAAAGATGGATAAGACGGTTGCGAACCAGAGAGACTGAGAAAGGGGGTTGGTTACAACCTGGGAAGGTATTAGCACCCAGATTGTCCGCCGTACTCGACGGGATCCACGCTTAAAAGATTTGTGTTTTAAAGGGGTAGTGTCAGTGCATTTTGTGTATAAAATAGCTGGAAAGGATGTACAGGTGTCAGTGTAAAGAAATGTGATGTGTATAAATGTAAAGTGTCAGTGTAAGAGAGAAAGAGGTGAAATGCTCATGATAATGAGGCTAAAAGAATGAAGCTGGAAGGAGGGGGAATATACAGAGACTTTTGTTCGATAACTGTTAAGTTATGCCTACGTATCCTCTCGTGCAATGAGGAAGTCAGAACACCGTAGTTCGACCCAAAGAGACTGAAAGATGAATTGACTTGTGAACTGCTTGCTTGCCTATGCTCAAGTGTATGACCTGTCTGGCTCAGGTGCTTACTGTCTTGCATTAGACGGAAGAAGCAAGTTCTCGGTTGTGAGTGAATGAGATGAGAAAAGAATCCCGGAGGAGACGATTATTGTTTGTTTTTGCATTTTCAGTCTTTTATTGCTTTTTGAGGTTTGTCATAAGTCAATGAGCTTAAGCCTAAACCAATGGAATTAGTAAACTCATCACATCTTCCCTCTGATTAGGGGTAATGAGAATACCTTAAGTGTGAAGTCAGCTTCTCACACTTAATCACCCTTGGTACAGGATTAAGGTCATTAACCTACTTGTGATTATTTAGATGTTTTTGGTGTTTTTGTTTAGTGTTGAGTAATGAGGTTAAGCCATAATCAAGGATTAAACAGACCCATTACACTATCCTAAAAGAAGGATAATAGATGAGAGTGTTTAAGCTGAGGAAAGCTCCTCAACTTAATCCATGATTAGGGATTAAAATCATGACAAAACAAGCCTTTGATTAAGTGGATTTTAGTTAATGATATGATGATGAAGTGAATTTTATGATTTGTAAGACAACTTGAGGGGGACTTGTCCATTAACACTAGGGTTAGTCCTTCTTAACCACTTAAGGAAGAATTAGAACCCTAATGCAAGGCCCAAGTTACAAGTGTGATGTCTTAATGATTATTAAGTGGATTGATTAAAGGAGTTAAACACATTAAGGGTTTAACACTTAGGATTAAAGTTATACACTCCATCCTAAAAGAAGGATGCAGGCATAAGCTTAATCACAAAGTCTCAAAGCCTTTAGGGTTTAGTCCCTGATTATGAGATGAGAAGAGAGGACTCAAAGAGAGACACAAAGGTAAAAAAACTATGAGGGGAGACTAATCAAAACCCTAATTCATTGTCATGCTTGGTTGATCCTAAGGTTTGTGAGGTTTTCAAGAACAATCTTCAAAGGAGCCACCAGGAAGCAGATGAATAAGATCAAGAGAAGCAAAGTGACTTGCTTCATTCAAGAAGTCAAGTCACTTGAAGAAGAAAGAAAGTGGGAGGAAGAAGAATGAGCAAGCTCAAACTCAAACACATATAGAAATGCAGCAATGGATGCAAGAGAGATGAAAAGAAAGGTCATGAGAAGTGAAGGCAAATTCACCTCTCAAGTTTACTTACCACCTGAAATGTTAGAAAGAAATGCAATGCAATGCAAGATGAGATGAAATGGTATGATGCTAAGCAAAACCAGAAGCATGTTGATGATGATTATGATGCTATGAGATGCTGCAAACATGAGGCAAGGCATGGAGATGTTCATACAAGATCATGGATGCAAATGATGCAAGCTAAGGAGCGTGAATGAACATGAAAAGTTATGAATCATACAAGACAAATGACATGGCAAATATGCAATGCAATGATCAAACATTCTTTCTATATGTCTTAAGATGTCAAATGGATCACAAGAATGCACAAAATGCAAAGACAAGTCATGTTATGCAAGGAAATGCAAGAAGGATGCAAGAGAAAACCCAAATTAGGGTTTAAGGATCAAACATCAAACAAAAACCCAAAACAGAAGCAAACCCTAAGATAAAAAATGGAAAATGCCATCCTAAGAAACCCTAGACCTATAACAAACCACTGCCCAAAGGGGAGGTCTCAACTCTCAACCAATCTCAAGATATGAATTTTCTAAGTTATTAGGGTTTTTTAGGGTTCTTAACAAAAGAAATGCCAAACAATTAGAAAATGAGGAAACAAATCATAAACATTTTATCCTAGAAACTACATGCTAAACATGACACAATGCAAGAAGAATCAATGTCTCAACCTTCTCCAATAGGCAGAAATGAATTTTTGAACTTGTGATCAAAATAATGCACAAAATATGATTTAATTCAATGAAAAATTCTTAAAGTGCATCAAGATCAAAAAAGAAATTTGGTTTGAAGGTTGGACAATGTTTCTAAATGTCTTAGAACATTTCATGAATTTTTTCGTAATTTTTAAATATCTAAAAGTATTTTTAATTAATTAATTCCCATTAATCAATTAAAAATAATCTTTTAAATATTTAAAAATACTTTTTTAATGATAAAAAATAAAATAAAAATATTTTTGTGTCATAAAAATTAATAAAACTTTAAAGAAAAAGTTTCATAATTTTTAAGAATTTTCTGCTATTTTAAATAAATTGTGCAAGTTAATTGAAATAAAATGAAATAAAAATTAAATGAAAATGAAAGTAAACAGGATGAAGGGATGAGATGCGTCCTGGATTTGAAAACGTTGACCGCGCGCGCCATCTGATGGCTCAGATTCAAACAGGTTTAATTTTGATTAATTAAATAAATTATGCTGATTAGGGTTTAATGACTGCATCCTAGCCATCCGTACACGCGCGAAGTCAACTTTTTCAACGCATCTGAGGGCTCACATTCAAACTGGAATTAATTACGCAATTAGGGTTTAATGACTCTCAGGTGGCCGGAGAAGACTTCCGGTCGTCTTCTCCGGCCAGCACCTCACCTGAAAACTCCCCAAATCCCTCAAATCGTATCAAAAATGAAAAACAAGAACTGTGAAATGATCTCCAAGCTATCACGAACCAAACCCCTCTCCCAAAACAAATTTCTTCTTCCTAAACAAGCTGAATCGAAGGAAATGAAAGCTAGGGCACGCAAGTTTCAGATACAAATTAAATGCTTATTTCACCACCATTTCAAAAACCAAAGACATATTCATGACCAGGACAACACAAAGAACAAGTTTGTAACAAGAAAAATGATTTCTGGAAAAATAATTTTCGAGCTACCTGAGATTTGGAGCTTTCAGTTTGAGGACTTTCTGGCCACTTCTCCTTGTGCAATCCACTCCACTTGATCCCCAGAAGATGTTTGAATGCTCAAAAGGAGTTTAAGTTGGCTGGATAATGAGATTCGAAAGCTCCTGCTCAAGCTTGCTCAGAAATGGCAATGGAGATTCTGGCACTTTCAGGTCATTGTGATGGGTTGTTTGTGATCCTGAGGATGAATGGAGAAGGTCTGTGGTGTTTGTTTGTATGTTTGCAAGCTAGGGTGAGAGTTTCGAATGAAACTGCAAAATGGAGTGAGAAATGGCAGTGGGATGTTCTGGCTGTTTCAGGCTTGGGTTTTTGGTGCTGGGTGGTCTATGGAGCAAGGTGAGTTGAATGGTGAAGATGGCTTGAGTGTTTAGTGGTTGTGGAGAGGAATTCGAAGCAAGTTGCAAGATGGTGAGTTTTTGTGAATGTGTGAGCTTCAGCCTTGCTTGAAGTGTGTTATGGCCAGCATTTGATCCACATAAACAAAGCCTATTGGTCAGTTGATGTGACTTGGCCTGCTGTGATAGGTGTGGCTACTTTTGCCAAAATGTCAACTTCTTGTAAGATAGGGCATGGGCAACTTCTAGCCAAGTACAAAGGGCATGGTCTGCGCAGCAAAATGAAGGGAAAGGCTAGGCTTGGTCCAGCATTCAAGGCAGCAAGTTGGTGGAATGTTATGAGTGCTTTTGCAAGTTGTTGTAACTTGGTTCACATGTGATTTTCTTGTTCCAAAAGTCATGAAACATGAGCAATGCCTAGTTCATTCTGAATTTTAGGACTTATATGATGTTTGTATGCTGGTTTGTAGTGAATTAGAAGTCACATAATGCATTGGTTCATGACTTTGCAAAATTTCCATTTGAAGCATGCCTTGAAAATCAATGATTTTTGCCAACTTTGCATTGCCATAACTTTTGATCCAAGAAGAGTTTGATCATGTTCTTGTACTTTTTGAAAAGGGAAAGATGAGATCTACAACTTTCATGACCAAAGTTTTTCCATTTGAAGCGTTTTTGGATCATGAATCATGGCTTGAAAAATGACCTAAAATGATGCATTCTTGAAAAGTCAACTATGCCCAAAAAGTCAACATTTGCAAAAACCCTAAATTCTTGATTTTTATGAACTTCAACCTTCTTCCATGATCAAATAAAGATCATATACACTCAAAATGATGAAGATCACCCATTGGTTGGGTCATTGGGGGCCTCAGATGCCCTGATTTTGCACTGACTTGTCTGAAAAGTCAACCCTTGATCAGATGACTTCCCCATGGAATTTCTTCATGAAAATTGATATGCATACTCTCTATACCATATAGAGATCAATGGAAACAAGAATGACCAAAAAATTTGGAGTTATGGCCTCTGAAACCAAAACCCTAATTTTCAGTCAACTGTGCAGTCTAGCCTGGCTCTGCATCCACTCAATCCCTAGTTCTTGTGATTCCTCTACAATTCTTGACTTTGAGGAGATGGAATATGATATAAGAACACACATGGACCCCTTTGAAGTGATTGGTGGCCTTTGGAGTGGCTCAAGATGCTTTGGGATTGCTCAGATCACAAACCCTAGGTGCAGATGCCTTAGAAACTATGCAGTGAAACAAAAGTGAGATATGAGATGATATGATTGAGTTTATGCATATGAGATGATCACAAGCCATGGCGTGAATGGGTGAGGGCAAATTTGGGGTGTTTACACCCTTAAACACAACATTTTGTTCGGCATGTTCAATTTTGCAACAAGTTTTTGTGAAAGAAACTTTATACCCTTTGTCGCATAATTGACTTATACTCAACAAATTGTGTTTAAGTCCCTCTACAAGATGGACATCAGAAATAGTAGTGTTAGAGGGGTTACCTACACTACCTTTACCGAGTATAGCTCCTTTGTTATTGTCTCCATAAGTAACATACCCCTTCTTCTTTGCTTTGAAGTCAATAAAAAGTAATATGTCACCCGTCATGTGCCTTGAACACCCGTTGTCCAGAAACCATCTTCTTTCTACGGATGCAAGACACTCATCCTACAACATCAAAAGAGAGAGGTAGGTACCCAATTTTTATTGGGTCCAAGTGGGTAAGTTGTAACATGGTTGTCTTTAGGCTTCCATCTATAAATGCCTTTAGGCACTAGAAATCTCCTAAATTTGCATTTTTCAATGGTATGGCAAGCATGACAACAATAGTGACAAACACTACGATAATGATGATGTTTACGATTGGTCCTTAAATCCTTTGGAACAAAAGAATATTTTGCATATGGAGGATTTAATGACTTTTTGAACAACCTAGTATCAACGGCATAAGTAATCTTAGGTTGCAAGGCTTTTTCCAATTTGACTTTAAGAGAGATGACCTATTGTTGCCAAATGTGACACCTTTCACAATGCCTTATTTTACTACAACCATCAATATCAATAGCTTTTGAATTTTCTGCAATACTAGCTTTCAAGCATTCTAAATCTTTTTCAGCATATTGTACTTTACCTTCCAAGTATGAAAAAAAAATTTATCGGAAGATAATCTTTTAAATGCTTCTATAGCTTCATTATGCAGTTTTTCAAAAGCTACTTTCAATTCAGAAAAAGACATAGAAGAGAAATTGTTATAGTAAGCTTGTTTTACCTTTTTATCATCACTTTTCTTCTTATGGTGGGACTGATTTTTGGTGTGAGCCATAAGACACAAATTTGCGGTTTCATCACTATCACTTGTGCATTGTGTACTTGATGAATCACTATCACTCTCCCAAGCAATGTAAGCTCTTCTTTGCTTATTATACCTTCTTGGTGGAGCTTTTCCTTTATCCTTTTTCTTTAAAGGGCAATCCGTTTTATAATGTCCGGACTTGCCACAATTAAAGCAAGACCCTCTTTCTCTATTCTTCTTAATCTCTTCCTGTTTTGAATCCATAGATTGTCTTCTAAAATTTATGAGATTTTTGTCTGAATGCTTGATTCCATTCTTTCGGATGAATCTATTATATCTCCTAACAAAAAGTCCCATTTCTTCGTCACCGGAGTCTTTGTCACTACTTGACTCATTGTTGCTTAGCTCTTTTTGTGAGGACTTTGAGTTAGAAGCCATAAGAGCTATAAGCCTCTTCTCACCCTCTTTGTCTTTATTCTTCTCCTTTCCCTTTTTACTTTTGTTCTCAAACTTTTCTAGACTTTTTAGTTCTTGCTGATGTTCCTCCAGCTTTCCAAACAAAGTAGTCATTGTGAGTGTCATTAGATCATTGGCTTCCTTGATAGCTGTTACTTTAGGTTGCCATTCCCTGCTAAGACATCTCAGAATTTTATTAGTAGCAATATCATTAGAAACAGGTTTTCCAAGTGCATTCAAACGATTAATGAGATGAACAAATCTCTTTTGCATGTCGGGAATAGATTCTCCTTGTTTCATGCGAAAGAGTTCGAACTCTTGATTAAGTGTGTTAATGCGGGACTATTTTACTTCAGTTGTACCTTCATGTGCAATTTCTAAAGCATCCCACATTTCTTTAGCTGTCGAGCAATGGGAAACTCGATAATACTCAACTGCACTAAGTGCTGAAATTAGCATATTTCGAGCTCTCCAATCACTTGACCACTTTTTCTCATATTTTTCATCCCAATCATCTTCTGGTTTAGGTACAATGGCACCTTCCTCATTCATCATGGTAATTTGAAAAGGACCATTTTGAATGGCAGCCCATACGCGCCTATCAACAGAATTTATGTGAACTCGCATGCAGTCTTTCCAGTAGCCGTAATTTTCACCATTGAAAACAGGAGCTCTATTGTACGCCCCCTTTGGTTCAGAATCCATAACGTTACAGGCAGCCACAAAGCAACAGCGAACCGGTGCTCTGATACCACTTGTTAGACGCTGTGGCGAGTGATCTAGAGGGGGGGTGAATGGATCACCTCCTTGATTTCAAGGATTTAAAACGTTTTTCAGAGTTTTCAAAGAATTACGGAAACAACGGTCCTAAATATACAAGTGTCTATTCTGAACCGGCCGCTAGAAGACCAGACATGTGATAACGTGCTGGATTTACGGACGATTGCGATGATAAAGGATTAAACACACAATATGTAAAACAGTTGAATGCACCTATCACTAAAGCTATTTCCAAAAGATCAAAAACATTGAAAACAAAGAATCTAAAGGTTAGCATTTTTCTTAATAAACACAAACACTTAAAAATTATAATCAATCAAAACTAAGGTTGCTCACAGGGGGGACTAACTGTTGCACCCCAAAATTTGCCCTCACAATACAAGACTTTGTGTTCTAAGAAGGTTCACAAGGTTCACAAGTTTCCCAACACTTACAAGGCCTTTCATGAGGTTCATGAAGTCTACAAGTTACTTTATGAAGGTTCACAAGGTTCACAAGTCCCACAATGTTTTCAATACCTTTCATGAGGTTCATGAAGTCTACAAGTCACTTCTTGAAGGTTCACAAGGTTCACAAGCTTCATAATACCTCCCATGGGTATCACAAGTTACTTTATGAAGATTCACAAGGTTCACAAAGTTCACAATTGGTCAGAAGAGTTGACAATTCCCTCAGACAATGCACCTCCTAAGCAGTGCATCCAAAACTAGGGTTTTGACTTTAATCAGGCTAAATGGACTTCCAATACCTCAAGTGAGTTTCATAACATCTCATATGTGTGTAATAACTCCCATGACAAGTTTCAAGACTTTTCTCAAAGGTTTGCTCAGTCAGATGATCAGATAAGTCAAAATCAGTCAATGCAGTTAAAAAGTCAAACTGAGGTCAACTGTGGTCAAACCAAAGTCAAACTTCATGATTTTTTTGCCAACATCAAGTATATGAAGTAAAATTCATCATTTGATCAAGGGTTGATCATGATTCATCAAGGAGATTCCAGATCACCAATAATCAGGAGTTTCTAAATTAGGGTTTCCTCAGTAAAAGTCAACTGAACTTTGACCAGCCATAACTTTCACATACTTCATCACCAAGTCTCCATCCAAAGCTCATTTTAAAGGAAATTGAATTCTCTACAACTTTGATGCTGAAAGTTAAGCCCAAAAATGCTTCATTTGAAAGATATGAGCTAAGACATTATAGGTCATTTCAAAAGTCAACAAAAAGTCAACAACTTCAAAAGGGCATAACTTGAGATTGGTAAATGATATGGACCTGAAACCAATGGGGTTGTTTAGAGGACTCTTCAAGCTTTCCAAAAAGTCCAAGAACACCCTCATACCTTTAAAATTGAGGGAGATGTGCCCTTGCAAAGTTGGGAAATTTTGTGATGGTTTATGTTGAAAATGGAGGCCAAAAAGTAATTCTTTCCAAATGGGCTTGCTAAGTTGTGATCCAATCCACCTCATATCATTATGCACGACCCAATTGACCAAAATTCAGCATTTTTATTATTTTATTTTTATTTATTATTGATTTAATTCATAAAAATCATTTTAAATAAATATAAAATATGAAAATCTATTTTTGGAGGAAGATAATGCTTCTAGAAATTCTTAATTGTTGATTGAATTGGAAAGAGAAAGGAATCATGTGATTAATACAAAAATAGCAAGTCTTCATGAGCCAATATTTGAAATTCAAAGTTCAATCTTTTTCAATCTTCTTTGGATCAAATCTCCACACAACCAATCCATGTTTTGACCTAGAATCATTGACATATATATACTAAACATAAACCTAACAAGAAGACACGAATTCCAGCAGCCCATAGGTAAGTTTCAAAAACTCAAAATTCATCAAAAAAAGTAAGATTCGGATTCTTCACTCCAAGAGGTTTCAAGGTAAACTAAGAACATAGACGTGTTCTTTAGACATCAATGAAGCTAAAGCATCACTCATATGCATCCCATGTGTACTGCATTGGCCAACCCGAATCCAATTTGTTCTTGAATAAACTTTTTTCGATTCCAATGATTCACTGCATTTAAATGGATTTTGATTGCCTAATGTTGTTTATGATGTTGTGTAGCTTGTTTCTGGACAGGAAAATCAAAGAACCCATACCTAATTCGTGAGATGCCATTATTAGGGTTTGGACCTAGGTTTAGGGATTTTTGATTTAGTGAATATAAATTGATTCTAAAGACATAGAATGAATCGTGTGGATGCCAGGATCATGCTGCTGTGTTTGATTTTATAAAACTGTGTGATTTTGTTGGCCATTGATATTCGTAGGTTTTGCTAGGAATGTTTTTTCGCAGGAAAATTCATAAAGAATTTCGCAGCTAAAATCGAAGGATAGGAGGTTGAAGATGAAGGCTTGGCGCGTTTTCCAGAATTCAAATGTTGTGCATAATATTTTATGAATTAAACATTGTTTTATATCACAAACTCACGTTTGTCCCAGTGGTAAGACAGATGCGTGTATGATGAGAAGTCCCTGGTTCGATACTTGGCTGGTGCATTGTTTTTTTTGTTATTTTTCAGGTTAAAAGCAAACATAAGATATTATGTATTGTTGTCAATCCATGACCAGAAGGGCTCTCCCAGCCAGGCGGTCAAGCATGCGCGTATACATCCCAAAGGTCCTGGGTACGATTCCTACCCCAGGCCTTTTTATTTCTTCATTTTTCTGGATTTTCCAAGCAAGACACAAAACAAATTCTTGCCCCTTCATTGTTGCCTGCGTGTGGGCTAGCCTGGTGGTTATTGTTGTTGCTGGCAAACATGAGGACATGGGATCAAATCCTGGTCAGGTAAGTTCCTCTCTTTTTTGCAATTTTTTCTATTTTTTCTATTTTGTTTAATTATTAAAATCATATATAAATATAATTAAAATAATGTTAAATGTAATTCAAATTCTATATATCTTTTCTCTGAAAATTATTTTTATAATTATGTAAATAAATTATAGTATGTATATTAATTAAAATAACTCTATTCTAAAAATATTTTCTAAAATAAAACCTAATCCTATTTTTTCTAAGTAATTTTATTTCTCTAATTTTTTTAATGTAATTATTTACATTTATTTAGTGTAATTCTTGTAAATTTATTTTGTAAATATATTTATAATCCAAATTATTTTTCTTTTAATGTTTAGAAACGATTTAATTTATAATAATTATATTTTTGTATATGGTTTAAAATAATTTGTAAATATAATAATTAATAGAATTAAATTTTATAAATATGATTAATATTGTAAATATGATATTTAAAACCTATTTTCTTCTTATAATGTGTAAATGTTTTTTTTTATAAATAAATGTTAATATATGTTTAAAAAGAATTAAATTTGTAATAACTAAAATTTATAATTACATTATGTTTAAATTTTTTATTCTTATTAAATTAAAATCCAATTTTTGTGTTTATAATATTTAATTCTATTTTATTTAATTATTGTTATTAACCATGTTATTTATTTTGCTTTACTAACTTTATATATTATTATCTCACTAATACCATTTAATTTTTCATTATTATTTTAACTAACCCTATTTTTATTATTACTATCACTAACCCCTATTATTTTTTTATTTATTATTTATTGCTTATATTTTACTTATATTTTGCTATTTATTTTGCTTATTATAATTATGTTGTAATTGCTTCCTGGATGTAAATTTTATAATTATTTAATTATTGTTGCTATGGTTAGTAATTAGGGAGTGAAAAACATGTATGTTATTTAAAACAAATTTAGATCACTTTAATAATAAGATAATTAAATTAAACACTCACACACACGTAAGTCGATTTTTAATCGCCGTCTCACATTTCTAAGGTTATCCCTCAAGTTGCCTACTAATAAGGTCAAGTGGGGTGTATAAAGCAAGTCTCTTAAAAGAAAAAATCATCAAGTCCCTAATGGTTGCCTTTAAAGATCGAGTCCCTTTTCGAATAATAATGATAGTCCCTCCTATATGCTTAATACACCCCACAGTTGCCTTCATAAAACAGAATGTCCCTCACGTGTCCCTTACATCCAAGGTAATGACTACCTACTCCTTAATAGTAGGGATAGTCTTACCAAGGAAAGGATAAAGAACAAGAAAGACTTTAAACATTAGGGTAGGTTCCTCTTATGTACTTGCTCACTTCAAAAACTTTTTCAAACTCTTCACAATTTCAAACAAATTTTCAAAAACAAGTTTTTACACATCCGTACATGGATTATTATTAACTATTATGAAAATTTTTCTATTCACACACTACACTTTCAAAAACAATTCAAAAGTGAGCTAAGTAACTAAGAGCCCATGGATAACCATGGATGTAAAGGGTGCTAACACCTTCCCTTTACATAACCTACCCCCCGGACCCAAAAATATCTCTTAAGGTCTTTCCTGTTCTTTTATACCCTTTCCTTTTGGATAAAATAAAAATCGGTGGCGACTCTTGCTATCCGCAACATTACTTAAAGTCAGTTCTCCCACCGTGTTACAGAACTGGCGACTCTGCTGGGGATCTAAATTAAAGAGGGGTACCCTTAGGAATTAAGGTCACTTTAAATTGTTTGCCTTGTTTGCTTTACTTTACTTGTTGGGCCCTTATGTGTGAAAGGTCCTAACCCGGATCTAGTGTACCTTAGGTAAATGGCAATAGACCAAGGAAACTGTACGACGTATATCGATACGGTTGATCTGGTGGCCATAGTTAGTGCGACTTCTTGGTTGGTGCTTATGTTCCTTAAGTCAAGTTGAGGATAATATGAGGCTGCCATATGTTGTCAATGCACTAACTAACTTTTAGAACCCTAGTTAACTCATCTTGGCCTTTAGAAAGTAGTGAGGTAACCGGCTTTGGTGCAGACTGAAGTTGGTTGACACTCGATACTACACTCATTGAGATCTTAAACTTGGAGGGTTTTGGTTGGCAAGTAAGTTGCCTTCTGATCAACCACCCTTGTGAAGGATCAATGATATTGAGATCCCTTAGAACCTGGTTACTTTTGTAGGACAGGATGAACCACCTAACTTCAGGGGAGGGTACTTACCTTTAAACCTCATGCAAGCCTTTAAACCTAGGGCTATGGTGTGACTTGTTTGTGTGTGCCACATGTTTGTGATTGAACATAACATCATGACATCATCATGCATCATAAGCATACCATTTTCCCTAACCATTTCAAGGACCAGGGGATTTATCTTTGTTCTTTGTTGCAGGTCATGGCTTCTGCTCGTAGAAACACCATCAGGATCAACTTTGTGGGGATACCTCCCAAGCTTAAAGAGTTGGTTTCTCAAGTGTCTGATCACTCCCGGTTCAACAAGAGACATGGTCACCTATTGGATCTAGTTACTTCAGGGTTCAATGAAGACATGATGAGTGTCTTGTTTCAGTTCTTTGATCCTAAGCACCACTGCTTTACATTCCCCGACTACCAGCTGGTTCCAACCATGGAAGAGTTCTCTAAACTTCTGGGTATACCTGTTCTTGATCAAAGACCCTTCACAGGCTTGGAGAAGGAACTTAAACCAGAGGTTATTGCTGCAGCTCTACATCTGAAGAAGTCTGACATTGTCCTAGAAACGAGAAGCGGAGTTAAGGGTATTCTTGCCAAGGTATTAGTGGATAAAGCTCAAATGTTCTTGAAGGCCATGAGCTATGATGCTTTTGAGGAGATCTTAGCCTTGCTGATTTATGGCTTAGTATTGTTCCCCAATCCAGATCAGTTCATAGATGTTCATGCCATCAACATTTTCCTGAGTCACAATCCAGTGCCTACATTGCTTGGAGACATCCTACATTCTCTTCACACCCGTACTACAAGGGCAAGAGGAACTTTGATGTGTTGCATACCTTTGCTTTCTAGGTGGTTTATTTCTCACCTTCCTCGCTCAGTAATGAAGAATGAGCAAGGGTTCAGATGGTCCAAGAGGATCATGTCACTTTCTCACTCAGATATTCATTGGTGCTCTAGATCTATGGAGAATGTCACTATCATTGACCGTTGTGGGGAGTTTCCTAATGTGCCACTTCTAGGCATAAGAGGAGGCATCACCTACAACCCCTCTCTAGCTTTACGACAGTTTGGTTACGCCCGAAGTGATGGTCCACATGACATGTTGATTCAGGGCATTGTGTTTGATTACGACAACGATCTTCAGGGTTACCGTCAGAGATTCATACGAGCCTGGGGAAAAGTAAACAGGGTTGACAGCAAGACACTGGAGCCTAAGTACACTATTCCTATGGAGGCCTATCTCAGATGGGTACGATCTCGTGCTCAGACACTCATGATGCCATATCCTGCCGTCCTACCAGTTACCATGGAACCTGTTGCTGAAGGAGACACTGCTTATACCATCCTTCACCCAGATATGCCTACTGATCAGGAAGACTTGCAGAGATCATGGATCCAACTGAAGGAGCAAAGGGATACTTTCGAGGCTCATTACAAAGCAAGCCAAGCAAGAATCCTAGAGCTAACAAAGCAACTTCACGAGGAACGAAACCTCAACTCATACCTCAACACAAAGAGGAAACGTCCATGGGAGACTTAAAACCCCATCTTTTGTACTTATTTCATTTTCATTTTTGTAAGCCTAAAAGGCAAAACAAGTTATTACTAATAAAAAGTTACTTTCTTGTTTGTTTAAGCAAATTTAAATCATGCGGTCCTTGAAAACATTGCATATGCATTCACATATCATATCATTGCATCACAGGTTTATTTGTGCACAGGTTTCTCATCTTCTCGCTGTTTATTTCAGCAATGGCTCTTGAACAATCAGTTAAGGATCTTCAGGCACAGAATGCACAGTTCCAAGAGCTGATCCTGAACCTATCCAAGGGGCAGGATGAATTGAAGACACTGCTGGCCAAGAAGACTAAGAAGACTAGAAGGTCTGCTGGGTTGCTCAACATGGGAAGAAGGTTCAAGGGTCCTGTCAAGACCAAGGAACAAATTGATGACTATGAATCTGAGGAATCTGAGAAAGAGGGAGGAAGTCTCCACAACACTATGGGGGACTCTGATTCTGAGGCTAATTACTATCATGAGCCTAATGAAGACAAATTCAAGATGCTGGTGGATAGGATGGATGCTATGGAGTTGCAGAAATCTTCTGGGCTGGATTTTGAGGATTTGAGTTTGATATCTGGGGTTGTGATACCCATTGGTTTCAAGGTTCCTACCTTTGTTGTTTATGATGGGGTCTCTTGTCCCAAGCTGCATCTGAGGTCTTATGTCAGAAGGATTCAACCCCACACTGCTGACAAGAAGTTGTGGATCCACTTTTTTCAAGAGAGCTTATCTGGAGCTCAGTTGGAGTGGTATTATCAGTTGGAGAGTGTCAACATCAGAGACTGGAATGATCTTGCTGAAGCTTTCTATAAGCAGTATCAATACAATCCTGACTTAGCCCCCACTCGCATGCAACTTCAGAGCATGTCCATGGGTGCCAAAGAAAGTTTTAAGGAGTATGCCCAGAAATGGAGAGATTTAGCTGGAAGAGTTCAACCCCCTTTAACTGATAGGGAGCTGGTTGATATGTTCATGTGTACGCTGAATGGTCCGTTTTACAGTCATCTCATTGGAAGCTCATTATCTGGCTTCACTGAGTTGATCATGACAGGAGAGCGGGTAGAGAATGGTATCAAGAGTGGTAAGATCCAAGTGGGCACTTCTTCATCAGGTGCTGCAAAGAAGCCTCCCACTGGGAAGAAGGAATCCAATGCTGTTTATGGTCAACCTGATCGTAACAGAAGGCATCAGTCTGTTAGTGCAGTTCATATTTCAAATCCAACTCCTGCAACAACAGAGCAGCCTCAAGGCAACCAACAGAGGGCTAGAAGGCAGTTCACGAAGATCAACATGTCAATGGCTCAGGCATTGCAACACTTGTTGAAGGCTGAACTTATTACCTTGAGGGAGGCTCCTCAGAATCCCAATGTTACCTCTCCCAAGTACAATCCCAATGCACGATGTGCATATCATTCAAACTGTCCAGGACATGATACTAATAACTGCTGGGTCTTGAAGAACAAAATTCAAGATATGATTGATGCTGGAGAAATTGAGTTTGATCCCCCTCCAAATGTGATTACAACACCAATGCCAAATCACGAGAAGGCTGTCAATGCCATTGATGAAGACCTGCATGTCTATTCAGTTATGGAGTTGAGCACACCATTGTCTGTTATCAAAAAGAGGTTAGTACAAGCTGGGATCTTTCCAGGTTGTCGTGAAGATTGTCTGTATTGTACCTATAAGCCGGATAGTTGCTTCATTTTGAGAGATGGCATTCAACGTCTCATGGATAAGTATACTATAGTGTTTGAAAGAAGACCAGCATCTGTAGAAAGTATGGTGGATCATCTGACTCGGGGTAAGAAGATTGAAGAGGTTTATATGGTTGACAAAGTACCGGTAAGAATCACTTCAAAGAAGCCCATTAAAATCTCTCATCAGGGTCCAATCAAGATTACTGCTGAAGGGCCTGTGAAAGTTGTTGCTGAAGCCAGAGTAGCTCCTGTGGTCATTACTACTCCTGGTCCTATTCCTTATACATCTGATAAAGCTGTGCCTTGGCACTATGGGTCTGATGTTTATATCCATGGTGTTAAGCAGGAACCTTTACCTGGTGTGCCTGTTGACATTGATAATATTGCTGGATCTAGCAAGATCACTCGTAGTGGAAGAGTCTTCTCTCCTCCAGTTGCTCCTAAGAATGCAGTTACTCCTGCTGATACTTCCACCACTGATGCTCGGGGCAAAGGTCCTGTTATTGAACCGGTATCTACTGATGTGCCAGCTGCTGATGATCTCTCTAAGCAGATGGAAGAAGTATTGAAAATCATTCGCAAGAGTGATTATGACATTGTTGATCAATTGGGGCATACTCCCTCAAAGATTTCTATGTTATCCTTGTTGTTGTGTTCTGAGGCTCATGCCAAGTCCTTGATCAAGTTTCTGAAGTCTGCTCATGTGCTCAATGCCATTTCTGTTGACCAGTTTGAGAATTGTGTTGCTCACCTGACCTATGATAACGGGTTAGGATTTTCTGATGCTGATTTGACCCCTGCCAAGAGGGATCATAACAGGGCCTTGCATATTTCAATTGAATGCAGGGGCACTACCCTGTCACATGTACTGATAGACAATGGTTCCTCTCTGAATGTGTTGCCCAAGGAAGTCCTGAATAAGCTGAGTCCTGAAGATGCTGTGTTGAAACCCAGTAATATTGTGGTAAAGGCTTTTGATGGTTCTAGAAGAGTAGTGCATGGGGAGATTGATCTTCCAATCAAAGTTGGTTCTCAGGTGTTTACTGCTACATTTTATGTGATGGATATTCGTCCTTCATACTCTTGTCTGCTTGGTCGTCCCTGGATCCATGGGGCAGGTGCTGTGACCTCTACATTGCACCAAAAGTTGAGATATCCGGTGAATGGAAAGGTTGTTACTGTCTTTGGAGAGGAAGAATACTTTGTCAGCCATGTAAATACCTTCAAGTATCTGGAAGTAGAAGGTGAATACATTGAGACTCCGTGTCAGTCATTTGAAGTGGTTCCCTGGGTTGTTAATGATTGTGTAGCTCCTCCTGTTGTGAAGAAAGTTCCTGTGGTCATCAGAAAACCTCCAACAATGGCAATGGCCTCCCTCAATGATGCTAGAGCTGTGGTGGATGAAGGTGGTTGTACTATTTGGGGTCAGCTTCCTGATATTCCATACAAGTCTGACAAGTTTGGTTTGGGTTTCACTGCAGAGTCCCAGAAGGCTGTTCGTCGTGCTCGTACTGCTCGTATCACCAATCAAGGGGTTATCAACGCTGTGGGAGACTATGATGAAGACTACAACTTGGATGCATGGATTTTTCCTACTGTGGGTGCTGGACTCAATAATTGGAAAGCTGAAGATGTTATCCCTATCTCCTTTAGTCAGGAGTAAATACTATTACTGTGTTGTTGCTTTTAAGTTTGTAATTTCTTGAACAATAAAATTTTCAAGCCATGTGCCTTACCCGGGGCACAATGGTGTGCTTGTTACGGGCTGTCATTTCATTTGCATACTTCATTCAATAAAATCAGTGGACGTTTCATTTTAGTAAATATTGTGTTCCTTGTATTTCTTTTCTTTTATTTTTACTTTATCAGCTATGTGTTCTTACACACACCCACATCACTAAAATGCAGATCCTCATCCACTCTGGATCCTGTTGATAACAGTTCAACTATTGCCAATTACAATTTTGAGAATCCGATCTATCAAACTGAAGACGGAAATGAGGACGATTGTGAAATACCTGTAGAGCTTGCTAGGTTGTTACAACAAGAAGAAAAAGCTATACAGCCACATGAAGAGCCAGTCGAAGTTGTGAATCTGGGAACTGAAGAAAACAGAAAAGAGGTCAAGGTAGGGGCTGATTTAGAGGACAGTGTCAAGAGCAGTTTGATTCAGATGTTACGTGACTATGTGGAGATCTTTGCTTGGTCTTATGAAGATATGCCAGGGTTGGATACAGACATTGTGGTTCACCGTTTGCCAGTGAAAGAAGATTGTCGTCCAAAGAAGCAGAAGGTTCGTCGTATGCGTCCTGAGATGTCAGAAAAGATCAAAGCAGAGGTAATGAAACAGTTCAATGCAGGGTTCTTGGCAGTAACTTCTTATCCTCAGTGGGTTGCAAATGTGGTACCAGTTCCTAAGAAAGATGGTAAGGTACGTATGTGTGTGGACTACAGAGATTTGAACAAGGCTAGCCCCAAAGATGACTTTCCACTTCCTCATATTGACATTCTGGTAGACAACACTGCTCAGCATAAGGTATTCTCTTTTATGGATGGTTTCTCTGGTTACAATCAAATCAAGATGGCTCCTGAAGATATGGAGAAGACAACATTTGTGACACAGTGGGGCACCTTTTGTTATAAGGTGATGCCATTTGGTTTGAAGAATGCAGGGGCAACATATCAGCGTGCTATGGTGGCTCTGTTTCATGATATGATTCATCATGAGATAGAGGTATATGTGGATGATATGATAGCCAGATCTCAGAATGAAGAGCAACATCTTGATCATCTGCACAAGTTGTTTGAGAGGTTGAAGAAATACAAGTTGAGGTTGAATCCAAACAAGTGTACTTTTGGAGTTAGATCTGGAAAGCTCCTGGGTTTCATTGTCAGTGGAAAAGGTATTGAAGTGGATCCTGCAAAAGTGAAAGCTATAAGAGAGATGCCATCTCCCCGTACTGAGAAGGAGGTTAGAGGTTTCTTGGGACGACTGAACTACATTGCAAGATTTATTTCCCAATTAACTACCATCTGTGAGCCAATCTTCAAGTTGTTGAAGAAAGATCAGGTGATGGAATGGAATGATGAGTGCCAAACTGCCTTTGATGAAATCAAGAAATACCTGCTAAAACCACCAATTTTGATGCCACCAGTTGATGGAAGACCCTTGATTATGTACTTAACAGTGCTAGACAACTCAATGGGGTGTGTGTTGGGGCAACATGACGAGTCTGGTCGAAAAGAGCAGGCAATATACTACCTTAGCAAAAAGTTTACCGACTGTGAAACAAGATACTCACTGCTCGAGAAAACTTGCTGCGCTTTGGCATGGGCTGCTCGCCGACTAAGACAGTATATGTTGACCCATACTACCTTGTTGATTTCAAAGATGGATCCAATAAAGTACATATTTGAGAAACCTGCTCTCTCCGGAAGAATTGCAAGATGGCAAATGATCTTGACAGAATATGACATACAGTATACTACTCAGAAGGCCATCAAGGGAAGTGTTGTTGCTGATCATTTGGCTCATCAAGCAGTGGATGATTATCAGTCAATGAGTTTTGAGTTCCCTGATGAAGACATTATGACTGTTACCAAAGAACCTGGACAATATGACGGACCTGAACAAGGATCCCGATGGACTATGGTTTTTGATGGTGCCTCTAATGCACATGGTAATGGTATTGGTGTTGTAATTAGTTCCCCTGAAGGTTGTCATACCCCGATTACTGCCAGACTTTGTTTCTATTGTACCAATAACATGGCTGAGTATGAGGCATGTATAATGGGTATTAAAGTTGCTATTGAGATGAAGATTCAGTCCCTTGATGTGTATGGAGATTCAGCTCTGGTAGTGAGTCAGATTAAAGGAGATTGGGATACCAAGCATGATAATCTCATTCCTTACAGAGAGCATGTGTTGTCTTTGATCCCACATTTAAAAGAGATTACCTTTGGACATATTCCACGAAGAGAGAATCAGTTGGCAGATGCATTGGCCACCATGGCATCTATGTTTGAGATCAGCTGGGATGATGAAGCTCCCAAGATTACTATTGATAGATTTGAGAAGCTTGCATACTGCAATGAGATTGACACTGAAGGGGCAGAGGAGAAGCCTTGGTTCTATGAAGTGAGAAGATATCTTGAAGCTCAGGAATTTCCTGAAGGGGCATCCGTCAAAGACAGGAAGTTTCTGAGGAGGTTCTCTGCTAAGTTCTTTCTGAGTAATGGCATTCTGTATAAGCGCAATCATGATTCAACTATGCTTCGTTGTGTGGATAAGAAGGAAGCAACTGAGATTATGGAAGAGATGCATGATGGGACCTTTGGCACTCATTCTAGTGGTCATACTATGGCAAAGAAGATATTGAGAGCAGGTTACTATTGGTCTACCATGGAAGCTGATTGCTATCAACACTCCAGAACGTGTCACAAGTGTCAAATTTATGCTGATAAAGTTCATGTACCTCCATCACCTTTGAATGTGTTGACTGCTCCTTGGCCCTTTGCCATGTGGGGCATTGATATGATTGGTGAGATCAAGCCTACTGCTTCTAATGGGCATCGTTTCATCCTGGTTGCTATTGATTACTTTACGAAATGGGTGGAGGCAGCTTCATTTGCATCTGTTACCAAGAATGTTGTGGCTCGGTTCATTAAGAATAATCTCATATGTAGGTATGGCATCCCTGAAAGGATTATCACTGACAATGGCTCTAATCTGAACAACACTATGATTACTGATCTCTGCACGCAGTTCAAGATTAAGCATCACAACTCTTCTCCGTATCGTCCAAAGATGAATGGGGCAGTTGAAGCTGCTAATAAGAACATTAAGAAGATTGTACAGAAGATGACTGTTACTTACAAGGATTGGCATGAGATGTTACCATTTGCTCTTCATGGTTATCGTACTACAATACGTACTTCAACAGGGGCAACCCCATTCTCCCTAGTCTATGGTATGGAAGCAGTTCTGCCCATTGAAGTTCAGATCCCCTCCTTGAGAATTATGAAGGATGCAGGTTTGGATGAAGATGAGTGGATTCAGACTCGACTGGACCAGATAAATTTGATTGATGAGAAGAGGTTGGCAGCAGTTTGTCATGGCCAGATGTACCAGAAACGTATGATCAAAGCTTTTAACAAGAAGGTTAAGCCGAAGGTATATCAGGCTGGTGACTTGGTAATCAAGCGTATCATATTACCACAGGGTGATCCTAGGGGCAAGTGGACTCCAACATATGAAGGACCATTTGTAGTCAAGACAGTGTTCTCAGGAGGTGCCATGATACTGACTACAATGGATGGAGAGGAGTTCCCTCAACCTGTAAACGCAGACATAGTTAAAAAATACTACGCATAAAAAGAGACCCGCTAGGTTGACAGGCCTAGGCAAAAATAAGGGCATCCCGGCAAACCAAAAGGGTTTGGGCAAAAATTAGGGATATATATAAAAAGATGTACACCCGGCAAGTCGAAAACCTGAAAAGGCGGCTTGGGCAAAAAAGGGTATCCCGGTGGATTGAAAACCTGAAAGGGCAATCCAGGCAAAAGTTAGGGATTAAAGCGTATGACTATGTCTCGTTTAGATCACTCATGAAACTGCAACCAGTTGTACTACTTACTCAAGCTCGAACAAATAAAGCTCAATCCAATCGTTTCCATCTCAACAGCAAGAAGATGAGATACTTGAATGGCAATAGTAGAATTGAAACTCAATAGGATTATTTTCCCACGTAGCTGATCCTCTTTTGTAAAACTTTACGACAAAATCCTCTTACTAGGGTTTATGTCTCCTTGTACAAACTTACCCGTGTATGGGCCACTTTTGATATAAATAAATTCCATCTTTTGAATCCAGATTTACTTTTACCCTATTTACATAAGCGAAACGTCCATTGATTGCGTTTGAATGTATGTATGCTTTTGAATATGATTGATGTTTACCAAAAATGCATGTATGCTTTTAATATGATTAATGTTTACCAGAAATGCATGAAAATGCAGTAATAGTACTTACTAAGGACGAACGAGGGAAGGATTTCAACGAAGCTTCGCCGGTTCACCTTTAACAAGACAGTCACAAAACCCTCAGTAGGGCAAATCCATCTTCATAAGGTCTCATCTCCCCTGGAATTTATATCCATCTCTTTTATCCTCATACGGATATTCGGGAAATTACTTTCCAATAAGGGTACGACGAACGAAGACGGGAAGTTATACTTATCCTACTACCAAACGAAGACGAAGGCTATATATACCCTACTATCCCCAGCATACGGGAGGTTATCTATACCTTATTATCCCCAGCATACGGGAGGTTATCTATACCCTGTTATCCCCAGCAGATGGAGGGTTACATATTCTTCAACAACGAATCGGGATTTATTTTCCCTGGCCAGCAGTTATTGTACAAAGATATCCAGACGCTTCCGGCAGTATCATATCATACATACATCATTCACATCATACCATAGCATACATATCCATAGACATGTAATACATTACCTAAGTGCATCATATCATACATGCATACATAAAGCATAAACTAATGTTATTATACAAAAGCTACCTTGTTTCAGGTTAATTATCCAACAAACAAGCTTATGATCTCCGGGACTGCTTTATTGTCACCTCAGGGTTACTTTATCCTCCTGATAACTTCTCATGACCTCAGGACTGCTTTAGAGTTATCATTATTGATTGCTCTATCCTCCTGAAATCATCTTATTACTTCAAGACTGCTTTAGAGCTATTGATTGCTCTATCCTCCTGAAGTCATATTATTACTTCAAGACTGCTTTAGGGTTATCATTATTGATTGCTCTATCCTCCTGAAATCATATTATTATTTCAAGACTGCTTTAGAGTTATCATTATTGATTGCTCTATCCTCCTGAAATCATTACTTCAAGACTGCTTTAGAGTTATCATTATTGATTGCTCTATCCTCCTGAAATCATTACTTCAAGACTGCTTTAGAGTTATCATTATTGATTGCTCTATCCTCCTGAAATCATTACTTCAAGACTGCTTTAGAGTTATCATTATTGATTGCTCTATCCTCCTGAAATCATTACTTCAAGACTGCTTTAGAGTTATCATTATTGATTGCTCTATCCTCCTGAAATCATATTATTACTACAAGACTGCTTTAGGGTTATCATTATTGATTGCTCCATCCTCATGAAGACATGCTGTTACACCAGGATTGCTCCAGTATCCTGAAAGCATATCATCAATACCTCAGGACTGCTCCAGACTCCTGACAGCTCTCATTATACCTCCATATTTTGGACTGCTTTATATATCTGAAGAACTTTCCCCTAGTGGCATCTTTAAGCCCACTCAATCATATTCAACCAACCATCAATATCACTCTATGCACTGGTGAGTGCAAATTTTTGGGCTTTTATGTTCAATCCCCTTCAACCTTCCAGGTCACGACTGGCAAATATACCAATCTAACCCCTCAGGTTTCAGAAAATTGAACAGGGGCAGCTGTTGCACCCCAAAATTTGCCCTCACAATACAAGACTTTGTGTTCTAAGAAGGTTCACAAGGTTCACAAGTTTCCCAACACTTACAAGGCCTTTTATGAGGTTCATGAAGTCTACAAGTTACTTTATGAAGGTTCACAAGGTTCACAAGTCCCACAATGTTTTCAATACCTTTCATGAGGTTCATGAAGTCTACAAGTCACTTCTTGAAGGTTCACAAGGTTCACAAGCTTCACAATACCTCCCATGGGTATCACAAGTTACTTTATGAAGATTCACAAGGTTCACAAAGTTCACAATTGGTCAGAAGAGTTGACAATTCCCTCAGACAATGCACCTCCTAAGCAGTGCATCCAAAACTAGGGTTTTGACTTTAATCAGGCTAAATGGACTTCCAATACCTCAAGTGAGTTTCATAACATCTCATATGTGTGTAAGAACTCCCATGACAAGTTTCAAGACTTTTCTCAAAGGTTTGCTCAGTCAGATGATCAGATAAGTCAAAATCAGTCAATGCAGTTAAAAAGTCAAACTGAGGTCAACTGTGGTCAAACCAAAGTCAAACTTCATGATTATTTTGCCAACATCAAGTATATGAAGTAAAATTCATCATTTGATCAAGGGTTGATCATGAGTCATCAAGGAGATTCCAGATCACCAATAATCAGGAGTTTCTAAATTAGGGTTTCCTCAGTAAAAGTCAACTGAACTTTGACCAGCCATAACTTTCACATACTTCATCACCAAGTCTCCATCCAAAGCTCATTTTAAAGGAAATTGAATTCTCTACAACTTTGATGCTGAAAGTTAAGCCCAAAAATGCTTCATTTGAAAGATATGAGCTAAGACATTATAGGTCATTTCAAAAGTCAACAAAAAGTCAACAACTTCAAAAGGGCATAACTTGAGATTGGTAAATGATATGGACCTGAAACCAATGGGTTTGTTTAGAGGACTCTTCAAGCTTTCCAAAAAGTCCAAGAACACCCTCATACCTTTAAAATTGAGGGAGATGTGCCCTTGCAAAGTTGGGAAATTTTGTGATGGTTTATGTTGAAAATGGAGGCCAAAAAGTAATTCTTTCCAAATGGGCTTGCTAAGTTGTGATCCAATCCACCTCATATCATTATGCACGACCCAATTGACCAAAATTCAGCATTTTTATTATTTTATTTTTATTTATTATTGATTTAATTCATAAAAATCATTTTAAATAAATATAAAATATGAAAATCTATTTTTGGAGGAAGATAATGCTTCTAGAAATTCTTAATTGTTGATTGAATTGGAAAGAGAAAGGAATCATGTGATTAATACAAAAATAGCAAGTCTTCATGAGCCAATATTTGAAATTCAAAGTTCAATCTTTTTCAATCTTCTTTGGATCAAATCTCCACACAACCAATCCATGTTTTGACCTAGAATCATTGACATATATATACTAAACATAAACCTAACAAGAAGACACGAATTCCAGCAGCCCATAGGTAAGTTTCAAAAACTCAAAATTCATCAAAAAAAGTAAGATTCGGATTCTTCACTCCAAGAGGTTTCAAGGTAAACTAAGAACATAGACGTGTTCTTTAGACATCAATGAAGCTAAAGCATCACTCATATGCATCCCATGTGTACTGCATTGGCCAACCCGAATCCAATTTGTTCTTGAATAAACTTTTTTCGATTCCAATGATTCACTGCATTTAAATGGATTTTGATTGCCTAATGTTGTTTATGATGTTGTGTAGCTTGTTTCTGGACAGGAAAATCAAAGAACCCGTACCTAATTCGTGAGATGCCATTATTAGGGTTTGGACCTAGGTTTAGGGATTTTTGATTTAGTGAATATAAATTGATTCTAAAGACATAGAATGAATCGTGTGGATGCCAGGATCATGCTGCTGTGTTTGATTTTATAAAACTGTGTGATTTTGTTGGCCATTGATATTCGTAGGTTTTGCTAGGAATGTTTTTTCGCAGGAAAATTCATAAAGAATTTCACAGCTAAAATCGAAGGATAGGAGGTTGAAGATGAAGGCTTGGCGCGTTTTCCAGAATTCAAATGTTGTGCATAATATTTTATGAATTAAACATTGTTTTATATCACAAACTCACGTTTGTCCCAGTGGTAAGACAGATGCGTGTATGATGAGAAGTCCCTGGTTCGATACTTGGCTGGTGCATTGTTTTTTTTGTTATTTTTCAGGTTAAAAGCAAACATAAGATATTATGTATTGTTGTCAATCCATGACCAGAAGGGCTCTCCCAGCCAGGCGGTCAAGCATGCGCGTATACATCCCAAAGGTCCTGGGTATGATTCCTACCCCAGGCCTTTTTATTTCTTCATTTTTCTGGATTTTCCAAGCAAGACACAAAACAAATTCTTGCCCCTTCATTGTTGCCTGCGTGTGGGCTAGCCTGGTGGTTATTGTTGTTGCTGGCAAACATGAGGACATGGGATCAAATCCTGGTCAGGTAAGTTCCTCTCTTTTTTGCAATTTTTTCTATTTTTTCTATTTTGTTTAATTATTAAAATCATATATAAATATAATTAAAATAATGTTAAATGTAATTCAAATTCTATATATCTTTTCTCTGAAAATTATTTTTATAATTATGTAAATAAATTATAGTATGTATATTAATTAAAATAACTCTATTCTAAAAATATTTTCTAAAATAAAACCTAATCCTATTTTTTCTAAGTAATTTTATTTCTCTAATTTTTTTAATGTAATTATTTACATTTATTTAGTGTAATTCTTGTAAATTTATTTTGTAAATATATTTATAATCCAAATTATTTTTCTTTTAATGTTTAGAAACGATTTAATTTATAATAATTATATTTTTGTATATGGTTTAAAATAATTTGTAAATATAATAATTAATAGAATTAAATTTTATAAATATGATTAATATTGTAAATATGATATTTAAAACCTATTTTCTTCTTATAATGTGTAAATGTTTTTTTTTATAAATAAATGTTAATATATGTTTAAAAAGAATTAAATTTGTAATAACTAAAATTTATAATTACATTATGTTTAAATTTTTTATTCTTATTAAATTAAAATCCAATTTTTGTGTTTATAATATTTAATTCTATTTTATTTAATTATTGTTATTAACCATGTTATTTATTTTGCTTTACTAACTTTATATATTATTATCTCACTAATACCATTTAATTTTTCATTATTATTTTAACTAACCCTATTTTTATTATTATTATCACTAACCCCTATTATTTTTTTATTTATTATTTATTGCTTATATTTTACTTATATTTTGCTATTTATTTTGCTTATTATAATTATGTTGTAATTGCTTCCTGGATGTAAATTTTATAATTATTTAATTATTGTTGCTATGGTTAGTAATTAGGGAGTGAAAAACATGTATGTTATTTAAAACAAATTTAGATCACTTTAATAATAAGATAATTAAATTAAACACTCACACACACGTAAGTCGATTTTTAATCGCCGTCTCACATTTCTAAGGTTATCCCTCAAGTTGCCTACTAATAAGGTCAAGTGGGGTGTATAAAGCAAGTCCCTTAAAAGAAAAAATCATCAAGTCCCTAATGGTTGCCTTTAAAGATCGAGTCCCTTTTCGAATAATAATGATAGTCCCTCCTATATGCTTAATACACCCCACAGTTGCCTTCATAAAACAGAATGTCCCTCACGTGTCCCTTACATCCAAGGTAATGACTACCTACTCCTTAATAGTAGGGATAGTCTTACCAAGGAAAGGATAAAGAACAAGAAAGACTTTAAACATTAGGGTAGGTTCCTCTTATGTACTTGCTCACTTCAAAAACTTTTTCAAACTCTTCACAATTTCAAACAAATTTTCAAAAACAAGTTTTTACACATCCGTACATGGATTATTATTAACTATTATGAAAATTTTTCTATTCACACACTACACTTTCAAAAACAATTCAAAAGTGAGCTAAGTAACTAAGAGCCCATGGATAACCATGGATGTAAAGGGTGCTAACACCTTCCCTTTACATAACCTACCCCCCGGACCCAAAAATATCTCTTAAGGTCTTTCCTGTTCTTTTATACCCTTTCCTTTTGGATAAAATAAAAATCGGTGGCGACTCTTGCTATCCGCAACATTACTTAAAGTCAGTTCTCCCACCGTGTTACACTAACCATCCTAAAATTTATCATGAATAGGTGAACCTAGGTTAGTGAGGCTTGAGCTATATCCTAATGAAGAAGAAGGAAAGAAAAAAATAAGAAGTTAGAAGGCAACTTACTGTAAACACCCCAAATTTGCCCTCACTCTTTATCACACCATGGCTTGTGATCTTTCATCTTTGCATTAGCATAAGCATACTACCTTATATTGCATATTTGCTTCACTACACAGTTCAAGTTCATCTGCATCTAGGGTTTGTGATCTGAGCAATCCAAGAATATATATGAGCCATCCCAAAGGTCTCAAAGCTTTCCAAGAGGGTCCATGTGTGTTCTATCATCATATTATGCTCCTCAAGGTTAATGGAAGTCAAGAGATCACAAGAACTGGCAAAGGCATGGAAGCAGAGCTAGGGTTTCACTGCACAGATGACCAAAATTAGGGTTTTGGTTTCAGAGGCCTTCTTGATCTGATTATATCCTGAAAATCCATCCATGAAGGAGAACACCAAGAACTGAGCCGTATTGTCGACTAATACATCGATGTGAGGTAATGGTAAGTCATCTTTCGGGCTAGCTCTGTTCAGATCCCGGTAGTCCACACACATCCGTACTTTGCCATCCTTCTTAGGCACTGGTACAATGTTAGCAACCCACAATGGGCAACTAGTTACAGCAAGGAAACCTGCGTCCCACTGTTTTTGCACCTCTTCTTTTATCTTCATGGCCATATCCGGACGAGTACGGCGTAGCTTCTGTTTTACTGGAGGACAGTCTTCCTTTAGTGGCAGCTTGTGCATAACAATGTCGGTATCCAGACCTGGCATATCTTGATAAGACCAAGCAAAAACATCAACATACTCCCGAAGCATGTCAATAAGTTGTTCCTTCACTGAATCTTGCAGACGGGCCCCGATTTTCACTTCTTTTAAGTCTTCTTCGGTACCAAGATTAACTGTCTCAACTTCTTCCTGATGAGGAGTGATAACCTTCTCCTCTTGCCTTAACAGTCTGGATAGTTCTTCAGGTAGCTCATAATCTTCTTCAACACCTTCATCGGCTTGATTAATCGGATTGTCGAAGTCATACAAAGTCATAGCAGTTTCGTTGTCGGTGCAGTCTGGAGGGAATTCTCTGCAAGGGTTTAGATTTATTCATTTTAGTGATCAGTTTTATCTTGTTTAGAAAAAGTAAAAATGAAGTTATTATTTTGAAAACATTGCCATTTTAATTTTTTACAAAAAATAAAAAATGAAAAACAGTGAGCGGGAAAAAAGAAGAGACTCATTTGCAAAAGATGTCCTGATATTCATTAATTGATCATTTGCACAAAATACAAGATGGCCCGATTACAAAATGAGTCCTGAAACCTTGGGCAAGATGCAGGACTTGATGAATGCTTAAAGACAGGAAATAATAATTACTCTGCAGGAGTAACTCTTATAATTTCCTGGGAAGACCAGTTTGAGACTTGGTTCCCCGGGATCCTTGGACGTATCCAGTTTTCCAGGTTGCGTTCGTCTTCTTCCTCGTCTTCCAGACTGTTCACAGCATCCGGGGTAAGCATTCCCCCGCTGACAAATTTGGGCTCCGTTGCAGCCTCTGATTGATCTTGATGAGTTGGTCTGTAAGCCAACCTGAATCTGTCTTCTTTCTTTTCTACTGGCAGTAGCTTGCCCCAGCCTTGAGCGGTACCCTCCTCAACAACCTTTCGGGCCTGTTGATATGAAGTGATAGAAGTTCCAGATACAGCAGCTGCTTCATTGATGTTAAGGGCCTCAAACCCTTAACTCATAGTCTCATGGATCTCCCCATCCATCTCTATATATTTGTAAGTAGCCAGCTGGCTAACGAAGATATCTTCCTCCCCGCAGATTGTGATGATCTGGCCTTCCCACTCATATTTTAACTTCTGGTGAAGGGTAGATGTAACGGCGCCAGCGGCGTGAATCCATGGTCTACCCAACAGACAGCTGTAGGCCGGTTGTATGTCCATCACGAAGAAGGTAGTTTTAAAGGTTTGTGGGCCAATCAACACAGGTAAATCAATCTCTCCAAGCACTGATCTCTTAGAGCCATCAAATGCTCTCACCACCAAGTTAGATGGACGTAATGCCAAACCATCATACTCCAACTTCACCAAGGCTTTCTTTGGGAGGACATTGAGCAAAGACCCAGTCTCTACCAGTACATGAGAAAGAACAGCACCTTTGCATTCTAAGGTGATATGTAAAGCCTTGTTATGATTGCACCCCTCCGTTGTTAAATCAGCATTCGTGAAGCCCAGTCCATGACTGGTATTTACATTTGCAACCACTATTTCCAACTGATTAACCGTAATCTCTTCCGCCACATAGGCTGCGTGCAGGACCTTCAACAATGCATTCCTATGGGCTTCGGAACACATTAACAGTGATAATATAGAGATTTTGGAGGGTGTCTGATGAAGCTGGTCCACCACTTTGTAATCACTCTTTTTGATTATTCTCATGAACTCGTCCACCTCTTGTTCAAAAGACGTCTTCGAAGTTTCTTTAGCAACTGGCTCTTCAAGTACCACATTCTTCCCTTTTACCTTAGCAACAGCTTCTGCTTCAGCATTGGGCCTTGGTGTTTGTGAGGCAAAAAGGCGTCCGCTTCTGGTGAAGCCTCCGCCTCCCCCAACATTGTCTACTTGTGGTGAAGAGGTTGATGAATCTAGAGTGATTTTCTTTCCGTCGCAGTAGAGATCAGAGCCGTAGTGCCAAGGTATGACATTACTGCTTTCATAAGGAACAGGTCCAGGTACCGTAATGGTGACCGGACTGATTGCTGCAGCGGAAGGAACTGTGATGGTATGCAGATTGTAGTAGATCGTGACTGGAGATCTGACAGGAGGTGTTGCAGTTTGTTGTTGGAAATTGTTGTTGGGATGAACATTTGTCGGGTCATAATAGATCGTGGCCGTTAAGACATCTTCATTAATGTTTGCTGGTGTTGTAGATGTTTTCGTTGATAAGATGGGTGCTGATGTTGTAGAAGTAAATGTTGTTGAACTCTAATCTATTGAAATAATGGATGGAGTAATTGCCGGAGTTGTGGATGAATCAGTGGAAATGAGAGTTGTTGCTGTTGTAGGAGGATCTGTTATTGCTGAAGAAAGGATTGTTGATGTTGTAGGAGAATCCATTGTTGCTGAAGAAAGAGTTGTTAAAGGAGCCGTTGTGGTAATCTACAAAATTCCATCTCTGATAAGGCCATCTATGCCAAGCCTTAGCCTCTCACAACCATTACCAGCAGTCTTGCACGATTTGCAGCAGGCCCCACAGGCCGGGAAAACTTGGCATCTTAAGAGTTGAGCTTTGACTTCTGCCAACGGTGTTTGAATTTATGCAACATTATCAATTAGTGCAGATGGTTGGTCATCCTCTATGGCATTAATCCTAGGCCCACCATGATTAGGCATAGGATTTCTGTTAACATTTGGAGGAGGTGCGAAATTGAGAGCTTTGGAATCGACCAAATCCTGAACCTTCATTTGCAAGGCTCTACACTTCTCAGTATTGTGACCAGGTGGCACACCTGGCATTAGCATCATAATTCTTCGGGAGATTCAGAGGATCTGGTGGAGCCAACGTCCTTAACTCAACCAGGTTAAGTTTCAGAAGTTGTGGCAGTAGAGCAGTATAAGGCATAGGGATGGGGTCAATCACCCTATTTGCCTGAGATGGCCTCTATTGAAAGGGGCGCTGCTGTTGGTTGTTGTTGTTATTGCTGTAAGTTCTTTGTTGCGGAAAATGAGATTGTTGTTGATAGTTTTGTTGTTGTTGTTGTTGTTGAGGATAAAGTGGTTACTGTGGAGCTGGAGCCGGGATAGTAACGGCTGCTACTGATCTGTGAGAGTATTGGGGTCTGCCCCTGCTTGCATGGATAGCATTTGTTTCACCTGCCCTTCGGGGTCCTGCGAAAGGTTTTCTGGGGTTGTTGGAGGAACTTGCACCATTGTCAGAGATTTTGCCCATTTTCAAAAGACTCTCAATTCTCTCACCAGCTATAACTACATCGGCAAACCTGGTGGAAGAGAAAGCAGCAAGCCTGTCAATATAAGTTCCCTACAAAGGTGTTCATAAACATGTCAGCCATTTCTCTTTCAGACATGGGTGGCTGGACAGCAGCAGCAAGTGTTCTCCACCTCTGAGCATAATCCCAGAAACTTTCTCTTGAAGACTGAGACATGCCCATTAGAAGAGTTCTATTAGGGGCCATGTCTAGGTTGTACTGGTATTGCCGGATGAAGGCTTCGGCCAAGTCTTTCCAATATCTTATAGTGGCCCTTGTCAGATGCGAATACCATTCTCTTGATGCTCCAGTCAAGCTGTCCTCAAAATAGAACATCCATAACTTCTCGTCCATGGTATATGCCTTGAGTCTCCCCAAGAAAGACTGCAGATGAGTACGCGGGCAGGAGGTACCATTATATTTCTCAAAGCATGGGGGTTTGAATTTGTGGGGAATCCTCACCCCATCTACCAGCCCCATATCCATTACGTCAAAGCCTAAAGAGTTCTGAGATTCCAACGACCTTAGCTTTTCAGCAATCTCATCCAGTCTTCTGTCATACACCTCATCTCCAGCCCCAATAACTGGGAACTGTTCTTCTTAGGGATCCTCCTGCAGGATTCTTCCCCCAGCAGTATTACCTTGAACATTCCTTGTGCCATTAACATCTGGATTCAAATGGGGCCCATACTCTGGTGGGTCGATACGAGGCTTCCCTCGTTCATTATTGTTGGTTCCTCTTGTTCCATGGTGGGGCTCTTCAGGTGTCTGCCTTTCTACCAGCTCTCTCAGCCTCTCCTGGCTCTGGGCTAAGCCAGTCATCACAGCCATAAACTGGGTCATTTGGTTTCTCATCTCGACCCTTTCATTTGCCATTTGATTTCTTACTTCATTCAGATCCTGTTGCACCTGATCCATCTGAATGCTTGGAAGGTTGTTACGCGTTGGGTACCGGTGTGTGCGGTTGACAGGGAACACTCGGCGACGAGCAATGTTTCCTGAAAGCAAAATAAAGTGAGAAACAAAGAATAAACGAAAACCTACAAGACAAAGAAAATGTTAGTATACAATGCAATATGTTTATTTGTTTTCCAAGGTATCCGGTTTGGTTCTTGGTTTTGACCTTTCCAGACCTCAAGTAGATGCTTGATGATGTTGAGAAAAGAAGCCTGCCAAAATAAAACAAACTGATATATTACAAATGATGAAAATACATAGTCTGTTTACAATACACGCCCATGGTGGGTCAAAAATACAACAAAAAGAAAAAGTACATCAAAAGGAAAGAAATACAAGCAAAAAGGAATCAGACATCCAATCCAAAGTCATTTTCCCTGACTTCCTTCAGGAGTGCCTCAGTCACCGGACCAGCTGGGTGCTCTGTAATGGTCCTAATGAGGAGGTTCCTGGTAGCAATGGCATTGGTCAGCTTCTTATGGCTGTCCTAGTCCTTTGATTTCTTTAACCCCACCCAGAGTTTTAACTCTGATATTTCCTTCTGAGCTGCCAGCAAAGCTTCCTACTGCTTCTTCTCATTGGCTTCCAGCTGCTCAATCTTGGCCTGAGTCCTCTGGTCTTCTTGTGCATGGGCTTCGGTGATCCTGATCCACCTAGCCTGGCTTTCCTCCAGGTAATGCTTAGCCCTAACTTTCTGAATCTTGGCCTCCTTGCAGGCATTCTTCAATATCTGTTCCCCGACTCTTGCTTTCCTTATGTAGTCATCTGTCCTCTCAATCTTGGTAAGATGCTCAGTCTTGAGTCTTTCCAACCTCTCAATGTCCAGGCGACCATCATTCCTTTCCCAAAGAGTCTTCTTCAAGGCCTCAGATAGCTGATTATTCCTCTCTTTCAGCTTTTCAAATTCCTCCAGGCTAATAGTTGCTGCAGGCTGTACTGTAGATGGTCCAGGTGTGTCTTCCAAGGTGAAAGGCATCCTGGTAACCTGAGCTCTAGTACGGGACCAGTCAGAATACTGGGATGAAGCAACATTGTTACATTTTCCCAGGATGGCTGTCCCTTTGGTCTGGATGTTGTCCCAAGCCCAGGCAGCTTGCCTGACAACAACTGAATTAGGTTGCACTTCACAGTATAGGGTCTCAGCTAAATCTTGTCCTCTAGGAGGGTGAACTAAGGCATATCCCAATTGTCTCTTAAACAGCAAAGGGTTGTAGTTAATGCAACCTTTTACTCCTATCAGAGGCACATTAGGGTACTGCCCACAGCTGGTAATAATTTCCTTGCCTTTGGTGCTCTGGGTGCACCATCTGATATCATCTGATGTTAAGGCAGTGAACCTTTTGGCTCAATTCTTCTGCTGGTGTGGGTTCAAGAAAGCATCTGATTTAGGTAGGTGTCTAAGTAGCCAAGAGTAGAACAAGGGAGCACAGCATCTGACCAACTTCCCCTTTGTTTTTCATTTCTCTGATGGATGGAGTAGTAAAAATCTCCTAGCAATGTAGGCACTGGGTTCCTCAGCAGAAACAAGTGGATAGCATTCTTACTTACAAATTTAGGCTCATCAGCAAACAATATAACCCCATATATGCTGAGGGCTAAAAGTGCACAGACTGCCCTCCACTCTCCCACTGTAGCCTTCAGGATGGCTTGAGAAATCAAGAAGTCCAGATGTAAACCAGGGATCCCAGCTTTTGTTGTCATATTTTGCTAAATAAGGGCTGGCTCCAAGTGCAATGCCCTTGCTATCTCTTCACTTCTGGGAGCAGTCATCTCTGGATTAAAAGGGATCCCTCCTCTGATAGGCACTCCAATCAACAAAGAAAACTCTTCCAATAGAGGCCCTATCTGGAAATCTAGAAAAGTGAAGCATCTAAGTGGGGGGTCATAGAACTGCAAGCATGTGTGGATCATGCTTCTCTAAGAAGAATCAAGCTCCATAACCATGTCCAAAATACCCCCATAGTGCTCTCTAAACAGTGGGATGTGATCAGGTGTGATGAGAGACTGGACCTGCCCGATACCAGTCAAGGTGGGCTCAAAGAAGTGATAAGATATGTTGCTCTTCCTTGGAACATCCATAAGTGCTGATGAAGAAGCTGAAGTAAAATGTTGGTGAAGATCACAGACTGAGAAGCTGAAGGAGAATCTCTGACAGACTAATGCATGTGCTGAAGGAGATGCTGAAGAAGATAATTGAAGCAGAGGTCTAAGAAGTAGAAGGGGTCAAAACCAAACCAAGTATGATATGATGGATACCCTGAAAAACAAATAAACAAATGTTAAATGATGCAATGATGATATATGCAAATGATATGCAAGGGTTTGTGATCCAGTAACCAAGGTGGGGGACTCAAATAAAGAGTCACATGTCCAGGGTTAATCACATGAACTATCCAAAGTGAAGTATTCTTAAACAATACAGTAACAGGGTATGAAGTGGCCAAGGGTTCCTGCAAACCTGTAAACAACCCAACCCCCTCACAGGTAATGTTCTAGAACAAGAATCCTCAGACTCGGATCAGTTATGAGAAGTGTAAACACTTCTAACCCGGAGGTACATTGTTTACAATAACCATAAAGGATCCTCCTCTAATTCACCCCAGATTCTGAAGGTCAAAATAAAGGTCATCTAGACTTAGCAGGCTTCCCAGATAGCCCTAGCACTACAGGAAATCTGTAGCACAGAGTTCTCAAGAAGAAACCCACATCTGAATCGTGTTTCATATTCCCGCACCAGACCGAAATGGAATGGGAAAGAATATGAACCACTCTAGCCTAGGTTTCCCTCAGGTCCCAGGTATAGGACCTTAATCACTCAGTGAAACCCCACCCACCAAAACAGAAACCAGATCCAGCAATGATAATGATAGTATGATGTGTAAAACTGTAAAGAAAGCAGTAAATAAAGTTGTACATAAAGCAATAAATAAAGCAAATAAATAAACACCATTAGCACATAACACCCCAGTAAACACAAATCAAACAAGCGCTAGGAGGAACCCACAAAACGAACCAGAAGCCTTGGTTTCAGCATATGTTTCCCCAACAGAGTCGCCAAGCTGTCGCTCCCACCAAATGACACCTGGCCAAGAGGGGTACAGACGCGAACGGTCGGCGAAAGGATAACATGAAGATGAACTGAAAAGAGTCGCCAACTAGGCATTTTTATCCCGAAGGAAAGGTAATGCTGGATAGACCTAGAAAGATATGGATAAGACAGTTGCAAACCAGAGAAACTGAGAAAGGGGGTTGGTTACAACCTGGGAAGGTATTAGCACCTAGATTGTCTATCGTACTTGACGGGATCCATGCTTAAAAGATTTGTGTTTAAAGGGGTAGTGTCAGTGTTATTCTGTGTGCAAAAGCTAAAAAAGGATGCAAGTGTCAGTGCAAAAGAAGTGTGAAGTGAATAAAAGGAGTGTCAATGCAAGACAAGAGTGCAGTGCTCAAGACAATGAGGCTTATAAGAATAATGCTGGAAGAGGGGGAATATATAGAGACTTTTGTTCGATAACAGTTAAGTTATGCCTATGTATCCTCTCGTGCAATGAGGAAGTCAGAACACCGTAGTTCGACTCAAAGAGACTGAAAGATGAATTGACTTGATGAACTGCTTATTTTCCTATGCTCAAGTGTATGACCTGTCTGGCTCAGGTGCTAACTGTCTTGCATTAGACGGAAGAAGCGAGTTCTCGTTTGTGAGTGAATGAGGTGAGAAAAGAATCCCAAAGGAGATGATTATCGTTTGTTTTTGATGTTTTCAATCTTTTATTGCTTTTTGGTGTTTGTCATAAGAAAATGAGCTTAAGCCTAAACCAAGGGTTAGTAAACTCATCACATCCTCCCTCTGATTAGGGGTAATGAGAATACCTTAAGTATGAAGTAAACACCTCACACTTAATCACCATGATGTAGGATTAAGATCATTAACCTACTTGCAATTATTTAGATGTTTTTGGAGTTTTTGTTTAGTGTTAAGTAATGAGTTTAAGCCATAATCAAGGATTTAATGGACCTATTACACCATCCTAATAGAAGGATAATAGATGAGAACATTTAAGCTGAGGAAGGCTCCTCAGCTTAATCCATGATTAGGGATTAACCTCATGACAAAACAAAGCTTTTATTAAAGTGGATTTTAGTTAATGGTAAGATTAAGAAATGGATTTTATTGTTTGTAAGACAGCTTGAGGGGGACTTGTCCATTAACACTAGGGTTAGTCCTTCTTAACCAATTAAGGAAGAATTAGAACCCTAATGCAAGGCCCAAGTTACAAGCTTGATGTCTTAGTGATTATTAGATGGATTGATTAAGAGATTTAAACACATTAAAGGTTTAACACTTAGGATTAAAGTTATACACTCCATCTTAAGAGAAGGATGCAGGCATAATCCTAATCACAAAGCCTTAAAGCCTTGAAGGTTTAGTCCCTGATTATGAGATGAGAGGGGAGACACAAAAGATGACACAAAGGTAAAACTAATGGGGAACTAATAAAACCCTAATTGTGATCATGCTTGGGTGTTCCTAGGGTTTATTAGGCTTTCAAGAGATCTTCAAGAAGAGCCACCAAGGAAGAAGCAGATGGAAGGAAGAGAAGCAGAAGAATAAGTTAACTTACTTCACTGAAGAAGATAAGTCACTTGAAGAAAGAAAGTGAATAGGGAACATGAATGAGCAAGCTCACTCTAATACAAATACAAAATGCAGCAATGAATGCATAAGAGAGATGAGAAGAGATTGTGAGAAGTGAAGGCAAATTCACTTCTCAGAGTAACTTACCACCTGAAAAGTTAGTAAAAGGAAATGAAATGAAATGAAAATGAAATGAATGCAAGGATACAAACCAAAACCAGAAGTACAATCATGATACAAATGATGCTAAGATATGACACACATGTATACCAAGAGATGTGAATGATCATACAAGTAATGAGGATGCAAATGAAGCATGAAAGAAGCATGAAAGTTCATGAATGCACATGAAATGAAATGAATGCATAACATGGAAAATGGATGATGCAATGATCAAACATGATTCTAATATGTCCTAAGATGTCTTAGAAGTCATGTGGATGCAAGAAATGTCATGGAAAGTTCATGAATGAAAGCATATGCAAGAGGTATGCAAAGGAAGATGAGAGATTAGGGTTTCCATGCAACATGAGATGCAAAAATTAAAAACAGAAGCAAATGACAAGATAAAAAATTTAAAATTCAATCAAAAGAACCCTAACCCCATATGATTTCATACCCCAAAGGAGGAGACCTAACTCTTAACCCTAAGGGACTTATGATTTTTCTAAGTTTTCTAGGGTTTTAAGGTACCTAAAGGGAAAAAATTCCAATCAATTCAAAAAGGCAGAAGAAATTTATGACAAAATTATGTTATAAAATAAACTTAAAATGAAGATCAATGCAAAAAGAATCAATGTCATACCATTCATGGTTAGGCAGAAAATAATTCTTGAAGTTAGGGTTCAAAAATGGGATTTTATGAACCCTAAATTCAAAGAAAAAAAGTCAAAATGATTCAAAACCAAAAAGAAATTTGTATGGATGGTATGACAATGTCTCTAAATGTTTAAAGATGCAACATGAATTTTTTGGGATTTTTTAGAAACCTAAATGATATTTTAATTAATTAATTTTCATTAATTAATTAAAATAAACAATTAAATGTCTAAAAAATGATTTTTTAATGCAAAAAATAAAAATAAAAATAGTTTTGGGTTGAGAAAATTATTTGGAATTAAAATGCTGAATAACAATATTTTTAGGGTTTTCTAAGTATTTTAAATAAAATATGCAAAATAAATGAGAAATAAATGAATTAAAACGGAATTAAATAAAAGTATGATGATCTAAGGGACAGGATTCAAAACTGGGGGGCGGGAGTTGACTTGGCGCGTGATCTAAGGGTCCAAATTCAAATCAGGCTAATTAACTAATTAAACCTAATTAATTAAATTAAATGGAAATTATAAGTTAATGGGGTAATCTGGGTCATTGGTTCACACGCGGGAAACTTAATCTAAGTGCCAAGATTCAAAAACGTACTAATTACTCAGCTAACCCTAATTAGGGCAAACTAACCTCAGACGGCCGAAACAGTGGTTCCGGTCGTCTTCTCCGGCCAACCCTCAAGAACAAAATCCTCCCTAGGTCATTTTAAGAGCTGTAAAGCTCCAGATCAAACCCCCAAACCTTCCTAAACACGAATCTACTCCCAAAACCAATTTATGTTGCCTCAAGAACAAGATACGAATCAAAACTCAAAAATAGCCAAACTTTCAGAGATAAGATACAGGCTCAATAATCAATCATTTTCAAAAATAAAAAGTGCAGAGTGATCAGTGGAGCAAGTAGATCATTTCTATAACTTAAAAAAAGGATTCTGGAAAAAAGTTTGAAGATGTTACCTGAGCTTGAGCTTCCTTAGTTTGGAGCTTTTGGGCCTCCTCTCCTGTGCAAAAACACTCCAATGGTCCCTCTGATGAAGCTTTGATGCTTGTATGGAGTTTTTTATGGCTGGTTTGAGAACTTACACTCTTGCTGGTCAGAAATCGTGTTTTGCATATGGTGTGTTCTTGGCTGTTTTGATGGGTGGTTTATGATCAGTGGATGATTTAAGAATGAATGGTGGTGTTTGTTTGAAGAATGAGCAAGTGTGCTGTGTGTTTTGAAGGAAAATACAAGAGGGATGATTTTTTGTGAACTAGAGAATGCTGAGGTTTCAGACTGTGTTCTTGTGTGTTATGGCTTGCATAAAGTCCACATATCAAGTTGTGATAGGTCTGTGGAGTTGGTGTGGGCTATGCTGATTGGTATGGGGTGATTTGCAAAAAGTCAAGGTTGGTTGTACTTGAGGTATGGGCAAGTGGCAGGCTTGGATTTGGGCATGTCCTGGTTCAGCTGAGATTAAGGATGTCCATGGAATTCACTTAGAGGCAATTCAACATGTTTGTGAAAGGTTCTTGGTCATTTTGCAATTTCATGAAACTTTAGCCCCATTGAGATTTCTTCATGGGCAAGGCATGAAATTTTGAAATTCTTTGGGCAATTCTGAGTTTTATACTTTGCACAATGTTTGTATAATGCTTAGAAGTCAATTAGAGGTCACTTAGAAGCTTGGTAAGTGAATTTGCAAAAATCCCTCTTTGGCATGAAACTTGAAATTATGTGATTTTTGCCAACTTTGGAAAGCCATAACTTGAGTTCCATAATGAATTAGATCTTGTTCTTGTACTTTTTGAAAAGGGAATGATCCAATCTACAACTTTCATGACCAACAATTTTTCATTTGAAGCATTTTTGGTTAAGAAAATGGAGGTTGAAAAACTTTCCCAAAATGGAAAGTTTACATTACAAGTCATTTCCATTTTTGGCAACTTTTGGTTTAGCTCACTTTTCTTCAATTTTATGAACTTCTAAGCACTTCAATGATCAAATAAAGACCATATAACTTCAATTTGATGAAAAATCCACTTTGGTTCCATTGTTGGGGGCCTCAGATGCCCTGATTTTACTATGACTTGCTCCAGAAGTTACCCAGTGAACAGATGACTTCCACAATGAATTTCTTCATAAAACATGGTATATATGATCCGTATAACATATTGAGACCAATATAAACAATAATGACAAAAAAAATTGGAGTTATGGCCTCTGAAACCAAAACCCTAATTTTAGGTCATCTGTGCAGTCAAACCCTAGCTCAGCTTCCATGCTTTGCCAGTTCTTGTGATTCTTTGACTTCCTTGATCTTTGGTGGATATAATGTGATGATTGAACATACATGAACCCTCTTGAAATTATTGATGGCCTTTGGAGTGGCTCAGATGGATCTTGGATTGCTCAGATCACAAACCCTAGATGCAGATGAACTTGAACCAATGCAGTGAAGCAAAAAATGCAACATGAAATGATATGTGTAAACACCCCAAATTTGCCCTCACCCATTTCACCATGGCTTGTGATATTTTCATGTGCATAAGTTAAATCATGGCATCTCATATTGCATTTTTGCTTCACTGCATTGTTTTTAAGTCATCTACATCTAGGGTTTGTGATCTGAGCCATCCCTGAGCCAATTGAGCCACTCCAAAGGTCATCAATCACTTCAAAGGGGTACATGTATGTTCAAGCATCATATTATATACTCACAAGGTCAAGGAAGTTAAAGAATCACAAGAACTGAGAAAGGCATGGAAGCAGAGCCAGGTTTAACTGCACAGATGACCTAAAATTAGGGTTTTGGTTTCAAAGGCCATAACTCCAATTTTTTTGGTCATTCTTGTTTCTATTGGTCTCTATATGTTATGAGGATCATGCATATCAATTTTCATGAAGAAATTCAATGGGGAAGGCATCTGATCAAGAGATGACTTCTTGAGCAAGTCAGTGCAAAATCAGGGCATCTGAGGCCCCCAGTGACCCAACCAAAGGGGTTTCTCCATCATTTTGAATGTGTATGATCTTTATTTGATCATAGAAGATGTTATAAGTTCACAAAATTGAAGAATTTCAAGCCATTTGCAAATTTGCCTTTTTGGGAAAGTGACTTATAATGAAAACTTGCCATTTTGGGAAAGTTTTTCAACCTCCTCTTTTTGATTCAAAAATGCTTCAAATGAGAAAACTTTGGTCATGAAAGTTGTAGATTGGATCATTCCCTTTTCAAAAAGTACAAGAACTCTTTCTAATTCATTTTGGATCAAAAGTTATGGCCTTGCAAAGTTGGGAAAAATCATGAAATTTCACTTATGCACCAAAAGAGGAAAGTTGCAAAACCTCATGCCAAGGCCAAATGTGACTTCAAAACCAGCTTCTAATCATCACACAAACATAATTCATGGCTCATAATTCAGATTTGCCCAAGAAATTTCTCACTTTCATGCCTTGAATCCCAAGAATCATAAGCTACTTTTCATGAAAATCACAAAGAGGGAAATCTTTGCAAGAAGGGTTCCTATGGTTTTGCTTAGTCTCTAATCAATATCAAAGTATCATAACAACATTATGTGATGCATTTTGCTGCATATTTCCCAAGAGATGTCACATGTACATAACCAAAAGTCACAAAATGCAACAAGTTGCAAAAAGGCAAAACCTATGGCATCTCACCCTTCATCCATTTCAGATCACATCAATTCATCCCATGGCCATCCTTGAAGGCAGCTGAACCCAAAGCAACCCTAAAATAGCCTCTGCCACAGCCCATGCCTCAAGTACACCTAACATTGACTTTTTGGCCAATTTCCCCATGCCATTCCCACAGTGCAAGTCACTTCCTCAGACCTCTTCCAATAGTTTAGGGATGCGCTATGGATCATAAAGCAAGCCACACACAAGCCAGAAACCTCCCACAATCCAGCTTGCACAAAATCTGTCCAAAACTTCTCCTCTTCGAAACTCCCTCCTCAGCCATCAAAAATCCAAAATCTCTTCACCAACAAACCACAAATCATCCATAGAACAAGAATCACCCCCTGAAACAGCTTGAAACATCACACACAAAGACCTCCATTTCTGCTACACCAGAACAAAACAGCCACAACCAGCCATTCTCAAAGCTCTCCAAGCTTCATTTCATCATCAGGGTGTTCAAAGGAGGGGGTTTGCACAAAGTTTGAGTCCAGAAAGCTCTGAATCAGAGAGTCTTCATCTCAGGTAACATGAAGAACTTTTTTCCCAGAAGCTAAGTTTTAAGTTCTTTTATGGTTCTGCATGTTCCCCTGATCATGAATATGTATTTACTTTTGAAAATGGTGAAGTAACCATCATGTATGATGTCTCTGAACATTTGCCCGTGTTTCACATTTTGTTTCGATTCATGCTTGTGAGGAAAAATAAATGTTTTAGATGAGGGTTTAGGTTTAGATTGATGAAAGGATCATTTTGGTGGAAGAAATTTGGAGTTTGGTAACCTGTAGAAGAAACTAGGGTTTGTGCTTGCCGGAGAAGATGACCGGAACCACTGTTCCGGTCATCTGAGAGTGATTAGTGATAATTAGGGTTTAGGGACGAGTTTGAATGTAGGCCGTGCGATTGTTCTTTCCCGCGTGCATTAGATGGATGAGATCTGATCATTAGCCCTAATCCAGATTTAATTAAATGTTAATTAATTGATTAATTAAGTTTAGGGAAGTTTGAACCTGGGCCATCCAGATGCGCGCCAGGTCAAACTTCCCAAGCCCAGATTCAATCTGGACTCTCCATTGCACATACTTTCTTTTATTTTAATTTTATTTCATTTCTTTTTCATTTAACTTGTTCGAATTTTTAAAAATAGTAAAATGTATTAAAAAATTCTGATTTTTTTGTCAAGCATTTCATTAATTTTCAGAACCCAAAAATATTTTTATTTTTATTTTTTGCATTAAAAATTATTTTTAAATCATTTAAATGTTTATTTTTAATTAGTTAATGGAAATTAATTAATTAAAAATGCATTTAGATATTTAAAAATCACAAAAAAATTCACATTGCATTTTAAAACATTTAGAAACATTATCAAACTCTCAAAACAAATTTCTTTTTGGTTCTTGACCTATTTTGACAATTTTCATTGGAATTAAAGTTGTTTAAAGGCAATATTTTGATCCTAACTTGAAAAAAATCATTCTGCCTAATCATAAAGAGTTTGATAATGGTTCTTCTTGCATTGCATCCTTCATAGCATGTAGTTTCTAAGGTAAAATTGGTTTGAATTTATCTTCCATTTTCAATTTAATGTGCATTTTTCCTTTTGAGGTACTTTGAAACCCTAGTTAACTTGAGAAAATCGTAACTTCCATTAGGTTAAGACCTAGGTCCCCTCCTTTGGGCAGTGAACTTGAGTAGGGTTAGGGTTCCTTTGATCCCATTTTCAATTTTTTGTCATGTCATTTGCTTCTGGTTTTGAATTTTTGCATTGCATATTGTTTGTAAACCCTAATTCTTGTCTTCATTTGCATCCATCTCTCATATGCTTGCATTCAAGAACTTGTCATGACATTTTGTGCATCCATGTGACATATAAGACATCTTAGGACATATTATAATCATGTTTGATCATTTCATCTTTCATTTGCCATGTTGTGCATTCATTTCATTACATAAACTTTCCTGAACTTTCATGGTTCAATCATGCTTCACTTGCATCCTCATCCTTGTATGATCATCCACAACTCTTGACATGTGTTTGCATCATCTCTTAGAATCATTAACATCATGTTTATGCTTCTGACTTTGTATTGCATCATGGCATTTCATCTCACTTTCATTGCATTGCATTTCTTTTGCTAACTTTTCAGGTGGTAAGTTGTTTTGAGAAGTGAATTTGCCTTCACTTCTCACAATCTCTTATCATCTCTTTTATGCATCATTGCTGCATTTTATCTTGTGTATTAGAGTGAGCTTGCTCATTCATGTCCTTTCCCACTTTCTTCCTTCAAGCAACTTGTCTTCTTAAGTGAAGCAAGTTGTCTTGCTTCTCTCTGCTTCTTTCTCCTTTCATCTGCTTCTCTCCTTGGTGGATCTTTGAAGATTCTTTCTCTCTTAAGCCTCACAAGCCCTAGGAACAACCAAGCATGATCACAATTAGGGTTTGATTAGTCCCCCATTTAGTTTTACCTTTGTGTCATCTTTGAGTCCTCTCTCCTCATCTCATAATCAAGGACTAAACCCTAAAGGTTTTAAGGCTTTGTGATTAAGCTTATGCCTGCATCCTTCTATTAGGATGGAGTGTATAACTTTAATCCTAAGTGTTAAACCCTTAATGTGTTTAACTCCTTTAATCAATCCATCTAATAATCACTAAGACATCAAGCTTGTAACTTGGGCATTGCATTAGGGTTCTAATTCTTCCTTAATTGGTTAAGAAGGACTAACCCTAGTGTTAATGGACAAGTCCCCCTCAAGTTGTCTTACAAACCATAAAATCCACTTCTTAATCTTATCATTAACTAAAATCCACTTTAACAATGGCTTTGTTTTGTCATGAGGTTAATCCCTAATCATGGATTAAGTTGAGGAGCCTTCCTCAGCTTAAATGTTCTCATCTATTATCCTTCTATTAGGATGGTGTAATGAGTCCATTAAATCCTTGATTATGGCTTAAACACATTACTTAACACTAAACAAAAACAACAAAAACATCTAATAAATGCAAGTAGGTTAATGATCTTAATCCTACATCTTGGTGATTAAGTGTGAGGTGTTTACTTCATACTTAAGGTATTCTCATTACCCCTAATCAGAGGGAGGATGTGATGAGTTTACTAACCCTTGGTTTAGGCATAAGCTCATTATCTTATGACAAATCCAAAAAAGCAATAAAAGATTGAAAACTCAAAAACAAACAATAATCGTCTCCTCCGGGATTCTTTTCTCATCATCTTCACTCACAAACGAGAACTTGTTTCTTCCGTCTAATGCAAGACAGTTTGCACCTGAGCCAGACAGGTCATACACTTGAGCATAGACAAGCAAGCAGTTCACAAGTCAATTTATCTTTCAGTCTCTTTGAGTCGAACTACGGTGTTCTGACTTCCTCATTGCACGAGAGGATACGTAGGCATAACTTAACAGTTATCGAACAAAAGTCTATGTATATTCCCCTCTCTTCCAGCATTATTCTTTAAGCCTCATAGTCTTGAGCTTTACACTCTTGTTCTTACACTGACACTTCTCTTATACACTTCACATTTCTTTCACACTGACACTTGCATTCTTTTCCAGCTTTGATACACAAATTGCACTAACACTACCCCTTTAAAACACAAATATTTTAAGCGTGGATCCCGTCGAGTACGGCGGACAATCTGGGTGCTAATACCTTCCTAGGTTGTAACCAACCCCCTTTCTCAGTTTCTCTGGTTCGCAACCGTCTTATCCATATCTTTCTAGGTTTATGCAGCATTACCTTTCCTTCGGGATAAAAATGCCTAGCTGGCGACTCTATTCATTCCCTCTCTCTTTTGCCGACCGTTCGTGTATGTACCCCTCTTGGCCCGGTGTCATCAGGTGGGAGCGACAGCTTGGCGACTCTGTTGGGGACCCTTATATTGTAACCAGGGCTTCTGGTTCTTTTTGTGGGTTCCTCCTAGCGCTTGTTTGATTTGTGTTTACTGGGGTGTTATGTGCTATGTGTGTTTATTTATTTTGCTTTATTTATTGCTTTATGTACAGCTTTATTTATTGCTTTCCTTTACAGTTTTTCATATTTCATACTGTCATTATCATTGCTGGATCTGGTTTCAGTTTTGGTGGGTGGGGTTTCATTGAGAGTTTGAGGTCCTATACCTGGGACCTGAGTGACACCTAGGCTAGAGTGGTTCATGTTCTTTCCCATTCCATTTCGGTCTGGTGCGGGAATATGAAACACGGTTAAGATGTGGGTTTCTTCTTGAGAACTCTGTGCTACAGATTTCCTGTAGTGCTAGGGCTATCTGGGAAGCCTGCTAAGTCTGGATGACCTTTATTATGACCTTCATAAACCGAGGTGAATTAGAGGAGGATCTTTTATGGTTATTGTAAACACTGTACCTCCGGGTTAAAAGTGTTTACACTTCTCATAACTGATCCAAGTCTGAGGATCCTTGTTTTAGAACACTACCTGTGAGGGGATTGGGCTGTTTACAGGTTTGCAGGTACCCTTGGCCACATCCTACCCTGTTACTTGTTTTGATTAAGAGTACCTCATTTTGGACAGTTCTTGTGATTAACCCTGGACATGTGACTCTTTATTTGAGTCCCCCACCTCGGTTACTGGATTTCTGAACCTCCATCTGGACTTCTTGAACATACATGGGCTTTATATCAAGATAGATAATCAGATTCAGCTTGATCACAAACCCTTGCATATCATTTGCATACATCATCATTGCATCATTTAACATTTGTTTATTTGTTTTTTCAGGGTATCCACATTATATCTGGCTTGGTTTTGACCCCTTCTTCTGCATAGACCTCTGTTTCATCAGTTATCTGCTTCAGCTATCTTCATCATCACCAGCACTAGCCTATCAGTGGCTCATCTCCAGTATCAGTCTTGATCCTCATCAGCACTTGTCTTCAGCTCTTCATCAGCACTCATGACCACTCCCAGGAAGAGCAACATATCATACCATTTCTTTGAGCCTGTGTTGACTGGTATCAGGCAGGTCCAGTCACTTATCACACCTGACCACATCCCTTTGTTTAGAGAGCATTATGGAGGTATCCTGGATATGGTTATGGACCTAGACCCTTCTCAGAGGAGCATGATCCACACCTGCCTACAGTTTTATGACCCTCCTTTGAGATGCTTCACCTTTCCAGACTTTCATCTAGGACCTTTGCTGGAAGAATTTTCATCATTGATTGGAGTACCTGTCAGGGGTGGAGTCCCCTTAAACCCAGAGATGCCAGCTCCCAGCAATGGAGAAGTAGCAAAAGCACTATACCTAGAGCCTACTTTGATTGAGCAAAATATGACAACCAAAGCTGGGATCCCTGGTTTGCACTTAGATTTCTTGATTTCTCAGGCCATCCTAAAGGCCTCTTTGGGAGAATGGAGGGCAGTTTGTGCACTGTTAGCCCTCAGCATATATGGGGTTATACTGTTTGCAGATGAGCCCAAATTTGTCAGCAAGAATGCTATTCATCTTTTCCTTTTGAGGAACCCAGTACCCACATTGTTGGGAGACTTTTATTACTCCATCCATCAGAGGAATGAGAAACAAAGGGGGAAGTTGGTGAGATGTTGTGCTCCTTTGTTTCACACTTGGCTGCTCAAACACCTGCCTAAGTCAGATGCCTTCTTGAACCCTCACCAACAGAATAATTGGGCCAAGAGGCTCATTGCTTTGACTTCAGATGATATTAGATGGTGCACCCAGAGCACCAAAGGCAAAGACATTATCACCAGCTGTGGGCAATACCCAAATGTACCTCTGATAGGAGTAAAGGGTTGCATCAACTACAATCCTTTGTTGTTTAAGAGACAACTGGGTTATGCTTTGGTTCACCCTCCTAGAGTGCAAGATTTGGCTGAGACCTTGTATTGTGAAGTAAAACTTAATTCAGCTGTTGTCAGACAAGCATCCTGGGCTTGGGACAACATCCAGACAAAAGGGATGGCTATTCTTGGGAGGTGTAATAATGTTGCTTCAGCTCAGTACTATGACTGGTCCCATGCTAGAGCTCATATTACTGGAATGCCCTTCACCTTGGAGGACATACCTGGACCCTCTACAGTACAGCCAGCAGCAACTGTCATCCTGGAAGAATTTGAGAAACTGAAGGAGAGGAATGAGAATCTGTCTCAAGCTTTGAAGAAAACCCTTTGGGAAAGGAGTGATGGTCGTCTGGACATTGAGAGGTTGGAGAAGCTTAGGGTGGAGCATCTGGCCAAGATTGAGAAAACAGAGGACTACATCAGAAAAGCAAGAGCTGGGGAACAAATATTGAAGAATGCCTGTAAAGAGGCCAAGATTCAGAAGGCTAGGACTGAGCTCTATCTGCAAGAAAGTCAGGCTAGGTGGGTCAGGATCACTGAAGCCCGGACATAAGAAGATCAGAGAACTCAGGCCAAGATTGAATAGTTAGAGGCCAATGAAAAGAAGCAGCAGGAAGCTTTGCTGGCAGCCCAGAAGGAGATTTCAGAGTTGAAGCTTAGGGCTGGGTTGAAGAGATCAAAGGATCAGGACAGGCACAAGAAGCTGACCACTTCCATTGCCACCAGAAACCTCCTCATTAGGACCATTACAGAGCATCCAGCTGGTCCAGCGACTAAGGCACTTCTGAAGGAGGTTAAAGAAGATGAGTTTGGATTGGATGTTTGACTTCTTTGCTTGTTGTTCATTTCCATTTTATGTACTTTTCTTTTTGTTGTATTTTGACCCTCCAGGGGCATGTGTTGTAAAACAAACTATGTATGATTCACCATTTGTAATATATTTTTTAGTTTATTTCCATTTTAGGTTTCTTTTCTCAAGCAACATCAAGCATCTTCCTCGAGGTCTGGAAAGGTCAAAACCAAGAACCAAGCCGGATACCTTGGAAAACAAATAAGCATACTGCATTGCATACTAACCTTGTTTTGTTTTGTAGGTTTTGTATTTATTTGTTTCTAACCTTTTTCATCTCAGGAAATATTGCTCGTCGCCGGGTGTTCCCTGTTAACCGTACGCATCGGTACCCTACCCGCAACAACCTTCCTGGTATCCAAATGGAGCAAGTACAGCAGGACCTGACTAAGGTCAGAACCCAGATGGCTAATGAAAGAGTGGAGATGAGAAACCAAATGACTCAATTCATGGCTGTGATGACTAGCTTGGCCCAGAGTCAAGAAAGGTTAAGGGCATTGGTGGAAAGACAGACTCCCGAGGAACCTCATCCCGGAACTGGAGGAACAAGTAATAATGAAGGGGGTCAGCCTCATGTTAATCCACCAGTATTTGGACCTCATCTAGATCCGGAAGTCAACATCCCGGGAAATGTGCAAGGAAATACTGCTGGGGGGAGAATCTTGCAAGAAGATCCCCAAGAAGAGCAGTTTACGGTTATGGGAGCTGGAGACGAAGTCTATGATAGGAGGTTTGATGAAATTACTGAGAAGTTGAGATCTTTGGAGTCTCAAAACTCCTTGGGTTTCGATGTAATGGATATGGGGCTAGTGGAGGGGGTGAGAATTCCCCACAAATTCAAACCCCCGTGCTTTGAGAAATACAATGGAACCTCTTGTCCACGAACTCACCTGCAGTCTTTTCTGGGGAGACTTAAAGCATATACCATGGATGAAAAGCTGTGGATGTTCTACTTTGAAGACAGTTTGACTGGGGCTTCAAGAGAGTGGTATTCACACCTGACCAGAGCTACCATCAGATGCTGGAAGGACTTGGCTGAAGCCTTCATCAGACAGTATCAATACAATCTGGACATGGCTCCCAACAGGACCCTCCTAATGGGAATGTCTCAATTTTCCAGAGAAAGCTTCAGAGAATATGCCCAAAGATGGAGACAGCTTGCTGCTGCTGTCCAGCCACCTATGTCGGAAAGAGAAATGGCCGACATGTTCATGAATACTTTGCAAGGAACATATATTGATAGACTGGCTGCCTTTTCTTCTACCAGTTTCGCTGACGTAGTTATAGCTGGTGAAAGAATTGAAAGTCTATTAAAAATGGGTAAAATTTCTGATAATGGTGCAAGTTCATCCAGTAATCCCAGGAAGCCTTTCGTGGGACCCCGAAGGACCGGTGAGACAAATGTCATTCATGCCAGCAGGGGCAGACCTCAGTATGTCCACAGATCAGTAGCAGCTGTCACCATTCTAGCTCCGATCCCTCAGCAATCAGCATATCAACAACAACAACAACCACATTATCAACAGCAAGTTCAGTATCCGCCACAGAGAACCTACAACAACAACAATAGCAATCAACAACAACGACCCTTCCAGCAAAGACCATCCCAGGCAAACAGGGTGATTGACCCTATCCCTATGCCTTATGCTGCCTTATTGCCACAACTCCTGAAGCTTAACTTAGTTGATTTAAGGACATTGGCACCACCAGATCCCCTCAACCTCCCGAAGAATTATGATGTCAACGCCAGGTGTGCTTTCCACTCCAATGCACCTGGTCACAATACTGAGAAATGCAGAGCATTGCAAATGAAAGTCCAAGATCTGGTGGATTCTAAAGCCCTCAACTTCGCACCTCCTCCGAATGTCAACATAAATACTATGCATAATCATGGTGGGCCGAGGATTAATGTCATTGAGGAAGACAAACCATCTACTTTGATCACCAGTGTTGCACAAATTCGAACACCTCTGGTCGAAATTAAAGCTCAGCTTCTAGAGTGCCAAGTGTTCCCCGAGTGTGAACTCGGTTGTGGGTATTGCAACATTGCAGTCAACGGGTGTGAAAATTTGAGAAGCGGCATAGATGGTCTTATTAAGGATGGTATCCTTCAGATCTCAACAACGGCGCCTACAAATCCAGCAATTCCTTTAACAACAATTCATGATTCTTCTACAACAGCAGCAACAATCATTCCTACCGATTCATCAATATCATCAACAATGGCTCCGTCCATCACTTCAACAAGTCAGATGTCAACAACCATTTCTTCTACAACATCAGCATCCATTTTACTAGCAGAATCTCCTACAACGCCAACAAAAGTCAATGAAGATGTCTCAACAGTTACAATTTACTATGACCCGTCAAACGTTCCTCCCAGCAGCAACTTCCAGCAACAAACAGTGGCACCTCCTTCCAGGTCACCAGTCACAATTTACTATGATCCACACACCATTACAGTACCCTCCTCTGCAGCAATTAGTCCAATCACCATTACGGTACCTGGACCAGTTCCCTATGAAAATAGCAATGCCATACCTTGGCATTATGGCTCTGATATCTACTGCAACGAGGAGAAAATCACTTTGGATTCATCAACCTCTTCTCCACAAATTGATAATGTTGGGGGAGGCGGAGGCTTCACTAGAAGCAGACGCCTTTTTTCCTCACAAACACAAAGACCTAATGTCGAAGCAGAAGCTGCTGCCAAAGCAAAAGGAAAGAGTGTGGTACCTGAAGAGCCAACTATCAAAGAAACTCAGAAGACATCTTTTGAACAAGATGTAGATGAGTTCATGAGAATCATAAAAAGAAGTGATTACAAGGTGGTGGATCAGCTTCACTAAACTCCCTCAAAAATCTCAATATTATCCCTGTTGATGTGTTCTGAAGCTCACAGGAATGCATTATTGAAAGTCCTGCACGCAGCATACGTGCCAGAGAAGATCACTGTTAATCAGCTAGAAACTGTGGTGGCCAATGTCAACACCAGTCATGGACTGGGCTTTACCAATGCTGACTTAACAACAGAGGGACGTAACCATAATAAGGCTTTACATATCACCTTGGAGTGCAAGGGTGTTGTTCTATCTCATGTACTGGTGGACACTGGTTCATCACTCAATGTTCTGCCAAAGAAAGCCTTAGTGAAGCTGGAGTATGATGGCTTGGCGCTGCGTCCAAGTAACTTGGTGGTGAGAGCATTTGATGGCTCCAAAAGATTAGTGCTTGGGGAGATTGATCTGTCTGTGATGATTGGCCCGCAGACCTTCAAAACTACCTTCTATGTGATGGACATTCAGCCGGCCTACAGCTGTCTGTTGGGTAGACCCTGGATCCACGCCGCTGGCGCTGTTACGTCTACCCTTCACCAGAAGTTGAAATTCGAGTGGGAAGGCCAGATCATCACCATCTGTGGGGAGGAAGACATCTTTGTTAGCCATCTGGCCACGTATAAGTACATAGAAATGGATGGAGAGATCCATGAAACTATGAGCCAAGGGTTTGAGGCCCTGAACATTAATGAAGCATCTGCTGTACTGGGAACTTCCATAACGTCATATCAGCAAGCCCGGAAGGTTGTTGAGGAAGGTACCGCCCAAGGCTGGGGCAAGCTGTTGCCTGTGGAAAAGAAAGAAGACCGATTTGGGTTGGGTTACAGACCAACTCAACAAGATCAATTAGAGGCTGCAAAGGAGCCCAAGTTTGTCAGCGGGGGAATGCTCACCCCGGATGCTGTGAACAATTTGGAAGACGGGGAGGAAAGCGACCGTAACTTGGAGAGATGGATACGTCCAAGGATCCCGGGGAGCCAAGTCCTTAACTGGTCTTCCCAGGAAATTATAAGGGTTACTCCTGCAGAGTAATTATTATTTCCTGTATTTTAAAGCATGCATCAAGTCTTGCATCTTGCCCAAGATGTCAAGACTCATTTTGTAATCGGGCCATCTTGTATTTTATGCAAAGATCAATTAATGAATATCAGGACATCTTTTGCAAATGAGTCTTTTCTTTTCCGCTCACTGTTTTTCATTTTTCTTTTTGTACAAAAATAAAATGGCAATGTTTTTTCAAAATGATAACTTCATTTCACTTTTTCTAAACAAAGATAAAATTAATCACTAAAATAAACCAATCTAAACCCTTGCAGAAAGTGCCCACCAGACTGCACCGACAACAACACTGCCATGACTTTGTGTGACTTTGACAATCCAATCAATCAAGCTGATGAAGGGGTTGAAGAAGATTATGAGCTACCTGAAGAGCTAGCCAGGTTGTTAAGGCAAGAGGAGAAGGTTATCACTCCTCATCAGGAGGAGATTGAAACGGTTAATCTTGGTACGGAAGAAGACATGAAAGAGGTTAAGATCGGGGCCTGCCTGCAAGATTCAGTAAAAGAACAACTGATTGATATGCTTCGGGAGTATGTGGATGTTTTCGCTTGGTCTTATCAGGATATGCCAGGGTTGGACACCGACATTGTCACGCACAAGCTGCATCTGAAAGAAGATTGCCCTCTAGTAAAACAGAAGTTGCGCCGTACTCGCCCAGATATGGCAATGAAGATAAAGGAAGAGGTGCAAAAGCAATGGGACGCCGGTTTCCTTGCTGTGACTAGCTATCCGCCGTGGGTCGCTAATATTGTACCTGTGCCTAAGAAAGACGGAAAGGTGAGGATGTGTGTGGACTACCGGGATCTGAACAGAGCCAGCCCGAAAGATGACTTCCCTTTACCTCACATTGATGTATTGGTCGACAATACGGCTCAGTTCTCGGTATTCTCCTTCATGGACGGATTTTCAGAATACAATCAGATCAAGATGTCACCTGAAGACATGGAGAAGACAACTTTCATCACACCCTGGGGCACATTCTGTTATAAAGTGATGCCATTCGGACTGAAGAATGCGGGTGCCACTTATCAGCGGGCTATGGTAACATTATTCCATGACATGATCCATAAAGAAATTGAATGTTATGTGGATGACATGATTTCCAAGTCCCTCACAGAAGAAGACCACCTGGTGAATCTGTTGAAGTTATTCAAGCGTCTAAGGAAGTACCAATTGAAGTTAAACCCTAACAAATGCACATTCGGGGTGCGATCCGGTAAGCTGCCGGGATTTATTGTAAGTGAGAAAGGGATTGAAGTTGACCCTGATAAAGTTAAAGCCATTCAAGAAATGCCTGCACCGAAGACTGAGAAAGAAGTTCGGGGGTTTCTAGGTAGATTGAACTATATTTCAAGGTTCATATCTCACCTTACAGCAACCTGTGAGCCTTTGTTCAAGCTGTTAAGAAAAGAACAAACGGTCAGGTGGAATGAAGACTGTCAGAAGGCTTTTGATAAAATCAAGGAATACTTACAAGAGCCTCCAATCCTTATGCCTCCAGTTGAAGGAAGACCTCTAATCATGTACTTGACAGTATTAGAAGATTCAATGGGGTGTGTGCTGGGCCAGCATGACGAGTCTTGTCGAAAAGAGTATGCAATATACTACCTAAGCAAAAAGTTTACCGACTGTGAACAACGTTATTCACTGCTCGAGAAAACTTACTGTGCTTTAGTGTGGGATGCTCGCCGACTAAGGTAGTATATTTTGACCCACACTACTTTATTGATATCAAAGATGGACCCAGTTAAGTACATTTTTGAGAAGCCAGCACTTACCGGACGGGTTGCAAGATGGCAAATGATCCTCACAGAATATGACATTTAGTACACATCTCAGAAAGCCATCAAAGGCAGTGTATTGTCTGGATATCTTGCTGAGCAACCCATTGATGATTACCAGCCTATGAGATTTGACTTCCCTGATGAAGACATCATGTTCATAAAAGCAAAAGACCATGAAGAGCCTATTCACACTGAAGGGCCTGACCCAGAGGAAGAATGGACTATGATGTTCGACGGGGCTGTTAATATGAATGGTCGTGGTGTTGGTGCAGTACTCATTACACCTAAGGGAGTTCACATGCCTTTCTCGGCAAAGCTCACCTTCAACTGCACTAACAACGAAGCTGAATACGAAGCTTGCATTATGGGTCTTGAGGAAGCCATTGACCTCACGATCAAGACTTTGACTGTGTTCGGAGATTCAGCTCTGGTAATTAATCAAACCAACGGCAAATGGTACATGCACCAAGATCATCTGATACCTTACTGGGATTATACAAGAAGGTTATTGACTTTCTTCACAACGATCAAGCTTGAGTATATCCCTCGAGACGAGAATCAGTTTGCAGATGCTCTGGCTACCATTTCATCCATGATCAAAGTTCAAGCTGCCAATTTCGTGCCTCGGATTTCAGTATCCAGACTTGACAGACCAGCATATGTATTTGCAGCAGATGTTGTCAAAGATGATAAGCCTTGGTTCCATGATATCAAATGCTTCTTGGAGGGTCAAACATACCCACCTGGGGCATCTTCCAATGATAAGAATACATTAAGAAGGCTAGCTGGTAGTTTCTTCCTGAATACTGACGGTTCCCTGTACAAGAGAAACTTTGATATGGTACTCCTCAGATGCGTTGATAGGACAGAAGCGGGCTTGTTGATGCACGAGGTGCACGAAGGATCTTTTGGTACCCATGCAGGAGGACATGCCATGGCTAAAAAGTTGCTAAGATCAGGCTATTACTGGATCACAATGGATGCAGACTGTTGTGCCTATGCCAGAAAATGCCATAAATGCCAGATCTATGCGGATAAAGTGCATGTGCCTCCCAATCCTTTGAATGTGATGTCTTCACCCTGGCCCTTTGCCATGTGGGGCATTGATATGATTGGCAAGATTGAACCAACTGCTTCAAATGGCCACAAATTCATCCTGGTTGCTATTGACTATTTTACCAAGTGGGTTGAAGCAGCTTCATATGCAAATGTCACCAGGCAAGTGGTAGCCCGATTTCTAAAGAGAGACATCATCTGTCGGTATGGAGTGCCTGAGCGAATCATTACTGATAATGGTTCCAACTTGAACAATAAAATGATGGCAGAACTATGCCGGGACTTCAAGATCCAACACCACAATTCTTCTCCTTACAGGCCAAAGATGAATGGCGTTGTTGAGGCAGCTAACAAGAATATCAAGAAGATTGTACAGAAGATGGTGGTTACCTACAAAGACTGGCATGCAATGCTACCATTTGCCTTGCATGGGTACTGTACATCACTCAGAACATCCACTGGGGCAACACTGTATCAGCTTGTGTATGGTATGGAGGCAGTCCTACCTGTTGAAGTTGAATTACCCTCCCTGCGGGTACTGATGGATGATAAGTTGAATGAAGCAGAGTGGGTCCGATCCCGATACGAACAACTAAATCTGATTGAAGAGAAGAGATTAGCTGCAATCTGTCATGGGCAGCTATATCAGAAAAGAATGAAGAAAGCCTTCGATCAGAAAGTCAGGCTCCGAGAGTACCAAGTAGGAGATCTTGTGCTGAAAAAACTCCTCCCTTCTCATACAGACCACAGGGGCAAGTGGACTCCGAATTATGATGGTCCGTTCATAGTAAGGAAAGTTTTCTCTGGTGGAGCACTGATGCTCAGTACTATGGATGGTGAAGACTTTCTGTCCCCTGTGAATTCAGATGCAGTTAAAAAATACTTCGCATAAAAATGACCCGCTGGACATAAAAACAGAATGTAAGTCCAGGCAAAAATAGGGCATCCCGGCGAGTCAAAAACAGAATAAAAGGCTCGGGCAAAAATAAGGGAAAATGAATAAAAATGTGTACACCCGCTGAGTTGAAAAGCCGCATTGGACAACTCAGGCAAAAATGGGTATCCCGGTGGATTGAAAACCCGAAAGAGCGATCCACGCAAAATAAGGGAATAAGCAAACAACTACATCCTGAATTCGTCTGTATCACTTACAACATGGTAAGCTTTGAAAGGTTCAAGCTTTGGTTAGAATCAGCCTTCTTCGAAAAGCAGGATGAGAAGAACGTCAAAAGTCATACAAGTCATAGCAAAAGGAAGCTCCTTGAAGCATCATCAACATTGCCAGCATCTTTTTTTTTTACTTTTCTCAATTTGTAACAATCTCCTCATTCCAGGGGGTTCGTTTCTTTGACTGTACTTGCCAATTCAGGGCACCCCGAATTAATAAAATCAGATTTTCAGTCATGTTTCGTCTCGTACATTTTATTTTCGTTTGCAAAAATGTCCGATGTCTTTAAGATATTGATTGCATAAATACAGATGCTTCCCTTCTAAAAATACGTGCTTACAGGAAACATACTTACTCCCGGGAGTGTCTAAACTCCTATGATGGAATCCAATAAAGGATACATCGGGGTACTTGTGCGTTTCTTTGTCTTTACAGGATTGCAGGTATCCAAAGCGCAACATGGGGCATGAAAGCTTCCCCCCAGTAGGCTGCCAAATCATTGTTTCCTCAGCACACCTTCCAAACAGCACCAGAGATGCTTTCTCCCCATCAGAGTTGCCAGGCATCACTTCTCCAACATTTCCTTCAAAGAGCAGCACCTGAAGGCATTTATATCCCCAGCTGAGTTGTCAATTATCATCCTCAGCAGGATCCCCACAGAAATCTCTAGGAAGATCTTTCAGTGATCTTTCTTCTTCCCCAACCGAATGTCAGACAGGGAACCATTTCCCCGTAGAGTTTCAGCCTCTATCCAGAAGAGCAACGCCTGAAGATCTCAAAAACAGAGTAAAGAAAGCTTCTACAGACCCCAGCTGGGTCCCTCATTACCGAGATATGTCTATCAGTAACCTATTTCCCCAAGAAAAGTCATATATGGCAGATCTACCCATGATCTCACCCCCAGCTGGGATATCCACTTCAAGCAGATCAGCCAGAGATCTCCACAACAACGGGATCCGAATCTTGGATCGGTATCTTTGCATAATCATAGCATCTGCATCATATTCCCCCCAGAGCGTAGCATTCCGCCCAATACGGAGCATTACGGCAAAAATCAAACATATTGCATAATCATAAGCCATGTGTCGAACTGAACACTTGTAAATACTGACAATCCATCAATAATATACATAATATTTCCCAATTCCCCACCACATAGCCAAAGCGTTTCCCTTACAGATACAGATACACACTCCTTTTGGCACTCGTTCGTGTCATCATTCCCCAGCAAAATTGCCCGAGCAAACAGATGCTTATATTACAGATGCTTCTTGACACTCGTCTGTGTCATACCCCCAGCAGAAAGCCAAAGCGTCCCCTTTGCACTCACAAACACATATATATACAATTCCCTGACACTCGTCTGTGTCACCATCCCCAGCATAGTTGCCTAAACACTTTGTAAACCATATACTTGTTTATAATACACTTTTTCCGGCACTCGTCCGTGTCGTGCTCTCCCTAGCAAGTTGAACACTCGTCTATATCTCACTCATCACTTCTACTCATACAGATACTCGTCCGTATCTTGTATATACCACCTTATCCCCTCAGATTCGACACTCGTCCGTGTTCTTTGTTAACCAGTTGGTACTCGTCTGTATCATCATCTCTGAACATGCGTCAGCGTTTGTTTCTACTGATACTCGTCCGTATCATAAGTCTTAGGGATGCTCGTCCGCATCTCTAATCTATATACGTGTCAAACACTTATACCTTCTATTTTCTTGAATATAGACGCTCGTCTGTGTCTACCATTCCCCAGAAGAATTCCCAGCAAATCTTAATAAACTATTTCCTTTCATCTGACATTCGTCTTATGTCATGATACCTTCCGGCAGCCGTACCCTGCCAGGTGATCGTCCTTCACCTTTTTGATGATCGTCCTTCATCATTCCCAGAGGAGTCTATTCATTAGAACCCCTTTCTATCCGACATTCTTCCTATGTTGTGATATTTTTAGCAGCCGTCCCCTGCTAGGTGATCGTCCTTCACCTCTTGATGATCGTCCTTCATCGCTTTATCCGATGGCCGTCCCCATCGTCGATTCTTTTATCTGACATTCGTCCTATGTCATGATAAACCCTAAGAGCAGATGTCCCCTGCTAGGTGATCGTCCTTCACCTCTTGATGATCGTCCTTCATCATGCTTGTCCGATGGCCGTCCCCATCGTCGACCCTTTTCAGCCGACATTTGTCCTATGTCGTGATATTTTCGGTAGCCGTACCCTGCCAGGTGATCGTCCTTCACCAATAGATGACCGTCCCTCATCTTATCCCCAACAAAGCAGCCGTCCCCTTCCAGGTGATCAACCTTCACCTTTGATGACCTTACCTCATCATTTGTTTCGTTTATGCTTTGAATTGGATGGTCGTCCCCATCATTCACTTTACCTGTAACCCCCATAAAATCTTATTTCTTTGTTTGATGGCCGTCCCCATCATAATCTCTTATATCCCCAGCATGTCGGCCGTCCCCGTCATTGTTTTTCCCCAGCAATCGTCCTCTGCTCGACGGTCTTCCTTTGTCGCCCGCACTTTATAATCATACTTTATTTTCTTGTACAATCTATATCCCTTTTCTTCTTCATTCAGTGAGTGCAATTTTGGACTGTCTTTGGTATTCAACCACAAGTTATCTTGTTTGCCTGTTAAGCCGTTGCTTACATCCTGCACAGCTAACTCATGCTTGAATAGGGGCAGCTGTAAACACCCCAAATTTTCCCTCACCCATTTCACCATGGCTTGTGATCTTTTCATGTGCATAAGTTCAATCATGGCATCTCATATTGCATTTTTGCTTCACTGCATTGTTTCTAAGTCATCTGCATCTAGGGTTTGTGATCTGAGCCATTTGAGCCACTCCAAAGGTCATCAATCACTTCAAAGGGGTCCATGTATGTTCAAGCATCATATTATATCCTCACAAGGTCAAGGAAGTCAAAGAATCACAAGAACTGAGAAAGGCATGGAAGCAGAGCCAGGTTTAACTGCACAGATGACCTAAAATTAGGGTTTTGGTTTCAAAGGCCATAACTCCAATTTTTTTGGTCATTCTTATTTCTATTGGTCTCTATATGTTATGAGGATCATGCATATCAATTTTCATGAAGAAATTCAATGGGGAAGGCATCTGATCAAGAGATGACTTCTTGAGCAAGTCACTGCAAAATCAGGGCATCTGAGGCCCCCAGTGACCCAACCAAAGGGGTTTCTCCATCATTTTGAATGTGTATGATCTTTATTTGATCATATAAGATGTTAGAAGTTCACAAAATTGAAGAATTTCAAGCCATTTGCAAAGTTCCCTTTTTGGGAAAGTGACTTATAATGAAAACTTGCCATTTTGGGAAAGTTTTTCAACCTCCTCTTTTTGATTCAAAAATGCTTCAAATGAGAAAAATTTGGTCATGAAAGTTGTAGATTGGATCATTCCCTTTTCAAAAAGTACAAGAACTCTTTCTAATTCATTTTGGATCAAAAGTTATGGCCTTGCAAAGTTGGGAAAAATCATGAAATTTCACTTATGCACCAAAAGAGGAAAGTTGCAAAACCTCATGCCAAGGCCAAATGTGACTTCAAAACCAGCTTCTAATCATCACACAAACATAATTCATGGCTCATAATTCAGATTTGCCCAAGAAATTTCTCACTTTTATGCCTTGAATCCCAAGAATCATAAGCTACTTTTCATGAAAATCACAAAGAGGGAAATCTTGCAAGAAGGGTTCCTATGGTTTTGCTTAGTCTCTAATCAATATCAAAGTATCATAACAACATTATGTGATGCATTTTGCTTCATATTTCCCAAGAGATGTCACATGTACATAACCAAAAGTCACAAAATGCAACAAGTTACAAAAAGGCAAAACCTATGGCATCTCACCCTTCATCCATTTCAGATCACATCAATTCATCCCATGGCCATCCTTGAAGGCAGCTGAACCCAAAGCAACCCTAAAATAGCCTTTGCCACAGCCCATGCCTCAAGTACACCTAACATTGACTTTTTGGCCAATTTCCCCATGCCATTCCCACAGTGCAAGTCACTTCCTCAGACCTCTTCCAATAGTTTAGGGATGCGCTATGGATCATAAAGCAAGCCACACACAAGCCAGAAACCTCCCACAATCCAGCTTGCACAAAATCTGTCCAAAACTTCTCCTCTTCGAAACTCCCTCCTCAGCCATCAAAAATCCAAAATCTCTTCACCAACAAACCACAAATCATCCATAGAACAAGAATCACCCCCTGAAACAGCTTGAAACATCACACACAAAGACCTCCATTTCTGCTACACCAGAACAAAACAGCCACAACCAGCCATTCTCAAAGCTCTCCAAGCTTCATTTCATCATCAAGGTGTTCAAAGGAGGGGGTTTGCACAAAGTTTGAGTCCAGAAAGCTCAGAATCAGAGAGTCTTCATCTCAGGTAACATGAAGAACTTTTTTCCCAGAAGCTAAGTTTTAAGTTCTTTTATGGTTCTGCATGTTCCCCTGATCATGAATATGTATTTACTTTTGAAAATGGTGAAGTAACCATCATGTATGATGTCTCTGAACATTTGCCCGTGTTTCACATTTTGTTTCGATTCATGCTTGTGAGGAAAAATAAATGTTTTAGATGAGGGTTTAAGTTTAGATTGATGAAAGGATCATTTTGGTGGAAGAAATTTGGAGTTTGGTAACCTGTAGAAGGAACTAGGGTTTGTGCTTGTCGGAGAAGATGACTGGAACCACTGTTTCGGTCATCTGAGAGTGATTAGTGATAATTAGGGTTTAGGGACGAGTTTGAATGTAGGCCATGCGATTGTTCTTTCCCGCGTGCATTGGATGGATGAGATCTGATCATTAGCCCTAATCCAGATTTAATTAAATGTTAATTAATTGATTAATTAAGTTTAGGGAAGTTTGAACCTGGGCCGTCCAGATGCGCGCCAGGTCAAACTTCCCAAGCCCAGATTCAATCTGGACTCTCCATTGCACATACTTTCTTTTCTTTTAATTTTATTTCATTTCTTTTTCATTTAACTTGTTCGAATTTTTAAAAATAGTAAAATGTATTAAAAAATTCTGATTTTTTTGTCAAGCATTTCATTAATTTTCAGAACCCAAAAATATTTTTATTTTTATTTTTTGCATTAAAAATTATTTTTAAATCATTTAAATGTTTATTTTTAATTAGTTAATGGAAATTAATTAATTAAAAATGCATTTAGATATTTAAAAATCACAAAAAAATTCACATTGCATTTTAAAACATTTAGAAACATTATCAAACTCTCAAAACAAATTTCTTTTTGGTTCTTGAATTATTTTGACAATTTTCATTGGAATTAAAGTTGTTTAAAGGCAATATTTTGATCCTAACTTGAAAAAATCATTCTGCCTAATCATAAAGAGTTTGATAATGGTTCTTCTTGCATTGCATCCATCATAGCATGTAGTTTCTAAGGTAAAATTGGTTTGAATTTATCTTCCATTTTCAATTTAATGTGCATTTTTCCTTTTGAGGTACTTTGAAACCCTAGTTAACTTGAGAAAATCGTAACTTCCATTAGGTTAAGACCTAGGTCCCCTCCTTTGGGCAGTGAACTTGTGTAGGGTTAAGGTTCCTTTGATCCCATTTTCAATTTTTTGTCATGTCATTTGCTTCTGGTTTTGAATTTTTGCATTGCATATTGTTTGTAAACCCTAATTCTTGTCTTCATTTGCATCCATCTCTCATATGCTTGCATTCAAGAACTTGGCATGACATTTTGTGCATCCATGTGACATATAAGACATCTTAGGACATATTAGAATCATGTTTGATCATTGCATCTTTCATTTGCCATGTTGTGCATTCATTTCATTACATAAACTTTCATGAACTTTCTTGGTTCAATCATGCTTCACTTGCATCCTCATCCTTGTATGATCATCCACAACTCTTGACATGTGTTTGCATCATATATTAGCATCATTAACATCATGTTTATGCTTCTGACTTTGTACTGCATCATGGCATTTCATCTCACTTTCATTGCATTGCATTTCTTTTGCTAACTTTTCAGGTGGTAAGTTGTTTTGAGAAGTGAATTTGCCTTCACTTCTCACAATCTCTTCTCATCTCTTTTATGCATCATTGCTGCATTTTATCTTGTGTATTAGAGTGAGCTTGCTCATTCATGTCCTTTCCCACTTTCTTCCTTCAAGCAACCTGTCTTCTTAAGTGAAGCAAGTTGTCTTGCTTCTCTCTGCTTCTTTCTCCTTTCATCTGCTTCTCTCTTTGGTGGCTCTTTGAAGATTCTTTCTCTCTTAAGCCTCACAAGCCCTAGGAACAACCAAGCATGATCACAATTAGGGTTTGATTAGTCCCCCATTTAGTTTTACCTTTGTGTCATCTTTGAGTCCTCTCTCCTCATCTCATAATCAAGGACTAAACCCTAAAGGTTTTAAGGCTTTGTGATTAAGCTTATGCCTGCATCCTTCTATTAGGATGGAGTGTATAACTTGAATCCTAAGTGTTAAACCCTTAATGTGTTTAACTCCTTTAATCAATCCATCTAATAATCACTAAGACATCAAGCTTGTAACTTGGGCCTTGCATTAGGGTTCTAATTCTTCCTTAATTGGTTAAGAAGGACTAACCCTAGTGTTAATGGACAAGTCCCCCTCAAGTTGTCTTACAAACCATAAAATCCACTTCTTAATCTTACCATTAACTAAAATCCACTTTAACAATGGCTTTGTTTTGTCATGAGGTTAATCCCTAATCATGGATTAAGTTGAGGAGCCTTCCTCAGCTTAAATGTTCTCATCTATTATCCTTCTATTAGGATGGTGTAATGAGTCCATTAAATCCTTGATTATGGCTTAAAAACATTACTTAACACTAAACAAAAACAACAAAAACATCTAATAAATGCAAGTAGGTTAATGATCTTAATCCTACATCTTGGTGATTAAGTGTGAGGTGTTTACTTCATACTTAAGGTATTCTCATTACCCCTAATCAGAGGGAGGATGTAATGAGTTTACTAACCCTTGGTTTAGGAATAAGCTCATTATCTTATGACAAATACAAAAAAGGAATAAAAGATTGAAAACTCAAAAACAAACAATAATCGTCTCCTCCGGGATTCTTTTCTCATCATCTTCACTCACAAACGAGAACTTGTTTCTTCCGTCTAATGCAAGACAGTTTGCACCTGAGCCAGACAGGTCATACACTTGAGCATAGACAAGCAAGAAGTTCACAAGTCAATTTATCTTTCAGTCTCTTTGAGTCGAACTACGTTGTTCTGACTTCCTCATTGCACGAGAGTATACCTAGGCATAACTTAACAGTTATCGAACAGAAGTCTCAGTATATTCCCCCCTCTTCCAGCATTATTCTTTAAGCCTCATAGTCTTGAGCTTTACACTCCTGCTCTTACACTGACACTTCTCTTATACACTTCACATTTCTTTCACACTGACACTTGCATTCTTTTTCCAGCTTTGATACACAAATTGCACTGACACTACCCCTTTAAAACACAAATCTTTTAAGCGTGGATCCCGTCGAGTACGGCGGACAATCTGGGTGCTAATACCTTCCCAGGTTGTAACCAACCCCCTTTCTCAGTTTCTCTGGTTCGCAACCGTCTTATCCATATCTTTCTAGGTTTATGCAGCATTACCTTTCCTTCGGGATAAAAATGCCTAGCTGGCGACTCTATTCATTCCCTCTCTCTTTCGCCGACCGTTCGCGTCTATACCCCTCTTGGCCCGGTGTCATCAGGTGGGAGCGACAATATGCTTAAACTAATGTAAATGTGAAAGATCACAAGCCATGGTGTGGACTTAGTGAGGGCAAATTTGGGGTGTTTACACTCATGTTTGTTTTGATTTGTCATGATAATCCATGTTGCTTCATGTTGAATTGTATGATCCCTTTCTCATTCTTGTGTTTTGTGTTTGCATTTGGCATTTGTAATTGAGTCTTCACTTCTGGTTTTGTTGCTTTGGATTGATCTTATGTCCATTTTGTGTTGCATTTGTTCTTATGTTACTAACCATTTCAGGGGCTTTGGTAAGTGAAAGGTGTGGATGTGATTCCCACATCTCCAATTCTTATCTCTTCTCATGTTATTCTCTTACTTGTGATTGTTGGGGCTTAGGCCTTACTTCCTTCTTCTTCTCTTATTCATCCTTCTCTTTCTTTTCTTATCTTCTCCTCCTTTAGGATATTAAACCTCACTAATCTAGGTGCTCCTTTGCATGATAACATTAGGATTCATTAGTCCCCCATTAGACTTTTACCTTTAAGATCCTTTTGTTTCTCTTCTCTTCTCATCTCAAAACCCTAAAAAACACTTTAATAAGGATTGAAGTGGTCTCATGTGCAATAGCCTTATTCCATGAAACACTTGTAGTTTTCCCATCTTGGGATGGTACATGTTCATCATGATGCACAAGTCTGATCAGGGTACCATCTTCATCAAGAAATCATAAAAAATACTTCTTCATTGAAAAATACAAAAACACTTAATAAATTCAATGAGTTAGTGAGCCTAGGCCCTAATCTTTGGAATCAAGTTTTGGGGATCTTCTCCTTACTTGAGTGTGCTTGTTCTATTATTCCATCTTGGAATGTAGTGACAAGCACACATTCCATGGAAAAGAGCTTGAGTTCACTTCCTTGTGACACACTCATAAAAAGCTTCTAAAAAACACAAACAAACAATAAGTGTCTCTCCTTCGGGAATTCTTTTCTCATCTCCTCCGCTCCGTCCGCGAACTTGCTCCTACTTGTCATTTTGCAAGACGGTTACGCACTTGTCGTCCGAGCCTGCAACACCTGAGCATTGACATAGGCACTTCAAGCCTTAATACACAAGTAATATTTTCCACCCCTAGTTAGGGGAACTACGGAGAATCTGATCCTCATTGTCCAGATGAGGTACGTAGGCAGCGGGGTAGGGCCCGTTCGAGCACAATCTTTATTTTCCCTACATTTTTTCCTTTTCATTTCTTTTTCATTTCCCTTTTCTTTCTTATCCAGTTTCAGTTTCAGTTTTGCAGCAGCTTTCAGTTCTTCACCCTTTGAAACAAATTTCTTTGCAAGCGTGGATCCCGTCGGGTACGGCGGTCTGGGTGTTAATACCTTCCCAGGTCGTAACCGACTCCCGAACCCAGTCTCTTTGGTTCGCAGGACCCGTGTCCTTCCTTTTCTTTCTTCTGGTTTGTGCAGCATTACCATTCCCGTTCCTTCGGGATAAAAATGCCTGGCTAGCGACTCTACCTCTTTTCCGTGCCACTTTCGCGTTTGTACCAGGATGGAAATCCGGGGAGCGACAGCTGGCGACTTTGCTGGGGATCGAACCCAGAATCTCTGGTTCCTTTGAGAGTCTCTCCTAGCGCTTGCGTGTTTCTATTTCGCGGGGTGTTGATTGTTTGCTGTTGCGTGTTTATTTTACTGTTGTTTATTTACAGTTTATTTACAGCTTTATTTTGTAGAAGCATACTTCCAGCTCAATGTTTTTGATGACGTCAACATTATTCAAGCTCATTCCAGATTGCAAAAAGTCGAGATGACTACAAAGATCAAGTTCATGACTATGCATCATCAATGGAATGCTTCCGATCGTTTCAAGCTTTTGTGCAACACTTTCAAGACTTGTCTCAAGGCTTAGGTATATCAAAATTTACTCCTTAATATGATATACAAGTGTTCAAAATATTCATCATAATATTTAATGCATGTGCATCTTTTTTGAAAAGAATTGGAACTGGTTTTAATACTTAAAACATAAATATTTTTCTGTATTTTAACAGTGTTAACCGGTTAACCATATGGGTTAACCGGTTAACGGTATCAATTTTTCAAATCTGTGGTAACGTTTCTGGGCGTTAACCGATTAACCTATATGGTTAGCCGGTTAACACTATAGAAATTTTGAAAAATTGTTTCTCTTCAAATTCAAATGTTTATTAAGTGTTATACCTTTTCATGATTTTATTTCATAACTTTTTTTATACCTTTTCAAAGAATTTCTTTTTAAATTCTCATACCTTTTTGAATAGGTGTTTCAACTATTATAAATTCTTAAAATTTCAAATTCATAAACACCTCCTAGAATTTTCAAATATTATCATACAATTAAAATCACTAAATTCAAATATTTTTCATTTTTCAAAAGTGTTCATAAGTTCATCATTTTCATATTATCTTGAACACTTATGTTGAATCTTAAGTAGTGAGTTTTTGATTATAGGAGAAGATCAATTTTTATTGATACCATTCATTGTACTCTCACTCAAACATTATTATAGAAAGTGTTTTTCTATTTGTGACTTGTGTTCAAAGGATTGTTTGGACATAAGGGTAAGTGTGGCAAGAGGATTGTTCTTGCACACTTGTTTGTATAGTTTGTTAGAAAGTAGGCCTCACCATTGAAGGTGTGATAAGTTGTACTGTTCTAAAGAAACTAGTGGAAATCTCTTTCGTGTTGAAAGGGGACTGGATGTACCTTCGGATTGTGAAGGGAACCAGGAAAAACCTTCGTGTCTTCTTTACTTTCCTGCTTTACCATTTTTATTCTTTAAACCGTAAAAAGCAAAATCCATCCATCGAAGAAAAAGAATCGAAAAATTTGATAACACCTAACTCACCCCCCCCCCCCATCTTAGGCGCATTCTGATCTTACCATTGGCATCAGAGCAGGTTTAGGTAACCTGTTCCTACAAGATCCTATGGCTTCCGCAAACTCGAATCCTGTTTTCAAAGATGGTGGAAGTAGCAACAAGCCTCCGCTCTTCTCCGGCGAATACTTCGATTTCTGGAAAATCAGAATGAGGTCACATCTTGAAGCCCAAGGAGAAGGCATATGGGAAGAAATCGAAAAAGGTCCGCATAATCCTGTTAATGTGATCAACGGCGTTGGAACCGCAAAGTTGAAGAATATGTGTGATGAAGATGATAAAAAGAAGATCCTAAATGAGAAGAAGGAAATCAACATACTTCAAAGAGCTCTTAGTATGGACGAATTTTTTCGTGTATCACAATGCAAATCGGCGAAGGAGATTTGGGATCTTTGGTAGAAACACATGAAGGAACAACAGAAGTAAAAAGATCAAGGCTTAACACGTTGAGTCAAGAATATGAAATGTTCCGCATGCAGCTCGGAGAATCTATTGTGGCTTTACAAAAAAGATTTGTTCATCTAACCAACCATTTGATCGCACTCGGAAAGACCTTCACCAACGACGATCTCAATTTTAAAGTTCTAAGGTCTTTGACAAGGGAATGACAACCGAAGGTGACCGCTATTTCGGAGAAAAAGAGTCTCTCAACGATGACATCCGCATCTATATTCGGCAAACTTCAAGAGCACGAATTGGAACTTGGAAGGCTCGAGAATCACGAAAGTCAAGAGAAAAAGTCCAAAGGAATTGCTTTGAAGATTGACACGAAGGATGACAAAGATGACGAGATCTCCGAAGATGAGAACTTCATGCTTCTTGTTAAGAAGCTTGGTAAGTTTTTTAACAAAAATAATAATTCCTCTTTTCCTAAAAAGAATAAATATTTCAGGAAGAAGGATGCATCATGTCGCTCCCACCAGATAAGGCTAAGTCAAATGGGGTACAGACGGGAACTGTCGGCGAAAGAGAGAAGGAATGAATAGAGTCGCCAGCTAGGCATTTTTATCCCGAAGGAAAGGTAATGCTGCATAAACCTAAGAAAAGATATGGACAAGACGGTCGCGAACCAGAGAGACTGAGAAAGGGGGTTGGTTACAACCTGGGAAGGTATTAGCACCCAGATTGTCCGTCGTACTCGACGGGATCCACGCTTAAAAGATTTGTGTTCAAAGGGGTAGTGTCAGTGCTGTTTTGTGTATCAAAGCTGGAAAAGAATGCAAATGTCAGTGTAAAAGAAGTGTGAAGTGTATAAGAGAAGTGTCAGTGTAAGAACAAGAGTGTAAAGCTCAAGACTATGAGGCTTAAAGAATGATGCTGGAAGAGGGGGAATATACAGAGACTTTTGTTCGATAACTGTTAAGTTATGCCTACGTATCCTCTCGTGCAATGAGGAAGTCAAAACACCGTAGTTCGACTCAAAAAGACTGGAAAAAAAATTGACTTGTGAACTGCTTGCTTGTCTATGCTCAAGTGTATGACCTGTCTGGCTCAGGTGCTAACTGTCTTGCATTAGACGGAAGAAGCAAGTTCTCGTTTGTGAGTGAAGATGATGAGAAAAGAATCCCGGAGGAGACGATTATTGTTTGTTTTTGAGTTTTCAATCTTTTATTGCTTTTTGGAGTTTGTCATAAGAGAATGAGCTTAAGCCTAAACCAAGGGTTAGTAAACTCATCACATCCTCCCTCTGATTAGGGGTAATGAGAATACCTTAAGCATGAAGTAAACACCTCACACTTAGTCACCATGATGTAGGATTAAGATCATTAACCTACTTGTGATTATTTAGATGTTTTTGGTATTTTTGTTTAGTGTTAAGTAATGAGATTAAGCCATAATTAGAGATTTAATGGACTCATTACACCATCCTAATAGAAGGATAATAGATGAGAACATTTAAGCTGAGGAAGGCTCCTCAACTTAATCCATGATTAGGGATTAACCTCATGACAAAACAAAGCCTTTATTAAGGTGGATTTTAGTTAATGATAATGTTAAGAAATGGATTTTATGGTTTTTAAGACAACTTGAGGGGGACTTGTCCATTAACACTAGGGTTAGTCCTTCTTAACCAATTAAGGAAGAATTAGAACCCTAATGCAAGGCCCAAGTTACAAGCTTGGTGTCTTAGTGATTATTAGGTGGATTTATTAAAAGGAGTTAAACACATTAAGGGTTTAACACTTAGGATTAAAGTTATACACTTCATCCTAATAGAAGGATGCAGGCATAAGCTTAATCACAAAGCCTTAAGACCTCAAGGGTTTAGTCCCTGATTATGAGATGAGAAGAGAAGACTCAAAGATAACTCAAAGGAAAGAGTCTAATGGGGACTAAACAATCCTAAAATTTTATCATACTTGGAAGTCCTAGGGTTTGTGTGGCTTAAGAGGAGAAATCTTCAAGGAAGCCACCAAGGAGAAGCAAGATAGAAAAGGGATGAGATGAGAAGAGAAAAGAGGGAAGAGAGGCACAAGTGAGCAAACTCACTCAAAGACAAGTAAAAATGCAGCAAGGATGTAAAATTATAAGATGAGAAGAGGTAGGAGGTAAAGGCAAATTCACCTCCCAAACAAACTTACCATTAACCTGAAAAGTTAGTATAAGATGCATAAAGGAAGAAATGAAATGAAACAATGCATATGGATGGGTAAAGGCCAAAGTCAGAAACATACACATGATGCAAATGTTGTCAAGAAATGGTGCAAAGTCATATAAGATGCAAATGTGTGAGCACACAAGAGAATGGATGCATATAGAGTATGCCTTGAACCATGAAACTTCATGAAAGTTTATGGAATGGAATGAACATATAACATGGCAAATGGATGATGCAATGATCAAACATGAATCTAATGTGTCCTAAGATGTCTTACATGTCACATGGATGCACAAAATGTCATGACAAGCTCTTGAATGCAAGCATGTGAGAGATGGATGCAAATGAAGACAAGAATTAGGGTTTATGCACAACATGTAACAACAAATTCAAAACCAGAAGCATATGACATGACAAAAAATTGAAAATGAGATCAAAGGAACCCTAACCCTATACAAGTTCACTTCCCGAAGGAGGGGACCTAACTCTTAACCTAATGGAAGTTATGATTTTCTCAAGTTAACTAGGGTTTTAAGACACTTCAAAAGGAAAAATGCACATCAAATTGAAAATGAAAGATAAATTCAAACCAATTTTACCCTAGAAACTACATGCTATGAAGAAGGCAATGCAAGAAGAACCATCATCAAACTCCTCATGGTTAGGCAGGATGAATTTTTCTAAGTTTGAACAAAAATATTGCCTTTAAATAACTTTTATTCCAATGAAAATTGCCAAAATGCATCAAGGACCAAAAAGAAATTTGTTTTAGGAGTTTGATAATGTTTCTAAATGTTTTAAAATGCAATGTGATTTTTTTTGTGATTTTTAAGTACCTAAATGCATTTTTAATTAATTAATTTCCATTAACTAATTAAAAATAAACATTTAAATGATTTAAAAATAATTTTTAATGCAAAAAATAAAAATAAAAATATTTTTGGGTTCTGAAAATTAATGAAATGTTTGACAAAAAAATCAGAATTTTTTAATATGTTTTCCTATTTTTAAAAATTCGTGGAAGTTAAATGAAAAGAAAATGAAATAAAAATTTAAATAAGAAAGTAGGCTGATCCAAGAGCTGAGATTCAAATGGATTTGGAGGGAGTTGACCCGCGCCAGATCCTAGGGCTGTAATTCAAACTGACTAAATTTAAATTAAACCTAATTAATTAATTTAATAAATCAGGATTAGGTTTTAATGATGGATCTGGGCCACTCATTCGCGCGCGGGTCAACACGGGTCAACAAGATCTATGGCTCACATTCAAACTGAGCCCTAATCACAATTAAGGCATTAATGACTTTCAGGTGGCCGGAAATGACCTCCGGTCATCTTCTCCGGCCACACCTCCCCTGAGATTTTTCCAAATCACTCCCTAGGCCATTTCTGGAGCTCTAAATCTCCAGATTGCTTCCTCTCACCTCCCTAAACTCATCCCTAACATCAAACTCCATTTCTTTTCACTCACAAACAAGATTCGAATCAAAATGCAAAAATGGCAGAAATTTCAGAACAACCATACAACTTCATTTCTCAACCATTTTTAAAAATACAAAGCTCAATGCACTCAGGGGAACAAGCTTAATCATTTAATAACTTAAAATAGAGCTTCTGGAAAAAATGATTCGCATGACTACCTGAGATGGAGCTTTCTATCCAGGAGCTTTCTGACTGCTTCTTTGCTTCAAAATGGCTCCAATGATCTTCCTGAGGAAGCTTTGAAGCTTAGTTGGAGTGTATTGTGGCTGGTATGTGAGATTGATGAAGTTCTGACCAAGGGGAGTGAAAAATCGTATTTCTATTTTTTGGCTTTTCAGGGCAAGATGAAGGGTGGTTTATGCTCTATGAAGCTTTTCTGAATGAATGGTGAAGTTGGTTTTGAGGTTTGATGTTTGTGTGATGAGATTCGAAGCAAAATGCATTAGGAGGGATTTTGGAGAATGCGGACTTGTGGGAGAGCGCAGGCTGTGTTGTATGTTGTGTTGAGTTGCTTTTGGTCCATGTATCAAGTTGGGATAGGTCAGAAAGTTGTTGCTGGCCTATGTTGATTGGTATGGTCCATTTTGCCAAAAGTCAATGTTAGGTGTCCTTTGAGGTATGGGTCATGGCAGGCTGGTTTAGGGGCATGGCTTGGTTCAGCTGAGATCATGGAATGCTTATGGATCATATTTTGTGAACTGAGGCAATTTGATGGGAAGCTTTGGGTCATTTTGCAAATTGGTACAACTTTGCCCCTTTTGGAAATTCTTTAAGTTCAAAGCACCAAAATGCATAATTCTTGGGCCAATTCTGATCTTTAGAGATCACATGAGCATGTTGTGAAGTGTTTGTGCACATTTGAAGCCTTTAGAATGCCTTATCATAACATTTTGCAAAATGCCTCTTTGGTGTAAAACATGAAATTATGTGATTTTTGCCAACTTTGACAAGCCATAACTTTTGATCCAAAATGAATTAGAATGAGTTCTTGTACTTTTTGAAAATGGGAGGATCCATTCTACAACTTTCATGACCAAATTTTTCTCATTTGAAGCATTTTTGAATCAAAAAGAGGAGGTTGAAAAACTTTCCCAAAATGGCAAGTTTACATTATAAGTCACTTTCCCAAAAAGGCAACTTTGCAAATGGCTTGAAATTCTTCAATTTTGTGAACTTCTAACATCTTATATGATCAAATAAAGATCATAAACATTCAAAATGATGGAGAAACCCCTTTGGTTGGGTCATTGGGGGCCTCAGATGCCCTGATTTTTCACTGACTTGCTCAAGAAGTCATTTATTGGTCAGATGTCTTCCCCATTGAATTTCTTCATGAAAATTGATATGCATGATCCTCATAACATATAGAGACCAATAGAAACAAGAATTACCAAAAAATTTGGAGTTATGGCCTCTGAAACCAAAACCCTAATTTTAGGTCATTTGTGCAGTTAAACCTGGCTCTACTTCCATGCCTTTCTCAGTTCTTGTGATTCTTTGACTTTATTGACCTTGTGGGGATATAATATGATGCTTGAACATACATGGACCCCTTTGAAGTGATTGATGACCTTTGGAGTGGCTCAAATAGCTCAGGAAAGGCTCAGATCACAAACCCTAGATGCAAATGACTTTGAAACAATGCAGTGAAGCAAAAGATGCAATATGAGATGCTATGATTGAACTTATGCACATGAAAAGATCACAAGCCATGGTGAAATGGGTGAGGGAAAATTTGGGGTGTTTACACATCCACATCGATTCAAGAAGTTACATGCTATGAATGTGGGAAGCAAGGTCACATAAAACCGGATTGTCCAAGACTTGCGAAGAAAGGAGGATTCAAAGGCAAGAAGGACTTCAAAAATAAAAAGGCTTATGTCGCGTGGGATGACAATGAAGTTAGTTCCTCATCGGAATCGGAAAGCGATGAATGTGCAAATATGGCGCTAATGGCGTCACATCACTCCGATGAAGAAAATGACGAGGTTAGTAGCAACTTTTCAATTTATGAAAATGATGCACAAGAAGTCATAGATGAACTTCTAAAAGAATGCAAGACTTTGTACAAAAACATTTCATCCCAAAAGAAAAGAATATTATCTTTAGAAGAACAAAATGCATCTCTTGAAAAGTACATTGAAAATGAAAAACAAAAGATAATGGATGAAAAACAAAGCCTTGCATGTAAAAATGGTGAGTCATTATCTTTTCAAATTGTTCAACTCAAAAGAGTTTTAGAAAGATATGAAAAAGGTCAAATTGGCTTGGAGGACATTCTTAGGCACCAAAGATATCCAAATGATAAAAGTGGCTTAGGATATTCTAAGTTTTCCAAACCAAGCACAAGTGAAACCGTTTTCGTAAAAGCTAGTGAACAAATTGTTAAGGAAAAGACTAACAATTCTAAAACTATGCATCAAAGTCATAAAAGGAAAAGGATAATTAAGAAACAAAAATATGTTCTTAGATTTAAAAGTCAATTTCAACCTATTTGTTTCTATTGTGGAATCAAAGGCCATACACCTAATGCTTGCTATGTGCGCAATGTGAAGGCATAGCTTCTTGGTAATTTTGATGAAGACAACATCTCTCAACAACTCACATGAGCAAAGATCAAAAAAGGATTGAGTTGAAGACTTGGAGTGAATATTTAAGTGAAGACTAAAATAATTTCAAATGGAGCATTTTCTTTCAAATGATCAAGCAACATAAATGGTATATCTTAAACTTTCTCTAATATAATATACAAGTGTTCAAAATATTCATCTAATAGTGTCTTGGTTCATCCATCATAATTTTGTGTCAATGCATTAAACTTTTTGCCAAGAACTTTTAATTTTTTCTTTTTTCAGCTTCAGTAACCGGTTACCCCAGGGTAAGTAACCGGTTACCACTGTTGTTTTTTTAAAAAATATTTACGTTGGGTATAAGTAACCGGTTACCCCAGGGTAAGTAACCGGTTACCACTGATAATTTTTGGCAAAAAGTCACTTTTATTCATCCAGAATTTTTTGATGCATTGTCTTGATCCATGGCATTCTTTCACTCATTATACCCCTTTAGAAAGGTGTGTGTAGCAATATAAATTCAACATTTTTTCAGATTTTATTTTTCACCTCCTTTTTGAAAACACTTTTTAAGAAACAATTTCTCACATATATTTTCATACTTTCTCAAGTGTTCACAATTGTCACTAAAGTATTCTTTGCACAAAAATTTCATACATTGCTAAGAATACATATCATTTGCATTGAACACTTGTATACTATATTGAGATTGTCTACAAGGAGAAGATCAATCAATTGATTGATATACAACATAGAAATCATTTTTCATACACTTCAAAAATTCTAAATTATTTCTAAAGTCACACTTTGTTTTAGGATTGTTAAGACAAAGTTGTGGAGTTGTATTACTTGTGTTTCAAGGGTTAGTTGGAAACAAGTGTGTTCATTTAGAGAGGATTGTTCTCTACTTGAACTTAAGAAAAATCCAAGAGGATTGTTCTTGGTGGTTTAGTGGCTTAAGACTAGGAGTGTCTTGTACAAGTCCAAAACATAGTAAAATTCTCTTTCGAGTCGAAGGAGGAGTGGAGTACTCTCGGATTGTGAGGGGAACCACTATACATCGCCGTGTCCTTTCTACTTTTAGCACTTTATTTTTCGCATCTAACCTTAAGCAGAAAAATAAACCAAAACCGGTAAAAAATTGAAGAATTTGTTAACAACCTAATTCACCCCCCCTCTTAGGTGCTCTCTTAAAACTACAATTGGCATCAGAGCAAGTTATAGGTAACTTGTTCCTAGTGATCCAGCATGGCTTCCGCAAACACACATCCGGTTTTCAAAGACGGTGGAAGTAGCAACAAGCCCCCACTCTTCTCCGGAGAATATTTTGACTTTTGGAAGATTAGAATGAAGGCACATCTTGAAGCCCAAGGAGAAGGTATATGGGAAGCAATTGAAAACGGTCCACATAATCCGATGAATGTTATCAATGGCATTGGAACCGCGAAATTGAAAAATACTTATGATGAAGATGATAAGAAAAGGATTCTAGATGAGAAGAAGGCAATCAACATACTCCAAAGCGCTCTTAGTATGGATGAGTTCTTTCGCATATCTCAATGTAGATCGGCAAAGGAAATTTGGGACACCTTGGTAGAAACACATGAAGGAACCACCGAAGTGAAGAGATCAAGGCTAAACACCTTAAGCCAAGAGTATGAAATGTTTCGAATGCAGCCCGGAGAATCCATTGTAGAAATGCAAAAGAGATTTGTTCATCTTACAAATCATTTGATTGCTCTTGGAAAAACATTTACAAATGATGATCTCAATCTTAAAGTCCTAAGATCATTAACAAGAGAATGGCAACCAAAAGTGACGGCTATTTCCGAGAAAAAGAGTCTCTCAACGATGACATCCGCATCCTTATTCGGAAAACTCCAAGAACATGAAATGGAACTTGGAAGATTAGAAAAACATGAGAATCAAGAAAAGAAGTCTAAAGGAATTGCCTTGAAAGTCGAATCTAAACAAGATAAAGATGAGGACACATCGGAAGATGAAGACTTCATGCTACTTGTGAAAAAGCTCGGTAAGTTTTTTAATAAAAATGATAAATCTCTTTTCACTAAAAAGAATAGACATTTCAGGAAAAGAGAGGGATCCACATCAAATCAAGATGTTACATGCTATGAATGTGGGAAGCAAGGACATATCAAACCGGATTGTCCAAAGCTTCAAAAGAAAGGAGGATTCAAAGGCAAGAAGGACTATAAAAACAAGAAGGCATATGTTGCGTGGGAAGACAATGAGATAAGTTCATCATCGGAATCGGAAAATGAAGAACGTGCAAATATGGCTTTGATGGCTTCTCACCACTCCGATGACGAACATGATGAGGTTAGTAGCAATTACTCTATTTATGATAATGATGCACAAGAAGTTATAGATGTACTTCTAAAAGAATGCAAGACTTTGTATAAAAGCATCTCATCTCAAAAGAAAAGAATTTCATTTTTAGAAGAACAAAATTCAGTTTTTATGAAAAATATTGAAAATGAAAAACAAAAATTGATGGATGAAAAACAAAGTCTTGTATGCAAGAATTGTGAATCCTTATCTTTTCAAATTGTTCAACTCAAAAGAGTGTTAGAAAGATACGAAAAAGGTCAAATTGGCTTGGAAGAAATTCTTAAACATCAAAGATATCCTAATGATAAAAGTGGATTAGGATATTCCAAGTTTTCCAAACCAAGCACCAATGAGACCGTTTTCGTAAGAGCAAGTGAACAAGTTGTTAAAGAGAAGGCAATCACTTCTAAAATTCAGCATCAAAATCATAAAAAGAAAAGAGTTGTGAAGAAAAAGAATTATGTTCCTAGATATAGAAGTCATTTTCAACCTACTTGTTTTTATTGTGGAATTAAAGGCCACACACCTAATGCTTGCTATGTGCGTAATATTGGTGTTGCTAAAGGGCATTATGTGTGGGTTGAAAAGGGTACTAACTATCAAGGACCCAAAGCAATTTGGGTACCTAACACTACTTGATTTTGTGTTGTAGGTATGCTTGAAGTCAACCACTAATCAATGGTTTCTCGATAGCGGTTGTTCAAAGCATATGACGGGAGACATAAACAAATTTTCAAATCTAAAGCTTAAGGCCAAGGGTTATGTTACTTATGGTGACAACAACAAAGGAAAGATTCTTGGCATTGGCACCATTGGTTCACCACCTTTTACAACTATAGAAGATGTACTCTATGTCGAAGGACTCAAGCACAATCTTCTTAGCATTAGCCAACTTTGTGACAAAGGATTCAAGATCAACTTCAATAAAGATGAATGTTTGATTATAGATGAAGTCACTCATGAGGTTATGTTAAAAGGTAATAGAATCAATAATATTTTTATGATTTCTCTTGACAATGTTTCTTTGAAGGTAAAATGCCTTGTGGCAAATAACAATGAGTCATGGCTATGGCATAAAAGGATGGCTCACATTCACATGGAGCACTTAAACAAATTGGTTAAGCATGATCTTGTTATTGGATTACCGAAGATGAAATTTGTCAAAGATAGACTTTGTGATGCATGCCAAAAGGGCAAACAAACCAAATCAACTTTCATATCCAAAAACGTGGTGTCCACATCGAGGCCGCTACAATTACTTCACATGGATCTTTTTGGTCCATCAAGAACTAAGAGCTTCGGAGGTAATGTTTATGTACTAGTTATTGTAGACGATTTTTCTAGATATACTTGGACTTTGTTTCTAGTGCAGAAAAGTGACGCTTTTAAAGCATTCAAGAAGTATGCCAAGCAAGTCCAAAATGAGAAGTCTCTTCCAATTGTCTCCATAAGAAGCGACCACGGTGGTGAGTTTCAAAATACATCATTTGATGAATTTTGTGAAGAGAATGGGATATCACATAATTTCTCCGCACCAAGAACTCCACAACAAAACGGTGTCGTAGAAAGAAAGAATCGGACATTGATAGAGCTTGCAAGGACCATGCTTAGTGACTCAAATCTACCTAAATACTTTTGGGCGGACGCGGTAAGCACGGCGTGCTTTGTAAGTAATCGTGTCAACATTAGACCAATTCTCAAAAAGACTCCATACGAATTGTTTAGAGGAAGAAAACCAACCATTGCATTTCTTCATGTCTTTGGTTGTAAGTGCTTTGTCCTTAACAACGACAAGGACAATCTCGGTAAGTTTGATGAGAAATCGGATGAAGGTATATTTCTCGGTTATTCTCTTCATAGTAAAGCATATAGAATTTATAACAAAAGAACTTTAACTATTGAAGAATCTATTCATGTTAAATTTGATGAAACTAACCCCTCCAAGGAGGATATTATTTTGTGTGATGATGATGATGAATTTTTAGAAGTTCCTAAAGAAGATACCTCGAAAAACCATGTTGAAAATCAAGTTGAAAGTGAAGATTCGATTCAACAAGATCAAGATATCAACAATCTACCTATAGAATGGAAAATTCATAGAGATCACCCTATTGACAAGGTTATCGGAGATATAAGCCAAGGGGTAGCAACAAGGTTAAATCTCAAAGATGCTTGCATGAACATGGCGTTTGTCTCACAAATAGAACCCTCCAAAATCAATGAAGCATTAAAAGACGATCAATGGATACTCGCTATGCAAGAAGAATTGAATCAATTCGAACGGAATCAAGTTTGGGAACTTGTCCCTAGACCAAGTGATAAACATATTATAGGTACAAGATGGGTATTCAAAAATAAACTTGATGAAAATGGTATTATCATTCGGAATAAGGCAAGATTAGTGGCGCAAGGTTACAATCAAGAGGAAGGAATTGACTTTGAAGAAACCTTTGCTCCGGTTGCAAGATTGGAAGCTATTCGACTTTTGCTTGCCTATGCATGTTCCATGAACTTTCAACTCTACCAAATGGACGTCAAAAGTGCTTTCTTGAACGGATACATCAATGAAGAAGTATATGTCAAACAACCCCCGGGTTTTGAAGACTTCAAGAATCCATCTCATGTTTTCAAACTAAGAAAAGCTCTCTATGGTCTAAAGCAAGCACCAAGAGCATGGTATGATCGCCTTAGCAACTTTCTTTGCGAAAAGGGCTTCATAAAAGGAAAAGTCGATAAAACTTTGTTCATCAAGAAAACAAGAGGTAATACGTTATTAGTTCAAGTTTATGTTGATGATATCATTTTTGGTTCAACTAACAAAGATCTTTGTGAGGAATTCTCATTAATAATGCAAGGAGAATTTGAAATGTCCATGATGGGAAAGATGAACTATTTCCTTGGTCTTCAAATCAAGCAACTAGAAGAAGGAATCTTCATCAACCAATCTAAATATTGCAAGGAATTATTGAAGAGATTCGAAATGGATACGTGCAAACCTATGGCTACTCCAATGGGGTCCGGTACCTACGTTGATCAAGATGAATTCGGAATTCCAATTGATATCACAAAATATCGAGGTATGATTGGTTCTTTACTCTATTTGACGGCAAGCCGTCCTGACATTATGTTTAGTGTTTGTTTGTGTGCTCGGTTTCAAGCTAATCCAAAGGAGTCACACCTTACGGCGGTCAAGAGGATCATGAAGTACCTTAAAGGAACAACGGACGTTGGATTATGGTATCCGAAAGGTAGTATGTGTAATTTAGTTGGTTATTCTGACGCTGATTATGCAGGATGCAAAACAGATCGAAAAAGTACAAGTGGTACATGTCACATCCTAGGAAATGCATTGGTTTCATGGGCATGCAAGAAACAAGCTTGTGTTGCTCTAAGTACGGCTGAAGCGGAGTACATAGCGGCGGGAAGTTGCTGTGCACAAATCCTATGGCTTAAACAACAACTTGATGATTATGGATTAAACCTTGGATGCATTCCCCTTCGATGCGACAATACGAGTGCTATCAACATCACAAAAAATCCTGTCATGCATTCAAGAACTAAGCACATTGACATCCGACATCATTTCTTACGAGATCATGTGCTTAATGGAGATGTCGAAGTCACATTTGTGGATACACATAACCAACTTGCGGACATATTCACCAAACCCCTTGCAAAAGAGCCATTTTACAAAATTCGCCGAGAACTTGGAATTTTGACCGAAACGGATCTCTAATTTCTTCATCAAATATTCATCATACATCATTAAGGATCAAAGGTATGTATTTTTCATAATTTTTCGACTTCGGTAAGTCACATGTTTTTGATGATTTATGTTTAAAAGATGAGTTTTCTCGATTTTTTGTAGAGTTAAATTTTTTTTCAAGTTTTTGTACTATGATCAAAAGTTGCCTTAATATGTGTTTAATCATGTCCATGTGCAAAAATATGAATTTCTCTCACCTTTTTGTATCTAGAAGCTTGCTGTTTTTGCATGTTTGGCATGAGTAACCGGTTACCCCAGGGTAAGTAACCGGTTACCACTGTTTGATTTCTTTTTTTTAATTTTCGCGCTTGAGTAACCGGTTACCCCAGGGTAAGTAACCGGTTACTACTGAACAATTCTGAAAAAAAATAATTTTTAAAATGTTGTACTTTAAGACCAAACATTATCACTTGTCTTGGAACTCATCTCATCTTCTTCAACTTTCCTTCTTCAATGTCTCATAAACCCTCACTTGGAAAAATAACCCACTCACACAAATTCCAAAATTAACTCCATACAAAGCAAACCCACACTCTCCACATACATCCTATCATTCCCATATCTCTCTATCAAAGCTTACATTTTCGGATTCCTCTCAAAACCCTCACTTTTCAAAACCTAAATTATGGCTCCTACCAAGAAGAACAAGGGAAAGAAAGCTATGGGTGAAGGTTCACAAACTGGAAATAGGGAAGAATCCATGGATGTTAGTCACATGCATCCTTCGAAGGGAAGAAAATCCAGCTCTGATGTAAGTCGAAGGGAGATGATGAAAACCAAATATGTGAAGTTCTCTGCTTTTCCAGTTCATAGTTTTGATTTTGAACAGCTTCTGACAACCTCCGGTGTGAACAAGTTAGTCTCCGAGACAGGTTTGATTTATCCGGAACTTGTTAAAACTTTCTATCGGAATCTTAAGTTCACTCATGATGAATTTGATGATGTTTTTATGGAATCTGTGGTGAATAATACTAATATATGCATTGGATTGGATGATATTGCTAAGTGTTTAGAAATTCCAAATGAGGGAGATGAATTTCTTTTCGGATATGTTCCCGAAGGTGCTCATTGGAAAGACTTTGATACCTTGAATTATTTTGTTGAAATATCTCGTGGTACTCATGAGGACTTAATTGGGAAACAATCTCAATCATCCCGTGTTATCAAATATGCTAAGTCATTGACGGTTAGTGACCGGATGTTACATTTTGTGCTAGCTTATATTTTAGTTCCTCGCCATTCCAATCATGCACAAGTTTCCGATTTTGATGTGTTCTTACTAAAAGCTTTGAAATTGGGATGGAAGATTAATTGGTCTCATTTGATCTTTAATCATTTAAGACATCAATTTGGTCTTTCCGGTGGTTTGCCATATGGTTTCTTTATCTCTAAGTTGTTGGCTTATTGTAAGGTGCCTCTTGACAATGAAGAGTATCTTGAAATGGATGATCAAATATGTGAACTCAACACAAACACACTTCTCAAGAATACCGGTATTGTGTTGGCTCCGGACGGGACTTATAAATATAAAGAGGAATTAGATGCTGCTGTTCCGGAAGGAGGATATACAATGGAATCACTTCACCGTGAGATGATGGCCATGAAGATTCAAATGACCTCCAACCATGCTCAAGCAATGCGTGGCATTAACAAACTTCTAAAACTTCACCGCGCTTCTCACCGGTCTTTTGAAGAAGAAGAAGATGTGGAGATGGGAGAAGGTTCCGGAAGTGACTAAATGTGTTGGTTTAATTGATTTTTTTTTTTTTATCTATGTTTTTAATCGTTTTATGTTTTTTGTTATGTTATGTTGTTATGCACTTTAAAGTCCTACAAGGGTAGGCTTTTCCTTTTTGAAACTTGATATGCTATGCTTCTATATTTTACAATGTTTGTGGTAAAATGTGAAAATGCTCATAACTTTTAAGTCTTGACCCAACCTTTTTGATAATGCCAAAGGGGGAGAAGAATTGCATTGTTGCTTGTTGTTTAAAATTTATGCAGGAAATTTTTTTAATCTCAAAACATTGCTCATATTCTAAAAGAAAGGGGGAGCACATCCTTAGGGGGAGATTCCTTGGTGTTTAGAAACTTGGTGGAAATCATTGTTCAAAATAATGAGTTGTCATCATCAAAAAGGGGGAGAATGTGAAGGCATAGCTTCTTGGTAATTTTGATGAAGACAACATCTCTCAACAACTCACATGAGCAAAGATCAAAAAAGGATTGAGTTGAAGACTTGGAGTGAATATTTAAGTGAAGACTAAAATAATTTCAAATGGAGCATTTTCTTTCAAATGATCAAGCAACATAAATGGTATATCTTAAACTTTCTCTAATATAATATACAAGTGTTCAAAATATTCATCTAATAGTGTCTTGGTTCATCCATCATAATTTTGTGTCAATGCATTAAACTTTTTGCCAAGAACTTTTAATTTTTTCTTTTTTCAGCTTCAGTAACCGGTTACCCCAGGGTAAGTAACCGGTTACCACTGTTGTTTTTTTAAAAAATATTTACGTTGGGTATAAGTAACCGGTTACCCCAGGGTAAGTAACCGGTTACCACTGATAATTTTTGGCAAAAAGTCACTTTTATTCATCCAGAATTTTTTGATGCATTGTCTTGATCCATGGCATTCTTTCACTCATTATACCCCTTTAGAAAGGTGTGTGTAGCAATATAAATTCAACATTTTTTCAGATTTTATTTTTCACCTCCTTTTTGAAAACACTTTTTAAGAAACAATTTCTCACATATATTTTCATACTTTCTCAAGTGTTCACAATTGTCACTAAAGTATTCTTTGCACAAAAATTTCATACATTGCTAAGAATACATATCATTTGCATTGAACACTTGTATACTATATTGAGATTGTCTACAAGGAGAAGATCAATCAATTGATTGATATACAACATAGAAATCATTTTTCATACACTTCAAAAATTCTAAATTATTTCTAAAGTCACACTTTGTTTTAGGATTGTTAAGACAAAGTTGTGGAGTTGTATTACTTGTGTTTCAAGGGTTAGTTGGAAACAAGTGTGTTCATTTAGAGAGGATTGTTCTCTACTTGAACTTAAGAAAAATCCAAGAGGATTGTTCTTGGTGGTTTAGTGGCTTAAGACTAGGAGTGTCTTGTACAAGTCCAAAACATAGTAAAATTCTCTTTCGAGTCGAAGGAGGAGTGGAGTACTCTCGGATTGTGAGGGGAACCACTATACATCGCCGTGTCCTTTCTACTTTTAGCACTTTATTTTTCGCATCTAACCTTAAGCAGAAAAATAAACCAAAACCGGTAAAAAATTGAAGAATTTGTTAACAACCTAATTCACCCCCCCTCTTAGGTGCTCTCTTAAAACTACACGCAACATTGGTGTTGCTAAAGGGCATTATGTGTGGGTTGAAAAGGGTACTAAATATCAAGGACCCAAAGCAATTTGGGTACCTAACAATACTTGACTTTGTTTTGTAGGTATGCTTGAAAACAACTTCTACGCAATGGTATCTCGATAGTGGTTGTTCAAAGCATATGACGAGCGATATCAACAAATTTTCAAGTTTAACACTTAAGGCCAAAGGATATGTTACTTACGGTGATGATAACAAAGGAAGAATTCTTGGAGTTGGAACCATTGGAGCATCTCCTCATACAATCATTGAAGATGTCCTTTATATGGAAGGCCTTAAACACAACCTTCTTAGCATAAGTCAATTGTGTGACAAAGGGTTCTGAATCAACTTCACAAAGGAGGAATGCTTAATAGAACACGAAGTCACTCATGAACTCTTGCTAAAAGGTAAACGATTTAATAACATTTTTATGATTTCTTTTGATGACTCTCTCTTGAAAGTGAAGTGCTTAATGGCAAACAACAACGAGGCATGGCTTTGGCATAAGAGGATTGCTCACATTCACATGGAGCATTTGAACAAATTATTAAAGCATGATCTAGTTGTTGGTCTTCTGAGGATAAAGTTTATCAAGGATAAGTGTTGTGACGCATGTCAAAAGGGGAAGCAAACCAAAACATCTTTCAAGACGAAGAAAGTGATATCTACTTCAAGACCACTACAATTGTTACATATGGATCTTTTTGGTCCATCAAGAACAAAAAGCTTCGGAGGTAACGTTTTTGCCTTAGTTATTGTTGATGATTTCTTTAGATACACTTGGACTTTGTTTTTAGTGCAGAAAAGTGATGCCTTTAAAGCATTCAAGAAGTATGCCAAGCAAATTCAAAATGAGAAGTCACTCTCAATTGTTTCCATAAGAAGCGACCGTGGTGGCGAATTTCAAAATTCATCATTTGAAGATTTTTGTGAAGAACATGGAATCTCTCACAATTTCTCCGCACCAAGGACTCCTCAACAAAATGGTGTCGTAGAAAGGAAGAATAGGGCATTAGTGGAACTTGCAAGGACAATGCTTAGCAACTCAAATCTTCCTAAATATTTTTGGGCGGATGCGGTTAGCACGGCTTGCTTTGTAAGTAACCGTGTCAATATTCGACCTATTCTCAAGAAGACCCCATATAAGTTGTTCAAGGGAAAGAAACTCAACATATCCTTCTTCCACATATTCGGATGCAAATGCTTCGTCCTCAACAACGGCAAGGACAACCTTGGTAAGTTTGATGAGAAATCTGATGAAGGTATATTTTTTATCTATTCTCTATCAAGTAAAGCTTTTAGAATTTTCAATAAACGAACTCTTACTATTGAAGAATCTATACATGTTTCGTTTGATGAGACTAACCCCTCGAAAGAGGATAATATTATTGTGGATGATGATGATGATGATGTAGTAGATCTATCACAACAACAAAAGGAGATATCAAAAGAACAAGCAATATCACAAGAAGATGACTCACCAACCATTGAAGAACATCAATATCTTCCAAAAGAATGGAGAACTCATAGAGATCACCCGATAGATAAAGTGATTGGTGATATTAGCCAAGGCGTTGCAACTCGACTCAATCTCAAGGATGCTTGTCTCAACATGGCGTTCGTGTCTCAAATTGAACCAACAAAAATCGATGAAGCCTTAGGCGATGATCAATGGATAATAGTGTAACACCCCAAATTTTCCCTCTTCTTTTTTAAGCATCATATCACATCATATTCATCATGAACATATCACATTCTTAGCATCCTAGCATGGAAAGATGAGGCATAACATTCTTATGACCTAGCATTAGGCATATGATCATCTGTGGAGGCTTTGAAGCATCACAGGCTATGACAAGGGGCCCAATGGATTTGTTCAAGTCCTATGAGGGGTCTATATTTCATTCACAAGTTCAAGTTCATTTACAAAAGCTCAAAAGATGGGAAGATCATCAGGGAATTCAAGCTAGGGCAAAGCTCCTATACAATGATCCCAAATTAGAGTTTGAGTTTCAGGCAGGGAAACTTTGTGACTTTGGCCATTTCATTTGGGCAAAGTCTCTCATATGACAAGAGGATCCTAAGGATGAAATTTGGTGAGAAAATTCCTCAGGGAAGTCAGTTATTTCATCAGAAGTTCAAGATGCAACTTTTTCTCCTGTACAAGGAAATCCTGATTAGGGTTTTGGGTTAGACACTCATATCTTCTGAATTTTGACCATTTCTTGAGGTAAAAGGCTTTTATTTAGTCTGCATAGCTTATGTATGAAGTTTGAGGCAAAAATTCACTAAAGAAGTCAAGACTTGGTGCAGTTGCTTGGAGGGGAAGCAAGAAAGTCAATTGCGTAGTCAGAAAAGTCAACATGACAATTTCAGAGTTTTTAGTCAGGATTATCTTCTTTTTTTTTGAGGTCATATTATGTCAAGGAGTATTTCATTTGAGCTTAAATGTCAAAAAGTCAGGAGTATGCAAAAAGTTACTAAATTTGGAAGTTTCCATTTTTAGAAATTATTTGTCCTTAAACTTCAGGCTATTATTTCATGTGCGAAAAAGCTCCGAATGATTTTCTGGTAAACACGAAAGTTGTAGAGCATGATTTTCCCTTTCCAAAAGGTCGTAGAACACCCTCATAGCATTTATAGAACTCAAGTTATGATTTTTTTGAAGTTTGGAATATTTTTAGGGGTTTTGTGAACCACTTGTCATATTGCCATTGGTTTATTTTCTCTTATTTTTATTCATGTGTCACATTCTATTGTTACTATACAAATTACATGTCCATTTTATTTTTTCATGTGGCCTCACGTGTGTGAAAAAGCTATTGGTCATTATCATCTTGTTGTTTTATTAATAAAAAAGAGAAAAGAAGAAAATTGTAGGAAGGTGATACAAGAAGGTTGTTTAATAGAAGTATAGCTGAGGCATGTGGGAGGTATCAAAAAAATCAGTAAAAAGAAAAATGGCACATATGACGTGCACCTTTCTCATTGGGTGGGGGGTCATGCGTTTCTTATCATTCTCACGTTTGTGGCTAAGAGAAAAAAGAAGATCAGCAAAAGGCATCACCTCACCACACGCCACTTTTGTGATTCACTCCACTCACAGATTCCCCAATCACACACGCACACTGCATGCCTGGAGGAGAAATGCTACATGTGAAAAGTCTTACTATGCGCCTTCACTTAACAAACGGTCCACGCCTTTGAACTCTTCATCATCACTCCATTAACCATTGTGATAACGACAACATATCACCACTCGCATGTGCACTACCTTACCCGAATATAATGAGAAAAGAAAAAAAGTTTCACACGGGATTTGTTCTGTTGGTGGTGAAGAGCAACAAAACGGGTGACCTAATACCAACTAGTGCATCAGCTCTTGGATATAAAAGCTTGGTCACGATTTTGAGGCAAGAGGAGATCATTTCATCACGCATAAAGTCCTCTCTTTCTCTCTTGTTGGGCACACTTTTTCTTCATTTTTCAAACAAACTCAGTTCTGAGTTTGTTTCTTTTCATCTCTAAATCATCTTCAACGTCTTCCAGCTACTCTTATCATCACCATCTCCATTATTTTGAGTATAGTGGATTCAGCTTGTGCACATTTTAAGGTTCAACAATCACCTTAGGATTCTCTGTTTTACTCAGTCTCAAAGCTACAAGCCTTTATTTGGCTTAAAGAAGCTCAAGGAAGGTTGTTCTATCTCTGGCTTTCTCATATTCAGCAAGAAAAGCTCAGTCACAGGTTTGAATTCCATCTTGTTTTTCTCTATTTTTGGACCTGTTTTAGCTTTATACATGTTCTAAATGCTTAACCTAGCTTAGTTGAAGTATTATGAGGCTATGTGATGCATTTTATTTAGATTTGCAACTTTGATGTCTAAACTTGTTGGTTTCGTTCCTCTGTGGATTTTCAATGTCTGTAAGAACTAATGGCGTGTTGGTTTTCCTCTTGCTTCGAAGATCATTTTCGGTTTTTATACTTTGTGATTTCGTTGAGAAATTGAGGAGTTGTGTTGATTCAAAGTTTGAGAATTTCATTTGGTAGTCTCTGTTTTTGGTCTTGCTGCGTTTGTTGATGATGTTCATGGATGGAGGTTAGTGATGATGATGTGGCAGCGCCTGATTGGTGCGGTTTCTTTGCTTTTTATTATTTTTATTTCATTTAAGTGAGGAGCGTGACCGATTGAGGGGCAGGTTACATGATTTTTTGTTATTTCATTTTAATAATTAAAACATAACACTTAATTAATTTCTAATCCTGGTTAATTAGTGGGTTAAGTGAGATTTTCGTTTGGGCCTAGGGCCATCTGCTATGCGCACCCCCCTGTTGGGCCCAGGTGGTATTTTGAACTGGATACCTTTTCTTTTCGCACCCCAGCTTCCTTTTTTCTTTCTTATTTCTTTTTTTGTTTTCACTTTGGATTTTAATTTTTAAATATAGTTTTAAGTTTCAAAAAATTCTAAAATAATTCATGAGTGATTGTTTGAGTTTTCTTTAATTTTTAATATTTTTATTTTTCATTTATTTTATTTTGACACGTGTAAATTAATTCTCCCATTTAATTAATTCATTTTTATTCCTTTTATAAGCATGTTGTCTTGTCCATTTTCCATATTGATCCTCATTTGGAATTTTTGATTGGTTCTTTTTGCTCTGGATCCATAATAGAGTGTACTTCATGTGTGATTTTTGTTATGATTTTTAGAAGCTTGTTCATTTGGTTTTGGTCATTAACTTTTGAGTGAAGTTTCTTAACCCTAATTGATGTTTGAGCCCTCATTTGACTTGTATAGCTTCTGAATTTCTTCCTATCCTTTTGGAATGTTGTTATATCATGAGTGAAGATCTCTTGTCCAAGGTTGTGGAATTTTTGGATGCATATTTGATTTGATTTGAATTTTTGCTCTTAACTTGTCCCATTTTGTCTCTTTTTGATCATAAGTCCTCTCTTTAGCTTAGAAGGGCACTTGTGCCAACTTCTTCATCTTGTTTAGGGTCTCTTTAGGGCATTGGTACCTCTTTGATCTTGGGTTGGGGCTTTTTGTTTTGGAAATCTCGTGATTTGTTTTCCTTTGAAGTTCTTCCATTCTTATGTACATACACCTCACTTCCTTTGCTTCTTTCTTCCCTTAATGTGATTGCTTGACCATATGTATCTCTTCTCTTCACCTCTCATACTCTTTAGACATTTTTCTAACTTAATTAGGGTTCTGATCTTGGTGCCTTGAGTTTGCAATTTGTCTATTTTGCTTTGCATCTTCTCAAGTTTGCTTTGTTTTGTTATGTGATTCAGGTTGCCTCATGTTGACTTGTATACTTCTTTTCTCATTCTTATGACTTGCATTTTCATTGAGAATTTGTGTGTATGACTTCACTTCTGTTTGTATGATGTTGGTATGGCATTATGTTCATTTTGTTTTACTTGTATGCTTTTGTCACTAACCATTTCAGGGGCTATGGTAAGTGAGAGATGTGGATGTGATTCCCACATCTCCAAATCTCATCTTTTCTCTTCTTATTCTTATTTGTACTAACCTTGTGGTTGTTGGGATTAGGCCTTACTGTAATACCTCAAAATTTGCCCTCTCATTTCCTCAACATTTTGCATATCATTTTGCATATATGGATTCATAAAATAACCAAAAACATTGCATCATATATAGCATAGCCGAGGCGTGGGTATGTGATCAATGATCGGAGCAACCGAAAGTTATGAAGAGGCTACCGAAGGGCCACAAAGCTTCTCAACCTTGTGCAAAGGGTTCACAATATCCCACAAGTCTTCACTTGAAGCCACAAGTCATGGAAAGTTTTGGTTTGATTGAAGGAGGCAAGCAGTGCAATACTTCTTGAGGGAAAAGAGCCGAATTAGGGTTTCATTTCTACAGGGCTTCTACATAAGTTTTTGAGTCGAAGTGGATTTCTTTGACTTATATATGATGTCAAGTGCCTAGGGTTCAAATCTCGTTCACAAATTCATTTTGGAAGGGGTTCGACTGGCCAGACGACGAAAAATCGAGGAATTGGAGAAAAGGCAATCGGGCTAGGTAAAAAGGGTCGACTCCGGACTTTTAAGATCGAGATCGTGAAATTAGGGTTACAATGATCCTATGGTTCAAGCTTGGTCAAGAAATGATGGAGGAATCATAAAAAAACCAAAGAAAAATCATTTGAAAAGTAGTTGGTTTTGCATTTCCCTCCACCTTTCCTTCCACTTTCTTTCCACACTTCCTTTCATTCTTTCCATCTCATTTTTCCACTCCAATTCCACTCCATTTCCCTTGGAAACTTCCACCATCTTCTAGAGTGTTCCAAGGAATATTCCAAGGAATATTCCAAGGAATATTCCCTTTTCCAACCCTAACCCTAACTAACTTCCAAACCTAATTTTGGATCCCAAACCTAATTTTTGGGCCCCAAACCCAAACCTAGCTCCTAGCCTAATCTCTATATAACCATTAATCACTTCCTTGAGAGAGGTTCCCACAATTCCAAAATTTTCACTTTTCTTCCATAATCACTTTTTCTCTCTCACTTTTCCTCCATTTTCCCTCCTTTCACCAAAGCTTCTTTGAATAAGCTCTTCAAGTTTCACATTGAAACTTGAAGATCTTGAAGCTTAAGCCTCCAACCTCCATTAATTGTGGATCGTAGAAGAAGAAGCTAGTGATTTTGTTGAAGATTTCGGCTTATCGGAAGTGTGTAAAGATTCAAGCATCAAGAACGCATTTATTTTGCGGTTTCTCGGTTTTCGGTTTTCTCTTCGATTCAAGCTCCGATTATTGCAACAATTACCGAAGCACTCCTCCGCTTCGTAGGTTGGTGATCTTAATCACTTCTTCTTTAAGTTATTCTCTTCATCTCGCCACTTTTGGCATTCTTTAATTGCTTTTTTCGCTTTGCTTGAATTTGTTCCGTTTCGATTATGTTTACTTGTGATTTGTGATTTTTGTTGATTTAAAAGTTTAAGGTGTTAATAGATGTAGGTGCTACCATGTGTAAATAAGCTCCAATTGAGTAGAAATTTGTGTTAGCATGATTAAGTGGGGGTTAGGATTGTTTAGAAGGAAGATTGTGGCCAAAAGCACTTTTTTCAAAAGCATTTTTCACTTTTTGTTCAGTGTTAACCGGTTAACGCATATGGTTAACCGGTTAACGCATGCGTTTTTGGCCAGAATGCTGTATTTTAGGCCCGTTAACGGGTTAACCTATATGGTTAACCGGTTAACGCTGTTCATTTTTGGATTTTTAGCCTATTTTCTTGCTCAATATTGCTTCCTAGTGCCTCTAATGTTCATGTATGTTTAGGTAGTGATTTTAGGGAATTTTTGGGTCCATTTCCAGTAGCCAATTTATTTTTTTCGAGTCGTTTCGACATGATTCCATTTACTTTTCTATGTTTTGTGTTAAAGGTGCAAATGTGATATAAGTGATTCTTGATGTTGTTTGCTACACTTTAATCATTTGTTTCACATGTTAATTGCTTGCTTAAATCCAACATATGCTTCATGATTATTGTCATTGCTTGCTTGATTGATAAAGTGATTAAATACCATGTTGATTTTTTGCCAAAAGTGATTAAATGCTTCACATGTTCATGCATGTTTCTTGTGCTTAATTGACCATATCTTAACATGAGTTCAATTCTGATTTTATGCCATGCATGTGTAACAATTGATGCTTGTAGTGATACTTGTTCAATCTCATGATAAAATGCTCATGTGTGCAACATGAAAAAAGTATGTTTGTTCTTGATTGATCATTGTCATTTTTAATCAAATAAATGATGTAAATAAATTCACATGTTTGAGTTCATTTTGTGATGCATGTAGATTCATGTCAAGTGACATTAATGTGTTGTTTATCATTCACTTTGTGCACATAAATAAAAATAATCAAATTTGGATTTGGCATTTCATAGCTGTTTTTGTATATAGCTGCTGTAAAATTTGTTTGTTGTGTGCATGATGTATTTGACTTTTTACACCTACTTTTTCATGTTGCATGCTGGCTGTAAAAAGCTGGTGGGTGTTAGGCTTAGTTTCATAGCTATTTGTGTATTAGGGGCTGTAATAGGTGCTGTATTTTTGTCCTAGCTTTTTTCTAGTTCCTTTAGGATTAAAATAGAGTCTAGTTTAGGTCTAAGGTTCCTTAGAATTTAATTAGGATTTAATTAATGTGTGTTTGCCTTATTCTTTTTAATAAAAATGTGCATTAACACTTGTTTTGTAGTGGGGAAGATTGAGGTAAGTTTACTCCACTATTATCCTTTATTTTTTATGCATTTCTTTTAGGCTTTTTAATTCATTTTTTTCCTTCCATGTTTGTGATTGGTAGGAGTCCCCATTGTTAGGACCAACTTATCTTCCTTAGGAAGTAAGTTGCATCTTTTTTTTTTTTCTTTTCCTTTTTCCATTAGGAATAGAAAACCTCACTAACCACTAGGATCACTTTGTAAATACATAATACATTAGGATTGAGTCTTAGTCTCTTAGATTTTTCCTTTTATCAACTTGAGTCATTCTCTTTCTCATCTCAAAAGAAAAGCAATAAAACACTTAATAAAAACCGAACAATCTTGTACGACACGAGACTTTGTTGCGGAGTGTTTATACGCGTCCTGTTTCGGGGCGAGGTGTAAATACTTCCCGCGATGGATAGGTCTTAGTACAAGACCGTTCACAAACAAATTCAAAAACACTTCTTTTAAAAAGACCAAAACAAACAATAACCGACTATCCTGCGGAATTTCTCTTCTCATCTCATTCACTCACATCGCGAACTCGCGGCGACTTGTCTCGCATGCAAGACGGTTAACGCACTCGTACCAGACGAGCCTGCAACACCTGAGCATAGGCACACGCAGTTCCAGCTGTAAAAAACACAAACAAATAGTTCCCGCCTAGGTTAGGCGAACTACGTCGACTCTGATCCTCATTATCCCGATGAGGTACGTAGGCAGCGGGGTAGGGCCCGTTCGAGCACACTCTTTATTTTCCCTACATTTTCCCCATTCTTTCTTTTTGTTCTCTTTCAGTTCCTTTTTCATTCCTCACTTCAATTCCAGTTATCGGTTTTATTCAGCAGCAACTTTATTTCTCACCCTTTGAACAAAGCAAGCAAGCGTGGATCCCGTCGGGTACGGCGGACGGATTGGGGTGCTAATACCTTCTCAATTCGTAACCGACTCCCGAACCCCGATCTTTGGTTCGCAAGGCCTCGTCCTTTTCCTTCTTCCTCAGGTTTGTGCAACATTACCTTTCCCATTCTTCGGGATAAAAATGTCTGGCTGGCGACTCTACCTTTTCCGCGCCACTTTCGCGTTTGTACTAGGATGAAAATCCCGGGAGCGACAGCTGGCGACTCTGCTGGGGATTAACCTGATTCTTCCGGTTTCCCTTGTAGAGTCAATCCTAGCGCCTGTTTGGTTTTGTTCTTTGGGTGTATATGTGTTTGTTGCTGAGTGCTTTAGTTTAGCTTTACTGTTTTATTTACAGTTTTATTTACAGCTTTATTTTATCGCATTTATTTACCGCTTTCAGTATTTTATTTTCCATGCATCATATTATACTGGACTGTCTGGCTGTGCTGGTTTTCATTTTTTCTGTGGGTTGGGAGTTACTGTGAGATAAGCCAAATACCCGGCTTGAGTGCACCATAGGATTAGCGTGGACAGACATTGTACTCTTATGGTATCTCACCATGATGGGTGGCGATGTGTTCCACACCCAGATTGCGACCGTCTTGGAACTATTCTGTGTGGGGATTACCTCACTTCAGGGTACGACCTTGATAGTTATGTGCATCTGGTGACCGATCTTCGAGGACCTTAATGGAAACATCCCTCTCCAGTGATGACAGTGGCAGACCACATTTGTTGGCAAACCCACTCGCATCCGAGGGTCCATTGGGAACTCGCATAGGATGGCCTGGTTCTCTCATAGGAATTCAGTTAAAGCAAACTGTTCGTATGACGATAGTATTGTACCCTTCGGGATGAATGTACTATTGTTTCTCGATTCAGTGCTTGAAGCTGGAAACTTGTGAGGGATGCTTGTTTTCCGGACTCAACTGAGACCTCCCTGCGTAGTATATAATACCAAACCGATTCCCTGATTTGGTCATGAGCCATTTCTCGGAGATGGTGAACGTATTATTGCTACTCGGCTTTGAGAGTCCGTGATGTTGACCCGAGTAGCACACCCGTGAGATTGGGAGGGGTTTACAGGTTTGCAGGAACCCTGGTACCTTCAGCATACCCACTTTGCCTTTGGTTCAGTTTTTGTGATCTGGATTTCTGTTCTTAAGTTATGGACCCCGGATCAGAGGGATGATTATTGTGATATCTGGATTTTGAGACTGTGCACCGACACCTGATTATATGATTGGCACATCACAGACACTTCACTGATCACATGCCTTGCCTTGCATAAACATCATATCATCATTAATCATTTGTGTTTCTTTTATTCTCAGGGTTTGCATTATTCCCGGTTCCTGGTCATATCTTTGCTTCAGAATGGAAGACGTCAGAAAGAAGAATATTTTCTACAAGTTTTTTGATACCAAAGTGGACTTGCTCAAGCAGATGGTGTCTCTCATTACCCCGGGTCATTTGGATTTCTTCAAACAGCAGTATGGTGATATTTTGGATATGGTTTTCAGCTTGGATAGTTCACAGAAGAGTGCCATTCATACTTTGCTACAGTACTATGATCCTAGACTCCGATGTTTCACATTTCCGGATTTCCAGCTAGGTCCGTTGCTAGAAGAGTATGTTGAGATTCTAAGACTACTGATTCAGGATCAGATTCCGTTCAATTCAGATATGACAAGACCAACTCACACCGACATTGCTAAGGCTCTTTATTTGAGCCCATCAGAAGTATCTGCTAATCTGGTTTCCACCAAGGCCGGGGTGCTTGGTTTTCCCTTAGAGTTTCTGGTCGGAAAAGCTGAAGAGTGTGCCGTGGAAAAGCAGTGGGATTCAGTTTGCGCTGTCTTGGCATTATCTGTGTACGGGATAGTTTTGTTTGCTGATATGGACAAGTTTGTGGACATAAATGCAATTCATTTGTTTGTGTTGAAGAATCCGATACCTACTCTCCTAGGTGACTTGTATTATTCGGTGCACTATAGGAATGAGAAGAGACGAGGTGGCTTGGTTAGATGTTGTGCTCAGTTGTTCTACACTTGGTTTATGAGGCACATCCCTATTGTTGGAGTGTTTAGGGATCCCAATGTAATATGGTCGCAGAAGCTCAACACGTTGACTGCCAAAGACATCAGATGGTTCACTTTGAGGTTAAAAGGGAAAGAGCTCATCTCCAGTTGCGGAAAGTATCCTAATGTTCCCCTCTTAGGAGTAGCAGGTTGCATTAACTACAACCCCATACTCTTGAGAAGACAATTAGGGTACGCTTTGAAGAATGTTCCCAAGGATTCAGAGTTGGATCAGACTTTCTATTTTCCTATGAAGGATAATCTCTCATTGGTGCGGGAGGCTACAGGTGCTTGGAAAACGGTTATTAAGAAGGGTATAGATCGTTTGGGCAGGAGCAACAATCAAATGTTTCCCGAGTTTGAAGCGTGGGTAAGAGAAAAAGCTCAAGTGACTCTAATCCCTTTCTCTGCACCGTTACCACCACCTACTACGGTGCCTTTGGAAGAATATCAAAAGTTAGAAGCTTTGGTTAAGCAACTGAGGGTTGAAAATCAAGAGGCTCTTAATTCTTGTCAAGCGCTGATGATCCAAAACCGTCAATTGAAAGATAGAGCTGAGCAAGCCGAGGAGATAGTCCGTCTTAAGCAGAAGGGTTTTGAAGATAGAGAGCTCTACTTCCGAAAGAAAGGTTTAGCTGAGACTCATATGACGGCCCAGCGCCGAAGAGAGAAGAAGGATCTTAGTGAAGCCAATGAAGCTGTTACTTTATGGCAGGAGAAATGGGACGAGAATCTGAAGAAACAAAAGGAGTTAGACGCCAAGCACAAACAGGAAGTCAAAAGTCTTCAGGATTCTTTAGATGGGCAGAAAGAACTTCTCAGGAAAGCTTATTATCAAGAGGAGGATCGTATCCGGCGCGTAACAGAAAGCCAGCGGGCGTTGAAGGAAGCTCAAAAGGAGATTGAAGACTTGAAGTTGAAAGCTGATGTGAAAAGGTCGAAGGCCAAATCAAGTCAAAGCAAGGAGAATGAAGCAGCATTTCTACAGCAGATCGAGGAGTTACACGCTTCTTCTGATACGAGGGACCTCCTCATTCAGAAGCTCATCCAGGAGCCCGGTCATCCAGATGTGGTTCAGCTGTTCCAGAGCGTCAAATGCCTTAGCTGGAGATTGAAAGATATAGAGTTCCCTAGTGTGTAATTTCATATTGTTGTACTTGGATTACCCACAGGCTTGTTGTGGGATTCCTTATATGTGATGTACTTTTGTTATTGTGATTGGCACCCTTCAGGGACTTTTGTATTTTCAGACTCCAGTTTATATGATTGATTTGTTCCGGATTTCTTGTTTGTTATTTGCACAGACACGGGGTAATGAGCACCAATTCTTCACAGCCGTCATTATGTCTGAATATCATTTGGGTCTTCTTCCCAATCCTTATCTTCTTAATGCCAGGACCGGACACAGTAAAATACTCGGGAATAAAAGGAACACATTGCATTGCATACACATCATTTGCATTTTGTCTTTGTCTTTGCAGGTTTCTTCGGGATGTCTAATTTATCTGTGTTCATCAGGCAAAGATTGCGAGGGCCGCCAAGACCCGGTACATTCGACAGAATATTCCTCATCGGTACGCAACACGCAGTAATCAAAGAACAGCAATGGACGCCATGCAGACAGAACTCAGCGATGTCCGTACCAAGATGGCAGAATTTGTGACTCTAATGCAGGGGATGGCCCAGGGGCAGCAGGAGCTGAGAAATGCAATTCAAGGGTTAACTCCTCCTAACACTAATGCTCAGGAAACTACTTCCGGTGGACTAGGGGCTCCTCCCAACACTAACAACGGTACAGGTGGACCTCATGTTCCAGATCCAGCTATGGCTACGTATGTTCCTGTGCAGGACAGGCAGGAAGACCAATTCCAGTACTTCAACAATGATATGGGTTTCGGCGGTGACGGAAATCTCAACGACTTCTTGGTGCTTGCAGAGAAGGTCAAGGCCTTAGAGTGCAAGGATACTTTGGGAATTGACGTGTCAGATATGGGTTTAGTACCTGGGGTGGTCATTCCACACAAGTTCAGGCCACCAGCATTTGATAAATACAACGGCAACTCTTGCCCGAAAACTCACCTACAGGCTTTCTACAGGAAGATTGCGGCTCACACGCGAGATGAGAAACTATGGATGTACTATTTCCAGGATAGCCTTTCTGGAGGATCCTTGGAGTGGTACATGAAGTTGGAAAGAAGTTCTATCAGAAGCTGGAAGGATTTGGGAGAGGCCTTCCTCAGACAATATCAATACAACATTGACATGGCACCCAGCCGTACTCAGCTCCAAAGCTTGACACAGAGGAGTTCGGAGAGCTTCAAAGATTATGCACAGAGGTGGCGTGAGGTGGCCGCCCGAGTGCAACCACCTTTACTGGAAAGAGAGATGGTTGATCTTTTCCTGAATACCCTCCCAGGGCATTTCATGGAAAGGTTGGCCGGTTGTTCCTCAAGTGGTTTTTCGGACATTATTCTGACTGGAGAAAGAATTGAAAGCTGGCTCAAGCAGGGGAAAATTCAAAATGGAAGCGCTTCAGCGTCTGGTATCAAGAAACCCTTTGTGAAAAGGAGGGAAGGAGAAACAGGAGCAGTATACGCGCAGAGGGGAATGATGCACCAAGATATTATCAGCAAGTGGCCCCCGTCACTATTTCAACTCCTTCAGTTCAACAGCGGGTCCAACCTCCGCAGCCGCAACGCTCGCAGGGGTATCAGCCAAGACCCCCTCGTCCGTACTACCCTCAGAAGCCGAGGGATAGACATTTTGAAGCTCCACCAATGTCTTACTCCCAACTGTTGAAGAATCTCCTGCAGCTTCAAATGATTCAGCTCCGTACCTTGCAACCTCCGAGGCCAGGCCAAATTCCTGAAGGTTATGATTTGGATGCTAGATGCGAGTTTCATTCTGGAGCTCCCGGCCATAGTACTGAGAATTGCAAAGCGTTGAAGCATGTTGTGCAGGACTTGTTGGATTCCAAAGCGATCAATTTCGCTCCCTCTCCTAATGTGCTGGAAAATCCCATGCCTCATCACAGGGGCACGGTTGGTGCAATTGGTGAAGGGGAGAAATTGAATCTGGTGGATGATGTAGATGACTTGAAGACTTCATTGGTTGCTATCAAGATTTGTTTGTTAAAGAAAGGTATTTTCCCCGGATGCGAGGATGATTGTCTAGAATGTACAGAAGCTACCAACGGTTGCAGGAGATTGAAGGCCGGAATTCAAGGTATGATTGATGAAGGAGTGCTGCAATTTGACAAGATCGTGAAAGAAGGTGAAGTATCTACAGTGACTATCTTTTATGATCCATCCCAAGCTCCTTCGCGTGCCAGAGTGGCGCCAATAACTATTACCACTGCTGGACCCATAATGTACCAAAGTGACAGAGCTGTTCCTTGGCATTACGGTGGTGAAGTGTATTACAATGGTCAGAGGCAAGAATTGGCCACGACTAGTATAACCCCAGCTCAAGTAGAGAATGTTGGAGTAGGGGGTTTTACTCGAAGTGGAAGACTGTTTGCGCCTGAAGCATTGAGAAACAATGTGATACCACCTAGGGATACTGCCGAAGCCCAAGCAAGAGCCAGAGGGAAGCAACCTGTAGTTGTCAATGATCCAACTCCATCGGCTGATCCAGATCTCACCTTTGATAAGGAAGCGGAAGAATTCCTGAGGATCATCAAGAAGAGTGACTATAAGATTGTAGATCACTTGCAGCAGACGCCATCAAAGATCTCCATCTTATCATTGCTCATGTGTTCGGATTCTCACAGGAAGGCCCTTTTAAATATTCTGAACAAGGCATACGTGCCTCAGGATATTTCTGTGAATCAGTTAGAAACGGTGGTGTCCAGCGTTAATGCCAGTCATGGATTGGGTTTCACAGACTTGGACTTAACTTCTGATGGGCGTGCTCACAATCGGGCATTGCATATTTCTTTGGAATGCAAAGGTGCGGTGCTCTCCCATGTGCTGGTGGATACTGGTTCATCTTTGAACGTCCTGCCTAAGAAGGCATTGATGAAGCTGGACTATGATGGAGTGGTGTTAAAGCCCAGTGATTTAGTAGTCCGAGCATTTGATGGATCAAGAAGATCGGTATTTGGAGAGGTGGAGTTACCTATCAAGGTAGGTCCACAAGTCTTCAATACCACGTTTTACGTGATGGATATCCAGCCGGCATATAGTTGTTTACTTGGAAGGCCCTGGATTCACTCGGCAGGAGCGGTTTCTTCTACACTTCATCAGAAATTAAAGTTTGTCTGGGAAGGTCAAGTTGTGACAGTCAGCGGGGAAGAGGATATCTTCGTCAGTCATCTAGCCTCATTCAAATATGTGGAGATGGATGGCGAAATAGTCGAGACCCCTTGTCAAGCTTTTGAGCCTGTGAAGTCCGAGCAAGCATCTGCAGTAGCAATTTCTCCTGAAGAACCGAAGAAGGTGGCTTCCATAGCTTCCTATAAACAAGCGCGCGAATTGGTAGAATCCGGGATCCGAGAAGGCTGGGGGAGCCCGGTAGAAGTGCCAGAGAAGAAGGACATGTTCGGGATTGGTTATCACCCTGGAGGATCTTCGTCTGAAACAGGTGCAAAAGGTTGTCAAAGCCCGGTCACTTTCACAAGTGCGGGAATGGTAAACTACGAGAACATCAGTGCTGTACAGGATGACATCGTCGATAGTGATTGTGACTTAGATGAATGGATCAGGCCTGCCGCTCCAGGAACTCAACTTAGCAACTGGACATCGGAAAGGCTTATTTCGGTCACTTCCTTCGAAGAGTAATAATGTCTTGTTTCTATTTTTCCTGTACTAAAGCACTATGTCTTACCCCGGGGCATAGTGTCTCTTTGTAAGGGTTCATTTGTTCATTAACGCAATCATTAATAAAACTGACGTTTCACATTCATTTCATGTTGTTCTCTGTCCTTCGTTTTTTACTTTTGTTTTTCAAAAAAGAAAGAAAAGTTTTAAAAATGGCAATGTTTCCCATTTTCTCAAGTTGTTGCTAAAGCCTTGCATGAATCATCATTCATGCAGGTGCTCGTCACCGGATCTTATCAATGACGACCCTGTTATGGCTAAGTATGACTTCGACAATCCGATTTATCAAGCCGATGAGGAAGGTGAAGAGGATTGTGATTTACCCGAAGAATTGGCCAGACTGCTCAAACAGGAGGAGAAGATGATTCAGCCGCATGAGGAAGATGTTGAAGTGATAAACCTGGGTACTGAAGAGGACAAGAAAGAAGTCAAGATCGGAGCTGCATTAGAAGAATCTGTCAAGACTCGTTTGATGGCTATGCTTCGAGAATACGTTGACGTCTTCGCATGGTCCTACCAAGATATGCCTGGTTTAGACACTGACATTGTGGTACACAAGCTACCTCTCAGAGAAGGTTGTCCTCCGGTGAAGCAGAAGTTGAGGCGCACACGTCCAGACATGGCAATCAAAATAAAAGAAGAAGTGCAAAAACAGTTTGATGCTGGCTTCTTGGCCGTGACTAGTTATCCTCCATGGGTTGCTAACATCGTGCCGGTTCCTAAAAAAGATGGCAAAGTCAGAATGTGTGTGGATTACAGGGATTTGAATAGGGCTAGCCCCAAAGATGATTTCCCTCTACCTCACATAGATGTACTTGTCGATAATACTTCTCAGTTTTCCGTGTTCTCTTTCATGGACGGATTCTCAGGCTATAATCAAATCAAGATGGCTCCTGAGGATATGGAAAAGACAACTTTCATCACTCCTTGGGGCACCTTTTGTTACAAGGTCATGCCGTTTGGTTTAAAGAATGCAGGAGCTACCTACCAACGGGCAATGGTGACGTTGTTTCACGACATGATCCATCATGAAATTGAGGTTTATGTTGATGACATGATAGCAAAGTCCCAGACGGAAGAAGAACACTTGGTCAATCTAGCAAAATTATTTGACAGGCTTCGAAAGTTCAGACTGAGGTTAAATCCGAATAAATGCACCTTCGGGGTTCGTTCTGGCAAGTTGCTCGGCTTCATTGTTAGTGAACGAGGAATTGAGGTTGACCCGGCCAAAGTGAAAGCAATCCAGGAAATGCCTGAGCCGAAGACTGAAAAGCAAGTGCGTGGCTTCTTGGGGAGACTAAACTACATTGCACGGTTTATTTCTCACCTAACGGCCACGTGCGAGCCCATCTTCAAGCTTCTGAGGAAGAATCAGGCCATTAAATGGAATGAAGACTGTCAGCGAGCCTTTGACCGAATCAAAGAGTACCTGTTGGAACCACCAATTCTTATGCCTCCAGTGCCAGGGAGACATCTGATTATGTATCTCACTGTGCTGGAAGGATCGATGGGATGTGTACTGGGTCAGCAGGACGAGTCTGGTCGAAAAGAGCATGCCATTTATTACCTTAGCAAAAAGTTTACCGATTGTGAGACACGATACTCACTACTCGAGAAAACTTGCTGCGCTTTGGCATGGGCTGCTCGCCGACTAAGACAGTACATGCTGACTCACACTACTCTCCTAATTTCCAAGATGGATCCTGTAAAATACATCTTTGAGAAGCCGGCTTTGACAGGAAGAGTGGCCCGTTGGCAAATGATACTCACGGAGTATGACATACAATACACTTCACAAAAAGCTATCAAGGGGAGTGTGTTGTCAGAATACTTGGCCCAGCAGCCGATTGATGATTATCAACCCATGAGGTTTGAGTTTCCGGATGAGGACATCATGTTCCTCAAGTCGAAAGACCATGAAGAACCACTTCCGGAGGAGGGGCCTGACCCTGAATCCAGATGGAAGTTGATGTTTGACGGAGCTGTAAACATGAATGGGAGTGGAGTAGGTGCTGTTATTATCTCACCAGAAGGAGTCCACACACCTCTTGCTGCTCGGTTGACCTTCGAGTGTACTAATAACGAAGCAGAGTATGAAGCCTGCATCATGGGGATCGAAGAGGCAATAGACTTGCGAGTCAAGAACCTTGAGATCTTCGGAGATTCTGCTTTGGTAGTAAATCAAGTCAATGGCAAATGGCTAGTTCATCAAGCTCGTTTGATTCCTTACCGAGACTATGTCAGGAGGCTGTTAACCTTCTTTACCAAAGTAAAGCTGAGCTATGTTCCTAGGGACGAAAACCAGTTTGCCGATGCTCTCGCAACCCTATCATCCATGATTAAAGTATGCCGAGAAAATTTCGTGCCTCGAATTTCGATCTCTCGTCTAGAAAGACCGGCTTATGTCTTCGCAGTTGGTAATGGTGAAGATGACAAGCCTTGGTACCACGACATCAAACAATTCCTGAAAGCTCAAGAATACCCGGCTGGGGCATCCAGTAAAGATAAGAAAACTCTTAGAAGACTGGCGGGAGGTTTCTTCTTGAATCAGGATGGTGTGTTGTACAAACGGAACTTTGACATGGTGCTGCTTAGATGTGTAGACAGACACGAGGCAGACCTGTTAATGCAGGAGGTTCATGAAGGCTCCTTTGGTACCCATGCTGGAGGTCATGCCATGGCCAAGAAATTATTGAGGTCGGGATACTATTGGATTACCATGGAATCTGATTGTTGTACATATTCCCGCAAATGCCATAAGTGTCAAATTTATGCCGACAAGGTCCATGTGCCTCCGAATCCGTTGAGTGTCATGTCTTCACCGTGGCCATTCGCTATGTGGGGCATCGATATGATTGGAAAGATTGAGCCAACAGCTTCTAATGGACATCGCTTCATCCTGGTTGCTATTGATTATTTCACGAAGTGGGTTGAAGCAGCTTCTTACACCAATGTCACCAAACAAGTGGTTGCTCGGTTTATTAAGCGGGACATCATCTGCCGGTATGGAGTCCCTGAAAGGATCATTACTGATAATGGTTCTAATCTCAACAACAAGATGATGGCTGACTTGTGTCGAGACTTCAAAATAGAACACCACAACTCTTCTCCATATCGTCCGAAGATGAATGGCGCCGTCGAGGCGGCTAATAAGAACATTAAAAAGATTGTTCAGAAGATGGTTGTAACATACAAAGATTGGCACGAGATGTTGCCATTCGCGTTGCACGGGTACAGAACCTCAGTACGCACTTCAACTGGGGCAACTCCATTCTCATTGGTGTACGGTATGGAGGCAATCCTACCAATTGAAGTAGAAATTCCCTCATTGAGGCTGATGATGGACATCAAGCTAGATGAAGCTGAATGGCTCCGATCCAGATATAATCAATTGAGCCTCATTGAAGAGAAGCGTCTAGCAGCTGTGTGCCATGGACAGTTGTATCAGCGACGAATGAAGCAAGCTTTTGACAAGAAGGTGCGACCACAGAGGTACATGCCAGGAGATTTAGTGCTGAAAAGGATTCTTCCTCCTCTCAACGATCACAGGGGCAAGTGGACACCCAACTATGAAGGCCCGTTCGTGGTTAAAAAGGTTTTCTCAGGCGGAGCCTTAATGCTGACAACCATGGACGGAGAAGACTTTCCATCCCCTGTCAACGCAGACGCAGTAAGAAAATACTTCGTGTAAAAAGGACCCGCTGGATAAAAACAGAATTAAGATCCAGGCAAAAATGGGCATCCCGGCGAGCCAAAAATAGAATAAAAGGCTCGGGCAAAAGTTAGGGAAATATCGAAAAAATGTACACCCGCTGAGTTGAAAAGCCACATCGGACAACTCAGGCAAAAAAGGGTATCCCGGTGGATTGAAAACCTGAAAGCGCGATCCACGCAAAAGAGGGATTAACACGAACGACTGCGATCTGCGAGATCCATGACATACCTACAGTGGAGGCTATACTAAGGGTTGAAGATCAGTTCACTTACTTTTTCTCAAGAGACAGAAGAGCGGAGCGTCTTGAAGACATACGAGTCATAACCGGGTTGATACTTGATGAGATTCATTTTTCACATTGCCAATAGGGTAGTTTGTTTTTCTTTTAGTTGTTCCCTCATTCCAGGGAACCGCTTCCTTTGTATTGCCTATTCAGGGCCACCTTTCAAAATCAATAAAAATTCAACTTCAGTCAATTGACCATTTTAGCTTTTTGTTTTTACTTTTTCATCTGGCATTGATTGTTTGTGAAAACGTCTATCAAATGGTAACTTGCATTGTGTTATGAACATTTGAATGCTTTTCTAACTCGTGCAGGAGAATAGAAACATTTAATTCAACTCTAAAAGGGTGTTGAGATACCTAGACAATGATTCATGCTATGAGCCTGGGGCAAGCAGGTCCCAAATTAATTCTCTATGTTGCAGGTACTATCGATTGTGTTCATGCAGGTACAGGTACTGGTGTTGCTAACAGAGCTAAAAGATCACTATCCAGGATGGGCATTCCCATTTGTTTGAGCAGAAACAAATGTCTCCCAGGGTGTTTCCAATCATCCCCAGCCATGTGCAAGTTGAAATGTCCCCCAGCAAGGCAGCAGAAGGTTGGTGCCATCCCCGAGCAGAAGTTTCCCTTCAGACAGGGGCAATTCTCAGTAGTACAAGGAGTTCTTTCCTCCCCAGCAAGGTGTTTCCTCAACAGTGTCATGCCTTTGGTTCTCCGCCAAGTCAGGAGGTCCTCACTTCCTCACCAGAGTTCAAGAAGAGTCCATCTCCAGCAGGGTCTTGGCATTCCAATCTCAAAGTCCAATTTATTTTTGGCAGTGGCGGCTGTTCAAAGCCGGTGAATTATTAACAATTTTCCCCGCAGAGTTGTTTCCTCCTCACCAGGATGAACCAGATCAATGCAGTGATCATTATTCCTCCCCAGTCAAGCTATTTGGGATGCCTGCAGCCTCCTTTCCGGGAGATCCTTTGCATTTGCATATGCATAATCATCATTACATTTGCATCCTCCAAAGCGTAGCATTTCCATCATCATGGAGCATTACGCCATAAATTCAAACATATGCATGCCAGCATGGGCCAGTTTTGAGGTATATTATGTACGACTTATAACATATTCTCAACCTGGAGTACTCCGCACAGAGGATACCAATATAATTTTTCAGACATCCTTGTCTTTTTCAAGTCAATGTTTGTCACTTATTCCGCATCTTGTTTGGTACAACAGTCGCGTCGCAGGTTCCCGTTTTGTATAACGGTCCTGTTTGCTTGGGCTCTCGTTTATGTACAACGATCCCGTTCCATCTTGTCCTATTTTCTCTGTGTTTGGTTATCAGTCGAGGCTGGTATACCTTTGCGTCTCCATTCGAGGATGGTTTCGTGTTAGATCTGAGGATCTTTTGGATTGTCATTCGAGGGTGGCATTCTTTTCTTCAAGTCCTTCCGAGGTTGGTCTTGTTGTTTGTGGCTATTATTCGAGGATAGTAGTTCACTTTTTGAGCTTATTGATCGAGGTTAGTTTGTCTTTTTTGCAAAGTCTGTCTGAGGTCAGCTTTGTTGTTTTGGTTATCAGTCGAGGCTGGTATACCTTTGCGTCTCCATTCGAGGATGGTTTCGTGTTAGATCTGAGGATCGTTTGGATTGTCATTCGAGGATGGCATTCTTTTCTTCAAGTCCTTCCGAGGTTGGTCTTGTTGTTTGTGGCTATTATTCGAGGATAGTAGTTCACTTTTTGAGCTTATTGATCGAGGTCAGTTTGTCTCTTTTGCAAAGTCTGTCTGAGGTCAGCTTTGTGTTTGGTTATCAGTCGAGGCTGGTATACCTTTGCGTCTCCATTCGAGGATGGTTTCGTGTTAGATCTGAGGATCTTTTGATTTGTCATTCGAGGATGGCATTTCTTTTCTTCAAGTCCTTCCGAGGTTGGTCTTGTTGTTGTGGCTATTATTCGAGGATAGTAGTTCACTTTTTGAGCTTATTGATCGAGGTCAGTTTGTCTCTTTTGCAAAGTCTGTCTGAGGTCAGCTTTGTGTTTGGTTATCAGTCGAGGCTGGTATACCTTTGCGTCTCCATTCGAGGATGGTTTCGTGTTAGATCCGAGGATCTTTTGATTTGTCATTCGAGGATGGCATTTCTTTTCTTCAAGTCCTTCCGAGGTAGGTCTTGTTGTTGTGGCTATTATTCGAGGATAGTAGTTCACTTTTTGAGCTTATTGATCGAGGTCAGTTTGTCTCTTTTGCAAAGTCTGTCTGAGGTCAGCTTTGTGTTTGGTTACCGCCTGCGGCCGGTATACCTTTGCGTCTCCATTCGAGGATGGTTTCGTGTTAGATCCGAGGATCTTTTGATTTGTCATTCGAGGATGGCATTTCTTTTCTTCAAGTCCTTCTGCGGTTGGTCTTGTTTTTGTTTTGTGTGGCTATTATTCGAGGATAGTAGTTCACTTTTTGAGCTTATTGATCGAGGTCAGTTTGTCTCTTTTGCAAAGTCTGTCTGAGGTCAGCTTTGTGTTTGGTTATCAGTCAAGGCTGGTATACCTTGCGTCTCCATTCGAGGATGGTTTCGTGTTAGACCCGAGGATCTTTTGATTTGTCATTCGAGGATGGCATGTCTTTTCTTCAAGTCCTTCCGAGGTTGGTCTTGTTGTTGTGGCTATTATTCGAGGATAGTAGTTCACTTTTTGAGCTTATTGATCGAGGTCAGTTTGTCTCGTTTGCAAAGTCTGTCTGAGGTCAGCTTTGTGTTTGGTTATCAGTCAAGGCTGGTATACCTTGCGTCTCCATTCGAGGATGGTTTCGTGTTAGATCCGAGGATCTTTTGATTTGTCATTCGAGGATGGCATGTCTTTTCTTCAAGTCCTTCCGAGGTTGGTCTTGTTGTTGTGGCTATTATTCGAGGATAGTAGTTCACTTTTTGAGCTTATTGATCGAGGTCAGTTTGTCTCTTTTGCAAAGTCTGTCTGAGGTCAGCTTTGTGTTTGGTTATCAGTCGAGGCTGGTATACCTTGCGTCTCCATTCGAGGATGGTTTCGTGTTAGATCCGAGGATCTTTTGATTTGTCATTCGAGGATGGCATGTCTTTTCTTCAAGTCCTTCCGAGGTTGGTCTTGTTGTTGTGGCTATTATTCGAGGATAGTAGTTCACTTTTTGAGCTTATTGATTGAGGTCAGTTTGTCTCTTTTGCAAAGTCTGTCTGAGGTCAGCTTTGTGTTTGGTTATCAGTCGAGGCTGGTATACCTTTGCGTCTCCATTCGAGGATGGTTTCGTGTTAGATCCGAGGATCTTTTGGATTGTCATTCGAGGATGGCATTCTTTTCTTCAAGTCCTTCTGCGGTTGGTCTTGTTTTTGTTTTGTGTGGCTATTATTCGAGGATAGTAGTCACTTTTTGAGCTTATTGATCGAGGTCAGTTTGTCTCTTTTGCAAAGTCTGTCCGAGGTCAGTCTTTGTTGTTGATGGTTATCGCCTGCGGCCGATATACCATTGTGTTTCTATTCAAGGAGGGTTTTAGTACTGGATCCGAGGATCCCGTGTGAGTGGTCATTCGAGGATGGCATTCTTCCCAGCATATTTCCACCTGTTTCTATTTTTCCGCTACCTATTCGGAGGTCAAAATCAGAAAATACATAAATAAATAAATGGGCAGATGGCATTTCCATTACCCTCGGTGTGCAAATTTTCAGGTTTTATTCGAGTATTCAATCACTCCATACCTTGAACGTCTAAAAGTTGTTGCAATCATCCGTTCAGGTCTGCAGTTGATTGAATAGGGGCAGCTGTAATACCTCAAAATTTGCCCTCTCATTTCCTCAACATTTTGCATATCATTTTGCATATATGGATTCATAAAATAACCAAAAACATTGCATCATATATAGCATAGCCGAGGCGTGGGTATGTGATCAATGATCGGAGCAACCGAAAGTTATGAAGAGGCTACCGAAGGGCCACAAAGCTTCTCAACCTTGTGCAAAGGGTTCACAATATCCCACAAGTCTTCACTTGAAGCCACAAGTCATGGAAAGTTTTGGTTTGATTGAAGGAGGCAAGCAGTGCAATACTTCTTGAGGGAAAAGAGCCGAATTAGGGTTTCATTTCTACAGGGCTTCTACATAAGTTTTTGAGTCGAAGTGGATTTCTTTGACTTATATATGATGTCAAGTGCCTAGGGTTCAAATCTCGTTCACAAATTCATTTTGGAAGGGGTTCGACTGGCCAGACGACGAAAAATCGAGGAATTGGAGAAAAGGCAATCGGGCTAGGTAAAAAGGGTCGACTCCGGACTTTTAAGATCGAGATCGTGAAATTAGGGTTACAATGATCCTATGGTTCAAGCTTGGTCAAGAAATGATGGAGGAATCATAAAAAAACCAAAGAAAAATCATTTGAAAAGTAGTTGGTTTTGCATTTCCCTCCACCTTTCCTTCCACTTTCTTTCCACACTTCCTTTCATTCTTTCCATCTCATTTTTCCACTCCAATTCCACTCCATTTCCCTTGGAAACTTCCACCATCTTCTAGAGTGTTCCAAGGAATATTCCAAGGAATATTCCAAGGAATATTCCCTTTTCCAACCCTAACCCTAACTAACTTCCAAACCTAATTTTGGATCCCAAACCTAATTTTTGGGCCCCAAACCCAAACCTAGCTCCTAGCCTAATCTCTATATAACCATTAATCACTTCCTTGAGAGAGGTTCCCACAATTCCAAAATTTTCACTTTTCTTCCATAATCACTTTTTCTCTCTCACTTTTCCTCCATTTTCCCTCCTTTCACCAAAGCTTCTTTGAATAAGCTCTTCAAGTTTCACATTGAAACTTGAAGATCTTGAAGCTTAAGCCTCCAACCTCCATTAATTGTGGATCGTAGAAGAAGAAGCTAGTGATTTTGTTGAAGATTTCGGCTTATCGGAAGTGTGTAAAGATTCAAGCATCAAGAACGCATTTATTTTGCGGTTTCTCGGTTTTCGGTTTTCTCTTCGATTCAAGCTCCGATTATTGCAACAATTACCGAAGCACTCCTCCGCTTCGTAGGTTGGTGATCTTAATCACTTCTTCTTTAAGTTATTCTCTTCATCTCGCCACTTTTGGCATTCTTTAATTGCTTTTTTCGCTTTGCTTGAATTTGTTCCGTTTCGATTATGTTTACTTGTGATTTGTGATTTTTGTTGATTTAAAAGTTTAAGGTGTTAATAGATGTAGGTGCTACCATGTGTAAATAAGCTCCAATTGAGTAGAAATTTGTGTTAGCATGATTAAGTGGGGGTTAGGATTGTTTAGAAGGAAGATTGTGGCCAAAAGCACTTTTTTCAAAAGCATTTTTCACTTTTTGTTCAGTGTTAACCGGTTAACGCATATGGTTAACCGGTTAACGCATGCGTTTTTGGCCAGAATGCTGTATTTTAGGCCCGTTAACGGGTTAACCTATATGGTTAACCGGTTAACGCTGTTCATTTTTGGATTTTTAGCCTATTTTCTTGCTCAATATTGCTTCCTAGTGCCTCTAATGTTCATGTATGTTTAGGTAGTGATTTTAGGGAATTTTTGGGTCCATTTCCAGTAGCCAATTTATTTTTTTCGAGTCGTTTCGACATGATTCCATTTACTTTTCTATGTTTTGTGTTAAAGGTGCAAATGTGATATAAGTGATTCTTGATGTTGTTTGCTACACTTTAATCATTTGTTTCACATGTTAATTGCTTGCTTAAATCCAACATATGCTTCATGATTATTGTCATTGCTTGCTTGATTGATAAAGTGATTAAATACCATGTTGATTTTTTGCCAAAAGTGATTAAATGCTTCACATGTTCATGCATGTTTCTTGTGCTTAATTGACCATATCTTAACATGAGTTCAATTCTGATTTTATGCCATGCATGTGTAACAATTGATGCTTGTAGTGATACTTGTTCAATCTCATGATAAAATGCTCATGTGTGCAACATGAAAAAAGTATGTTTGTTCTTGATTGATCATTGTCATTTTTAATCAAATAAATGATGTAAATAAATTCACATGTTTGAGTTCATTTTGTGATGCATGTAGATTCATGTCAAGTGACATTAATGTGTTGTTTATCATTCACTTTGTGCACATAAATAAAAATAATCAAATTTGGATTTGGCATTTCATAGCTGTTTTTGTATATAGCTGCTGTAAAATTTGTTTGTTGTGTGCATGATGTATTTGACTTTTTACACCTACTTTTTCATGTTGCATGCTGGCTGTAAAAAGCTGGTGGGTGTTAGGCTTAGTTTCATAGCTATTTGTGTATTAGGGGCTGTAATAGGTGCTGTATTTTTGTCCTAGCTTTTTTCTAGTTCCTTTAGGATTAAAATAGAGTCTAGTTTAGGTCTAAGGTGCCTTAGAATTTAATTAGGATTTAATTAATGTGTGTTTGCCTTATTCTTTTTAATAAAAATGTGCATTAACACTTGTTTTGTAGTGGGGAAGATTGAGGTAAGTTTACTCCACTATTATCCTTTATTTTTTATGCATTTCTTTTAGGCTTTTTAATTCATTTTTTTCCTTCCATGTTTGTGATTGGTAGGAGTCCCCATTGTTAGGACCAACTTATCTTCCTTAGGAAGTAAGTTGCATCTTTTTTTTTTCTTTTCCTTTTTCCATTAGGAATAGAAAACCTCACTAACCACTAGGATCACTTTGTAAATACATAATACATTAGGATTGAGTCTTAGTCTCTTAGATTTTTCCTTTTATCAACTTGAGTCATTCTCTTTCTCATCTCAAAAGAAAAGCAATAAAACACTTAATAAAAACCGAACAATCTTGTACGACACGAGACTTTGTTGCGGAGTGTTTATACGCGTCCTGTTTCGGGGCGAGGTGTAAATACTTCCCGCGATGGATAGGTCTTAGTACAAGACCGTTCACAAACAAATTCAAAAACACTTCTTTTAAAAAGACCAAAACAAACAATAACCGACTATCCTGCGGAATTTCTCTTCTCATCTCATTCACTCACATCGCGAACTCGCGGCGACTTGTCTCGCATGCAAGACGGTTAACGCACTCGTACCAGACGAGCCTGCAACACCTGAGCATAGGCACACGCAGTTCCAGCTGTAAAAAACACAAACAAATAGTTCCCGCCTAGGTTAGGCGAACTACGTCGACTCTGATCCTCATTATCCCGATGAGGTACGTAGGCAGCGGGGTAGGGCCCGTTCGAGCACACTCTTTATTTTCCCTACATTTTCCCCATTCTTTCTTTTTGTTCTCTTTCAGTTCCTTTTTCATTCCTCACTTCAATTCCAGTTATCGGTTTTATTCAGCAGCAACTTTATTTCTCACCCTTTGAACAAAGCAAGCAAGCGTGGATCCCGTCGGGTACGGCGGACGGATTGGGGTGCTAATACCTTCTCAATTCGTAACCGACTCCCGAACCCCGATCTTTGGTTCGCAAGGCCTCGTCCTTTTCCTTCTTCCTCAGGTTTGTGCAACATTACCTTTCCCATTCTTCGGGATAAAAATGTCTGGCTGGCGACTCTACCTTTTCCGCGCCACTTTCGCGTTTGTACTAGGATGAAAATCCCGGGAGCGACACTTACCTCTCCTCCTCCTCTTCTTCTTCTTCTCCTTCTTTTCGTTCCTTCTTCTTCATTAGGATAGGATTTAAACCTCACTAACCTAGGAATACCATGCATGACAACATTTAGGATTCTTAGTCCCCCATTAGACTTTTACCTTTGAGATCCTTTTGGTGCTCTCTCTTCTCATCTTCAAACTTAACTTTAAGTCACTTTAATAAATGACGAGTCTTCGCATGTGACACGAGACTTTGCTATGAGATACTTGCACGCGTTCCGTTTCGCGGCGAGGTGTAGGATATCCCTCGTGGTGGATAGGTCTTAGCATGAGATTATCTCACAAAGAAAAGCATAAAAAACACTTCTTAACCAAAAATCACAAAAACACTTAATAAATGTCAGTAGGTCAGTGTGTCTGAGCCTTCACTTGTGGGACTAGATTTGGGGATTACCTCTATAGATAGGTGTGCCTCTTGCGCATTCCATTTCGGGATGATGTGAGACGTACACATCCCATCTAATGGTTCAGTTTATGCCAGTTAGCCAACAATTGTCATGATGGATGTTATTTCCCAAGAATTTGATTCAAATCCATAAGGTATTTAATTTACAAAATGGACTTATGATCAATATTAATTTCATTCATCTCAAAATAGGTTGGAATTTGGCTTAAGAGCAATCCATAGAAGTTTCTTTTCATTCAAGGCATAAAGTTGGATATACGAGAAATGTTTTTAAAGAACAAAAATGTGTTCATTGGAGTTCACAATTAGTACGATTGAGAAATATAAATCGTTCTTGTTTTGTGTTCATTAGAAGGTACAATTTGTGTGAGCTACAAATATAAGTCCCAACTAAGTTGGAATTTGAAAGTCATGGGTGAGTCAAATACAAAGACAAGTATTATCATTAGAGATATTGTTCTAGTATCATTGAAGATCCTTGAATATAAGGAACTGTTTCGCATGATCTGGAAAATCTTGTACCATTTTGTTCGAGATACTGCCCTAAATATTCCCAAAGAGCCTTTATGGTAAGGTACTGCTTTGATGAGCTAGGAAATCTCATTGTTCGAGATACTGCTTTGCCATTCTCCGAAGAACCTTAATCGAAAAGGTACTGCTTCGCAAGACCCGAAGAATCTCATGTTCGGTAAAGATGATGTCCTAGTGACACTGAAGATTCTTGAATGTAAAGAAACTGCTTCGCATGATCTAGAAAATCTTGCAGTATTTATTCGAGATATTGTTCTAACGTCCACAAAGAGCCTTCATTGGTAATGTACTGCTTTGATGGACTAAAAAAGCTCATGCTTGTTAAGACGTTTTGTTCTAGAGTCATTGAAAAGCCTTGACCAAAGGGAACTGCTTCGCATGATCTAGAAAATATCATGCCATTGTTTGAGATATTTCTCTAAGTATCACCGGAGGGCCTTGAGTGTGAGGAGCTGCTTTGTTGGATTAGAGAACATCATTGATTAAGATATTGATTTGGGCATTCTCCGAAGAGCCTTTATTGTTAAGGAATTGCTTCGCATGACCCGAGGAATCACCCATTTTGTTAAGATCTCGTCCCCGAAGAAACCCTAATTCATAAGGGACTGCCTTATACGTTTTTTAAAAAAATGTATTCATCAAGTTGGGATACTGCTTTGTTAGTACGAAGAATCTCATACATTTTGTGCAATTTTCTAATCTTATCCTTATATCCCTTTCAGTGGTGTCGCATTTTCTCTCTTGTTGGACAAATTTCGGGATCTTTTTATATCTACTCAATTGTTACCCTAATAAGATTGAGCTCCATGCAACAGTTCACTTCTTCGGGCTCAAGGCAATTAGATAGGGGCATCTGTCATACCCCGAATTTGTCCTACCCATCTAATGGTTCAGTTTATGCCAATTAGCCAACAATTGTCAAGATGGATGTTATTTCCCAAGAATTTGATTCAAAGCCATAAGGTATTTAATTTACAAAATGGACTTATGATCAATATTAATTTCATTCATCTCAAAAGAGGTTGGAATTTGGCTTAAGAGCAATCCATAGAAGTTTATTTTCATTCAAGGCATAAAGTTGGATATACGAGAAATGTTTTTAAAGAACAAAAATGTGTTCATTGGAGTTCACAATTAGTACGATTGAGAAATATAAATCGTTCTTGTTTTGTGTTCATTAGAAGGTACAATTTGTGTGAGCTACAAATATAAGTCCCAACTAAGTTGGAATTTGAAAGTCATGGGTGAGTCAAATACAAAGACAAGTATTCTCATTAGGCACACATTTGATGCAAGGATTGAGATTATAAGTTCACAATGAGAAGGATAAAGGAGGACATGGGAGTTCTTTTACCCGAGTCTAAATCATGCAAGCCGCAAAAATACATGTTCACAAAGTATTCATTTCATTATTAAATTCAAGTGGCAAGGCCAAATTTGATGTCAAAAATGCAATTACAAAAATGATGAAGCTCCATTGAGTAAATTAAAAAGTTACAAGATATGAGTTTGCTTTGAGAATTACATGAGCTACAAAGTTTAGAAAGATTCAATTTGATCTAAGAGATAAGTTCAAGAAATACAAAAAAAAGTTCTAGCTAGTCTTAAAACCAAGTCAATATGTTATTTGAATTACAAGATTACAAAACTAGGATAAGCTCTTAGGTCATTATCATGTGCCCAAGGTCATCCTCTTCATAAAGGCCTCCTTCCTTGTTACATCCCAGGAGCAGCTCTTCAAACAGACGAGATGGCCGTTCCTCTGCTAACCAAGAAGATTATCAAGAAATGTGGAAAGAGGTTCATCAGGCCTCAAAGTGACAGGAGAATACGTGTCAAGGAAAACAGGCGCAGGCCAAAGGGTATTGATTCCCGTGTTAGGAGAAAGTTCAAAGGAGTTACTTTAATGCCAAGCATTGGTTATGGTTCAGACAAGAAGACCCGCCACTATCTGCCTAACGGTTTCAAGAAGTTCCTTGTCCATAATGTCAAGGATTTAGAACTTTTGAGGATGCACAACAGGACATACTGTGCTGAGATTGCACACAACGTGTCAACAAAGAAGATCAGAACAACTGTTACCCTCCATAGGCCTAAGACTTTGTCGAAGGAAAGGAACCCAAAGTACCCTCGCATTAGTGCTACACCAAGGAATAAGCTGGATCATTATCAGATTCTGAAGTTTCCATTCACTACTTGAATCTGCAATAAAGAAGATTGAAGACAACAACACTTTGGTTTTCATTTGTTGACTTGTGTGCTAACAAAGAGAAAAGCAAGATGCTGCAAAAGAAAAACAATATCAAGAGTTACTTGAAGACAAAGGAAGATCCTAAGTTGGGAAGTTTAGGAAAGAGCTTACCGTCCATAACTTTTCATCAAGAAGCTCTTTCATCACAGCCTGAAACATCACATTATGTTTAGCAAGGACAACAAGCAATATGGTTCATTCAAACATGAATAAAAATTCAGAGTGAACATACTAACAGAGCTTTTACGTGGCATACATCAAAACCTCCATGTAATCATTGAATACTCGGGACGTCCGGTGGAAATCATTAGTTGATTATTAACCTGCAACACTCAAGAGTCAAGAATATGATGGTACATGAGATGAGACAGTATAAGCCATACAGAGAAGAACTTTAAAATGAGTTGCAAGTTTCATTACCACAAGAGTTTTTGTAGTTTACATCTTGTAAAAAAACTCTTAACACCTAACAAAGTGTGCAGGGTTATGGTACTAGTGATGAGGATTGGCTACCATCGCCAATACAAACCAATACAAAAGAAAAAAGGGAGGCCCGTCACAAGATCAAAGATGGTGTTTGACCTGGAAACCAAATAAGGACACCCAAATTTCAATGGCAGTTTGAATTTAAGAAGAGAAATTTTGTGGAATAGCAACAACAAAGATTGGCATCGATGAAGAAGTTACCTTCAAGACATGACATCAAAACAATTTCTGATAAGTCACCAGCATCACAAGTCCTCTTTTGTGTAAGCTTCATATGACAGGACCTACCCCAATCACTCTTTGTGCCATTGTCCTCAACCTGCAAAAGCCATTACACAAAGAATGAGAAATGCACAAATCTCAAATACATCCTACCTAAGTTCAGGAAATTTGTTACCACAAGGAATTGATTTTGTTTATCATTGTGACAAGAATATTGCATCAAAACTCGTGCCAAACTGATCTTTTCCTTTCACAGAAACTTCTACAAGTTTTAAGATACCTACGGAATACGAAAACTGAGTTAGTATTCATTTCAACTATCTCATGAACAAGTATCACCAAACTGCCTAAGCTCTGACCTGCCAAGTATCCAACTCTTAACACCAGGTCTCCATATCCATTCCAATGCAAATGTCTCGTGTCGTAAGCGCGCACATGAAATAAAATGAAACGTATGGTCATCATATTATACAAGTAAAGTAATGAGAATTCAGAAGCAAAATCATCAAATATGGACACTCTAAATACACAGCAACTAAAACAAATCAGAGCAAGCAATGGAAACTTACAGCAGTAAAAATCACATTTTTTCACAGTGGTCAAAATTTCAACAAAACCAGGGGTCCACATCCTTTCTAGAAAGATGTCCAGCTCATTACAGATAAATCAAAAGAATTAAGTCACTATCACATTGGGTCCCCACACAAATCCTACATGATCAGGCACGTACAAACCTATTTCTAACAGAAATATTCTCTCCAAGGACACCTCAGCTCAACTCACACGCATCACTCAAGCCTTACATAATTTTCATTTCAATCTCACACGTACCAATCATCTAAAGATTCCTTTATAAAATCTTCCAATCATTGGCAATCATAAGATGAACACACATAAACCCTAGCGGCTAAGCAGAAACGGGAGAAGAATAATCCGAAAACCTTATTCACCTAAAGCTCATAATTGAAGCCTTATTGAGTCTCACATTGAAACTCAAAACGGTTTGAGTTTAGCTTCACCTACTCATCAATACCATAACAAGCAAGGCAATAAACAAAAAAAAACATTCGCGGAAGAGAAGCAAGAATGGCGTAACAGAAGAAGAAGATGAGGTTTTCATACACATCGAAGTTTGAAGGAGAAGAGGATTAGAGGCTGAGAAAAAAGACGCTTACCGGGGATTTTTCGTTCGTCATCGGAGAAGACGTTCGCCGGAATAACCCCAGTCAGGTAACTATCGCTATTTCTTCTTCTTCTATTTGTTGAAATCTTTGTGTTCTTTGGTGAACCCCTCGTTGCTTGATTTCTCTCCCTACCCGATAGATGAAGGTTCTCTAGGGTTTCGAATTTTGTTGTTTTAACTGAGGATTTGACGAAATCTGAATTTAGATTCGAGCTTGTTTGGTTTTGATTAGCTGAGATAGGAGGATAACCTGGGGTTTTAGTCGGAGAAGAGGGATGGAGGCGCCGACGGCCTCCTTCTTCTCCAGCGAGGTTTTGTTTTTTCGATAAACATGAGAGAGAGATATTTGTGAGTGAGCGAAGGTCTGAAGAGTTAATTTTTTTAGTTTGTTTCAGATTCCCTTGTTTTTCTTCATGTTGTCGTAATGTTGTTGTTAGTCCACCACACCGGTGACACGGATGTCCCTGGTGACACCTGTCACCGGTCATTTGTCCAGTTCACCGCACCTGTCTTCATATTACCTCACCATGTAATGCATTTTCAGACCCTTAGATTGGGAGCCTTTATTGACTCCAATCATCATCAACGGTTTGGATAGAACCTGTGGTCACTTTAGTTGATCCGGGTTCTCTTTGGATCCCTCCTTTCGTGGGCCTTTTGTTCCTGGGCCCAGAATCCGATTTTCTCAGCCCACCCCTTATTTTCATAATCCAACACCAACCCATTTATTTTCTCTTTTATTTTATTTGATTTTTCTTTCATAAAAAAATTTCATAGAAACAAAAGTTTTTAATTAACTAATTTTATTAAATAATGTTTCTTAATCTAATTAATTAATTTATAAATTAATTTTATTAAGTAATTTTATTTAATTTAATTGGTTAGCAATTTCTCTTTGATATTCAAAGAAAAACTAAAAATTATTTTCTAATTTAGTTTTGTGCCAATTTTGATTTCTTTTTTCAATTTAATTTCTCTATTTGAATAAAAAAACAAAAATTCGTTAATTAATTATCTTAAATATTTTTATTTAATTCTATTAATTAATTCCTTAAGTAATCTAATTAAATATTTCTATTTAATTTGAGTAATTAATCTTTCACCTTTGTTCGATTTTACGTGTGTGGTATGAGTTTTGCATATGCTCGATTCCTCTTTGCTTGTGACTTGATATAATGCTTACTTGTGTGATTTACTTTTGCGTTTGGACGATAAAACTGCTAAGTAAAAACGAACGCACGCTAAGTTTAATCATTTTAAAAGATAAGTGAAACCTTTGGTCCAACGCCAAATAAATATCTATACGCACTTCACTTTATACACACACGTAAGTCGATCATTCCTCGATCACCATATGCACGTACTTTGCACCTTACACCTTTAGCAACATTTTCCAACTTAACGAATCAACGCATTGCGCTTGTTTTCCATAGCTAGTCTTTAGCTTAGTTCCTCAATCTTGCGAACCGAGCATCTCGTGTCTCGCTAACAAACCAACAGATAAATTCCCATTTCTGCATTCACCTTAAACTTCAAAAAAAACCGAAATGTTACTTTTAGACCCGAACCCTTGATCCAACATCAAGTGGTCTTAAGAAACAAAACACTTCAATAAATACGAGGAAAATTACATGCCACGAGCCTTAAGCGGTAGAAAGGAAGATAACGAGCTCTCGTTACTCGCTCCGATTATTTCGGCGCAAGACTCTCGTCTTGTTGGACGAAATAAACTATCCATAGTCTTTAGTGCAATTCGACTCCTAAACCCTTTCATCGAAGAAAGGTAATAAAATCAACAACTATCACCCTTATCTGGCCGAACAACGAAGCTCTGACTTTCCCCTTGCACAAGGGAATACGTAGGCACGAGGATCTCAATCCTTGTCGAGCCCCTAGGATCAATAAACCCCTTAGTTCAACAAGTAATCATAAGTATAGACATCCCTCAGCGTGTGACAACCTAGATGGTTCCCATCGAGTACGATGGATGTAGGAGGTGCTAATACCTTCCTCCTACATAACCGACTTCCGAACCCCGACAATGGTTTGCGATGAACTTGTTTCATCCCTTCTTGGTGGTTTTATCTATATTTACCATTTACCTATTCAGGAATAAATAAAATTAGGTGGCGACTCTCATGTCAGCCCAGCCGCGACCGTATTCGCGAGGATCGTATTTTTCGAGGTACGACAGGTTGGCCTGTTAAAGAAGATGGTGAAGTTGATCACACCCAATCATGTGGAGAGGTTCAGGAAGGCTTATGGGAGTATTCTGGATGTGGTGGTAGAGTTAGATCCTTCTGAGAGAAGTGTCATTCATACCCTGCTTCAATACTATGATCCTCAGCTTCGATGTTTCACTTTTCCTAATTTTCAGTTAGGTCCTTTGCTGGAGGAGTATGCTTTGATCTTGGGAGTTCCTGTTCGAGACCAGATTCCGTTCAATGCTGAAATGAGTAGACCTGCACCTGAGGCTATTGCAAAGCTCTTTATTTGAGCACTTCTGCTGTGAATTCTATGACTATCATTAAGGGAGGTGTATCTGGGTTTTCTTTAGAGGCTTTAGTAAAGAAGGTGGAAGAGTTGGCTGTTGAGGAGGAGTGGGATTCTGTCTGTGCTATCTTGGATCTTTCTATCTATGGCATTATTTTGTTTGCAGATATGGAGAAGTTCATAGACATGAATGCCATACATCTCTTCTTGCTGAAGAATCTTGTACCTACGCTGCTCGGAGATTTGTATTACTCGGTGCACTACAAGACTGAGAAGAAAAGGGGAGGTTTAGTTCGTTGTTGTGCTCCTTTATTTCATATGTGGTTCATGAGGCATCTACCTAGTACTGGAGTGTTTAGTGACCACACCATGGTATGGGCTCAGAAGCTGGAAAAGTTGCTTGCCAAGGATGTCAGGTGGATTACTCAGAGGCTTCAGGGTGCACGTTTCATCACTAGTTGTGGGAGCTATCTTAGTGTACCTTTATTGGGAGTGACTGGAGGGATCAACTACAACCCGATCTTGTTGAGAAGACAGTTGGGATATGCCTTGAGAGAGGTACCAGAAGAATTAAAGTTGACCCCTATTTTCTACTTCCCGGTAAAGGACAATATGTCTTTAGTGAGGAAAGTTGTTGGAGCTTGGAAGTGCATCAAGGGAGAAGGGATAGCTAGCTTTGGAAAGTGCAACAATCAGACCTTCCCGGAGTATGAGGCTTGGTTGAAAGACAGAGCCATAAAGGTATTGCTGCCATTCTCACCTCCAGCTGCTAAGTCTAATGATACTGTGTCTTTAGAAGAGTTCAAGAAGTTGGAAGCCCAGCTGCATGAAGTCAGGGTGGAGAACACTGAAATGGTTAGTTTGTATCATCTTGCCAACCGGGCCAAGAATGAGGCAGAAGAGAAATTGCTGAAGATGCAGACCACTTTGGAGGCCAAAGAGAAGGAGTTTGCTGGAAAGGAAGCCCACTTTCAAAGACTAGGTCTGATGAAGTCCAAAAGAGAAGCAGAACGAAAGAAGAATTTGAAGACTCTCAAGGAAGCTCGTCAGTCTATTGTCTGGTTGCAGGGACAAAGAGAGCAGGAGTTGAAGAAATATACAGAAAAATAAGAGTTTTTCGAAGTGCAAATGACTTTCAAGAAGGAAGAAGTGGAACAAGCCCACCAGATTCGAAGGGAGAAGACTCAGCAGTTAGCGGATAGTCAGCAAGCCTTAGAAGCAGCACTTAAAGAGATTGAAGACCTCAAGTTGATGGTTGGAGTCAAGAAAGCTAGGTCTGAGTTGGGACTTAGTGAGGGAGGTTCAGGGTCCTCAGGCAGTGGTCTTGCTTCTTAGTTTGTTTCCCTTATATTTGGATTACCTACAGACATTTTGTAGGAATCCTGGTTGTTTGTTTTTATTCTTAGAAACTTGTACCCTACGGGGAATTCTGTTATTTTTGCCTAATAGGCTGATTTGTGTTATGCAGTTTTTTCAGTTCACCATTTTTTTTTGTGCCTGCTGTTATGGTTTGAATGTGGTTTCCATGCGAAGGTTTCTGAAAGTCGAGGATCAATATCCATCTGGTTTTCTTTGCTAAATACTGAAACCGAGGCATGAATAACCTGGGATTGAAAACATAAACAACTGCATTGCATACATATCACTTGTTTTCTTGTTTTGCAGGTATGGCCACCAGTTCCTAATGTCTTTTCAATTTCAGGCACTATAGCTCCCAGGAAAGTTCGAGAATAGCCAGTCATACACAGATATCCCACAAGAGTTAACAGAGAAAGAGTCATGGATCAAATGCAGGCTGATTTAGCTAACTTGAGACTGAGGATGGACAATTTTATGACCCTTATGGCAGGAATGGGTCAGAATCAGGAACGTCTGCATGAGATGATAGAAAATAGTCAAGCCAGGAACAACGGTACTGCTGATGGAGGTAATCACAACGGTGCAGGCGCCCGTCAAGTTGAAATCCCTGTAACACATCCAGGGGTTACCATTATCAATGATGGACTGAACAATGTACAGATGGATGGTCAAGACGAACAGTTTACGTTGCTGGACGAAACTGAAGGCCAGGGGGCTGAAATGAACAGGAAATTTGAAGAGATGGCAGAATAGATCAAGGCTATTCAATCCCAGAACTCTTTGGGGTTCGACATTACCGACTTGGGCTTGGTTCCAGGGGTTAGAATCCCTTACAAGTTCAAGGTCCCGACTTTCGAGAAGTACAACGGCACAGCGTGTCCAAAGACTCATCTTCAGTCCTTTGTAGGAAGGATTGCTGCCCACACTGATGATGAAAAGCTATGGATGTACTATTTCCAGGACATCCTGGTTGGGGCCTCCTTGGAATGGTATATGAAGCTAAGTAGAGCCAACATTAAGAGCTAGAAGGACTTGGCAGAGGCTTTTGTGAGGCAATACCAGTACATTTTGGACATGGCTCCAAATCGCACTCAACTGCAAAACATGTCTCAAACTGCTAAGGAGGGGTTTAAAGAATATGCTCAAAGGTGGCGTCAGCTCGCTGCCAGAGTGAAACCACCACTGCTGGAGAATGAGATGGCTGATATGTTCATGGGGACATTGCAAGGTGCGTTTATTGAAAGATTGGCGTCTTGTTCGGCTACCAAGTTAAATGATATAGTAATTGCTGGAGAAAGGGTCGAGACTTTGTTAAAGATGGGAAAGATTCAGGATACGAGTGCAAGCCACTCTAGTGGAGTAAGAAAAGCTTTCAGCGGACCCCCGGGAAGAAGGGAAGGTGAAACCAATGTTGTGTTTGGCCGAGGACGGGGTCGAGGATATAGAAGGTCATATGAGCAAGTGGCAGCTGTCACAATCCCTGCCAATCCTGTGCAGCAGGTACAGCCTCAACAACAACAACAACAACAACCACAACGTAAAAACTATCAACAAAGACCTTATCAGCCAAGACAAGCTCGTCCGGCTAATAGGGTGCTTGAGGAAATTCCCATGACTTACACTGCATTGCTACCGAGATTGCTGGACCTGAATTTGATACAACTGAGGACTTTGGCACCACCACCACCTGGAGAGCTTCCAGTGGGGTACGATGTCAATGCTAGATGCGCTTTCCATTCAGGGGCACCCGGGCACTCAACTGAGAAGTGCAGGGCACTACAGCACAAAGTTCAAGATTTGATCGACTCCAAGGAAATTAACTTTGCACCACCGCCGAATGTTACTTCAAACCCTATTCCGAATCACAGAGGGGCTAGAATAAATGATGTTGAGGGTTGTGAGAAGTTAAGTCTGATTCTGAGCATAAACGAAGTGAAGACTCCGTTGTTGGTAGTGAAAGAGAGGCTATTGAAAGGACAAGTGTTTCCAGGATGCAGTTCTGATTGTGAGAAGTGTGTGAATTCAGTGAACGGTTGTGAAGACCTGAAGATGGGGTTGCAGAATCTGATTGATGAAGGGTCTTTGCAGTTTGACAAAGTTGATAATGAAGTTGATGATGTGTCCATTATAACCATATTTTATGATCCAGCTGAGATGCCTGCTAGAAGAGAACCTGTAACCATTTATGCTCATGAAGTTAGTCCTGTGACTATCACTGTGCCTGGGCCTGTTCCTTATACAGATGATAAACCCATCCCATGGCATTGCGGCTCAGATGTGTACGTGGAAGGACAGAAAGTGGAGAGTAAGTCTGTTTCTATTGATCCGACTGTAGTGAACGTCAGAGGGGTTGGAGGTTTTACGAGAAGTGGTCGTCTATTTGCTCCCCCAGTTCTGAGAGGAGATCCTGAGGCTTCGGCAAAGGCTAAAGGAAAGCAAACAGCGACTGAAGAAACAAAAACTCCTGCTGCTGGGCAGGGGACCTTTGAGAAAGAAGTAGAGGAATTTATGCGGATAATTAAAAAGAGTGATTATAAGGTGGTCGAACAATTGAACCAGACGCCGTCCAAGATCTCAATTTTGTCTCTGCTGATGTGTTCTCCAGCACATAGAGAAGCCTTGCTGAAAGTGTTGTAAATGGCGTATGTTCCTCAAGAAATAATTGTTAATCAACTGGAAGCCGTAGTGGGCAGTGTGAATGCAAGCCACGATCTGGGCTTTACAGATAGAGGCCTTACTTCAGAGGGCAGTAACCATAACAAAGCATTGCATATTACTATGGAGTGCAAGGGTGATGTTTTGTCGCATGTCCTGGTTGACACAGGCTCTTCTCTTAATGTACTTCCGAAGAAAGAATTAATGAAGCTCAATGTTGATGGTATTGTCTTAAGACCCAGTGACTTGATAGTTAAGGATTTTGATGGGTCGAGAAGGTTAGTGTTTGGAGAAGTTGAGTTACCTATGAAAATAGGTTCTCAAGTTTTCAAAAGCACCTTTTATGTCATGGACATTCAGCCCGCGTACAGTTGTTTGTTGGGACGCCCATGGATTCACGTTGCCGGAGCTGTAACTTCCACCCTGCATCAAAAGCTCAAATACATGGTTGATGGCCAAGTAATCACTATGTGCAGAGAGGAAGACATCTTTGTGAGCCACTTATCAACTTTCAAATATGTGGAGATGGACGGAGAGATCCACGAGACTTTATGTCAGGCCTTCGAAGCAGTTAATGTCAGCATTTTAACTCCAGTAGAGAAGAGCAGTGAGAAAGAAGGTACCTCCATTCATTCCTACAAGCAGGCGAAGGAAGTGGTTCAGTCAGGAAGCGCCCAAGGCTGGGGAAAATTGCTGGAATTAGAGAAGAAAGACAACAAGTTTGGTTTGGGTTATCAGCCTAGTGGATCTAACTAGCCTCCAAGTGGTAAAGCCATTACTTTTACAAGCGTTGGGATGCTCGACCGCAACCATATATGTGCAACTAATGAAGAGGGAGACAGTGATGGTGACTGGGACAACTGGATTCATCCGTGTGCACCCGGAGAGGAGCTAAAGAACTGGTCTGCTGAGGACATTGTCCAAGTTACCTGGCAATCAGAGTAATTTATTTGTTTATTTTCTTATCATGCTGCATTGTCAAATCCTGTACTCTGCCCAAGGTGCTAGGATCCATTGTATGGGCCACCATGTTTTGTATGCATTTATTTTACCATGAAATAAAGGACATTTTCAGACAAATTGTGTTCTCTTTCTTTTGTTTTAAAATTTTTCACAAAAAAATATAAAAATGGCAATGTGTTTTTCCTTTTTGCTTTTGTGTTTGCGTCTCTTTTGAAAAATAAACAGATTCTGAAATAAGCACATCATTTGTGTAGTGTTGATCATCCGGATTCTATTGATAACATTCCTGCTATGACCACGCATGACTTTGACAATCCTATCTACCAAGCTGATGAATGGGTTGAGGAAGACTATGAACTCCCTGAAGAATTGGTCAGATTGTTAAAATAAGAGGAACGAGTTATTCAGCCTCATCATGACGAAATTGAGATCATCAACATCGGCACTGAAGATGTGAAGAAAGAGATTAAGATTGGGGCCAGTCTGCAGGCCGAAGTAAAGAAAGAGTTGATTGGTATGTTGCGTGAATATGTGGATATCTTCGCCTGGTCGTATCAGGATATGCCAGGGTTGGATACCGACATCGTTGTGCATAAGCTACCATTGAGAGAAGATTGTCCTCTTGTGAAGCAGAAGTTGAGAAGAACTCGTCCTGACATAACGATGAAGATCAAGGAGGAAGTTCAGAAGCAATGGAATGTCGGATTCCTTGCCGTAACTAGTTACCCACCTTGGGTAGCTAACATTGTGCCTATACCAAAGAAGGACGGCAAGGTCCGGATGTGCGTTGATTACCGGGATCTAAATAGAGCGAGCCCAAAAGATGACTTTCTGTTACCTCACATTGATGTGTTGGTAGATAACACTGCTCAATTCTCGGTATTTTCCTTCATGGATGGCTTCTCTGGATATAATCAGATTAAGATGGCGCTGGAAGACATGGAGAAAACAACGTTCATTACCCCGTGGGGTACATTCTGCTATAAGGTCATGCCCTTTGGTTTGAAGAACGCCGGGGCAACTTATCAACAGGCTATGGTCACATTGTTCCACGACATGATACACAAGGAGATAGAGTGTTATGTGGACGATATGATTTCTAAGTCCCGAGATGAAGAAGAGCATCTAGTCAATCTCAAGAAGCTGTTTGATAGACTGATAAAGTATAAGCTGAGGTTGAATCCAAACAAGTGCACTTTCGGAGTGCGTTCCGGGAAACTGCTGGGTTTCATTGTTAGTCAGAAAGGAATCGAGGTAGATCCTGCAAAAGTAAAAGAAATTCAAGATATGCCTGCACCGAGAATAGAAAAAGAGGTGTGCGGGTTTTTAGGGAGGTTGAACTACATTTCACGGTTCATATCTCATCTAAATGCCACATGCGAACCAATATTCAAATTGCTAAGAAAAGAGCAAACGGTCAGGTGGAATGAGGAATACCAAAGAGCCTTTGATAAGGTAAAAGAATATTTGCAGACGCCTCATATTCTAATGCCTCCAGTTCCAGGACGGCCGCTTATCATGTACTTGACTGTGCTAGAAGGGTCAATGGGGTGTGTTCTAGGCCAACATGACGAGTCTGGTCGAAAAGAGTACGCTATTTATTATCTTAGCAAAACGTTTACCGACTGTGAATTCCGCTACTCACTGCTCGAGAAAACTTGATGCACTTTGGTATGGAATGCTCGTCGACTGAGGCAGTACATGTTGACTCATACCACACTGCTAATTTCCAAAATAGATCCTGTAAAGTATATCTTTGAGAAACCAGCATTAACCGAAAGGGTTGCTAGGTGGCAAATGTTCTTAACAGAATACGACATACAATATACTTCTCAGAAAGCCATCAAAGGAAGTGTATTGTCGGATTACCTTGCACAACAACCTCTTGAAGATGACTATCAGCCAATGAAGTTCGATTTCCCTGATGAGGACATCATGTACCTCAAAGTAAATGATTGCGAGGAACCACTTCCGGAGGAGGGGCCAGACCCTGAATCCAAATGGAAGTTGATGTTTGATGGGGCAGTCAATATCAACGGACGTGGAGTTGGTGTTGTTCTTATCACTCCTGAAGGTGTTCAGTTTCCCTTCCCTGCCAGAATTACTTTTGGCTGCACCAACAATGAAGCGGAATACGAGGCATGCATAATGGGAATAGAGGAGGCTATTAATCTTCGTATTAAGACCCTCGACATATTCGGAGATTCATCCCTTGTCATTAATCAGGTTACCGGCAAGTGGTATACGCATCAAGAGCATCTAATTCCTTACAGGGATTATGCCAGAAAATTGTTGAGGTTCTTCACAACAGTTAAGCTTCAATACATACCACGTGATGAAAATCAATTTGCCGATGCATTAGCCACTCTTTCTTCGTCTATCAAAGTCTTGTGTTGGAATTATATGCCCAGAATTGACATTTCCAGGCTTGACGCACCAGCTCATGCTTTCTCTGTAGACGCCGTGTCTGATGAGAAACCTTGGTACTTTGATATCAAGCTATTCCTGGAAAAGCAAGAATACCCAACTGGGGCATCATCCAATGACAAGAAGACCTTAAGGCGACTTGCTGCTAGCTTCTTTTTTAATACAGACGGGGTTTTGTACAAGAGAAACTTTGACATGGTCTTGCTCAGATGCGTGGATAGACACGAAGCAAGCCTATTAATGCAGGAAGTCCACGAGGGATCTTTCGGTACTCATGTAGGAGGGCATGCTATGGCTAAGAAATTGCTGAGATCGGGGTATTACTGGATGACAATGGATGCAAATTGTTGTTCATACGCCCGTAAGTGCCACAAGTGCCAGATTTATGCAGACAAAGTGCATGTTCCTCCTAGCCCGCTCAACGTCATGTCATTTCCTTGGCCCTTTTCTATGTGGGGCATTGACTTGATTGGGAAAATAGAGCCTACTGCTTCAAATGGTCATCGTTTCATCTTGGTTGCGATTGATTACTTCACTAAGTGGGTTGAAGCAGCGTCTTATGCCAATGTCACTCGTCAAGTGGTAGCTCGTTTTCTGAAAAGGGACATCATTTGCAGATACGGAGTGCCCGAAAGGATTATTACTGACAATGGTTCTAACTTAAACAACAAGATGATGGCAGAGTTGTGTCGGGACTTCAAGATTCAGCATCACAATTCTTCTCCTTACCGACCAAAGATGAATGGTGCGGTAGAGGCGGCAAACAAGAATATCAAGAAGATTGTGCAAAATATGGTTGTCACTTACAAAGATTGGCATGAGATGTTACCATTTGCGCTGCATGGGTACCGAACGTCCGTCAGGACGTCAACTGCGGAAACTCCCTTCTCATTGGTATATGGTTTGGAGGCAGTCTTTCCTGTTGAAGTAGAGATTCCTTCATTGCGTGTGATGATGGATGTGAAGCTTGATGAGGTTGAATGGGTGTGTGCTCGTTTCAATCAGCTATGTCTAATTGAGGAAAAGAGATTAACGACTATCTGTCATGGTCAGCTTTATCAGAGGAGAATGAAGTGAGCATTCGACCAACGAGTATGTACTCGGGAGTATCAAGTAGGAGAGTTTGTGCTCAAGAGGATCGTTCCTCCAGGTTCAGATCACAGGGGCAAGTGGACCCCAAACTACGAAGGGTCATTCATAGTGAATAAAGTTTTCTCAGGAGGAGCACTGATGCTCACCACTATGGATGGAGAAGATTTCCAGTCCCCTGTTAACTCGGACGCAGTTAAGAAATACTTCGCATAAAGAGACCCGCTGGACACGAAAACGGAATTAAAGTCCAGGCAAGAAAAGGTAATCCCGGCGAGCTAAAAACAGAATAAAAAGCTCGGGCAAAAGTTAGGGAAAATAAATAAATAAAATGTACACCCGCTGAGTTGAAAAGCCACATCGGACAGCTCAGGCAAAAAAGGGTATCCCGGTGGATTGAAAACCCGAAAGGGCGATCCACGCAAAACAGGGGAATAAGCGAACAACTGCGATCCGAGTAATCTGAACCAAATCATCGTTTCATACAGCTTGACAATATCAGAAGGATAGGAATCAGTCCCCTCATCTTCTCAGAAAAGCAAAGGCAAGAATGGAGAGTTTTGAAGACATGCTGGTCATAGCAAGAAGGAAACTCATTGGGATGTCGTGTCCATTGCCATTAGGATAGTTTATTTTCTCAATTTTATGGTAGCTACCTCTTTCCAGGTGGTTGCTTCCCGATGTAAAAACTTTGCCTATTCAGAGGCCTTTCAATCAAAAGAATATTCAGTCAAAAAGTCGTGTTGTGTTTATTTTTGTTTGCAAAATGTCCTGAATTTTTGGCAAAAAATAGCATTGCATTTTAAAACATGGTGATAATTTGAAAGAAAATGACATTGCAGGGAAACATTTGAAATCCTCTTTGAGTGTCGGGCGACGATGGATGAACAGATCATACCATGCAAGTCCCCGGGGCACATATGTGTTTTCTGTTGTTGCAGGTTGCGGGATGGCGTCACATTCTCCCAAGCAGAATTTTCCCAGCTAAGTCATGGCAGGTGGGATCCCCAAGCAGTTTATTCTCCCCAGTGGAGTATGCCCAGAAAGCAGTGGGAGGCCTTTTCCCCACAGAGTTTATCTGTCAAAACTCTTGTCACCAACAAAGGATATTTGAGGAAGTATCTTCCCAATCATCAGGGAAATATTCTCCAACACTCATCTGTGTTCATACTTTTTTGCCGCTCGTCTGCATTTCTCAACACTCGTCTGTGTTATCACTTTGGTATAGCTCGTTTGCTTTCCCCGGCAGTTTCCCATGATTACTTTGTTGTTGCTCGTTTGCGCTTTCCAACACTCGTCTGTGTTTGAGATTTATTGCTCGTCTGCACTTCCCAACACTCGTTGTGTTTGATATCTAATATTTATTGCTCGTCTGCATTCTCCGGCACTCGTCTGTGTATTATCTGTTTGAAGCTTGTCTGCATTGTTTGGATACTCGTCTGTGTCATCCCTTACACTCGTCCGTATTGCTACTTCAAATGCTCGCCTGTGTTTGAATCTCTGGTATTCGTCTATACCAGTGGTTGATATTCGTCTGTATCATTTCCTGAAGCACTCGTCTGTGTTTCTTTGATCGTCGTCTGATATTCGTTTGTATCATTGACTTATGGCACTCGTCTGTGTTCTTTAGATGATCATCCAATACTCGTCTGTATTGAAGAGGTTTGAAATCCTGATTGTGGGAATAAATGTCAAAATGGTTACCGGTCCTGGCGTAACAGGTATATCCGAAGGAGGCTCGTCTGTCTCAAGCGTCACTTATTAATGTTGCACCTGGCGTATAAGGTTTGCTCGAAGAAGACTCGTTTGTCTTATACCATATATCCACGAATAATATATGAGAAGGGTTCGTCTACCTTATTTATGCATGTCTATCCCACAGACTTTTGTGCTTCACCGGTCCTGGCATAACAGGTATATCCGAAGGAGATTCGTCTGTCTCAAGTTATATGTTGTTGCAAATTATGTGAGGACTCGTATGTCCAGTTCCTGGCGTAACAGGATTGTTCGAAGAAGACTCGTCTGTCAAAGTATTATGATTCTAGATAACAGTTTCAACTTAGAGGGAGCTCGTCTGCTTTCTCTTCACTTCGGTCGCCAAAGCGTCATTTGGTTGGGTTTATTTCCCAGTTTCTACATTCTTCGTCAGAGTGCAAATTTCTGGTCTTCTTGGTATTCAACCACAGTTTATCTTGAACGGTCGATAGCCCGCGCGACCGTCCTTTTCAGATTAACAGTTGTTTGAATAGGGGCAGCTGTAACACCACAAATTTCCCCTCTTCTTTTTTAAGTATCATATCACATCATATTCATCATGAACATATCACATTCTTAGCATCCTAGCATGGAAAGATGAGGCATAACATTCTCATGACCTAGCATTAGGCATATGATCATCTATGGAGGCTTTGAAGCATCACAGACTATGACAAGGGGCCCAATGGATTTTTTCAAGTCCTATGAGGGGTCTATATTGCATTCACAAGTTCAAGTTCATTTACAAAAGCTCAAAAGATGGGAAGATCATCAGGGAATTCAAGCTAGGGCAAAGCTCATATACAATGATCCCAAATTAGGGTTTGAGTTTCAGGCAGGGAAACTTTGTGACTTTGGCCATTTCATTTGGGCAAAGTCTCTCATATGACAAGAGGATCCTAAGGATTATATTTGGTGAGAAAATTCCTCAGGGAAGTCTGTTATTTCATCAGAAGTTCAAGATGCAACTTTTTCTCCTGTACAAGGAAATCCTGATTAGGGTTTTGGGCCAGACACTCATATCTTCTGAATTTTGACCATTTCTTGAGGGCAAAGGCTTTTATTTAGTCTGCATAGCTTATTTATGAAGTTTGAGGCAAACATTCACTGAAGAAGTCAAGACTTGGTGCAGTTGCTTGGAGGGGAAGCAAGAAAGTCAACTGCGCAGTCAGAAAAGTCAACATGACAATTTCAGAGTTTTTAGTCAGGATTATCTTTTTTTTAGGTCATATTATGTCAAGGAGTATTTCATTTGAGCTTAAATGTCAAAAAGTCGGGAGTATGCAAAAAGTTACTAAATTTGGAAGTTTCCATTTTTAGAAATTATTTATCCTTAAACTTCAGGCTATTATTTCATGTGCGAAAAAGCTCCGAATGATTTACCGGTAAACACGAACGTTGTAGAGCATGATTTTCCCTTTCCGATAAGTCGTAGAACACCCTCATAGCATTTATAGAACTCAAGTTATGATTTTTTTGAAGTTTGGAATATTTTTAGGGGTTTTGTGAACCACTTGTCATATTGTCATTGGTTTATTTTCTCTTATTTGTATTCATGTGTCACATTCTATTGTTACAATACAAATTACATGTCCATTTTATTTTTTCATGTGGCCTCACGTGTGTGAAAAAGCTATTGGTCATTATCCTCTTGTTGTTTTATTAATAAAAAAGAGAAAAGAAGAAAATTGTAGGAAGGAGATACAAGAAGGTTGTTTAATAGAAGTATAGCTGAGGCACGTGGGAGGTATCAAAAAAGTCAGTAAAAAGAAAAATGGCACATATGACATGCACCTTTCTCATTGGGTGGGGGTCATGCATTTCTTATCATTCTCACGTTTGTGGCTAAGAGAAAAAAGAAGATCAGCAAAAGGCATCACCTCACCACACGCCACTTTTGTGATTCACTCCACTCACAGATTCCCCAATCACACACGCACACTGCATGCCTGGGGGAGAAATGCTACATGTGAAAAGGCTTACTATGCACCTTCACTTGACAAACGGTCCACGCCTTTGAACTCTTCATCATCACTCCATTAACCATTGTGATAACGACAGCATATCACCATTCTCATGTGCACTACCTTACTCGAATATAATGAGAAAAGAAAAACAGTTTCACACGGGATTTTTTCTGTTGGTGGTGAAGAGCAACAAAACTGGTGACCTAATACCAACTAGTGCATCAACTCTTGGATATTAAGGCTTGGTCACGATTTTGAGGCAAGAGGAGATCATTTCATCATGCATAAAGTCCTCACTTTCTCTCTTGTTGGGCACACATTTTCTTCATTTTTCAAACAAACTCAGGTCTGAGTTTGTTTGTTTTCATCTCTAAATCATCTTCAACGTCTTCCAGCTATTCTTATCATCACCATCTCCATTATTTTGAGTATAGTGGATTCAGCTTGTGCACATTTGAAGGTTCAACAATCACCTTAGGATTCTCTGTTTTGCTCAGTCTCAAAGTTGCAAGCCTTTATTTGGCTTAAAGAAGCTCAAGGAAGGTTGTTCTATCTCTGGCTTTCTCATATTCGGCAAGAAAAACTCAGTCACAGGTTTGAATTCCATCTTGTTTTTCTCCATTTTTGGACCTGTTTTAGCTTGATACATGTTCTAAATGCTTAACCTAGCTTAGTTGAAGTATTATGAGGCTATGTGATGCATTTTATTTGGATTTGCAACTTTGATGTCTAAACTTGTTGGTTTCGTTCCTCTGTGGATTTTGAATGTCTGTAAGAACTAATGGTGTGTTGGTTTTCCTCTTGCTTCGAAGATCATTTTCGGTTTTTATACTTTGTGATTTCGTTGAGAAATGGAGGAGTTGTGTTGATTCAAAGTTTGAGAATTTCATTTGGTAGTCTCTGTTTTTGGTCTTGCTGCGTTTGTTGATGATGTTCATGGATGGAGGTTAGTGATGATGATGTGGCAGTGCCTGATTGGTGCGGTTTGTTTTCTTTTTATTATTTTTATTTCATTTAAGTGGGGAGCGTGACCGATTGAGGGGCAGGTTACATGATTTTTTGTTATTTCATTTTAATAATTAAAACATAACACTTAATTAATTTCTAATCCTGGTTAATTAGTGGGTTAAGTGAGATTTTCGTTTGGGCCTAGGGCCATATGCTATGTGCACCCCCCTGTTGGGCCCAGGTGGTATTTTGAACTAGATACCTTTTCTTTTCGCACCCCAGCTTCCTTTTTTCTTTCTTATTTATTTTTTTGTTTTCACTTTGGATTTTAATTTTTAAATATAGTTTTAAGTTTCAAAAAATTCTAAAATAATTCATGAGTGATTGTTTGAGTTTTCTTTAATTTTTAATATTTTTATTTTTCATTTATTTTATTTTGACACGTGTAAATTAATTCTCCCATTTAATTAATTCATTTTTATTCCTTTTATAAGCATGTTGTCTTGTCCATTTTCCATATTGATCCTCATTTGGAATTTTTGATTGGTTATTTTTGCTCTGGATCCAAAATAAAGTGTACTTCATGTGTGATTTTTGTTCTGATTTTTAGAAGCTTGTTCATTTGGTTTTGTTCATTAACTTGTGAGTGAAGTTTCTTAACCCTAATTGATGTTTGAGCCCTCATTTGACTTGTATAGCTTCAGAATTTATTCCTATCCTTTTGGTATGTTGTTATATCATGAGTGAAGATCTCTTGTCCAAGGTTGTGGAATTTTTGGATGTATATTTAATTTGATTTGAATTTTTGCTCTTAAGTTGTCCCATTTTGTCTCTTTTTGATCATAAGTCCTCTCTTTAGCTTAGAAGGGCACTTGTGCCAACTTCTTCATCTTGTTTAGGGTCTCTTTAGGGCATTGGTACCTCTTTGATCTTGGTTTGGGGGTTTGTGTTTTGGAAATCTCGTGATTTGTTTGCCTTTGAAGTTCTTCCATTCTTATGTACATACACCTCACTTCCTTTGCTTCTTTCTTCCCTTAATGTGATTGCTTGACCATATGCATCTCTTCTCTTCACCTCTCATGCTCTTTATACATTTTTCTAACTTAATTAGGGTTCTGATCTTGGTGCCTTGAGTTTGCAATTTGTCTATTTTGCTTTGCATCTTCTCAAGTTTGCTTTGTTTTGTTATGTGATTCATGTTGCCTCATGTTGACTTGTATACTTCTTTTCTCATTCTTATGACTTGCATTTTCATTGAGCATTTGTGTTTATGACTTCACTGATGTTTGTATGATTTTGGTATGGCATTATGTTCATTTTTTTTTACTTGTATGCTTTTGTCACTAACCATTTCAAGGGCTATGGTAAGTGAGAGATGTGGATGTGATTCCCACATCTCCAAATCTCATCTTTTCTCTTCTTATTCTTATTTGTACTAACCTTATGGTTGTTGGGCTTAGGCCTTAGCTCTCCTCCTCTTCTTCTTCTTCTCCTTCTTTTCTTTCCTTCTTCTTCATTAGGATAGGATTTAAACCTCACTAACCTAGGAATACCATGCATGACAACATTTAGGATTCTTAGTCCCCCATTAGACTCTTACCTTTGAGATCCTTTTGGTGCTCTCTCTTCTCATCTTCAAACTTAAATTTAAGTCACTTTAATAAATGACGAGTCTTCTCATGTGACACGAGACTTTGCTATGAGATACTTGCACGCGTTCCGTTTCGGGGCGAGGTGTAGGATATCCCTCGTGGTGGATAGGTCTTAGCATGAGATTATCTCACAAAGAAAAGCATAAAAAACACTTCTTAACCAAAAATCACAAAAACACTTAATAAATGTCAGTAGGTCAGTGTGTCTGAGCCTTCACTTGTGGGACTAGATTTGGGGATTTCCTCCATAGATAGGTGTGCCTCTTGCACATTCCATTTCGGGATGATGTGAGACGTACACATCCCAGTGAGTAAGACTTAGGTACACTTGCCTATGCAAATTTCACTCCTAAAAAGCTTCTAAAAAAACACAAACAAACAATAAGCGTCTTTCCTTCGGGAATTCTTTTCTCATCTCATTCGCTCCGTACGCGAACTTTCTCCTACTTGTCATTTTGCAAGACGGTTACGCACTCGCCGTCCGAGCCTGCAACACCTGAGCATTGACATAGGCAGTTCAAGCCTTAATTCACAAGCAATTCTTTTCCACCCCTAGTTAGGGGAACTACGGCGACTCTGATCCTCATTGTCCAGATGAGGTACGTAGGCAGTGGGGTAGGGCCCGTTCGAGCACAATCTTTATTTTCCCTACATTTTTCCTTTTCACTTCTTATTCAGTCTTTTTCTCATTTTCTTTTCCAGTTCCAGTTCTTTTCTTTGCATCAGCTTTCATTTCTTCACCCTTTGAAACATTTTCTTTGCAAGCGTGGATCCCGTCGGGTACGGCGGACGATCTGGGGTGCTAATACCTTCCCAGGTTGTAATCGACTCCCGAACTCAGTCTCTTTGGTTCGTAGGACCCGTGTCCTTACTCTTTTTTCTTCTGGTTTGTGCAGCATTACCATTCCCGTTCCTTCGGGATAAAAATGCCTGGCTCGAGACTCTACCTCTTTCCGCGCCACTTTCGCGTTTGTACCAGAATGGAAATCCGGGGAGCGACAAATAGCTATACAATAAGAACTCAACCAATTCGAAAGAAACCAAGTTTGGACTCTTGTACCAAGACCGGACAACAAACATATCATAGGCACAAGATGGGTGTTCAAGAACAAACTTGACGAGAATGGGATCATAGTTCGTAACAAAGCAAGATTGGTCGCACAAGGCTACAACCAAGAAGAAGGAATCGACTTTGATGAAACATTCGCTCCGGTAGCAAGGTTAGAAGCAATTAGATTATTACTTGCTTACGCTTGTTCAATGAATTTTCAGTTGTACCAGATGGATGTCAAAAGCGCTTTCCTAAATGGTTACATCAATGAAGAAGTCTACGTCAAACAACCTCCGGGTTTTGAAGACCAAGAATCCCTCTCATGTCTACAAGTTGAAGAAGGCTCTTTATGGCTTATAGCAAGCACCAAGGGCTTGGTATGATCGCCTTAGCAACTTCCTATGTGGGAAAGGTTTTACGAAAGGAAATTTTGACAAGACTTTGTTCATCAAGAATCTCAAGGGCAACACCTTACTTGTTCAAGTCTATGTCGACGACATCATCTTCGGTTCAACGAACAAAGATCTTTTCGAAGAATTCTCTCTTATGATGCAAGGCGAATTCGAGATGTCCCTGATGGGAAAAATGAACTACTTCCTTGGTTTACAAATCAAGCAAACAAAGGATGGCATCTTCATCAACCAATCCAAGTATTGCAAGGAATTATTGAAAAGATTTGATATGGACAATTGCAAAGAAATGTCTACTCCAATGGGATCCGGAACTGTAACACGGTGGGAGAACTGACTTTATGTTGCGTTGCGGATAGCAAGAGTCGCCACCGACTTTTATTTTATCCAAAGGAAAGGCATAAAAGAACAGGAAAGACCTTTAAAAGATTTTTGGGTCCGGGGGGTAGGTTATGTAAAGGGAAGGTATTAGCACCCTTTACATCCATGGTTATCCATGGGCTCTTAGTTACTTAGCTCACTTTGAATTGTTTTTGAAAATGTGAAGTGTGTGAATAGAAAATTTTCATAATAGTTAATAATGATCCATGTACGGATGCGTAAAAACTTGTGTTTGAAAATTTGTTTAAAATTTGTTAAGTGTTTGAAAATTTTGAATGAAGTGAGCAAGCAACTATGAGGTACCTACCCTAAAGTTTAAGTCTTTCTGTTCTTTATCCTTTTAATGGTAAGACTATCCCTATTATTAAGGAATAGGTAGTCATTACCTTGGATGTGAGGGACATATGAGGGACATCTGTTTAATGAAGGCAACTGTGGGGTGTATTAAGCATTTAGGAGGGACTATCATCATTATTCGAAAAGGGACTTGATCTTTAAAGGCAACCATTAGGGACTTGATGATTTTTTCTTTTAAGGGACTTGCTTTATACACCCCACTTGACCTTATGATTAGGCAACATTGAGGGATAGCCTTAGAAATGTGAGATGGCGATTAAAAATCGACTTACGTGTGTGAGTGTTCAATATTATTTATCTTTAATTAAAATGATCTAAATTTATTTTTAAATAGAATACATATTTGCACTCCCTAAATTACTAACCATAGCAAGCAAATTAAATAATTAAATATTTACACCAAGGAGCAATTACAAAATAATTATAAAAATAATAAATAGCAAAAATATAAATATAAAAGCAAAATATAAATAATAAGCAAAAATAGTAAATAAGCAAATAATAAATAAAATAGGGGTTAGTAAAAATAATAATTAAAAATAAGAAATTAAATAATATTAGTGAAATTATAATAAAAAAAATATAAGATTAGTGAAGCAAAAATAATAATATGGTTAGTAATAATAACAATGATTAAGATAAATAGAATTAATAAAAATATTATAATAACAGGATGAGAATAATAAACACAAATTTTTTTATATATAAACATTTATTTAGAAATAAGAATAATTAAATAATTATTATAACATAAAATTTTTTAGACATAATATAATTATAAATTTTAATCATTACAAATTTAATTAACAATAATTTATTAAAAGATATTTACACATTATATGAAGAAAATGAGTTTTAAATATCATATTCACAAAAATTAATCATATTTACAAAATTTAATTTTTATTAATCCTTATATTTACAAAAATCATATTAAACAAATATATATACATAATAATTATATTAAGAATTAGAAAATAAAAATTATTTAGAAAAATAGAATTAGGTTTTACAAAATTAGGGTTTATTTTAGAAAATATTTTTAGGGTTTAGTTTAATATACAAAACTATTTTAATAATATGCATATATTATATTTACATATATAATAAAGAAAATAATTTTTGAATTACAAAATAATTTCTGAATATAAAAACATTGAATATATATTTTATAGAATTATTTTTATGATATATAATTATTAATAAATTAAATCAATTAAATAAAATTAGACAAAACAAAAATAAAATAAAAAAATGACAAAACAAACCTGGCTGGGATTTGAACCCAGGAGGCTTTGTTCACAATTTCCATGCCCTACCACTGTGCCATGCGTTGGTTGATGCAAGAGGAATGAACTCCATTTGGTTTTGTTTCTTATCTGGAAAAAATCAGGAAAATATAAAGAAAACAAAAGGCCTGGGGTGGTGTTGAACCCAGGACCTCATAGATACACACGCGCGCGCATTACCACCTGGCTGGGAGAGCCTAACTGGTAATATGATGGCAACATAATATAATATATTAAACCTGAAAAATGAACAAAATAAAAGAACAAAATGCTATAAACGGGGAATCGAACCCCAGACCAAGCCATTGTATACGCACGCCTCCAACCACTGGGACAACATAGTTGTTGTGATATCAAACAGCCAATAATTCATAAAATATAATACAAGATATTTGAATTCACAAACGCGCGCGAAGAAGTCTTCTTCTACCTCCAGAACTGCGAACTTAGCTGCGAAAATAGCTAGGAGATTACCTGCGAAAACATAATGGTAGCAAAACCTACAAAGTTCATACATTGACAAAACAGTAAGATTTTACGAAATTGACTATGCCATTAAGTTCCTAACAAGATTTTCAATCCTTCTACGTCCTTATAATCCATTTATATTGGCTGGATTACAAAACCCTAATTGGAGCCGTAAACCCTAAAAATGGTGGATCATGTTTCAGGCTATGGAACTTCACCAAACGATCCAGAATCCATCTATAGTCATCAACAAACAAGATTATGTAAGCAAAATTCAATAATATGCAGTGAATCAATTGAATCGAAAAAAATATTTTCAAGCATAAACAAGCCACGGGTTCATCATTATGGCACGATTTGGATGCGTATGGATGATGGTTTATGATCAGTGATATCCAATGAAGCTCTCCATGTTCTTATTTTACCTTCTAGTGCTCTGAATCAAGGAATCCGAATATGAGTTTTGGATGGATTTTTGAGGTTTGGAACTTACACTTAGAGGCAGCAAATTCGTGAATGGGCAATGGCAATGAGTTTAGTACTTATATGTGAATGAATTAGGTTAAGAAAATTGAATTGTTGTGTGGAGATTTGGATTCAAAAAGATTGAAATTGATCATGTCTTAAAAGTCAAATATTTGTGTATTATGGCTTGCTATCTTTGGATCAATCTCATTATTTCCTTCCCTTTCAATTCCAATCATCAATTAAGACTTTCTAGAAGCCTAATCCACATAAAATCTCTTATTTTCATATTTTATTTTTATTTAAAATGATTTTTAATGATTTAAATCAAAATAAATAAAAACAAAATAATAAAAATTCTGAATTTTAGTCATTTGGGTCGTGCATGATGATAGTGTATGGATTGGATCATGATTTGCCAAGCCCATTTGAAAAGAATTGGTTTTAAACCTCCATTTTCACCATAAACCATCGCAAAATTTCCCAACTTTGCAAGGGCACATCTCCCTCAATTTTAATGGTATGAGGGTGTTCTTGGACATTTTGGAAAGCTTGAAGAGTCCTCTAAACAACCCCATTGGTTTCATGTCCATATCATTGACCAATCTCAAGTTATGCTCTTTTGAAGTTGTTGACTTTTTGTTGACTTTTGAAATGACCTATAATGTCTTAGCTCATATCTTCCAAATGAAGCATTTTTGGGCTTGACTTGCAAGATCAAAGTTGTAGAGAATTAAATTTCCTTCAAAATGAGATTTGAGTGGAGACTTGGTGATGAAGTATGTGAAAGTTATGGCTGGTCAAAGTTCAGTTGACTTTTACTAAGGAAACCCTAATTTAGAAACTCCTGATTCTTGATGATCTGGAATCTCCTTGATGAATCATGATCAACTCTTGATCAAATGATGAATTTTACTTCATATACTTGATGTTGGCAAAAAATCATGAAGTTTGACTTTGGTTTGACCACAGTTGACCTCAGTTTTACTTTTTGACTACTTTGACTGATTTTGACTTATCTGATCATCTGACTGAGCAAACTTTTGAGAAAAGTCTTGAAACTTGACATGGGGGTTTTTAAACACATATAAGATGCTATGAAGCTCACTTGAAGTCTTGGATGTCCATTTAGCCTGATTAAAGTCAAAACCCTAGTTTTGGATGCACTGCTTAGGAGGTGCATTGTCTGAGGGAATTGTCAACTCTTCTGACCAATTGTGAACCTTGTGAACCATCATAAAATGTCTTGTGAACCTCATGGGAGATATTGTGAAGCTTGTGAAGCTTGTGAACCTCATAAAGTGACTTTGTAGACCTCATGAACCTCATGAAAGGTTATGTAAACATTGTGAATCTTGTGAACCTTGTGAACCTTCATAAAGTAACTTGTAGACTTCATGAACCTCATGAAAGGTATTTGAAAGCATTGTGAAACTTGTGAACCTTGTGAACCTTCATAAAGTAACTTGTAGACTTCATGAACCTCATGAAAGGTCTTGTAAATGTTGGGAAACTTGTGAGCTTTGTGAACCTTCATAGAACACAAAGTCTTGTATTGTGAGGGCAAATTTTGGGGTGCAACAGGAACGTATGTTGATCAAGATCTTTCCGGCACTTAAATAGATATTACAAAGTATCGAGGTATGATCGGTTCACTTTTATATTTGACGGCAAGCTGTCTTGACATTATGTTTAGTGTTTGTTTGTGTGCCCGCTTTCAAGCTAATCCAAAGGAATCACATCTCACCGCCGTGAAGAGGATCATGGAGTATCTCAAAGGAACGACGCACGTCGGATTATTGTATCCTAAAGGTAGTACTTGTTCTTTAATTGGTTATTCTGACGCTGATTATGCAGGATGTAAGACCGATAGAAAAAGTACAAGTGGTACTTGTCACATTCTCGGGAATGCTCTAGTGTCGTGGGCATGTAAGAAACAAGCATGCGTTGCACTTAGCACGGCCGAAGCGGAGTACATCGCAGCAGGAAGTTGTTGTGCTCAAATCGTGTGGCTTAAACAACAACTCCTCGATTTTGGTATAGATCTCGGTTGTATCCCTCTCCAGTGTGACAACACAAGTGCCATCAATATCACGAAGAACCCGGTCATGCATTCAAGAACAAAGCACATAGATATCCGGCATCACTTCCTTCGAGATCATGTTCTAAATGGAGATGTCAATGTTACATTCGTGGATACACACAATTAACTCGCCGATATATTCACTAAACCGTTGGCTAAAGAGCAATTTACAAGATTCGACGAGAACTTGGTATTCTCAATGAAGGTGACATCTAACCTTAACTTTAAAATTGCTTATTGTATGTTTTTATTGCATTTTATGTATGTTTGTTCACTTTTTAGTCATAAAATGCTAGCACTTCCATTTCGCCGTTTTTCGTGTTTCTCACTTTCGTATACCCGAAAATAATCGGTTTCAAAAACTTTTTTGATCGAAAGTTGCGTTTTGATGAGTGCTAACACTTTATGAAAAAAAATTATGAAAAAGTGGTTATTTTTGGTCTAAAACATGCTGCTGGATTTTTCAAAAAATTCAAAACTTTTAACCGTTAACCGGTTAACGGAATAGGTTAACCGGTTAACACATCCAAAACTTGGATTTCCAACGCAGATTTCAGACTCTGTGTTTTTTTTTGTTTTTTTAATTTTTGTTTTACTATGTTTTTAATATATTCTACAAGTACATTGTATTGCATGTTTGGTTCATTCACTTCCACATGTTTTAAACTCTTCAACTCTTTGACTACCATAAACACTATTTATCATCCTCTTCCAACTTCCAACCTTCAACAACTTAAACCCCCATTAAAACACATTATCTCCTCATATTTATAACACTATTCAAACTACGTTCAACTCACCAAACATCAAATCCGAAAATATCATCTCCTCCAAAACCCTAACTCCCTCATTGTTCATGGCACCCCAAAGGAAAGGAAAGGAACCGGCTTCAGGGTCAGAAGGAGCTCCAGCTGTAGAAACAATGGAATCTACCAAGAAGAGGAGGCTGGATTTCAAAGTCAGAGTCAGACCACTACTTAAGGATAAATATGTTCTTCTGAAATCCTTCAAACCTCCAACCTTTAAATTTCCTGCATTGTTGGAATTTTAAGGGATGCTTGACTTTGTTGCTGACAACGGGAGACTTTACCCGGATTTAGTCCAATCCTTTATGCATAACTTTTCTCTCAACATGGATAGGCATGGCAAACATAAGTTGCATACTCTTGTTAGAAATTGTGAAATTAAGGAGGATTTAGGTGCATTGGCTACATCCTTGAACATTCCATTTTCCAGTGTGTTTCTCCGCAAAGGCGTGAATCACATTGATGATATTTGGTCCGACTACAACAAAATGGAGTATTATTACTCAATCTGCCGTTTTCTGAAGGATGTTGTGACATCGGGACAGCGCACTTCAAGAACTCTTTGCTATGCGAAGAATTTGACCGTTGATGATCGGTTGCTACACTATATTATTTGCTATGTGTTGCTGCCCAAGGATTCAACCCACTCTCAAATCAATGACTTGGAGATGTAAGTGTTGTTTGTTATCAAGAAAAGGGTAAAGATTAATTGGATGCTCACAATGATGTATCACTTGAAGCAACAACTATCTTTAAAGACAAGACTTCCGTATGCTAGGCTCATTTCTCGGATCATTGAGCAAACCGACTTGGTTATTGGTAGGGAACCTTTTATCGCCATGAAGGCTACGGCGAATGAAATAAATGAGATTACAATTGTGAAGAATACCAGAATTGTTTTATGCAACGATGGTTCTTATGAATATGTCGATGGTTCCTCCGCTCCATCCTTTCCTATTCCCGAAGGTGGCATAACCAATGACTTCCTTTACACCACTATCATGACACACCACCGAGAAGCTCAACAAAACCACCGTGAAACCCAACGCACTCTCAAAAGTCTTCGGAAATTGATTATCGGTTCTCACAACCAAACCGAAGAGGAAGATGAAAGTGAAGCCGGTAGTGAAGATGGTGAAGATGTAAGTGATGATATTTCGGAAGAGGAATGAACATGCATGCCTTGTTGTTTTTGTTGTTTTTATTTTAAAATTCTGTTATAAGTCCTAAGTTTGTTAGGCAATTTTGATATCATTTCGGTTATGTTTGCGTACTCTTTTCCGTTTTTAATCAAATTATGTTTTTGTTATTTGTGCTTTTGTGTATGTTTTCATCATGCTGAATTTTATGTTGTATTTTTCATGTTTATGCTTGATCCTCTCTTCCTTTTTGCTAATGCCAAAGGGGGAGAAGAGCTTTGGTTTCTAATATCTCTCTATGCAGAATTTTGCCTCTGTTTAGATAGGGGGAGTTGCTGGACATAGGGGGAGAAGCAAGCCTAGAACATCATTGATCGATCAAAGCTTGTACGCAAAATTCGCTCGGTTGTCATCATCAAAAAGGGGGAGAATGTAGAAGCATACTTCAAGCTCAATGTTTTTGATGACGTCAACATTATTCAAGCTCATTCCAGATTGCAAAAAGTCGAGATGACTACAAAGATCAAGTTCATGACTATGCATCATCAATGGAATGCTTCCGATCGTTTCAAGCTTTTGTGCAACACTTTCAAGACTTGTCTCAAGGCTTAGGTATATCAAAATTTACTCCTTAATATGATATACAAGTATTCAAAATATTCATCATAATTTTTAATGCATGTGCATCTTTTTTGAAAAGAATTGGAACTGGTTTTAACACTTAAAACATAAATATTTTTCTGTATTTTAACAGTGTTAACCGGTTAACCATATGGGTTAACCGGTTAACGGTATCAATTTTTAAAATCTGTGGTAACGTTTCTAGGAGTTAACCGATTAACCTATATGGTTAACCGGTTAACACTGTAGAAAATTTGAAAAATTGTTTCTCTTCAAATTCAAATGTTTATTAAGTGTTATACCTTTTCATGATTTTATTTCATAACTTTTTTTATACCTTTTCAAAGAATTTTTTTTAAATTCTCATACCTTTTTGAATAGGTGTTTCAACTATTATAAATTCTTAAAATTTCAAATTCATAAACACCTCCTAGAATTTTCAAATATTATCATACAATCAAAATCACTAAATTCAAATATTTTTCATTTTTCAAAAGTGTTCATAAGTTCATCATTTTCATATTATCTTGAACACTTGTGTTGAATCTTAAGTAGTGAGTTTTTGATTATAGGAGAAGATCAATTTTTATTGATACCATTCATTATACTCTCACTCAAACAATATTATAGAAAGTGTTTTTCTATTTGTGACTTGTGTTCCAAGGATTGTTTGGACATAAGGGTAAGTGTGGCAAGAGGATTGTTCTTGCACACTTGTTTGTATAGTTTGTTAGAAAGTAGGCCTCACCATTGAAGGTGTGATAGGTTGTACTGTTCTAAAGAAACTAGTGGAAATCTCTTTCGTGTTGAAAGGGGACTGGATGTACCTTCGGATTATGAAGGGAACCAGGATAAACCTCCGTGTCTTCTTTACTTTCCTGCTTTACCATTTTTATTCTTTAAACCGTAAAAAGCAAAATCCATCCATCGAAGAAAAAGAATCGAAAAATTTGATAACACCTAATTCACCCCCACCCCCTCTTAGGCGCATTCTGATCTTACATATTTACAGTTTTCAGTATTTATTATCATGCATCATATATTATACTAGACTGTCTGGACTGGATTTTCTGTTTGGTGGGACTTGGGTGATATTGTTTCTGTGAGATGAGCTCATTACTAAGGCTCGAGTGCACATTAGGACTTATAGTGGTTCCACTTTGGCCTCATGAGATCTTGTCATGGGGGTAGTAGTGAGTGTCGCTCCCGATAAATGGGACTGGGCCCAGATAAAGGTACAGACGCGAACGGTCGGCGAGAGGGACAATGAGAACACACAGCCGTGAACTCACTGGAGATGAATAGAGTCGCCAGCTAGGCATTTTTATCCCGGAGGAAAGGTAATGCTGCATAGACCTAGAAAGATACAGATAAGACGGTTTGCGAACCAGAGAGACTGAGAAAGGGGGTTGGTTACAACCTGGGAAGGTATTAGCACCCAGATTGTCCGCCGTACTCGACAGGATCCACGCTTAAAAGATTTGTGTTTTAAAGGGGTAGTGTCAGTGCAATTTGTGTATAAAATAGCTGGAAAAGATGTACAGGTGTCAGTGTAAAGTGTATAAGTGATGTGAAGTATGAAAGTGTCAGTGTAAGAATGAGAACGAATTGCTCAAGATTATGAGGCTTAAAGAAATGAGCTGGAAAGAGGGGGAATATACGGAGACTTTTGTTCGATAACTGTTAAGTTATGCCTACGTATCCTCTCGTGCAATGAGGAAGTCAGAACACCGTAGTTCGACCCAAAGAGACTGAAAGATGAATTGACTTGTGAACTGCTTACCTGCCTATGCTCAAGTGTATGATCTGTCTGGCACAGATGCAAACTGTCTTGCATTAGACGGAAGGAGCAAGTTCTCGTTTGTGAGTGAAGATGATGAGAAAAGAATCCCGAAGGAGACGATTATTGTTTGTTTTTGAGTTTTCAGTCTTTTATTGCTTTTGAAGGTTTGTCATAGGGTAATGAGCTTAAGCCTAAACCAATGGATTTGGTAAACTCATCACATCCTCCCTCTGTTTAGGGGTAATGAGAATTACCTTAAGTGTGAAGTCAGATTCTCACACTTAATCACCTTTGGTGTAGGATTAAGATCATTAACCTACTTGTGATCATTTAGATGTTTTTGGTGTTTTTTGTTTAGTGTTGAGTAATGAGGTTAAGCCATAATCAAGGACTAAACAGGCTCATTACACCATCCTAATAGAAGGATAATAGATGAGAATGTTTAAGCTGAGGAAAACTCCTCAACTTAATCCATGATTAGGGATTAAACTCATGACCAAACAAACCTTTGATTAAGTGGATTTTATTTAATGGTATGATGATGAAGTGATTTTTAGGGTTTGTAAGACAACTTGAGGGGGACTTGTCCATTAACACTAGGGTTAGTCCTTCTTAACCAGTTAAGGAAGAATTAGAACCCTGATGCAAGGCCCAAGTTACAAGTGTGATGTCTTGATATTTATTAAGTGATTTGATTAAGGAGTTAAACACATTAAGGGTCTAACACTTAGGATTAAAGTTATACACTCCATCCTAATAGAAGGATGCAGGCATAAGCTTAATCACAAAGCCTTAAAGCCTTTAGGGTTTAGTCCCTGATTATGAGATGAGAAGAGAAGACTCAAGAGAGACACAAAGGTAAAACTAAGAGGGGAAACTAATCAAAACCCTAATCATTGTCATGCTTGGTTGTCCTTAAAGGTTTGTGAGGTTTACAAGAACAATCTTCAAAGGAGCCACCAGGAAGCAGATGAAAGGATTAAGAGAAGCAAAGTGACTTGCTTCATTCAAGAAGTCGAGTCACTTGAAGAAAGAAAGTGGGAGGAAGAAGAATGAGCAAGCTCAAACTCAAACACATATAGAAATGCAGCAATGTATGCAAGAGAGATGAGAAGAAAAGTTATGAGAAGTGAAGGCAAATTCACTTCTCAAGTTTACTTACCACCTGAAATGTTAGAAAGAAATGCAATGCAATGCTAGATGGGATGAAATGGTATGATGATAAACAAAACCAGAAGCATGTTGATGATGGAAATGATGCTATGAGATGCTACAAGCAAGAGGCAGCACATGGAGATGCTCATACAAATTCATGGATGCAAAATGGTGCAAGCTTAGAAGCATGGATGAACATGGAAAGTTATGAAGCATACATGGCATACAAGATGGCAAATATGTAATGCAATGATCAAAGATGCTTCCTATATGTCTTAATATGTCAAATGAAACACAATAATGCATAAAATGCAAAGACAAGTCATGTTATGCAAGAGAATGCAAGAAGGATGCAAGAGGAAGCCCAAATTAGGGTTTATGGATCAAACACCAAACAAAAATCCAAAACAGAAGCAAACCCTAAGATAAAAAATGGAAAATGCCACTCAAAGAAACCCTAAACCTATACTAAACCAAGGTTCAAAGGGGAGGTCTCAACTCTTAACCAATCCTAAGTTATGATTTTTCTAAGTTATTAGGGTTTTTTAGGGTTCCTAACAAAAGAAATGCCAAACAAATGAAAAATGCAAGATCAAATCATGACCATTTTATCCTAGAAACTACATGCTAAACACAAAACAATTCAAAAAGAATCAATGTCCAACTCTTTTTAGATAGGCAGAAATGAATTTTTGAACTTATGCTCAAAATAATGCACAAAAAATGATTTAATTCAAAGAGAAATTCTTAAAATGCATCAAGATCAAAAAAGAAATTTGGTTTGAAGGTTGGACAATGTTTCTAAATGTCTTAGAACATTTCATGAATTTTTTGGTGATTTTTAAATACTTAAAAGTATTTTTAATAAATTAATTTCCATTAATCAATTAAAAATAATCTTTTAAATATTTAAAAATACTTTTTTAATGATAAAAAATAAAATAAAAATATTTTTGTGTTTACAAAATTAATAAAACTCAGAGGAAAAAGTTTCATAATTTTTAAACCTTTTTTACCATTTTTAAATAAATGTGCAAATAAAAGGAAAAGAAAATGAATTAAAATTAAATAAAAGGGAAAGTAATCAGAATGGAAGGCCAGGATTGGGTCTGGATTTGAATCTGTTGACTACGCGCGTCATCCAAGGGTCCATGTTGTTTCTGACTTAATTAATTAAATTATGGATTAATTATATTAAACACGTGGATTAGGGCTAATCAGAGAGATCCAGGCCATACACTCACGCGGGAGGTCAACGGGTCAAAGGCCATCTACGGTCCAAATTCAAATGACCATTAATTACATAATTAGGGCTTAAACACTTTCAGGCTGCCGGAGAAGACTTCCGGTCGTCTTCTCCGGCCAGCATCTCCCCTGAAAAATCCCCAAGACCCTAAAAAGCTAACTAAAATGAAATCTAAAAGTTGGGAAATGATCCTTACACACTCACGAACCAAAACCCTCACTCAAAACAAATTTATATTTCCTAACTAAGCTGAATCGAAGCAAGAAAGAATTAGGGCACGCAAGTTTCAGAGAGCAATTAAACTCTTATTTCATCACCATTTGCAAAACCAAAAGCATACTCATGATCAGGAAGACACAAAGAACAAGTTTAGAACAAAAGAAATGATTTCTGGAAAAATATTTTTCAAGCTACCTGAGATTCGAAGCTTTCACTCTGAGGACTTTCTGGCCACTTCCTTCAGTGCAACCCACTCCACTTGATCCCCAGATGATGTTTGAATGCTTTGGAGGAGTTTATATTGGCTGGATGAGGAGTTTGACAAGCTTCTGCTCAAGCTCAGTCAGAAATGGCAATGGAGTTTCAGGCAGTTTTAGGTCATTGTGAATGGTTCTTTGTGATCCAGATGGTAAGTGGAGAAGGTCTGTGGTGTTTGTTTGTATGTTTGTGAGCTGTGGACAGTGATTCGAATGAAACTGCAAGTTGAGGTGAGGAATGGCAATGGGGTGTTCTTGCTTGTTTCAGGCCTGTCTCTTGGTGGTTTGAGGTCTATGAAGGATGGTAAGTTGATCTGTGGGAATGGTTTTTATGTTTGCAAGCTGAGGAAACAAATTCGAAGGAAGATGCAAAAATGGAGTGTTTTGGTGTATGTGTTGATATGAAGTGTTTCAGCCTTGCCTCTTGATACATTTTGCTTGCCAAGGGATATTGTATTTTAATCCTATAGGTAAGATGATGTGACCTGGCCTATAGTGATTGGTAAGTTTGCTTTTGCTCAAAGTCCACCTTTTGTGTAAGAGAAGTATGGCTCATGATCTAGGCTAGTACAAGCATGGTTCTGGTGCAGCATGGTGTGGTGAGAGGCTAGCAAAGTGCAGTAACCAATGCAGCAAGTTGTAGGAAGTGATCATGAAGATTTTGCAAGTTGTGACTTTTTGGTTCACATGTGATTTCCTTGTCCAACAAACCATAAACCATGGGCATTCTTGGTTCATTCTGAATTTTATGACTTATAGAATGTTTATGTGATGGTTTGATGCCAATTAGAAGTTGCAATTTGCCTTGGTACATGATTTTGCAAAATTCTCATTTGAAGCATGCCTTGAAAATCAATGATTTTTGCCAACTTTGTCACACCATAACTTTTGATCCAAGAAGAGTTTGATCATGTTCTTGTACTTTTTGAAAAGGGAAAAATGAGATCTACAACTTTCATGACCAAAGTTTTTCCATTTGAATCATTTTTGGATCAAGAATCAAGGCTTGAAAAAATGACCTAAAATGAAGCATTCTTGAAAAGTCAACTATGCCCAAAAAGTCAACATTTGCCAAAACTCCAAATTCTTGATTTTTGTGAACTTCAAACCTCTTCCATGATCAAATAAAGATCAAATACACTCAAAATGATGAAGATCACCCATTGGTTGGGTCATTGGGGGCCTCAGATGCCCTGATTTTACACTGACTTGTCCAGAAAGTCAACCTTTGATCAGATGACTTCCCCATGGAATTTCTTCATGAAAATTGGTATGCATACTCCCTATACCATATAGAGACCAATAGAAACAAGAATGACCAAAAAATTTGGAGTTATGGCCTCTGAAACCAAAACCCTAATTTTCAGTCAACTGTGCAGTCAAACCTGGCTCTGCATCCCTTCAAACCCTAGTTCTTGTGATTTTTTGAAATCTTGACTTTGAGAGGATGTAATATGATATGAGAACACATGTGGATCCCTTTGAAATGATTGGTGGCCTTTGGAGTGGCTCAAGAAGCTCTGGGATTGCTCAGATCACAAACCCTAGGTGCAGATGCCTTAGAAACTATCCAGTGAATCAAAAAATGAAATATGAGGTGCTATGATTGTGTTTATGCATATGAGATGATCACAAGCCATGGTGTGAATGGGTGAGGGCAAATTTGGGGTGTTTACAGCTGCCCCTATTCAAACATGAGTTAGCTGTGTAGGATGTAAGCGACGGCTTAACAGGCAAACAAGATAACTTGTGGTTGAATACCAAAGACAGTCCGAAATTTGCACTCACAGAAAGAAGAAGAAAAGGGATATAGATTGTAAAAGAAAATAAAGTATATTGTAAAGTGTGGGCGACGGAGGACGACCGTCGAGCAGAGGATGACTGCTGGGTAAATAGCAATGAAGGGGACGGCCAACATGCTGGGAAAAGTGCAGAAAATAAAGCAATGACGGGGACGGCCGACATGCTGGGGATAAAAAGTAAAGCCAAGACGGGGACGGCCGACTAGCTGGGGAGAATGGGATATCATGATGGGGGACGGCCATCAAGATGAAGCTGTAAAATTCTCTGGGGGTTGATGAAACATGACGGGGACGGCCATCAAGTTCACAAAGGTAAAGCAACCAACGATGGGGACGGCCATCGGGCTAAAAAGGAAAAGGGACCACGACAGGGACGGCCATCGGGTTAAAGAATAAATGAAATAAACAGATGATGGGGTACGGCCATCAAAGGTGAAGGACGATCACCTAGCAGGGGACGGCTGCTCTGTTGGGGTTAAGATGAAGGACGATCATCTAAGGTGGAGGACGACCACCAGGCAGGGTACGGCTGCCGAAAATATCGCGACATAGGACGAATGCCGGATAAAAGGGTCAACGATGGGGACGGCCATCGGACGAGCATGAGGGAGGACGACCATCAAGAGGTGGAGGACGACCACCTAGCAGGGGACGGCTGCTCTCAAGGTTTGTCATGACATAGGACGAATGCCAGAAAACCAAAAATCAACAATGGGGACGGCCATTGGATAAAGTGATGAAGGACGATCATCAAGAGGTGGAGGACGACCACCTAGCAGGGGACGGCTGCTAAAATATCAACGATGGGGACGGCCATCGGATGAGCATGATGGAGGACGACCATCAAGAAGTGGAGGACGACCACTTAGCAGGGTACGGCTGCTCTCAGGGTTATCATAACACAGGACGAGTGTTAGATAAAAAAGAAAAATTTGTTGGCGATCTACTGGGGATATAGTAAACACGGACGAGCGTTTACATCCAAGAAACAAAAGGTATAAGTGTTTGGTATTGTGTATAGATTAAAAATGCGGACGAGCATTCTTAAGACTACGATACGGACGAGTATCGGGTAGAAACAAACTGACACATGTTCAGAGATGATGATACGGACGAGTATCAACTGGTTAACAAAGAACACGGACGAGTGTTGCATCTGAAAGAATCCTTCTGGGGAATAGTAGACACAGACGAGTATCTATATTCAAGAAGACATAAGTGTTTGACACGGTGTATGGATTAAAGATGCGGACGAGCATCCTTAAGACTATGATACGGACGAGTATCATGTAGAAACAAACACTAGACGCAATGTTCTGAGATGATGGTACGGACGAGTACCAACTGGTTAACAAAGAACAAGGACTACTGTCGAATCTGTGGGGATATAGATGGTGTATACAAGATACGGACGAGTATCAGTATAAGTAGGAGTAGTATGAGTATATAGATGAGTGTTTATCTGTTGGGGAGAGTGACACGGACGAGTGTCAAGAGAAAAGTGTAGTATAAACAAGTATATGGGTGATGAAAGTGTAAGCGACTGTGATGGGGATATGACACGGACGGGTGTCAATCAAAGTGCATATATAGATATTTGTGAGTGCAAAGCGGATGTCTTTGGCTTTTTGCTGGTGATATGACACGGACGGGTGCCACAAGGAGTATGTGCTGATGTTTGTGATTTGTGAGGCAACTGTTCTTTGCTGGGACTCTGGTGGGGATTTCCGTACAATGATGATGAACGGTTATTATTTACAAGTGTTCGATTCACAACATGGCTTATGATTATGCTATGCGTTTGATTTTTGCCGTAATGCTCCGTATTGGACGGAATGCTACGCTCTGAGGGGATAATATGATGCAAATGCCATGATTATGCAAAGATCAAACTGGGATTCGGATCCCGTTGCTGCGAGGATCTCTGGCTGATCTGCTTGAAATGGACCTCCCAGCTGGGGATGAGATCATTGGTAGATCTGATGATGTATCTGCTTGGGGATACAGGTCACTGATTGACATATCCTTGTAATATGGGGACCCAGCTGGGGTTTGTAGATGCCTTCTGTACTCTGTTGTGACTCTTTCGTGCGTTGCTCTTCTGGATAGAGGCTGAGGATTCTGTGGGGAGACGATCCCCTGATTCCTGCATCTTGCTGAGGAAGAATGATTGGTGCTACGGTTGGGGAGAATTGTTGGTAACTCAGCTGGGAAGAGCAATGAGAGGCAACTCAGCTGGGGAGTGATTATTTGTTGATCTGCCAGCTTGCTGGGATGTAGCTTGCATGCCCCAAGTTGCGTTCTGGATACCTGCAATCCTGCAAAGATAAGGAAACGCACAAACGGTCCCGAGGCATCCCTTTAATGGATTCCGTCATAGGAATTAAGCACTTTTTGGGAGTAAGTATATTCCCTGCAAGCATGTGTTTTATTTTTTTAGAGAAGAGCATCTGTACTTATGCGATTGGTTTTTTAGAGACATCAGACATTCTTTGCAAACAAAATATACAAAAACGAAACATGACTGAAAAATCTGATTTTATTAATTCATGTGCCCTGAATTGGCAAGATACAGTCAAGGAAACAAATCTCCTAAAATGAAGAGACTGTCACAAATTGAGAAACAAAGTGTTGGCGATGTTGACGACGCTTTAAGGAGCTTCCTCTTCTGCTATGACTCGTATGACAATGACGTTCTTCTCGTCTTGCTTTCTGAAGGTGGATGATTCTGATTGAAGCTTGATCCTTTGAAGTTTCCAAGTTGCAAGTGATACAGACGAATTCAGAGTGCAGTTGTTCGCTTATTCCCTTATTTTGCATGGATCGCCCTTTCGGGTTTTCAATCCATCGGGATACCCATTTTTGCCTGAGTTGTCCAATGCGGCTTTTCAACTCAGCGGGTGTACATTTTTCATTTATTTCCCTTATTTTTGCCCGAGTCTTTTATTCTGTTTTTGACTCGCCGGGATGCCCTATTTTTGCCTGGACTTACATTCTGTTTTTATGTCCAGCGGGTCATTTTATGCGAAGTATTTTTTAACTGCATCTGAATTCACAGGGGATGGGAAATCTTCACCATCCATGGTGCTGAGCATCAGTGCTCCACCAGAGAAAACCTTCTTTACAACAAACGGTCCTTCGTAATTTGGAGTCCATTTGCCCCTGTGGTCTGTATGAGGAGGGAGGATTCTCTTCAGCACAAGATCTCCCACTTGGTACCCTCGGTGCCTGACTTTCTGATCGAAGGCTCTCTTCATTCTCTTCTGATATAACTGCCCGTGACAGATTGCAGCCAATCTTCTCTCTTCGATCAGACTCAGTTGTTCGTATCGGGACCGGACCCATTCTGCCTCGTTCAGTTTAACATCCATCAATACCCGTAGAGAGGGTAATTCAACTTCAACAGGTAGGACTGCTTCCATACCATACACAAGCTGATACGGCGTTGCCCCAGTGGATGTTCTGATTGATGTGCGGTACCCATGCAAAGCAAATGGTAACATTTCATGCCAGTCTTTGTAAGTGACTACCATCTTCTGCACAATCTTCTTGATATTCTTATTAGCTGCCTCCACAGCGCCGTTCATCTTTGGCCTGTAAGGAGAAGAATTGTGGTGTTGAATTTTGAAGTCCCGTCATAATTCAGCCATCATTTTGTTGTTTAAATTGGAACCATTATCAGTAATGATTCGCTCGGGAACTCCATATCGACAGATGATATCTCTCTTCAGAAATCTGGCTACCACTTGTCTTGTAACATTTGCATATGAGGCTGCTTCAACCCACTTGGTGAAATAATCAATGGCAACCAGGATGAATCTGTGGCCATTCGAAGCAGTTGGCTCAATCTTGCCAATCATATCAATACCCCACATGGCAAAGGGCCATGGTGAAGACATGATGTTCAAAGGGTTGGGAGGCACATGCACCTTATCTGCGTAGATCTGGCATTTATGGCATTTCCTGGCATAAGCACAACAGTCTGCATCCATTGTGATCCAGTAATAACCTGATCTTAATAACTTTTTAGCCATGGCATGCCCTCCGGCATGGGTACCAAAAGACCCTTCGTGCACTTCATGCATCAACAAATCTGCTTCCGTCTTGTCAACACATCTGAGGAGTACCATGTCAAAGTTCCTTTTGTATAAGGACCCATCAGTGTTCAGAAAGAAACTACCAGCAAGCCTTCTCAAAGTCTTCTTATCATTGGAAGATGCCCCAGGTGGGTATGTTTGATCCTCCAAGAATCACTTAATGTCATGGAACCAAGGCTTATCATCTTTGACAACATCGGCTGCAAATACATATGCTGGTCTGTCAAGTCTGGACACTGATATCTGGGGTACAAAGTTAGCAGCTTGAACTTTGATCATGGATGAAATGGTAGCCAGAGCATCTGCAAACTGATTCTCGTCCCGAGGGATATACTCAAGTTTGACCGTTGTAAAGAAAGTCAGTAACCTTCTCGTATAATCCCTGTAAGGTATCAGATGATCCTGGTGTGTGTACCATTTTCCGTTGGTTTGATTGACTACCAGAGCTGAATCTCCGAATACGGTCAATGTCTTGATCCTGAGGTCAATGGCTTCCTCAAGATCCATAATGCAAGCTTCGTATTCAGCCTCGTTGTTAGTGCAGTTGAAAGTGAGTTTTGCCGAGAAAGGCATGTGAACTCCTTTAGGTGTAATGAGTACTGCACCAACACCCCGACCATTCATGTTAACAGCCCCATCAAACATCATAGTCCATTCCTCTTCTGGGTCCGGCCCTTCAGTGTGAATAGGCTCTTCATGATCTTTTGCTTTGATGAACATGATGTCTTCATCAGGGAAGTCAAATCTCATAGGCTGGTAGTCATCAATGGGTTGCTCAGCAAGATATTCAGATAGTACACTGCCCTTGATGGCTTTCTGAGATGTGTACTGTATGTCGTATTCTGTGAGAATCATCTGCCATCTTGCAACCCGTCCGGTAAGAGCTGGCTTCTCGAAAATGTACTTAACTGGATCCATTTTTGAGATTAATAAGGTAGTGTGGGTCAACATATACTGTCTTAGTCGGCGAGCAGCCCACGCTAAAGCACAACAAGTTTTCTCGAGCAGTGAATAACGCTGTTCACAGTCGGTAAACTTTTTGCTTAGGTAGTATATTGCATACTCTTTTCGACCAGACTCGTCATGCTGGCCCAGCACACACCCCATCGACTCTTCTAACACTGTCAAGTACATAATCAGGGGTCTTCCTTCAACTGGCGGCATGAGGATTGGAGGTTCTTGCAGATATTCTTTGATCTTGTCAAAAGCCTTTTGGCAGTCTTCGTTCCACCTGACCGTTTGTTCCTTTCTTAACAGCTTGAACAAAGGCTCACAGGTTGCTGTAAGGTGAGATATGAACCTTGAAATGTAGTTCAATCGACCTAAGAACCCTCGAACTTCTTTCTCAGTTTTCGGTGCAGGCATTTCTTGAATAGCCTTGACTTTATCAGGGTCAACTTCAATCCCTTTCTCACTTACAATAAAACCCAGCAGCTTACCGGATCGCACCCCGAACGTGCATTTGTTGGGGTTCAGCTTTAATTGGTACTTCCTCAGGCGCTTGAACAACTTCAGCAGATTCACCAGGTGATCTTCCTCCGTAAGGGACTTGGCGATCATGTCATCCACATAACATTCTATTTCCTTATGGATCATATCGTGGAATAATGTCACCATAGCCCGTTGATATGTTGCACCAGCATTCTTCAGTCCGAATGGCATCACTTTGTAACAGAACGTGCCCCAAGGTGTGATGAATGTTGTCTTCTCCATGTCTTCAGGTGACATCTTGATCTGATTGTATCCTGAAAATCCATCCATGAAGGAGAATACCGAGAACTGAGCCGTGTTATCCACCAATACATCAATGTGAGGTAATGGGAAGTCATCCTTCGGGCTGGCTCTGTTCAGATCCCGGTAGTCAACACACATTCGTACTTTGCCGTCCTTCTTAGGCACAGGTACTATGTTAGCAACCCACGGCGGATAGCTAGTCACAGCAAGGAACCCGGCGTCCCATTGCTTTTGTACCTCTTCCTTGATTTTCATAGCCATGTCTGGGCGAGTACGGCGCAATTTCTATTTGACCGGTGGGCATTCTTCTCTTAAAGGCAGCTTGTGCACAACAATGTCGGTATCCAACCCTGGCATGTCTTGATACGACCAAGCAAACACATCAACATACTCTTGAAGCAGATCAATCAGTTGCCTCTTCACTGAGTCTTGCAGGCAGGCCCCAATTTTGACTTCTTTCACGTCTTCATTTGTACCAAGATTAATCACTTCAACCTCCTCCTGGTGAGGAGTAATGACCTTCTCCTCCTGTCTCAACAACCTGGCTAGCTCTTCAGGAAGCTCATATTCTTCTTCGACCCCTTCATCAGCTTGATTGATCGGATTGTCGAAGTCATACGATGTCATAGCCGTGCTGTTGTCGGTGCTGTCTGGAAGGCACTCTCTGCAAGGGTTTAATTTGTTCATTTTAGTGATTGATTTTAATCTTGCTTTAGAAAAAGTGAAATGAAGTTATCATTTTGAAAACACCGCCATTTATTTTTTTGTACAAAAAAGAAAAAATGGAAAAACAGTGAGCAGAAAAGAAAAAGACTTGTTTGCAAAAAGATGTCTGATATTTCATTAATTTAATCTTGTTTGCACAAAAGTACAGATGGCCCTGATTACAAAATGAGTCTTGTCATCCTGGGCAAGATGCAAGACTTTGATGCATGCTATAAAAATTACAGGAAATAATAATTACTCTGCATGAGTAACTCTTATAATTTCCTGGGAAGACCAGTTCGAGATACTGCTCCCCGGGATCTTTGGACGAATCCAATTCTCCAGATTGCGCTCCTCTTCCAGCTCGTCTTCCAGACAGTTGATAGCATCGGGGGTAAGCATCCCCCCACTGACAAAACCAGGCTTCTCAGCAGCCTCCACTTGATTGTGTTGAGTTGGTCTGTAACCCAACCCAAACTTGTCCTTCTTTTCCTCCACAGCTAAGACCTTGCCCCAGCCTAGGGCAGTTCCTTCCTCAACAACCTTCCGGGCTTGTTGATAAGACGACATGGAGATACCAGATACAGCAGATGCTTCATTGACATTCAAGGCCTCAAAACCTTGGCTCATTGTTTCATGGATCTCCCCATCCATCTCAATGTACTTATAAGTAGCCAGATGGCTAACAAATATATCCTCTTCCCCACATATTGTAACAACTTGGCCTTCCCACTCAAATTTTAACTTTTGGTGAAGGGTAGACGTTATTGCGCCGGCGGCGTGAATCCAAGGTCTACCCAACAAACAGCTGTAGGCGGGCTGAATGTCCATCACATAAAAGATAGTTTTAAAGGTCTGTGGGCCAATTGTCACAGGCAGCTCAATCTCTCCCAGAACCGATCTCTTCGAACCATCAAAGGCTCTTACTACCAGATTGCTGGGTCTCAATGCCAATCCATCATATTCTAACTTCACCAGAGCCTTCTTTGGTAAGACATTCAGGGATGAACCTGTGTCTACCAGCACATGAGAAAGGACAGCTCCTTTGCATTCCATGGTTATGTGCAAGGCTTTGTTGTGGTTGCGGCCATCCGCTGTCAGGTCAGTATTGGTGAACCCTAGCCCGTTGCTAGCAGTAACATTTCCCACCACGGTTTCCAACTGGTTGACAGTGATCTCTTCAGGCACGTAAGCTGCGTGCAAGACTTTGAGTAGTGCATTCCGATGGGCTTCGGAGCACATAAGCAGTGAGAGGATAGAGATCTTGGATGGCGTCTGATGAAGCTGATCCACGATTTTGTAATCACTCTTTTTGATGATTCGCATGAACTCATCAACCTCTTGATCGAATGGTGTCTTCAAGGCTTCTTTAGCAGCTTGATCTTCCTGCACCGGACTCTTTCCTTTTGCCTTGGCAGCAGCTTCTGCTTCGGCAGTAGGTCTTTGAATTGGTGGAGCAAAGAGACGTCCGCTTTGAGTGAAGCCTCCGCCTCCTCCCACATTATCTACTTGTGGTGTAGGTGTTGATGTTTCAAGAGTGATTCTTTTTCCTTCGCAGTACACGTCAGATCCATAGTGCCAAGGGATGGCCCTATTGCTTTCATATGGTACGGGTCCAGGCACCGTGACAGTGACTGGACTGATTGCTGCTGCTGAAGGGACTGTAATTGTTTGTGGATCATAATAGATTGTAACTGGTGCTCTGATGGGAGCAGCACCTTCTGAATGGTAGGCGGAGTTGTTTTCAGGATCATAGAATATGGTGACAGTAGAGACATCTTCATGATTGATTGCTGGAGTTGTAGGAGACATTGTTGGAAGTACGGATGTTGTTGTTGTTGTAGGAGATTCAAAATGGAATGAAGCTGAAGTTGTAGCAGGAGAAATTGTTGAAAACTGATCATTTGAGACGATAGATGGAGCACTTGTTGATGAAGCAGAAGAATTGTCAGGAACAATAGTTGCTGCAGTTGTAGGAGGTTCTGAAACCGTTGCTGATGATATTGCTGGATTTGTTGGGAATGATGTAGTGATCTGAAGCTGGCCACTCTGAATAAGGCTGTCTATGCCATTCCTCAAATTATCGCACCCATTTACTGAGATATTGCAGTAAGCACAACCCAATTCACACCCTGGGAACATCTGACATTCCAAGAGCTGAGCCTTGATTTCTACCAATGGTGTCCTGATCTGTCCCACACTGGTTATTAAATAAGACGGTTTGTCTTCTTCAATAGCGTTAATTCGGGGACCACCATGGTTTGGCATGGGGTTTTTATTAACATTGGGCGGTGGTGCGAAATTCAGAGCCTTGGAGTCTACCAAGTCTTGTACCTTCATATGCAGAGCCCTGCATTTTTCTGTACTGTGACCAGGTGCGTTTGAATGAAAAGCACACCTAGCATTGGAGTCATAGTTCCTTGGTAGACTGTTGGGATCCGGAGGTGCCAACGTTCTTAGCTCAACTAGGTTGAGTTTCAGAAGTTGTGGCAACAAGGCAGCATATGGCATTGGGATCGGATCGATCACTCTGTTAGCTTGAGATGGCCTTTGCTGGAATGGCCTTTGCTGGTTATTGTTGTTGGTGTTGCTGTTGTTGTAATTCCTTGGAGGATACTGATTTTGTGGGTGGTACTGAGGTTGTTGTTGATAGCTTTGTTGAGGAGGTTGATAGACTGGCTGTGGATGAGCTGGAGCAGGGATAGTGACTGCTGCTATTGACCTTTGAACATATTGGGGCCTACCCCTGTTGGTGTGGATGGCATTAGTCTCGCCAGTTTTTCTTGGGCCTGCAAAAGGCTTTCTTGTACTACTGGACGAGCTGGCACCATTATCGGAAATCTTACCCATTTTCAACAGGCTTTCGATTCTCTCCCCAGCTATGACAACATCTGCGAAGCTAGTGGAGGAGAAAGCAGCCAACCTGTCAATATATGTTCCTTGAAGGGTGTTCATGAACATATCTGCCATTTCCCTTTCAGACATAGGGGGTTGAACGGCAGCAGCCAATTGCCTCCATCTCTGGGCATATTCTCGGAAACTCTCCCTTGACGACTGTGACATTCCCATTAGGAGGGTCCTGTTGGGTGCCATATCTAGATTATACTGATACTGTCTGATGAAGGCCTCTGCCAGGTCCTTCCAGCATCTTACAGTTGCTCTCGTCAGATGGGAGTACCACTCCCTTGATGCTCCCGTCAAGCTATCTTCAAAATAGAACATCCACAATTTCTCATCCATGGTATAGGCCTTCAGCCTTCCCAGAAATGATTGTAAATGAGTCCGGGGGCATGAAGTCCCATTGTACTTTTCGAAACAAGGAGGCTTGAACTTATGGGGGATCCTGACCCCGTCTACCAAACCCATATCCATGACGTCGAAGCCCAAAGAATTTTGAGATTCTAAAGACCTCAGCTTCTCAGCTATCTCATCCAACCGTCTATCGTAAGCTTCTTCTCCAGCACCCATTACTGTAAATTGATCCTCTTGAGGGTCTTCTTGCAATACCCTGGCTGCAGTGGCGGTTCCTTGAATGTTTGCAGGAATATTAATTTCAGGATGGAGATGGGGACCAAACACAGGAGGGTTAACATGAGGTTGTACCCTTTCATTGTTACTTGTGCCAGCAGTCCCCACATGGGGCTCCTCTTGATTCCTCCCTTCTACCAAAGCTCTGAGCCTCTCCTGGCTTTGAGCTAAGTTGTTCATTACTTCCATGAACTGTGTTATCTGAGTTCTCATCTCCAACCTTTCGTTGGCCATCTGGTTTCTGACCTCCGTAAGGTCCTGCTGCATCTGGTCCATCTGGATGCCCGGAAGATTGTTTCTAGTTGGGTACCTGTGTGGCCTGTTGAGTGGGAACCCTCGTCGTCGAGCAATAATTCCTGAACATCACAACAGAGTTAGCAACAACAAAAACAAAACCTACAAAACAAACAAAGTGTTAGCATGCAATGCAGTATGCTTATTTGTTCCCAAGGTGTCCGGCTTGGTATTCAGTTTTGACCCTTCCAGACCCTTGAAGATAATGCTGTTGAAGTTGCTTTTGAAGTAAACTTGGATGGAATAACACAAATATATTACAGAAGGTGAAATAATACAAATTGTTCAATTTACAACACAAACCCCCTAAGGGGTCAAAATACATCACAAAAAAGTAAAAGTACATGGAATAGAAACAACAACAAGCAAATGATCAAACACCAAGGCCAAACTCATCCTCACGAACTTCTTTGAGAAGTGCTTCGGTCACAGGATCAGCCGGACGCTCCGTAAGATTCCGGATAAGGAGGTTCCGGGTAGCAACAGCTGTAGTCAACTTCTTGTTCTGACTTTGGTCCTTGGACCTCTTCATTCCAGCTCTGATTTTTAGCTCTGATATCTCCTTTTGGGCTGCTGCCAGGGCTTCTTCCATCTGCTCCATTTTGTCCTGAACTCTCTTGTCCTCTAGAGTACGAGCCTCGGTGATCCTGACCCACCTAGCCTGACTCTCCTTCAGATACAAGTCTGTTCTAGCTTTCTGGAACTGAGCTTCCTTGCAAGCATTCTTCAGGATTTGTTCCCCAGCCCTAGACTTCTTAATGTAATCTTCAGACTTCTCAATCTTAGCCAGATGCTCTTTCTTCAGCTTCTCCAATCTTTCAATATCCAGTCTTCCATCACTCCTCTCATAGAGGGTCTTCTGCAAAGCTTGAGTTAACTTCTCATTTCTCTCCTTCAACTTCTCAAACTCCTCCAGGCTGACAGTTGCTGGAGGTGGTGCTGTGGAAGGTCCAGGCACATCTTCAATAGTAAAGGGCATCCCAGAGAATTGAGCCCTAGCATAGGACCAATCATAGTATTGTGCTGATGCCACATTGTTACATTTTCCCAAGATAGTGACCCCTTTAGTTTGAACATTATCCCAGGCCCAGGCTGCCTGCCTAACAACAGCCAGACTAATCTTGTTCTCACAGTAAAGGGTCTCCACCAAGTCCTGTGCCTTAGGAGTGTGGACCAGTGCATAGCCCAGTTGTCTTTTAAACAGCAGAGGGTTGTAGTTAATACTACCCTTAACTCCTACTAGGGGTACATTGGGAAAATGCCCACAGCTGGTGATGATATCCCTGCCTTTGGTGCTCTGAGTGCACCATCTGATATCAGCTGAAGTGAGAGTAGTTAGTCTTCCAGCCCAGTTCTTCTGCTGATGAGGGTTTAAGAATGCATCTGTCCTGGGTAGATGCCTGAGAAGCCAAGTATGGAATAATGGAGCACAACACCTCACTAGCCTTCCCCTCTGCTTCTCATTCCTCTGATGCACTGAATAGTAGAGGTCCCCTAATAAAGTTGGCACTGGGTTCTTCAGGATGAACAAATGGATTGCATTTTTACTAATGAATCGAGGCTCATCTGCAAACAATACAATCCCATATATACTCAGGGCCAACAAAGCACAAACAGCTTTCCACTCCCCCAGGGAGGCCTTCGGACTAGCTTGAGAAATTAGGAAATCCAGATGAAAACCAGAGATTCCAGCTTTAGATGTCATATGTTGCCCAACCAAGACTGGTTCCAGATGCAATGCTTTGGCTATCTCTTCATTGCTTGGGAAAGCCATCTCAGGGTTGAAAGGAATTTCTCTCCTAATAGGTATACCAACCAATGATGAGTATTCTTCCAATAAGGGCCCCATCTGAAAATCCTGGAAAGTAAAACATCTTAGTGGAGGATCATAAAACTGAAGGCAGGTGTGGATCAGGCTTCTCTGTGAAGGGTCCAGATCCATAACCATGTCAAGTATATCTCCATGATGCTCCCTGAACAATGGTACATGGTCTGGAGTGATCAGGGTTTGAATCCTCCTGATGTCTGATAAGTCTGGTTGGAAGAAATGGTAAGTGATGTTGCTTTTCTTTGGAGCCATGATGACAAGTGTTGATGAAGATACTGAAGAGAAAGGGCCACTGATTGGCTGGAGTAGATAGCTGGTAACAAGTGCTGATGGAGGCAGGCCAAAACTGAAGATGGGGTCAAAACCAAAACCAGATGAAGATGGATACCCTGGAACACAAATAAGCAAATGTTAATATGATGCAATGATTATGTATGCAGATGATATGCAAAGGGCTTGTGACTGAGCTAGATCTGATCAGAATGCTCTGATATAAGTCCATGTGTGTAAGAAATCCAGATGGAGGTCTATAAATCCAGTAACCAGGGTGGGGGACTCAAATAAAGAGCCACAAGTCCAGGGTTTAGAATCACAAGAACTGTCCAACATGGAGTATTCTTAACAAAATCAAAGTAACAGGGTATTCTGAGGTCAAGGTACCTGCAAACCTGTAAACAGCCCAACCCCCTCACAGGTGGTGTTCTAAAACAAGGATCCTCAGACTTGGATCAGTTATGAGAAGTGTAAACACTTCTAACCCGGAGGTACAGTGTTTACAATAACCATAACAATTCCTCCTCTAATTCACCTCAGTTTCTGAAGGTCAAAACTAAAAGGTCATCCAGACTTAGCAGGCTTCCCAGATAGCCCTAGCGTTGCAGGAAATCTGCAACACAGAGTTCTCAAGAAGAAACCCACATCTGAATCGTGTTTCATATTCCTGCACTAGACCGAAATGGAATGGGAAAGAATATGATTCACTCTAGCCTAGGTGTCACTCAGGTCCCAGGTATAGGGCCTTAACTCTCAATGAATCACCCACCCACCAAAACAAGAAACCAGATCCAGCCAGCAGTACAGTATGATAATATGATATAATGCAAAAGCAATAAAGAAAGCAGTAAAGCAACTGTACATAAAGCAATAAGCAAACACAAGCACAAATAAACACATAACACCCCAGTAAACACAAATCAAACAAGCGCTAGGAGGAACCCACAAAAAGAACCAGAAGCCCTGGTTGCAGTATAAGGCTCCCCAGCAGAGTCGCCAAGCTGTCGCTCCCGATAAATGGGACTGGGCCCAGATAAAGGTACAGACGCGAACGGTCGGCGAGAGGGACAATGAGAACACACAGCCGTGAACTCACTGGAGATGAATAGAGTCGCCAGCTAGGCATTTTTATCCCGGAGGAAAGGTAATGCTGCATAGACCTAGAAAGATACAGATAAGACGGTTTGCGAACCAGAGAGACTGAGAAAGGGGGTTGGTTACAACCTGGGAAGGTATTAGCACCCAGATTGTCCGCCGTACTCGACGGGATCCACGCTTAAAAGATTTGTGTTTTAAAGGGGTAGTGTCAGTGCAATTTGTGTATAAAATAGCTGGAAAAGATGTACAGGTGTCAGTGTAAAGTGTATAAGTGATGTGAAGTATGAAAGTGTCAGTGTAAGAATGAGAACGAATTGCTCAAGATTATGAGGCTTAAAGAAATGAGCTGGAAAGAGGGGGAATATACAGAGACTTTTGTTCGATAACTGTTAAGTTATGCCTACGTATCCTCTCGTGCAATGAGGAAGTCAGAACACCGTAGTTCGACCCAAAGAGACTGAAAGATGAATTGACTTGTGAACTGCTTACCTGCCTATGCTCAAGTGTATGATCTGTCTGGCACAGATGCAAACTGTCTTGCATTAGACGGAAGGAGCAAGTTCTCGTTTGTGAGTGAAGATGATGAGAAAAGAATCCCGAAGGAGACGATTATTGTTTGTTTTTGAGTTTTCAGTCTTTTATTGCTTTTGAAGGTTTGTCATAGGGTAATGAGCTTAAGCCTAAACCAATGGATTTGGTAAACTCATCACATCCTCCCTCTGTTTAGGGGTAATGAGAATTACCTTAAGTGTGAAGTCAGATTCTCACACTTAATCACCTTTGGTGTAGGATTAAGATCATTAACCTACTTGTGATCATTTAGATGTTTTTGGTGTTTTTTGTTTAGTGTTGAGTAATGAGGTTAAGCCATAATCAAGGACTAAACAGGCTCATTACACCATCCTAATAGAAGGATAATAGATGAGAATGTTTAAGCTGAGGAAAACTCCTCAACTTAATCCATGATTAGGGATTAAACTCATGACCAAACAAACCTTTGATTAAGTGGATTTTATTTAATGGTATGATGATGAAGTGATTTTTAGGGTTTGTAAGACAACTTGAGGGGGACTTGTCCATTAACACTAGGGTTAGTCCTTCTTAACCAGTTAAGGAAGAATTAGAACCCTGATGCAAGGCCCAAGTTACAAGTGTGATGTCTTGATATTTATTAAGTGATTTGATTAAGGAGTTAAACACATTAAGGGTCTAACACTTAGGATTAAAGTTATACACTCCATCCTAATAGAAGGATGCAGGCATAAGCTTAATCACAAAGCCTTAAAGCCTTTAGGGTTTAGTCCCTGATTATGAGATGAGAAGAGAAGACTCAAGAGAGACACAAAGGTAAAACTAAGAGGGGAAACTAATCAAAACCCTAATCATTGTCATGCTTGGTTGTCCTTAAAGGTTTGTGAGGTTTACAAGAACAATCTTCAAAGGAGCCACCAGGAAGCAGATGAAAGGATTAAGAGAAGCAAAGTGACTTGCTTCATTCAAGAAGTCGAGTCACTTGAAGAAAGAAAGTGGGAGGAAGAAGAATGAGCAAGCTCAAACTCAAACACATATAGAAATGCAACAATGTATGCAAGAGAGATGAGAAGAAAAGTTATGAGAAGTGAAGGCAAATTCACTTCTCAAGTTTACTTACCACCTGAAATGTTAGAAAGAAATGCAATGCAATGCTAGATGGGATGAAATGGTATGATGATAAACAAAACCAGAAGCATGTTGATGATGGAAATGATGCTATGAGATGCTACAAGCAAGAGGCAGCACATGGAGATGCTCATACAAATTCATGGATGCAAAATGGTGCAAGCTTAGAAGCATGGATGAACATGGAAAGTTATGAAGCATACATGGCATACAAGATGGCAAATATGTAATGCAATGATCAAAGATGCTTCCTATATGTCTTAAGATGTCAAATGAAACACAAGAATGCATAAAATGCAAAGACAAGTCATGTTATGCAAGAGAATGCAAGAAGGATGCAAGAGGAAGCCCAAATTAGGGTTTATGGATCAAACACCAAACAAAAATCCAAAACAGAAGCAAACCCTAAGATAAAAAATGGAAAATGCCACTCAAAGAAACCCTAAACCTATATTAAACCAAGGTTCAAAGGGGAGGTCTCAACTCTTAACCAATCCTAAGTTATGATTTTTCTAAGTTATTAGGGTTTTTTAGGGTTCCTAACAAAAGAAATGCCAAACAAATGAAAAATGCAAGATCAAATCATGACCATTTTATCCTAGAAACTACATGCTAAACACAAAACAATGCAAAAAGAATCAATGTCCAACTCTTTTTAGATAGGCAGAAATGAATTTTTGAACTTATGCTCAAAATAATGCACAAAAAATGATTTAATTCAAAGAGAAATTCTTAAAATGCATCAAGATCAAAAAAGAAATTTGGTTTGAAGGTTGGACAATGTTTCTAAATGTCTTAGAACATTTCATGAATTTTTTGGTGATTTTTAAATACTTAAAAGTATTTTTAATAAATTAATTTCCATTAATCAATTAAAAATAATCTTTTAAATATTTAAAAATACTTTTTTAATGATAAAAAATAAAATAAAAATATTTTTGTGTTTACAAAATTAATAAAACTCAGAGGAAAAAGTTTCATAATTTTTAAACCTTTTTTACCATTTTTAAATAAATGTGCAAATAAAAGGAAAAGAAAATGAATTAAAATTAAATAAAAGGGAAAGTAATCAGAATGGAAGGCCAGGATTGGGTCTGGATTTGAATCTGTTGACTACGCGCGTCATCCAAGGGTCCATGTTGTTTCTGACTTAATTAATTAAATTATGGATTAATTATATTAAACACGTGGATTAGGGCTAATCAGAGAGATCCAGGCCATACACTCACGCGGGAGGTCAACGGGTCAAAGGCCATCTACGGTCCAAATTCAAATGACCATTAATTACATAATTAGGGCTTAAACACTTTCAGGCTGCCGGAGAAGACTTCCGGTCGTCTTCTCCGGCCAGCATCTCCCCTGAAAAATCCCCAAGACCCTAAAAAGCTAACTAAAATGAAATCTAAAAGTTGGGAAATGATCCTTACACACTCACGAACCAAAACCCTCACTCAAAACAAATTTATATTTCCTAACTAAGCTGAATCGAAGCAAGAAAGAATTAGGGCACGCAAGTTTCAGAGAGCAATTAAACTCTTATTTCATCACCATTTGCAAAACCAAAAGCATACTCATGATCAGGAAGACACAAAGAACAAGTTTAGAACAAAAGAAATGATTTCTGGAAAAATATTTTTCAAGCTACCTGAGATTCGAAGCTTTCACTCTGAGGACTTTCTGGCCACTTCCTTCAGTGCAACCCACTCCACTTGATCCCCAGATGATGTTTGAATGCTTTGGAGGAGTTTATATTGGCTGGATGAGGAGTTTGACAAGCTTCTGCTCAAGCTCAGTCAGAAATGGCAATGGAGTTTCAGGCAGTTTTAGGTCATTGTGAATGGTTCTTTGTGATCCAGATGGTAAGTGGAGAAGGTCTGTGGTGTTTGTTTGTATGTTTGTGAGCTGTGGACAGTGATTCGAATGAAACTGCAAGTTGAGGTGAGGAATGGCAATGGGGTGTTCTTGCTTGTTTCAGGCCTGTCTCTTGGTGGTTTGAGGTCTATGAAGGATGGTAAGTTGATATGTGGGAATGGTTTTTATGTTTGCAAGCTGAGGAAACAAATTCGAAGGAAGATGCAAAAATGGAGTGTTTTGGTGTATGTGTTGATATGAAGTGTTTCAGCCTTGCCTCTTGATACATTTTGCTTGCCAAGGGATATTGTATTTTAATCCTATAGGTCAGATGATGTGACCTGGCCTATAGTGATTGGTAAGTTTGCTTTTGCTCAAAGTCCACCTTTTGTGTAAGAGAAGTATGGCTCATGATCTAGGCTAGTACAAGCATGGTTCTGGTGCAGCATGGTGTGGTGAGAGGCTAGCAAAGTGCAGTAACCAATGCAGCAAGTTGTAGGAAGTGATCATGAAGATTTTGCAAGTTGTGACTTTTTGGTTCACATGTGATTTCCTTGTCCAACAAACCATAAACCATGGGCATTCTTGGTTCATTCTGAATTTTATGACTTATAGAATGTTTATGTGATGGTTTGATGCCAATTAGAAGTTGCAATTTGCCTTGGTACATGATTTTGCAAAATTCTCATTTGAAGCATGCCTTGAAAATCAATGATTTTTGCCAACTTTGTCACACCATAACTTTTGATCCAAGAAGAGTTTGATCATGTTCTTGTACTTTTTGAAAAGGGAAAAATGAGATCTACAACTTTCATGACCAAAGTTTTTCCATTTGAAGCATTTTTGGATCAAGAATCAAGGCTTGAAAAAATGACCTAAAATGAAGCATTCTTGAAAAGTCAACTATGCCCAAAAAGTCAACATTTGCCAAAACTCCAAATTCTTGATTTTTGTGAACTTCAAACCTCTTCCATGATCAAATAAAGATCAAATACACTCAAAATGATGAAGATCACCCATTGGTTGGGTCATTGGGGGCCTCAGATGCCCTGATTTTACACTGACTTGTCCAGAAAGTCAACCTTTGATCAGATGACTTCCCCATGGAATTTCTTCATGAAAATTGGTATGCATACTCCCTATACCATATAGAGACCAATAGAAACAAGAATGACCAAAAAATTTGGAGTTATGGCCTCTGAAACCAAAACCCTAATTTTCAGTCAACTGTGCAGTCAAACCTGGCTCTGCATCCCTTCAAACCCTAGTTCTTGTGATTTTTTGAAATCTTGACTTTGAGAGGATGTAATATGATATGAGAACACATGTGGATCCCTTTGAAATGATTGGTGGCCTTTGGAGTGGCTCAAGAAGCTCTGGGATTGCTCAGATCACAAACCCTAGGTGCAGATGCCTTAGAAACTATCCAGTGAATCAAAAAATGAAATATGAGGTGCTATGATTGTGTTTATGCATATGAGATGATCACAAGCCATGGTGTGAATGGGTGAGGGCAAATTTGGGGTGTTTACAGTGAGTTCCACGCCCAGATTTGCGACCGTCTTGGAAATGTCTTGATTTGGGGATCTTCCTCTTTCATTTCATAACCTTGACAGTTATGTGTAGCTGGGGACCGATCATTGAGAACCTTGTGGAAACATCCCTCTCCAGTGGTGACAGTGGCAGACCACATTGTGTGGCAAACCCACTCGCACCCGAGGGCCCACCTGGAACTCACATAGGATGACCTTGTCTTCCCGGACTCAGCTGAGGCCTCCCTGCGTAGTATATAATGCCAAACCGATTCCCTGATCTGGTCATGAGCCATTTCTCGGAAATGGTGAACGTATTATTGCTATTCGGCTTTGAGAGTCCGTGATGTCTGACCCGGAGCACACCAGTGAGATTGGGAGGGGTTTACAGGTTTGCAGGAACCCTTGACCTCTACATACCCTCATTATCAGTATGGTCTTTGTTATGATTTGGTCCTTATGGTTCTGGATTTCTTGGTATTTTGGTTCTGAGAGTTTCTATCAGATGGTTATGGCTCAGAGGATCTTGGTTTTCAATTATTCATAGGGTCCTAATATCCAGTATCCAGTATCCAGATGGTCCAAGATTGATCATATGCATGCATTGCATTTGCATTGCATCATACTCGCATTAACTATTTGTGTTTCCATTTTTCAGGTTGTTATTTACAGTTTAGCACCCAGTTCTGGTAATTGTAAGCTCTCCAGATGGCAGAAGTTAAGAAAATTACAAGAAAGAAGAATGTCCATTACACTTTTCTCCAGCCAGAAGTCAAGAGTGTTCAGAGATTATCAGGGCTGATGAATGACCAGGTTTTAGGGAACTTCGGAAAGAGGTATGGTCAGATTTTGAAGTACATGGATAAACCTACTGCAGACCAGAAGGATAGCTTGCACACTTTGCTTCATTTCTATGATCCCTTGCTACGGTGTTTTGTATTTCCAGATTATATCTTGGCTCCTACCTTGGAGGAGATTGCTAGTATTTTGGTGTTCCTGTCAGAGATACTTTTCCTTACTATGGTTCAGAGGTGGTTCTCAAGGAAGAAGACATATCCAGAGTCTGTCGTATACCAGCTGCTAAGGTCAAGAAAGCTTTGAAGGACAGTGAGGGCAGAGGACTCCCTTGGGATGTGCTTATACCAGAGGCTGAAGAGTATGCCAAAGAGGGTAAGTGGAGAGATTTTGGTGATGTGGTAGCCCTGATGGTATATGGATCTAGTCTTTTCCCAGGAGAAAAGGAGTTTATGAGCTTGGAGGTGATTTCCATTTTTGCTAAAGGTAATCCTGTACCAACTCTGTTGGGAGATTTCTACTACAATGTTCATTACTGGAATGAGAAAGGCAGAGGTGGACTAGTGGGTTGTTGTGCTTCATTATTTGATGAGTGGTTTGCTAGGCAATTTCCAAAGTCAGGCTCTTTCAAAGAGATGAGAGATGAATGGAGGTGGTCCAGGAGGATAATGGGACTAACTTCTGAGGATACAGCTTGGGGGTATGACAAAGATTTTTTGGGAAAGGAGCTACTGGTTAGTTGTTTAAGATTTGTTGGTGTGCCTTTGCTAGAAAGAAAGGTTGTGATCAGTTACCATCCAGCCTTAGCCAGGAAACAATTTGGCTATCCTCTGAGGGATCCACCAAGTATGGAAGAATTTGTTGAGTCTTTGTACTTTTCTGTGGAGGGAAACAAGGAGTTGGTCATACAAGCATCTCAGGCTTGGGCTCATAGGGTGAAGAAAGGTAAGAAGCATTTTGGAAGGGTGGATCCCAAGACATATCCTCTTTTTGCTACATGGTTGTAGAAGCGTGTAGAGGAAGTGCTCATGCCATTTTCAGTGGAAGCTCCATTGTATCCCAAAGAGGTGCCATGTCAGAATACTGTTTCTCTGGAAGAATATAAGAAGTTGGAAGCTCAGTTGCACGAGGTCCGGATAGAGAATGCTGAAATGGTTAACTTGTACCACCTTGCCAATCGTGCCAAGAATGAAGCAGAGGAAAAGTTACAGGAGATGAAAGTCTCCTTAGGAGCTAAGGAAAAGGAGTTTGTTGGAAGAGAAGCTCACTTTCAGAGATTGGGTCTAATGGAATCAAAAAGAGAAGTGGAGCGTAAGAAGACTTTGAAGACTCTTAAAGAAGCTCGCCAGTTCATTGTTTGGTTGCAAGGCCAAAGGGAACAGGAGCAGAAGAAGTATAAAGAAAAAGAAGAGTTTTTCGAGGTACAGATGGCCTTCAAGAAAGAAGAAGTAGAATAAGTCCATAAAATACGAAGAGAAAAGACTCAACAATTGGCACAGAGCCAGATGGCCTTGGAGGAGGCATTGAAAGAGATTGAGGAGCTTAAGATGAGAGCATGTGTGAAGAACAACCGGACAGAGGTGATAGATGCAGAAGAGGAACCTGAGTCTTTAGTTTAGATTTTATTTATTGTTGTTCAGACTGCCTACAGGCTTGTTGTAGGAGTCTTGCCTTATTTTCCTTTATTCATGTATTGACTTGTAACCCTTTAGGGAATTTGTTTGTGCTCTAACTTTGGCCGTCAGTGGGTTATCCATGTTATGCAATGTTAAATTCCAATTACCATTTCTGAGTACGCAAAGCTTGTTTGTCTGAGACTGCTGAGATCTGAACACTCTTCAAAGGGGAGAATTTGAAAATTAATGCTCAAAGTGGCTATCTGGAGCAAATACCAAAACTGGGGCATATAAATGCCTAAAATTGGAAACATGAATAGTTACATTGCATGCATATAACGTGTTTGCTGTTTTGCAGGTAGTTCATCAGTTTCTAACGTTTATGTCATTTCAGGCACTATAGCTCCCAAGAAGGGTCGAGAACAACCAACTGTACATAGATATCCCACAAGAGTAAACAGAGAAAGAGTCATGGATCAAATGCAGGAAGATTTAGCTGACTTGAGATTGAGAATGGACAATTTCATGACCCTTATGGCAGGGATGGGTCAGACTCAGGAACGCTTGCACGAGATGGTGGAAAACAATCAGGCCAGGAACAATGGGACTGCTGATGGAGGTAATCGCAACAGTGCTGGCACCCGTCAAGTTGAAATTCCTATGGCACAACCAGGGATCACCATTATCAATAATGGACTGAACAACGTACAGATGGATACTCAAGATGAACAATTTACTTTGCTGGACGAGGCAAAAGGCCAAGGGGGCGAAATGAGCATAAAGTTTGAAGAGATGGTTGAGCAGATCCGTGCCATTCAATCTCAGAGCTCCCTGGGGTTTGATATTACTGACTTGGGCTTGGTGCCAGGGGTTAGAATCCCTTACAAGTTCAAGGTTCCTACTTTCGATAAGTACAACGACACGACTTGCCCGAAGACTCACCTCTAGTACTTTATCAGAAGAATTGATGCCCATACTGATGACGAGAAGTTATGGATGTATTACTTCCAGGATAGCCTTGTGGGGGCCTCCTTGGAGTGGTATATGAAGCTAAGCAGGGTTAACATTCGAACCTGGAAGGATTTAGCAGAGGCGTTCGTGAAGCAATATCAGTACAATTTGGACATGGCTCCAAATCGCACTCAGCTGCAGACTATGTCTCAAAATGCTAAATAGGGGTTTAAGGAGTACGCTCAAAGGTGGCGTCAACTTGCTGCTAGGGTACAACCACCCTTGTTGGAAAATGAGATGGCTGATATGTTCATGGGAACATTACAGGGGGTGTTTATCGAGAGGTTGGCGTCTTGTTCAGCTACTAAGTTCAATGACATAGTGATAGCAGGAGAGAGGGTCGAAACTCTGTTGAAGATGGGGAAGATTCAGGACACCGGTGCAGGTAGCTCGAGCGGTGTAAGAAAAGCTTTTAATGGACCTCCGAGAAGGAGAGAAGGTGAAACTAATGATGTGTACGGTCGAGGACGGGGCCGGTGTAACACGGTTGGAGAACTGACTTTAGTTAAATGTTGCGGATAGCAAGAGTCGCCACCGACTTTTATTTTATCCAAAGGAAAGGGCATAAAAGAACAGGAAAGACCTTAAAGATTTTTTTGGGTTCGGGGGGTAGGTTATGTAAAGGGAAGGTGTTAGCACCCTTTACATCCATGGTTATCCATGGGCTCTTAGTTACTTAGCTCACTTTAAAATGTTTTTGAGAAGTGTAGTGTGTGATTAGAAATTTTCTTAAGTACTTTATAATGATCCATGTACGGATATATATAAAGACTTTGTTTTGAAAATTGTTTGAAAATGTGAAGTGTTTTTGAAATGTTTTGAAAAGGTGAGCAAGTACATAAGAGAAACCTACCCTAAGTTAAATATTTTCTGTTCTTAAATATCCTTTAAATGGTAAGACTATCCCTATTATTAAGGAATAGGTAGTCATTACCTTGGATGTTATAAGGGACAAATGAAGGGACATCTGTGATTAGGCAACTGTAAGGTGTATTAGCAATTTCGAAGGGACTTATCATCTTTTATTCGAAAGGGACAAGATCATTCGTGAAGGCAACATCGAAGGGACTTGATCTTATAATCGTAAATAGGCAACATGAGAGGTAACCCTTAAGAAGTGAGATGGCGATCCAAGATCGACTTACGTATGTGCGTGTACAAGTTCATATATTTATCTTAAAATTAATTATCTAAATTCAATTTTAAATACAAACATGTTTACACTCCCTATTTTACTAACCATGGCAATTTAAATAAATAATAAAAGTTCTACAACTATTACATAATTTGCACAATTACATTATAATAATAATAAAATAACTTAAATAAATAAGCATATAATAAATAAATAGGTTAGTAATGATAAATAAAATAAATATAAAAGAGGTTAGTATAATAATAAAATATAAAATTAAATTAAAAGTACAAATTTAAATAAATAATCATTTTTTTAAGAATTTTAAGAAAAATAAATAAATAATAATAATTATATACTAATAAACATGATTAATGGTTTAATAAATTAATTATATATATACATATTAGAAATATTTAATAATTATAATTATACAAGCATAATAAAATAAGAAATTATTAAAAAAAGAAAATTAAAGTTTTGAAAACAAATTAGGGTTTTACAAAATAAATTAGGGTTTATAAAAATATTAGGTTTTTCTTTAATTATTAATTTACGTATAACTAATTTATTTACAATATATATAATATTAATAATATGAACATATAATGAAATAAGTATAAATAATTTTATTAATAAAGTTTGAATTTTTAAAATATAAGTTTTTGAATTATATATAAGAAAATAATATAAATATTTTATTTTAGACATTTATTATTAATTAAATTAATTAAATACAATATAAACAAAACAAAATAAATGAAAAAAATGAGAAAAAAGATCTTACCTGGGGCTGGGATTCGAACTCAGGCCCTAGGCTTCACTTCTCCTGGACCAGCCTCCCTTCCACTGGGATGCGCATGCGCAGGTGATATTGAATGAGCATCAATGCGTTTTGTTTCTTAACCTGTAAAAATCATAAAAAAGCAAAACAACACAAAATGGCCTGGGGGGAATCGAACCCAGGACCATCAATCTCACGCGCACACACACAAACCAACTGAACCAACGCTGTTTTCATGAAACATTACACAAATAATACATAATAAAATAAGCTCAAATTTCAAATCAGGTTTTCGCGCCAAGGCTGCTTCATCTTCAACCTATTACCTGCGAAATTTCCTGCGTTTTCTCCTACGCATTTACCTGCTAATTAAGGTTCCTAGGGAAACCTGTGTTTTTCAAACACCATGAAACCTGTGAAATTTCACCAAATTGATCATATCATTGTGATCCTTACATCTTATACAGTTCATTAGTGTTGTTAGAATTTATTTATATGTGTTTAAATGGAAAACCCTAAACGGCCAGTGAAACCCTAATAATGGTGGAATCTGTTCTAGGCAACAAAACTTCAATCGATTAGCCCAGATATGACCTAAAGCTTATCACAAACAAGAAAATATCATCAAAAATCATTAATAATGCTTGGATATTAGAAATCGAAAACGAAAAAAATCAAGAACAAAGTGGATTCGGTTTATGTGTTTTATGATGTTATGGATGAAGATGATGATGGGGATACGATCAGAAAGTCTCAAGGAAGCTAAAGCAACCTTTACTTTGTCTTGAAAGAGTCTCTAACTTCAAAACCGAATGCCACTTTTTTGTATGAAAATTGAAACCTTGTTCTTACCCTTGGAGGCTGCAATTTCGTTCCTTCTCATTGGCAATGTGTTTATGTATATATATGGATTGAATTAGGTCAGAAAAATGTTATGATTCTTTGGATTTTTTGGATGTTTGAAGATTGAAAAAGATATGTCATAAAACTTGATTTTCCTTTGATCCAACATTGCTATTTTGAGACAATCTTCATAATTTTCATATCAATTAAATCCAATTAACTTTGATGACTTTCTAGAAGCAAAATATTTTTAAATCTTCATCATTTTATATTTTATTTGAATTTAAAATGATTTTTTAATATAAAAATCATAATAAATAAAAATAAAATGAATAAAATTATGAAAATATTAAATAAATTTCGTGCATGATGTCATGGAACACATTGGGTCACAAAAAAGTCAGCCCATTTGAAGAATTATGGTTTTAAGACCCCATTTACTTCATAAACCACTCAACAATTTCCCAACTTTGCAAGGGCACAAATCCTTAAATTTTAATGCTATGAGGGTTTTCTTGGACATTTTGGAAAGCTTAAATAGTCCTCTAACCAACCTCTTTGGTCTCATGTCCATATCTTTTACCATTCTCAAGTTATGCTCTTTAGAAGTTGTTGACTTTTTGTTGACTTTTAAAAGGACCTATAATGTCTTAGCTCATACCTTCCAAATGAAGCATTTTTGGGCTTGGCTTGTGAGACACAAAGTTGTAGAGAATTCAATTTCCTTCAAAATGAGATTTGGATGGAAAATTCTTGATGAAGCATGTGAAAGTTATGGCTGGTCAAAGTTCAGTTGACTTTTCCTAAGGAAACCCTAATTTAGAAACTCTTGATTCTTGATGATCTGAAATCTCCTTGATGAATCATGATCAACCCTTGATCAAATGATGAATTTTACTTAATATACTTGATGTTGGCAAAAAAATCATGAAGTTTGACTTTGGTTTGACCACAGTTGACCTCAGTTTGACTTTTTAACTACTTTGACTGATTTTAACCTACCTGATCATCTGACTGAGCAAACCTTTGGGAAAAGTCTTGAAACTTGACATGGGGATTCTTGAACACATATAAGATGTTATGAAGATCACTTGAAGTCTTGGAAGTCCATTTAGCCTGATTAAAGTCAAAACCCTAGTTTAGGATGCATTGCTTAGGAGGATGCATTGTCTGAGGGAATTGTCACATCTTCTGACTAATTGTGAACTTTGTGAACCTCATGAGATGTCTTATGAACATTGTGAACCTTGTGAACCTCTTGAGACACAATGACTCATCTTGTGGAGGGCAAATTTTGGGGTGCAACAGCTGCCCCTATTCAATTTTCTGAAACCTGAGGGGTTAGATTGGTATATGTGCCAGTCGTGACCTGGAAGGTTGAAGGGGATTGAACACAAAAGCCCAAAAATTTGCACTCACCAGTGCATAGAGTAACACTGATGATTAGTTGTATATGCTTGAGTGGGCTTAAAGATGCCACTTGGAAGAATTGGAGATGGGCTTAGAGATGTCATCTGAAGTATCAGAATGTGATGATGTCTTTATGTTGATACTGAATATCAGTACTAGGTCTTTGTATAAGCCGTCTCTGAATTATTTATGCAACATGATTTGAATTATTGAATGGACCAGTAGAAATGAATCTTGTGATAATTATCTCTTCTGGAAGTATTTTGGATTAGGGAATGGATCTTTGTACAGACCGTTTGCCTACTCTCCAAGGACCAAAAGAACGTCAGGATTTGTTCTTAAGGGTCAAAAGAACGTCAGGATTTGTTCTTCTGAATAATGTCCTTAACCAGGGAATGAATATTTTTACAGACCGTTTGCCTGCTATTCAAGGGCCAAAAGAACGTCAGGATTTGTTCTTAAGGGTCAAAAGAACGTCAGGATTTGTTCTTCTGAATAATGTCTTGAACCAGGGAATGGATCTTTTTACAGACCGTTTGCCTGCTATTCAAGGGCCAAAAGAACGTCAGGATTTGTTCTTAAGGGTCAAAAGAACGTCAGGATTTGTTCTTCTGAATAATTTCTTGAACCAGGGAATGGATCTTTTTACAGACCGTTTTCCTGCTATTCAATGGCCAAAAGAACGTCAGGATTTGTTCTTCTGAATAATGTCTTGAACCAGGGAATGGATCTTTTTACAGACCATTTGCCTGCTATTCAAGGACATCTTGAGCAAATGTATGGATCATTTCTAACCCGTTGTAAGTTGTTGATATTGTTTTACTTGCATATAACTATCCTGCAAGGAGAATGTTAGTTTATGCATTATGTATGCATGCATAGTATGATGCACTTAAGTAATGTATTATGTACTTATGGATATGTATGTTATGGTATGATGTAGATGATGTATGTATGAATCATGCAGCCTGAAGCGTCCGGATATCCTTGCATAACAACTGCTGGCCAGGGAAAATAAATCCCAGCTTGTTGCTGAGGAATATGAGAACCTCGTTTCCGTCTTGTTTGATAGTATAGTATTCATAACCTCCCGTATTCGTTCGATAGTATGGTATCCATAACCTCCCGTCTTCGTTCGTCGTACTCCTGTTGGAGGAATAATTTCCTGAGTATCCCGACTGAGGATAAAAGAGATGGACATAAATTCCAGGGGAGATGTAGCTCGAAGATGGATTTGCCCTACTGGGGGATTTGTAGCTGTCTTGTGGGGATGAACCGGCGAAGCTTCGTTGAATTCCTTCCCTCGTTCGTCCTTAGTAAATACTATTACTGCATTTTCATGCATTTCTGGTAAACATCAATCATATTAAGCATTTATGCATTTCTGGTAAACATCAATCATATTAAGCATTTATGCATTTCTGGTAAACATCAATCATATTCAAAAGCATACATACATTCAAACACAACCAATGGACGTTTCGCTTATGTAAATAGGGTAAAAGTAAATCTGGATTCAAAGATGGAATTTTATTTATATCACAAAGTGACCTATACATAGGCAAGTTTGTACAAGGAGACAGAAATCCTAGTAAGAGGAATTTGTCATAAAACATTTTTAGAAAACAAAGAAAATCAGCTATGTGGGAAATAATCCTATTGAGTTTCAATTCTACTATTGCCATTATCTTTAAGTATCTCATCTTCTGATGTCGAGATGGAAACGATTGGATTGAGCTTTATCTGTTAGAGTCTGAACTAAGTAGCAACTGGTTGGAGTTACATGGGTGATCCAAACGAGACATAGTCATACGCTTTAATCCCTAACTTTTGCCTGGATTGCCCTTTCAGGTTTTCAATCCTCTGGGATACCCTTTTTTGCCCAAGCCGCCTTTTCAGGTTTTCGACTTGTCGGGTGTACATTTTTTTTATATATATCCCTAATTTTTGCCCGAACCCTTTTGGTTCGCCGGGATGCCCTTATTTTTGCCTAGGCCAGTCAACCTAGCGGGTCTCTTTTCATGCGTAGTATTTCTTAACTATGTCTGCGTTTACAGGCTGTGGGAAATCTTCACCATCCATTGTAGTAAGCATCATGGCACCTCCTGAGAATACTGTCTTGACCACAAATGGTCCTTCATATGTAGGAGTCCACTTGCCCCTAGGATCACCCTGTGGTAATATGATACGCTTGATTACCAAATCACCAGCCTGATATACCTTTGGCTTAACCTTCTTATTAAAAGCTTTTATCATCCGTTTCTGGTACATCTGGCCATGACAAACTGCTGCTAACCTCTTCTCATCAATCAAATTTATCTGGTCAAGTCGAGTCTGAATCCACTCATCTTCATCCAAGCCTACATCCTTCATAATTCTTAAGGAGGGAATCTGAACTTCAACGGGCAGAACTGCTTCCATACCATATACTAAGGAGAATGGGGTTGCCCCTGTTGAAGTACGTACTGTAGTACGATAGCCATGAAGAGCAAATGGTAACATCTCGTGCCAATCTTTATAAGTGACAGTCATCTTCTGTATAATCTTCTTAATGTTCTTATTAGCAGCTTCTACTGCCCCATTCATCTTCGGACGATACGGAGAAGAGTTGTGATGCTTAATCTTGAACTGCGTGCAGAGATCAGTAATCATAGTGTTGTTCAGATTAGAGCCATTGTCAGTAATAATCCTTTCAGGGATGCCATACCTACATATGAGATTATTCTTAATGAATCGAGCCACCACATTCTTAGTAACAGATGCAAATGAAGCTGCCTCCACCCATTTTGTAAAGTAATCAATAGCAACCAGAATAAAACGATACCCATTAGAAGCAGTAGGCTTGATCTCACCAATCATATCAATGCCCCACATGGCAAAAGGCCAAGGAGCAGTCAACACATTCAATGGTGATGGAGGTATATGTACTTTATCAGCATAAATTTGGCACTTGTGACATGTTCTGGAATGTTGATAGTAGTCAGCTTCCATGGTAGACCAATAGTAACCTGCTCTCAATATCTTCTTGGCCATAGTATTACCACTAGAATGAGTTCCAAAGATCCCATCATGCGTATCTTCCATAATCTTAGTTGCTTCCTTTTTATCCACACAACGAAGCAAAGTTGAATCATGATTGCGCTTGTACAAAATTCCATTACTCAAGAAGAACTTAGCAGAAAACCTCCTCAGAAACTTCTTATCTTTGACAGATGCCCCTTCAGGGAACTCCTGAGCTTCAAGATATCTTTTCACTTCATAGAACCAAGGCTTCTCCTCTGCTTCCTCTGTATCAATCTCATTGCAGTATGCAGGCTTCTCAAATCTATCAATAGTAATCTTGGGAGCTTCATCATCCCAGCTGATCTCAAACATGGATGCCATGGTGGCTAATGCATCTGCCAACTGATTTTCTCTTCGTGGAATATGTCCAAAGGTAATTTCTTTGAAATGTGGGATCAAAGACAAAACATACTCTCTGTAAGGAACAAGATTATCATGCTTGGTATCCCAATCTCCTTTGATCTGACTTACTACCAGGGCTGAATCTCCATATACATCTAGGAATTGAATCTTCATATCAATGGTAGCTTTGATACCCAGGACACATGCCTCATACTCAGCCATGTTATTTGTACAATAGAAACAAAGTCTAGCAGTAATCGGGGTATGACGACCTTCAGGGGAACTGATCACAACACCAACACCATTACCCAGTGCATTAGAAGCTCCATCAAAAACCATGGTCCATCGGGATCCTTGTTCAGGTCCGTCATATTGTCCAGGTTCTTTGGTAATAATCATAATGTCTTCATCAGGGAACTCAAAACTCATTGATTGATAATATCCAGTGCTTGATGAGCCAAATGATCAGCTACAACACTTCCTTTAATGGCCTTCTGAGTAGTATACTGTATATCATATTATGTTAAGATCATTTGCCATCTTGCTATTCGTCCGGAAAGAGCAGGTTTCTCGAATATGTACTTGATTGGATCCATCTTCGAAATCAACAAGGTAGTATGGGTCAACATATATTGTCTTAGTCGGCGAGCAGCCCATGCAAAAGCGCAGCAAGTTTTCTCGAGCAGTGAGTATCTTGTTTCACAGTCGGTAAACTTTTTGCTAAGGTAGTATATTGCCTGCTCTTTTCGACCAGACTCGTCATGTTGCCCCAACACACACCCCATTGAGTTGTCTAATACTGTTAAATACATAATCAAGGGTCTTCCATCAACTGGTGGCATCAAAATTGGAGGTTCTAGGAGATATTTCTTGATTTCATCAAAGGCTGTCTGGCACTCATCATTCCATTCCATTACCTGATCTTTCTTCAACAACTTGAAGATTGGCTCACAGGTGGCAGTTAATTGGGAAATAAATCTTGCAATGTAATTCAATCGTCCCAAGAAACCTCTAACCTCCTTCTCAGTACGGGGAGCTGGCATCTCTTGTATAGCTTTCACTTTTGCAGGATCTACTTCAATACCTTTTCCACTGACAATGAAACCCAGGAGCTTACCAGATCTAACTCCAAAAGTACACTTGTTTGGGTTCAATCTCAACTTGTATTTCTTCAACCTCTCAAACAACTTATGCAAATGATCAAGATGTTGTTCTTCATTCTGGGACCTGGCTATCATATCATCCACATACACCTCTATCTCATGATGAATCATATCATGAAACAAAGCCACCATAGCACGCTGATATGTTGCCCAGCATTCTTCAACCCAAATGGCATCACTTTATAACAAAAAGTTCCCCACTGCGTAACAAATGTTGTCTTCTCCATATCTTCAGGTGCCATCTTGATTTGATTGTAACCAGAGAAACCATCCATGAAATAGAATACCTTATGTTGAGCAGTGTTGTCTACCAGAACATCAATATGAGGAAGTGGAAAGTCATCTTTGGGGCTGGCCTTGTTCAAATCCCTGTAATCTACACACATACGTACCTTACCATCTTTCTTAGGCACCGGTACCACATTTGCAACCCATTGAGGATAAGAAGTCACAGCTAAGAACCCTGCATCAAATTGTTTCATCACCTCTGCTTTAATCTTCTCTGACATTTCAGGACGCATGCGACGAACCTTCTGCTTCTTTGGACGACAATCTTCTTTTACTGGTAAACGATGAACCACAATGTCTGTATCCAACCCTGGCATATCCTCATAGGACCAAGCAAAGATCTCCACATAATCATGTAACATCTGAATTAATCTGGTTTTAACACCATCCTCTAATTCAGCCCCTATCTTGACTTCTTTCCTGTTCTCTTCAGTTCCCAAATTCACAACTTCGACTGGCTCTTCATGTGGCTGTATAGCTTTCTCTTCTTGTTGTAACAACCTAGCAAGCTCTACAGGTACTTCACAATCGTCCTCCTTTCCATCTTCAGCTTGATAGATTGGATTCTCGAAATTATAATTGGCAATAGTAGAACTGTTATCAACAGGATCCAGAGTGGATGAGGATCTGCATTTTAGTGATGTGGGTGTGTGTAAGAACACATAGCTGATAAAATAAAATAAAATAAAGACAAGGAACACAATATTTACAAAAACGAAACGTCCACTGATTTTTATTGAATGAAGTATGCAAATGAAATGACATCCCGAAACAAGCATACCATTGTGCCCCGGGTAAGGCACGAGGCTTGAAAGTTTAATTGTTCAAAAATTACAAACTTAAAAGTAACAACACAGTAATAGTATTTACTCCTGACTAAAGGAGATTGGAATAACATCTTCAGCTTTCCAGTTATTGAGCCCAGCACCCACAGTAGGAAAAATCCAAGCATCCAGGTTGTAGTCTTCATCATAGTCACCCACAGCATTGATCTGGTCTTTCATGACCCCTTGATTGGTGATACGAACAGCACGAGCACGACGAACAGCCTTCTGGGACTCTGCAGTGAAACCCAAACCAAACTTGTCAGACTTGTAAGGAATGTCAGGAAGCTGACCCCAAATAGTATAACCACCTTCATCCACCACAGCTCTAGCATCCTTGAGGGAGGCCATTGTAGGAGGTACTCTGGTGACCACAGGAACTTTCTTGACAACAGGAGGAGCTTCAAAATTATTAACAACCCAAGGAACTACTTCAAACGTCTGGCATGGAGTTTCAACATATTCACCTTCCACTTCAAGATATTTAAATGTGTTCACATGGCTAATCATATGTCCTTCCTCTCCGTACACAGTAACAACCTTTCCCTCAACTGGATATCTCAGCTTCTGATGCAACGTGGAGGTAACAACACCTGCCCCATGGATCCAGGGGCGCCCAAGCAAACAAGAATACGAAGGACGAATATCCATTACATAAAAGGTAGCATTGAAGACCTGAGAACCTACTTTGATTGGGAGATCTATTTCTCCATGCACCACTCTTCTTGAACCATCAAAATCCTTTACCACTATATTACTGGGCCTCAACACAGCATCTTCAGGGCTAAGCTTATTCAGAACTTCTTTGGGCAACACATTCAGCGAGGAACCATTGTCTATTAACACATGTGACAGGGTAGTGCCCCTACATTCAATAGAGATATGTAGAGCCCTATTATGATCCCTCTTGGCAGGAGTCAAATCAGCATCGGAGAAACCTAACCCATTATCATAGGTCAAGTGTGCCACACAATTTTCAAACTGGTCTACAGAAATCTCATTTGGTACGTGGGCAGTCTTCAAAAATTTAATCAAGGCTTTAGCATGAGCCTCAGAACACAACAATAAAGACAACATGGAAATCTTGGAGGGAGTATGCCCCAATTGATCAACAATGTCATAATCACTCTTGCGAATGATCTTTAGTACTTCTTCCATCTGCTTATAAAGATCATCAGCAGCCGGTACATCAGTTTGCACAGGTTCAATAACAGGACCCTTGCCCCGAGCATCAGCAGTGGAGGTAGTAGTCGGAGTAACTGTATTCTTGGAAGTAACCGGAGGAGAGAAAACTCTTCCACTTCGTGTGATCTTACTAGATCCAGCAATATTATCAACATCAAGGTCTTCATGAGTAACAGGTGTCTCAGCTAAGGGTTCCTGCTTAACACCATGAATATAAACATCGGAGCCATAATGCCATGGCACCGCTTTATCAGAAGTATACGGAATAGGACCAGGAGTGGTAATGATCATAGGAGCCACTCTAGCTTCAGCAACAATCTTCACAGGGCCTTCAGCAGTAATCTTAATTGGACCCTTATGAGTGATTTTGACAGGACCCTTGGAAGTAATCCTTACCGGAACTTTATCAACCATATCCACCTCTTCAACCTTCGCACCTTTAGTTATGTGTTCAACCATGCTCTCTACAGAAGGTTGTCGCTCCCACCAAATGACACCTAGGTCAAATGGGGTACAGACGCGAACGGTCGGCGAAAGAGAAGGGAATGAATAGAGTCGCCAGCTAGGCATTTTTATCCCGAAGGAAATGTAATGCTGCATAAACCTAAGGAAAGATGGATAAGACGGTCGCGAACCATAGAGACTGAGAAAGGGGGTTGGTTACAACCTGGGAAGGTATTAGCACCCAGATTGTCCGTCGTACTCGACGGGATCCACGCTTAAAAGATTTGTGTTTTAAAGGGGTAGTGTCAGTGCAAATTGTGTATCAAAGCTGGAAAGAATGCAAGTGTCAGTGCAAAAGAAATGTGAAGTGTATAAGAGAAGTGTCAGTGTGAGAACAAGGACGAAATGCTCAAGACTATGAGGCTTAAAGAAGAATGTTGGAAGAGGGGGGAATATACAGAGACTTTTGTTCGATAACTGTTAAGTTATGCCTACGTATCCTCTCGTGCAATGAGGAAGTCAGAACACTGTAGTTCGACCCAAAGAGACTGAAAGATAAATTGACTGATGAACTGCTTACTTGTCTATGCTCAAGTGTATGACCTGTCTGGCTCAGGTGCAAACTGTCTTGCATTAGACGGAAGGAGCAAGTTCTCGTTTGTGAGTGAAGATGATGAGAAAAGAATCCCGGAGGAGACGATTATTGTTTGTTTATGATGTTTTCAATCTTTTATTACCTTTTGGAGTTTGTCATAAGTTGATGAGTTTAAGCCTAAACCAAGGGTTAGTAAACTCATCACATCTTCCCTCTGATTAGGGGTAATGAGAATACCTTAGGCATGAGGTAAGCACCTCACACTTAATCACCCTGGTGTAGGATTAAGATCATTAACCTACTTGTGATTACTTAGATGTTTTTGTTGTTTTTGTTTAGTGTTAAGTAATGAGATTAAGCCATCATCAGGGATTTAATGGACTCATTACACCATCCTAATAGAAGGATAATAGATGAGAACATTTAAGCTGAGGAAGGCTCCTTAACTTAATCCATGATTAGGGATTAACCTCATGACAAAACAAAGCCTTTATTAAAGTGGATTTTAGTTAATGATAAGATGAAGAAATGTATTTTATGATTTGTAAGACAACTTGAGGGGGACTTGTCCATTAACACTAGGGTTAGTCCTTCTTAACCAGTTAAGGAAGAATTAGAACCCTAATGCAAGGCCCAAGTTACAAGTTTGATGTCTTGATGATTATTAGATGGATTGATTAAAGGATTTAAACACATTAAGGGTTTAACACTTAGGATTAAAGTTATACACTCCATCCTAATAGAAGGATGCAGGCATAAGCTTAATCACAAAGCCTTAAAACCTTTAGGGTTTAGTCCTTGATTATGAGATGAGGAAAGAAGACTCAAAGATGACACAAAGGTAAAAGCTAAATGGGGGACTATTCAAACCCTAATTGTTATCATACTTGGAAATCCTAGGGTTTGTGAGGCTTAAGAAAGAAAGAGATCTTCAAAAGGCCACCAAGGAGGAGCAAGATAGAAAAGAGATGAGATGAGAAGAGAAGAGAGGGAAGAGAGGCACAAGTGAGCAAGCTCACTCAAAGACAAATAGAAATTCATCAAGGATGTGAAATGATGAGGTAAGAAGAGGTATGAGGTGAAGGCAAATCCACCTCCCAAACAAACTTACCATTAACCCTGAAAAGTTAGTACAAGGTGCATAAAGGAATAAATGAGATGAAACAATGCATATGGATGGGAAAAGGCCAAAGTCAGAAACATACACATGATGCAAATGATGTCAAGAGATGGTGCAAAGTCATACAAGATGCATATGTGTGAGCATGCAAGAGAATGGATGTATATGGAGCATGCCTTGAACTATGAAAGTTTCATGAAAGCTTATGAAATGTAATGAAGGTATGACATGTCAAATGAAAGATGAAATGATCAAACATGATTCTAATATGTCCTAAGATGTCTTATATGTCATGTGGATGCACAAAATGTCATGACAAGTTCTTGAATGCAAGCATATGAGGGATGGATACAAATGAAGACAAGAATTAGGGTTTACATACAATATGCAATGCAAAATTCAAAATCAGAAGCAAATGCCATGATAAAAAATTGAAAATGGGATCAAAGGGACCCGAACCCTACACAAGTTCACTACCCAAAGGAGAAGACCTAAATCTAAACCTAATGGAAGTTATGGTTTTTCTAAGTCAACTAGGGTTTCAAGGTACCTTAAAAGGAAAAATGCTCATCAAATTGAAAATGGAAGATAAATTCAAACCAAATTTACCCTAGAAACTACATGCTATGAAGGATGCAATGCAAGAAGAACCATCATCAAACTCTTCATGGTTAGGCAGAATGAATTTTTTCAAGTTTGAACAAAAATATTGCCTTTTAAGGAATTTAATTCCAATGAAAATTGTCAAAATGCATCAAGGACCAAAAAGAAATTTGCTTTGAGACTTTGATAATGTTTCTAAATGTTTTAAAATGCAGTGTGAATTTTTTTGTGATTTTTAAATACCTAAATATATTTTTAATTAATTAATTTCCATTAACTAATTAAAAATAAACATTTAAATGATTTAAAAATAATTTTTAATGCAAAAAATAAAAATAAAAATATTTTTGGGTTCTGAAAATTAATTAAATGCTTGACAAAAAAATTCAGAATTTTTTAACATGTTTTGCTATTTTTTAAAATTCGTGAAAGTTAAATATAAATAAAATGAAATAAAACTAATAAAAATGGAAAAGTAAGCTGAATGGAAGGACCAGATTGAATCTGGGCTTGGGACTGTTGACTTGGCGCCACATCCAAGGGCCCAAGTTCAAACTTCATTAATCCAGATTAATTAAATAAATAAACCTAAATTAAGACTAATCATGAGATCCAGGCCACACAAACACGCGCGGGAAGGAACAATCGCACGGCCCACATTCAAACCTGGCCTAAACCCTAATTAGGGTTAATGACTTTCAGACGGCCGGAACAGTGGTTCCGGTCGTCTTCTCCGGCGAAACAAAAACCCTAGTTTCTTCTATAGGTTACCAAACATCAAATTTCTTCAGCCAAAATGATCCTTTCATCAATCTAAACCTAAACCCTCAATCAAAATCCATTTATTTCAAATCACAAGCACGAATCGAAACAAAATATAAAACACGGGCAAATGTTAGGAGTCATCATACATGCTGGTTTCTTCACCATTTTCAAAAGTAAATACATATTCATGATCAGGGGAACATGCAAAACCATAAAAGAACTTAAAACTTAACTTCTGGGAAAAATGTTCTTCATGTTACCTGAGATGGAGACTCCCTGTTTCTGAGCTTTCTGGACTCAAACTTGGTGCAATCCCTCTCCTTTGAACACCCTGATGATGAAATGAAGCTTGGAGAGCTTTGAGAATGGCTGGTTATGGCTGTTTTGTTCTGGTGTAGCAGAAATGGAGGTCTTTGTGTGTGATGTTTCAAGCTGTTTCAGGGGGTGATTCTTGTTATATGGATGATTTGTGGTTTGTTGGTGAAGAAATTTTTGATGTTTGAAGGATGTGTGAAGAAATTCGAAGAGAAGAAGTTTGGGACAGATTTTGTGCAAGCTGGATTGTGGGAGGTTTCTGGCTTGTGTGTGGCTTGCTTTATGATCCATAGCACATCCCTAAACTATTGGAAGAGGTCTGAGGAAGTGACTTGTACTGTGGGAATGGCATGGGACAATTGGCCAAAAAGTCAATGTTAGGTGTACTTGAGGCATGGGCTGTGGAAGAGGCTATTTTAGGGTTGCTTTGGGCTCAGCTGCCTTCAAGGATGGCCATGGGATGAATTGATGTGAGCTGGAATGGATGAAGGGTGAGATCTCACATGTTTTGCAATTTTGCAACTTGTTACACTTTGTGATTTTTGGCCATGGACAAGTGACATCTCTTGGGCAATATGCAACAAAATGCACCATACTATGTTGCTATGATACTTTGATAATGATTAGAGACCAAACAAAACCAAAGGAACCCTTCTTGCAAGATTTCCCTCTTTGTGATTTTCATGAAAAATGGTTTATGATACTTGGACATCAAGGCATGAAAATGAGAAATTTCTTGGGCCAATCTGAATTTTAGGCATTGAATTGTGTTTGTATGAAGATTAGAAGTCACTTTGAAGTCATCTTTGGCCTTGGCATGAGGTTTTGCAACTTTCCTTCTTTGGTGCAAAAGTGAAAATTTCATGATTTTCCCAACTTTGCAAAGCCATAACTTTTGATCCAAAATGAATTAGAAAGAGTTCTTGTACTTTTTGAAAAGGGAATGATCCAATCTACAACATTCATGACCAAAGTTTTCTCATTTGAAGCATTTTTGAATCAATAAGAGGAGGTTAAAAAACTTTCCCAAAATAGCAAGTTTACATTATAAGTCACTTTCCAAAAAAGGCAACTTTGAAAATGGCTTGAAATTCTTCAATTTTGTGAACTTCTAACATCTTCTATGACCAAATAAAGATCATACACATTCAAAATGATGGAGAACAACCTTTGGTTGGGTCATTGGGGGCCTCAGATGCCCTGATTTTGCACTGACTTGCTCAAGAAGTCATCTTGTGATCAGATGCCTTCCCCATTGAATTTCTTCATGAAAATTGATATACATGATCCTTATGTCATATAGAGACCAATAGAAACAAGAATGACCAAAAATTTTGGGGTTATGGCCTCTGAAACCAAAACCCTAATTTTAGGTCATCTGTGCAGTTAAACCTGGCTCTGCTTCCATGCCTTGCTCAGTTCTTGTGATTCTTTGACTTTCTTGACCTTGTGAGGATATAATATGATGATTGAACATACATGGACCCCTCTTGAAATGATTGATGACCTTTGGAGTGGCTCAAATGGCTCATGGATTGCTCAGATCACAAACCCTAGGTGCAGATGACTTTGAATCAATGTAGTGAAGCAAGAAGGCAATATGAGATGACATGATTGAACTTATGCAAATGAAAAGATCACAAGCCATGGTGTGAATAAGTGAGGGCAAATTTGGGGTGTTTACAAAGGTGTCCTCTCAAACAATATGGTGTAATTGTCCATGAGGCGTTGAATACCGTCTTTCAGCTTCCAGCAACTATCTGGTTTATAAGCACAATAGAAACAATCTTCATTACAACCTGGAAAGAACCCAGCTTATACCAACTTCTTCTTAATAACAGACAATGTTGTGGTTAAATCTGCAACTGAGGAAATATGTGAAACATCATCAATGGCATTGACAGTCTTCTCATGATTTGGCATGAGAGCAGTAATCACATTTGGAGTACCCGGAGGGTCAAACTCAATCTCTCTAGCATCAATCATATCCTGAATCTTATTCTTCAATATCCAGCAATTATTGGTATCATGTCCTTGACAATTAGAATGATATGCACATCGTGCATTAGGATTGTACCTGAGAGAGGTAACATTGGGGTTCTGAGGAGGGTCCTTCAAAGTGATGAGTTCACCCTTCAACAAATGTTGCAAGGCTTGGGCCAGTGACATGTTGAACTTGGTGAACTGTCTTCTGGGCCTCTGCTGGTTGTTCTGTGGTTGTTCTGGTGTTGCAGGAGTAGGATTGGAGATATGAACTGCACTCACAGATTGGTGCCTCCTATTACGATCAGGTTGACCATAAACAGCATTTGACTCCTTCTTCCCACTAGGGGGCTTCTTTGTAGTACTTGATGAGGAAACACCCACTTTTATCTTGCCACTCCTTATACCACTTTCTACGCGCTCTCCTGTCATTATCAACTCAGTGAAGCCAGATGATGAGCTTCCAATGAGATGACTATAAAAAGGGACATTCAACGTACACATGAACATATCCACTAACTCCCTGTCAGTTAGAGGAGGTTGTACTCTACCAGCCAAATATCTCCACTTCTGGGCATACTCCTTGAAGTTCTCTTTAGCACCCATAGACATGCTCTGTAGTTGCATGCGAGTAGGGGCTAGATCAACATTGTATTGATAATGCTTATAAAAGGCCTCAGCAAGATCATTCCAATCACGGATGTTGACACTCTCCAATTGATAGTACCACTCCAATTGAGCTCCAGACAAGCTCTCTTGGAAGAAATGGATCCACAACTTTTTATCAGCAGTATGGGGTTGGATTCTCCGGACATAAGACCTCAAATGAAGCTTGGGGCAGGAGACACCATCATACACTACAAATGCAGGGACCTTGAGCCCAATGGGTATAACCACTCCAGATATAAAACTCAGGTCTTCAAAATCCAGCCCAGAAGACTTTTGCAATTCCATAGCATCCATTCTATCCACCAGCATCTTGAACTTATCTTCATTAGGATCATGATAGTAGTAAGCTTCAGAATCAGAATCCCCCATTGTATTATGGAGACTGCCTCCCTCTTTCTCAGACTCTTCAGACTCATAATCTTCAACCTGTTCTTTGGTCTTGACAGGACCTCTGAACCTTCTTCCCATGTTGATTAGGCCTCCTGACCTTCTAGTCTTCTTGGTCTTCTTGGCCAGCAGTGTCTTCAATTCATCCTGCCCCTTGGACAAGTTCAGGATCAGCTCTTGGAACTGTGCATTTTGTGCCTGGAGATCTTTAACTGTTTGTTCAAGAGCCATTGCTGAAATAAACAGCGAGAAGATAAGAAACTTGTGCACAAGAAACCTGTGATAAGAAACCTGGTGTATAAATGCATATGCAATGTTTTCAAGGACCGCAGGATTTAAATTTGTTTAAACAACCAAAAAGTAAACTTTTATTAGTAATAAATTTGTTTTCCCTTTGGGCTTACAATAAAAATGAAAAGAATACAAAAGATGGGGTTTTAAGTCTCCCATGGACGTTTCCTCTTTGTGTTGAGGTATGAGTTGAGATTCCGCTCCTCGTGAAGTTGCTTTGTTAGCTCCAGGATTCTTTCTTGACTTGCTTTGTAATGAGTCTCAAAAGTATCTCTTTGCTCCTTCAACTGGATCCAGGATCTCTGTAAGTCTTCCATGTCAGTGGGCATGTCTGGGTGAAGGATGGTATAAGTAGTATCTCCTTCAGCAACAGGCTCCATAGTAACTGGCAGGATGGCAGGATATGGCATCATAAGAGTCTGAGCACGAGATCACACCCATTTGAGGTAAGCTTCCATAGGAATAGTGTACTTGGGCTCCAGAGTCTTGCTGTCAACCTTGTTCACTTTTCCCCATGCTCGTATGAACCTTTGACGGTAACCTTGCAGATCGTTGTCGTAGTCAAACACAATACCCTGAATAAGCATGTCGTGAGGACCATCACTCCGAGCGTAACCAAACTGTCGTAAAGCTAAGGAAGGGTTGTAAGTAATGCCTCCTCTTATGCCTAGAAGTGGCACATTAGGAAATTCCCCACAACGGTCAATGATAGCAACATTTTCCATAGATCTGGAGCACCAATGGATATCTGAATGAGAGAGTGACATAATCCTCTTTGACCACCTGAACCCTTGTTCATTCTTCATCACTGATCGAGGAAGGTGAGAAATAAACCACCTAGATAGCAAAGGTATGCAACACATTAAAGTTCCTTGTGCCCTTGTAGTACGAGTATGAAGAGAGTGCAAGATGTCTCCAAGTAATGTAGGCACTGGATTGTGACTCAGGAATATATTGATGGCATGAACGTCTATGAACTGATCTGGATTGGGGAACAACACTAAGCCATAAATCAACAAGGCTAAGATCTCCTCAAAAGCATCATAGCTCATAGCCTTCAAGAACACTTGAGCCTTCTCTATCAACACCTTAGCAAGAGTACCCTTAACTCCACTCCTCGTTTCTAGGACAATGTCTGATTTCTTCAAATGTAGGGCTGCAGCAATGACTTCAGGTTTAGGCTCTTTTTCCAAGCCTGTGAAGGGTTTCTGATCAAGGATAGGTATACCCAGAAGCTTGGAGAACTCTTCCATTGTAGGAACCAGCTGATAGTCGGGAAATGTGAAGCAATGATGTTTAGGATCAAAGAACTGAAACAGAACACTCATCATGTCTTCATTGAACCCTGAACTGACTAGATCCAGTAGGTGACCATGTCTCTTGATGAACTGGGAGTTTTCAGAAACTTGAGAGACCAATTCTTTAAGCTTAGGAGGTATTCCTACAAAGTTGATCCTGATAGTATTCCTACGAGCAGAAGCCATGACCTGCAATAAAGAACAAAGATAAATCCTTTATTCCTTGAAATGGTTAGTGAAAATGCTATGCTTATGATGCATGATGATGCTATGATGTTATGCTCAATCACAAACATGTGGCACACACAAACAAATCACACAATAGCCCTAGGTTTGAAGGCTTGCATGAGGTTTAAAGGTAAGTACCCTCCCCTGAAGTTTAGTTGGTTCATCCTGTCCTACAAAAGTAACCAGGTTCTAAGGGATCTTAATATCATTGATCCTTCACAAGGGTGGTTGTTCAGTAGGCAACTTACTTGCCAACCAAAACCCTCCAAGTTTAGGATCTCAATGAGCGTAGCATCGAGTATCAACCAACTTCAATCTTCACCAAAGACGGCTATCTCACTACTTTCTAAAGGCCAAGATGGGATAACTAGGGTTCTAAAAGTTAGTTAGTGTATTGACAACATATGGCAGTCTCATATTATCCTCAACTTGACTTAAGGAACATAAGCACCAACCAAGAAGTCACACTAACTATGGCCACCAGATCAACCATATCGGTATACGCCGTATAGTTTCCTTGGTCTATTGCCATTTACCTAAGGTACACTAGATCCGGGTTAGGATCTTTCACACACAAGAGCACCCAACAGATAAGTATAAAGCAAACAAGGCAAACAATTTTAAAGTGATCTAATTCCTAAGGGTACCCCTCTTTTATTAAATCCCCAGCAGAGTCGCCAGTTCTGTAACACGGTGGGAGAACTGACTTTAGTTAAATGTTGCGGATAGCAAGAGTCGCCACCGACTTTTATTTTATCCAAAGGAAAGGGCATAAAAGAACAGGAAAGACCTTAAAGATTTTTTTGGGTTCGGGGGGTAGGTTATGTAAAGGGAAGGTGTTAGCACCCTTTACATCCATGGTTATCCATGGGCTCTTAGTTACTTAGCTCACTTTAAAATGTTTTTGAGAAGTGTAGTGTGTGATTAGAAATTTTCTTAAGTACTTTATAATGATCCATGTACGGATATATATAAAGACTTTGTTTTGAAAATTGTTTGAAAATGTGAAGTGTTTTTGAAATGATTTGAAAAGGTGAGCAAGTACATAAGAGAAACCTACCCTAAGTTAAATCTTTTCTGTTCTTAAATATCCTTTAAATGGTAAGACTATCCCTATTATTAAGGAATAGGTAGTCATTACCTTGGATGTTATAAGGGACAAATGAAGGGACATCTGTGATTAGGCAACTGTAAGGTGTATTAGCAATTTCGAAGGGACTTATCATCTTTTATTCGAAAGGGACAAGATCATTCGTGAAGGCAACATCGAAGGGACTTGATCTTATAATCGTAAAGGGACAAGATGATGTTAATGAGAGAAGGGACTTTGCTTTATACACCTTACTTGACCTTTTATTTAGGCAACATGAGAGGTAACCCTTAAGAAGTGAGATGGCGATCCAAGATCGACTTACGTGTGTGCGTGTACAAGTTCATATATTTATCTTAAAATTAATGATCTAAATTCAATTTTAAATACAAACATGTTTACACTCCCTATTTTACTAACCATGGCAATTTAAATAAATAATAAAAGTTCTACAACTATTACATAATTTGCACAATTACATTATAATAATAATAAAATAACTTAAATAAATAAGCATATAATAAATAAATAGGTTAGTAATGATAAATAAAATAAATATAAAAGAGGTTAGTATAATAATAAAATATAAAATTAAATTAAAAGTACAAATTTAAATAAATAATCATTTTTTTAAGAATTTTAAGAAAAAGAAATAAATAATAATAATTATATACTAATAAACATGATTAATGGTTTAATAAATTAATTATATATATACATATTAGAAATATTTAATAATTATAATTATACAAGCATAATAAAATAAGAAATTATTAAAAAAAGAAAATTAAAGTTTTGAAAACAAATTAGAGTTTTACAAAATAAATTAGGGTTTATAAAAATATTAGGTTTTTCTTTAATTATTAATTTACGTATAACTAATTTATTTACAATATATATATAATATTAATAATATGAACATATAATGAAATAAGTATAAATAATTTTATTAATAAAGTTTGAATTTTTAAAATATAAGTTTTTGAATTATATATAAGAAAATAATATAAATATTTTATTTTAGACATTTATTATTAATTGAATTAATTAAATACAATATAAACAAAACAAAATAAATGAAAAAAATGAGAAAAAAGAACTTACCTGGGGCTGGGATTCGAACCCAGGCCCTAGGCTTCACTTCTCCTGGACCAGCCTCCCTTCCACTGGGTTGCGCATGCGCGGGTGATATTGAATGAGCATCAATGCATTTTGTTTCTTAACCTATAAAAATCATAAAAAAGCAAAACAACACAAAATGGCCTGGGGGGAATCGAACCCAGGACCATCAATCTCACGCGCACACACACAAACCAACTGAACCAACGTTGTTTTCATGAAACATTACACAAATAATACATAATAAAATAAGCTCAAATTTCAAATCAGGTTTTCGCGCCAAGGCTGCTTCATCTTCAACCTATTACCTGTGAAATTTCCTGCGTTTTCTCCTACGCATTTACCTGCGAATTAAGGTTCCTAGGGAAACCTGTGTTTTTCAAACACCATGAAACTTGTGAAATTTCACCAAATTGATCATATCATTGTGATCCTTACATCTTATACAGTTCATTAGCATTGTTAGAATTTATTTATATGTGTTTAAATGGAAAACCCTAAACAGCCAGTGAAACCCTAATAATGGTGGAATCTGTTCTAGGCAACAAAACTTCAATCGATTAGCCCAGATATGACCTAAAGCTTATCACAAATAAGAAAATATCATCAAAAATCATTAATAATGCTTGGATATTAGAAATCGAAAACGAAAAAAATCAAGAACAAAGTGGATTCGGTTTATGTGTTTTATGATGTTATGGATGAAGATGATGATGGGGATACGATCAGAAAGTCTCAAGGAAGCTAAAGCAACCTTTACTTTGTCTTGAAAGAGTCTCTAACTTCAAAACCGAATGTCACTTTTTTGTATGAAAATTGAAACCCTGTTCTTACTCTTGGAGGCTGCAATTTCGTTCCTTCTCATTGGCAATGTGTTTATGTATATATATGGATTGAATTAGGTCAGAAAAATGTTATGATTCTTTGGATTTTTTGGATGTTTGAAGATTGAAAAAGATATGTCATAAAACTTGATTTTCCTTTGATCCAACATTGCTATTTTGAGACAATCTTCATAATTTTCATATCAATTAAATCCAATTAACTTTTATGACTTTCTAGAAGCAAAATATTTTTAAATCTTCATCATTTTATATTTTATTTGAATTTAAATGATTTTTTAATATAAAAATCATAATAAATAAAAATAAAATGAATAAAATTATGAAAATATTAAATAAATTTCGTGCATGATGTCATGGAACACATTGGGTCACAAAAAAGTCAGCCCATTTGAAGAATTATGGTTTTAAGACCCCATTTACTTCATAAACCACTCAAAAATTTCCCAACTTTGCAAGGGCACAAATCCTTAAATTTTAATGCTATGAGGGTGTTCTTGGACATTTTGGAAAGCTTAAATAGTCCTCTAACCAACCTCTTTGGTCTAATGTCCATATCTTTTACCATTCTCAAGTTATGCTCTTTTGAAGTTGTTGACTTTTTGTTGACTTTTAAAAGGACCTATAATGTCTTAGCTCATACCTTCCAAATGAAGCATTTTTGGGCTTTGCTTATGAGACACAAAGTTGTAGAGAATTCAATTTCCTTCAAAATTAGCTTTGGATGGAAAATTCTTGATGAAGCATGTGAAAGTTATGGCTGGTCAAAGTTTAGTTGACTTTTCCTAAGGAAACCCTAATTTAGAAACTCCTGATTCTTGATGATCTAAAATCTCCTTGATGAATCATTATCAACCCTTGATCAAATGATGAATTTTACTTCATATACTTGATGTTGGCAAAAAATCATGAAGTTTGACTTTGGTTTGACCACAGTTGACCTCAGTTTGACTTTTTAACTACTTTGACTGATTTTAACCTACCTGATCATCTGACTGAGCAAACCTTTGGGAAAAGTCTTGAAACTTGTCATGGGGATTCTTGAACACATATAAGATGTTATGAAGCTCACTTTAAGTCTTGGAAGTCCATTTAGCCTGATTAAAGTCAAAACCCTAGTTTAGGATGCATTGCTTAGGATGATGCATTGTCTGAGGGAATTGTCGCATCTTCTGACTAATTGTGAACCTTGTGAACCTCATGAGATGTCTTATGAACATTTTGAACCTTGTGAACCTCTTGAGACACAATGACTTGTCTTGTGGAGGGCAAATTTTGGGGTGCAACAGCCGGGAATACAGAAGATCATATGAACAAGTGGAAGTTGTCATTATTCCTTCAAGTCCTGTGCAACAAACTCAACCCCAACAACAGCAACAACAACAACAGCCACAGCGTAACAATTATCAACAGAGACCTTATCAACCGAGACAAGCTCGTCTGGCTAATAGGGTGCTTGAAGCCATTCCGATGACGTATACGACACTGCTGCAGAGGTTGCTAGACTTGAACTTGGTTCAACTAAGGACATTAGCACCACCTCCACCTAGAGAGCTTCCAGTGGGGTATGATGCTAACGCAAGATGTGCATTCCATTCAGGAGCACCCGGACACTCAATTGAGAAATGCAGGGTGCTACAGCACAAAGTTCAAGATTTGATCGATTCAAAGGCGATTAACTTCGCACCACCGCCTAATGTTACATCAAACCCTATTCCAAACCACGGAGGGGCGAGGTTAAATGCTGTTGATAGCGGTGATTGTTGCACCCCAAAATTTGCCCTCACAATACAAGGCTTTGTGTACTAAGAGGTTCACAAGGTTCACAAGACCTTTCATGAGGTTCATGAAGTTTACAAGACACTTTATGAGGTTCACAAGGTTCACAAGACCTTTCATGAGGTTCATAAAGTTTACAAGACACTTTATGAGGTTCACAAGACCTTTCATGAGGCTCATGAAGTTTACAAGACACTTTATGAGGTTCACAAGGTTCACAAGACCTTTCATGAGGTTCATGAAGTTTACAAGACACTTTATGAGGTTCACAAGGTTCACAAGACCTTTCATGAGGTTCATGAAGTTTACAAGACATCTTATGATGGTTCACAAGGTTCACAAGACATCTTATGATGGTTCACAAGGTTCACAAAGTTCACAATTGGTCAGAAGTTTGACAATTCCCTCAGATAAGGCATTCTCCTAAGCAGTGCATCCAAAACTAGGGTTTTGACTTTAATCAGGCTAAATGGACTTCCAAGACTTCAAGTGAGCTTCATAAAATCTTATATGTGTCTAAGAATCCCCATGACAAGTTTCAAGACTTTTCTCAAAGGTTTACTCAGTCAGATGATTAGATAAGTCAAAATCAGTCAAAGCAGTTAAAAAGTCAAACTGAGGTCAACTGTGGTCAAACCAAAGTCAAACTTCATGATTTTTTGCCAACATCAAGTATATGAAGTAAAATTCATCATTTGATCAAGGGTTGATCATGATTCATCAAGGAGGTTTCAGATCATCAAGAATCAGGAGTTTCTAAATTAGGGTTTCCTCAGGAAAAGTCAACTGAACTTTGACCAGCCATAACTTTCACATGCTTCATCACCAATTTTCCATCCAAAGCTCATTTTGAAGGAAATTGAATTCTCTACAACTTTGTGTCTCACAAGCCAAGCCCAAAAATGCTTCATTTGGAAGGTATGAGCTAAGACATTATAGGTCCTTTTGAAAGTCAACAAAAAGTCAACAACTTCAAAAGGGCATAACTTGATAATGGTAAATGATATGGACATGAAACCAGTGGGATTGGTTAGAGGACTCTTCAAGCTTTCCAAAATGTCCAAGAACACCCTCATAGAATTAAAATTGAAGGATTTGTACCCTTGCAAAGTTGGGAAATTTTTGGTTGGTTTATGAAGAAAATGGAGGCTTAAAACCAATTTTTTCTAAATGGGCTTGCCATATGATGATCCAATCCATACCAATACTTCATGCACGACCCAAATCTCTAAAATTCAGATTTTTCATCATTTTATTTTATTTATTTTTGATTTTATTCATTTAAAATCATTTTAAATTAAAATCAAATAGAAAAATCAAATATTTAAATGGGATTTTGTTTCTAGAAAGTCATAAAGGTGATTTGGATCAAATTGGTATGAGAATCATGGTGATTGGCTTGAAATAGAAAGGTCTAATTCTCAAATATTTGAAGTTTAAGACTTAATCTTTTTCAATCTTTTTCAATCAAATTCTTCACACAACAATCAATTGTTTTGACCTAAAATCATTACACTATAAGTATACAACACAAACCTAATGCAAAGACACGAATTTCTGGCCTCCAAGAGTAAGTTCAAGTTTTCAAAATTTTCACCAAAAGTCAAATTCGGATTTCATAACTCAAGCCTTTTCAAGCCAATTTGAAGGTTGCAATGTGTTCCTGGATGTTTATAGAATGATTTTGGATCATAAACAACATCTAAAACCTCTCCATTTGCATAATCCGATTCATAATATTCATCATATTTTGATTTTTCGATTCTGGTTATTGAATGGTTTTTAATGAATTTTGATTGATTAATCTTGTTTGTGTGATGGTGTAGAAGCTTTCTGGACAGTTTAATTCAAGTTTCATGGACTAGAATGAGATTCACCATGGCTAGGGTTCTTCGGCCATTTTAGGGTTTTACAATTTATCCATTATAAATAAATTCTGGAAACATGGCTGTGTTGTATGGACTTCATAGAATACTTTGCACCCTTTAATTTCATGAAACGATGTTGTTTGCTTGATGTTTGAAAAATGCAGGTTGTCCTGGGAAAATTCATTCGCAGCAAAAACCCTAGCAAAATTCGCAGGAAATTTTGCAGGTCTGGAGGAAGAAGAAGAAGTTTCGCGCGTCTGGAAATTCAAATATTTGAAATTATATTTTATGTATTTGTTTCTGTTTTGTTTCACAGGTGCGTGTGTAGCCCAGTGGTGAGGGAGGCGTGTATAATGCTTGAGGGTTTTGAGTTCGAATCCTGGAAGCACCATCTTTTTATTGTTTTTCATAATATTCATCAGGTTTAATATATAATTAGTTAAAGCCATTATAATATCAGAAGCGCCCTCCCGGCTGGAATGGTAAGTGTGTTTGTGTGTTGTGCAAAGGTCCTGGGTTCGATCCCCCCCCCCCAGGCCTTTTGTTTTGTTTCTTTTTTTCATGATTTTCAGGATTAAACAACAAAACCAATTGGACCCCTTTCCTTATCACCAAGCGCGTGCTGGCCCAGTGGTTGATCTTGCTGGCTGGAGGTTGTGAAAAGCAGAGGGGCTGGGTTCAATTCCCAGCCAAGGTAAGTTTTTTTTCTCTTTTTCTCCATTATTTGTTTTGTTTGTTTATTATTATTATTAATTTTAATTAAAACTATAACCCTAATTTAATAAATCCTAAAATATTTTCATAAACCAAGATTAACCTTAAAAAATATATTTTTTCTAAAACCCTAATTGTTTTCATATAAATAATTATGTTTCTATATTTTTATTAATATTATTTATTTACAATCATCATTATATGTAATCTTATTAAAATAATGTAAATAATTTTAAATTATGTTTAAAACAATAAAATTCTTAACTTAATTTTGTAAATATAATTATAATTAATTTTATTTTCATAATATGCATATATTCTTAACTTGTTTATAAATTAATTTTTGTATATAAATAATTTTTAATATATGTTTAGAAATAGTTAAAAATTGCTAATTTTAATTTTGTAATAATAATTTTATTTTTCATAATAAGTTTATAATCAACTTAATTTTTATAATGTGTAAATAATTTAAAACTTTATAATAATTAATATAATTGTTCATATTTTCTTATTAATTTTAAATAATTGTTTATATAAAAATTTGATCTTTTAATTATTATAGTGTTTTTGTTTATATTATCTATTATGTTTATTCATTACTAACCCCATTTATCTTTATATTATTTTTATTATTATTATTTCACTAACCCAATTATTATTATTATTTATTATTTTTTGCTTATTTATTTAATTTGCTTTAATTATTATAATCATGTAATTGTTCCTTGGATGTAATATTTAGTAGTAATGTTTAAATATTTATTTTATGCTATGGTTAGTAAAATAGGGAGTGTAACATGTTTGTAATGTAAAATTAATTTAGCTCATTAAATTTAAAGATAAATATTAAAATTGTACACTCATACACGTAAGTCGATCTTTGATCGCCATCTCACTTCCATAGGGGTACCTCTCATGTTGCCTAATCAAAAAAGGTCAAGTAGGGTGTATAAAGCAAAGTCCCTCAATTTCACATCATCTAGTCCCTTAACAAATAAAAGATCAAGTCCCTTTCGAATGTTGCCTTCGTAATGATCTTGTCCCTTTCGAATAAAGATGATAAGTCCCTTCGAATTGCTTATACACCCCACAGTTGCCTAAATAACAGATGTCCCTTCACTTGTCCCTCACATCCAAGGTAATGACTACCTATTCCTTAATAATAGGGATAGTCTTACCATTTAAAGGATTCAAGAACAGAAAAGACTTAAGCTTATGGTAGGTTCCTCTTAGATACTTGCTCACTTTTCAAAAACATTTCAAACACTTCACATATTTTAAACAATTTTCAAAACAAAGGTTTTTTACGCATCCGTACATGAATCATTATGAAACTCTTAAGAAAATTTTTATTCACACACTTCACATTTCAAAAACATTTTAAAGTGAGCTAAGTAACTAAGAGCCCATGGATAACCATGGATGTAAAGGGTGCTAACACCTTCCCTTTACATAACCTACCCCCCGGACCCAAAAATCTTTTAAAAAGGTCTTTCCTGTTCTTTTATGCCTTTCCTTTGGATAAAATAAAAGTCGGTGGCGACTCTTGCTATCCGCAACATAACTAAAGTCAGTTCTCCCACCGTGTTACAGAACTGGCGACTCTGCTGGGGAATTAATAAAAGAGGGGTACCCTTAGGAATTAGATCACTTTAAAATTGTTTGCCTTGTTTGCTTTATACTTACTTGTTGGGCTCTTATGTGTGAAAGATCCTAACTCGGATCTAGTGTACCTTAGGTAAATGGCAATAGACCAAGGAAACTGTATGGCGTATACCGATATGGTTGATCTGGTGGCCATAGTTAGTGTGACTTCTTGGTTGGTGCTTATGTTCCTTAAGTCAAGTTGAGGATAATATGAGGCTGCCATATGTTGTCAATGCACTAACTAACTCTTAGAACCCTAGTTATCCCATCTTGGCCTTTAGAAAGTAGTGAGATAACTGGCTTTGGTGCAGACTGAAGTTGGTTGATACTCGATACTACGCTCATTGAGATTCTAAACTTGGAGGGTTTTGGTTGGCAAGTAAGTTGCCTACTGAACAACCACCCTTGTGAAGAATCAATGATATTGAGATCCCTTAGAACCTGGTTACTTTTGTAGGACAGGATGAACCAACTAACTTCAGGGGAGGGTATTTACCTTTAAACCTCATGCAAGCCTTTAAACCTAGGGCTATGGTGTGACTTGTTTGTGTGTGCCACATGTTTGTGATTGAGCATAACATCATGACATCATCATGCATCATAAGCATAGCATTTTCACTAACCATTTCAAGGACCAAAGGATTTATCTTTGTTCTTTGTTGCAGGTCATGGCTTCTGCTCATAGAAATACTATCTGGATCAACTTTGTAGGGATACCTCCTAAGCTTAAGGAATTGGTCTCTCAGGTTTCTGAAAACTCCCAGTTCATCAAGAGACATGGTCAGCTACTGGATCTAGTCACTTCAGGGTTCAATGAAGACATGATGAGTGTGCTTTTTCAATTCTTTGACCCTAAGCATCATTGCTTCACATTCCCCGACTATCAGCTGGTGCCTACAATGGAAGAGTTCTCCAAGCTTCTGGGTATACCTATCTTGATCAGAAACCATTCACAGGCTTGGAAAAAGAGCCTAAACCTGAGGTTATTGCTGCAGCTCTACATCTGAAGAAGTCTGACATTGTTCTAGAAACGAGAAGCGGAGTCAAGGGTATTCTTGCCAAGGTATTGATAGAGAAGGCTCAAGTGTTCTTGAAAGCTATGAGCTATGATGCTTTTGAGGAGATCTTAGCCTTGCTGATTTATGGCTTAGTGTTGTTCCCCAATCCTGATCAGTTCATAGACATTCATGCCATCAACATATTCCTGAGTCACAATCCAGTGCCTACATTGCTCGGAGACATCCTACATTCTCTTCATACTCGTACTACAAGGGCAAAAGGAACTCTGATGTGCTGCATACCTTTGCTATCTAGGTGGTTTATTTCTCACCTTCCTCGCTCAGTAATGAAGAATGAGCAAGGATTCAGATGGTCCAAGAGGATTATGTCACTTTCTCATTCAGATATCCATTGGTGCTCCAGATCTATGGAGAATGTTACTATCATTGACCGTTGTGGGGAGTTTCCTAATGTACCACTTCTAGGCATAAGAGGAGGCATTACTTACAACCCATATTTAGCTTTACGACAATTTGGTTACGCTCGGAGTGATGGTCCTCATGACATGTTGATTTAGGGCATTGTATTTGACTACGACAACGATCTTCAAGGTTATCGTCAGAGATTCATACGAGCATGAGGAAAAGTGAACAAGGTTGACAGCAAGACTCTGGAGCCTAAGTACACTATTCCTATGGAAGCTTATCTCAGATGGGTGCGATCTCGTGCTCAGACTCTCATGATGCCATATCCTGCTATCCTGCTAGTTACCATGGAACATGTTGCTGAAGGAGATACTGCTTATACCATCCTTCACCCAGACATGCCTACTGACATGGAAGACTTACAGAGATCCTGGATCCAGTTGAAGGAGCAAAGGGATACTTTCGAGGCTCATTACAAAGCAAGTCAAGAAAGAATTCTGGAACTGACAAAGCAACTTCACGAGGAACGGAATCTCAACTCATACCTCAACACAAAGAGGAAACGTCCATGGGAGACTTAAAACCCCATCTCTTATATTTATTGCATTTCATTTTCTGTAAGCCCAAGAGGCAAAACAAATTTATTACTAATAAAAGTTTACTTTCTTGTTTGTTTAAGCAAATTTAAATCCTGCGGTCCTTGAAAACATTGCATATACATTTACATTCCATATCATTGCATCACAGGTTTATTGTGCACAAGTTTCTTATCTTCTCGCTGTTTATTTCAGCAATGGCTCTTGAACAAACAGTTAAGGATCTCCAGGCACAGAATGCACAGTTCCAAGAGCTGATCCTGAACTTGTCCAAGGGGCAGGATGAATTGAAGACACTGCTGGACAAAAAGACTAAGAAGACTAGAAGGTCAGGTGGCCTGATCAACATGGGAAGAAGGTTCAGAGGTCCTGTCAAGACCAAAGAACAGGTTGAAGACTATGAGTCTGAAGAGTCTGAGAAAGAGGGAGGCAGTCTCCACAACACTATGGGGGACTCTGATTCTGAGGCTAACTACTATCATGAGCCTAGTGAAGACAAGTTCAAAATGCTGGTGGATAGAATGGATGCTATGGAATTACAGAAGTCTTCTGGGCTGGATTTTGAAGACCTGAGTTTGATATCTGAGGTGGTTATACCCATTGGTTTCAAGGTTCCTACTTTTGTTGTTTATGATGGTGTCTCTTGTCCCAAGCTGCATTTGAGGTCTTATGTCAGGAGGATCCAACCCCATACTGCTGATAAAAAGTTGTGGATCCATTTCTTCCAAGAGAGCTTATCTGGAGCTCAATTGGAATGGTACTACCAGTTGGAGAGTGTCAACATCCGGGATTGGAATGATCTTGCTGAAGCCTTCTATAAGCAATATCAATACAATGTTGATTTAGCCCCTACTCGCATGCAACTTCAGAGCATGTCTATGGGTGCTAAAGAAAGTTTCAAGGAGTATGCTCAGAAGTGGAGAGACTTGGCTGGAAGAGTGCAACCACCTCTAACTGACAGGGAGTTAGTTGATATGTTCATGTGTACGTTGAATGGTCCCTTTTACAGTCATCTCATTGGAAGCTCATCATCTGGCTTCACTGAATTGATAATGACAGGAGAACGTGTAGAAAGTGGTATCAGGAGTGGCAAGATTCAAGTGGGTGCTTCTTCATCAGGTGCTGCAAAGAAGCCTCCCACTGGGAAGAAAGAGTCAAATGCTGTTTATGGTCAACCTGATCATGATAGAAGGCATCAGTCTGTGAGTGCAGTTCACATCTCAAATCCAACTCCTACAACACCAGAACAGCCACAAGGCAACCAACAGAGGGCTAGAAGGCAGTTCACTAAGATCAACATGTCAATGGCTCAGGCATTGCAACACTTGTTGAAGGCTGAACTTATCACTCTGAAAGATGCTCCTCAGAATCCTAATGTTACCTCTCCCAGGTACAATCCTAATGCACGATGTGCATATCATTCGAATTGTCAGGGACATGATACCAATAGTTGCTGGGTATTGAAGAACAAAATTCAAGATATGATTGAGGCTGGAGAGATTGAGTTTGACCCTCCGGGTACTCCAAATGTGATTACTGCTCCCATGCCAAATCACGAGAAGACTGTCAATGCAATTGATGAAGATTCACATATTTATTCAGTTGCAGAGTTGACCACACCGTTGTCTGTCATTAAGAAGAAGTTAGTACAAGCTGGGTTCTTTCCAGGATGTCGTGAAGATTGTTTGTATTGTACCTATAAGCCGGATAGCTGCTGGAGGTTGAGAGATGGAATTCAACGTCTCATGGATAAATATACCATAGTATTTGAGAGGACTCCATCTTCTGTAGAGAGTATGGTGGATCATATTACTAAAGGTAGGAAGATTGAAGAGGTGGATATGGTTGATAAAGTACCGGTACGGATTACTTCCAAAGGACCTGTTAAAATCACTCATAAGGGTCCAATTAATTTTACTGCTGAAGGCCCTGTGAAGATTGTTGCTGAAGTTAGAGTGGCTCCTATGGTCATCACCACTCCTGGTCCTATCCCGTATACTTCTGACAAAGTTGTGCCTTGGCATTATGGGTCTGATGTTTATATCCATGGTGTTAAGCAGGAACCCTTAGCTGATATGCCTGTTGATGTTGATAATATTGCTGGATCTAGTAATATCACACGAAGCGGAAGAGTTTTCTCTCCTCCAGTTACCTCCAAGAATGCAGTTACTCCAGCTGCTACCTCCACCACTGATGCTCGGGGCAAAGGTCCTGTTATTGAACCTATACCAAATGATGTACCAGCTGCTGATGATCTCTCTAAGCAGATGGAAGAAGTATTGAAAATCATTCGCAAAAGTGATTATGACATTGTTGATCAGTTGGGGCATACTCCCTCCAAGATTTCTATGCTGTCTTTATTGTTATGTTCTGAGGCTCATGCCAAGGCCTTGATTAAGTTTCTGAAGACTGCTCATGTACCCAATGAAATTTTTGTTGATCAGTTTGAAAATTGTGTTGCACACTTGACCTATGATAATGGGTTAGGTTTCTCCGATGCTGATTTGACTCCTGCCAAGAGGGATCATAACAGGGCTCTGCATATCTCAAATGAATGCAGGGGCACTACCCTGTCACATGTATTGATAGACAATGGTTCCTCTTTGAATGTGTTGCCCAAAGAAGTTCTGAATAAGCTTAGTCTTGAAGACGCTGTGTTAAAACCCAGTAATATAGTGGTGAAGGCTTTTGATGGCTCGAGAAGAGTGGTGCATGGAGAAATTGATCTCCCAATCAAAGTTGGTTCTCAAGTTTTCAATGCTACCTTTTATGTCATGGATATTCGTTCGTCGTATTCTTGTTTGCTTGGGCGTCCCTGGATCCATGGGGCAGGTGCTGTAACCTCTACATTACATCAGAAGCTGAGATATCCGGTAGAAGGGAAAGTTGTCACTGTTTATGGATAAGAAGGATATGTTGTTAGCCATGTAAACACTTTTAAATATCTGGAAGTGGAAGGTGAATATGTTGAAACTCTGTGTCAGACATTTGAAGTGGTTCCTTGGATTGTTAATGATTATGAAGCTCCTCCTGTTGTCAAGAAATTTCCTACAGTCACCAGAGTACCTCCAACAATGGCCTCCCTCAAAGATGCTAGAGCTGTAGTGGATGAAGGTGGTTGTACTATTTGGGGTCAGCTTCCTGATATTCCATACAAGTCTGACAAGTTTGGTTTGGGTTTCACTGCAGAGTCCCAGAAGGCTGTTCGTCGTGCTCGTGCTGTTCGTATCACCAATCAGGGGATTAGCAAGAACCAGATCAATGTTGTGGGTGACTATGATGAAGACTACAACTTGGATGCTTGGATTTTTCCTACTGTGGGTGCTGGGCTCAACAATTGGAAAGCTGAAGATGTTATTCCTATCTCCTTTAGTCAGGAGTAAATACTATTACTGTGTTGTTATTTTTAAGTTTGTAATTTCTTAAACAATTAAAACTCTCAAGCCTTGTGCCTTACCCGGGGAACAATGGTGTGTTTGTTACGGGCTGTCATTTCATTTGCATACTGTAATACCTCAAAATTTGCCCTTATATTCTACTTTGGCTAGCTTATCGCTTCGCATTTATCTGCATCATTCATTAGATCATAATATCCATCATCATGCAATTGCATTGTTTTCCTCAGGCTCGAGATCAGTGCATTCTGAAGAGCCAGGTTATTCCATGGGTTAATGGTTTATACTTCACTGGAATTGGTTTCACGGGTTATGGATTTAGGGTTTCACACCTTATGTACGATTATTTGATGATGTGGCCGTCATAATTCTGGAGGAATGGTTTATGCTCAAATGATTGACTTAAGCTAAGTAAAAGTGTGAGGTCATAGTTTTATTTGGAAATGAGGTGTTCGAATTTATGCTCAATTCCATAGCTTACTCGATTTAAGCCTGTCTCCTTTTTTCTAAACCACTCCATCATTCACTTGTATATTCATGTAATTAATCGATATCCATGTCAAGTCCTACTCATCTTCATTCAATTTCAAATTACATATCACCTTTGAATCCATTTAGTTCTCAGGGTCCAATCCTCTTTTGTTTTTTTTTGTTTCAATTACCAGACTATTTCATTTCTCAATAACCACTCAATTCATATTTGTTTCAAACCTCAAGTCATTACATAGTAACCATGGTCGAGTCCATTGGGTCATCCAGTTATCCGATTATTCATGGGTCCATCCATGTTTCTAAGCCATGTCTAAATTGGAGTTTTCTTCTGTTAATAATAAATTTAATTATCGTTTTGGGTCTCATTTACAAAATTCAGCACAGAGCTCACCTTTGATCCATTATCGTATTCTCAAGTTCAAGTGCAAGAAAAGGGAACTCATGAGGATGACTTAAAACTTCACTTTTTTGTGGACTTTAACAAGAAGTTCAGATTTGAAAATAATAGGAGGGGACTTAATTTGATTGATTTCTGTATGGGACTTTGGAGTCAATTCATTGGAAAATATGATAATGGAAATTATGACAAAGAAGTGTGAAACCAAAAGTCTACCAATTAACCACTTTCATCAGTCATGTCCAATCAAAACAATATCAAGAGTGTTCTTCACATGAATACAACACCAGAAAGAAAAGCTTGCAAAGCTTGCAGGCCAATAATTTCAAAGTGGGAAGATATTATAATGAGAAAGAAAAACATTCAAAGTTCATCCTAAAGTTATAAAGTTCACAAGCAGGCCAATAATTTCAAAGTGGGAAGATATTATAATGAGAAAGAAAAAACATTCAAAGTTCATCCTAAAGTTATAAAGTTCACAAAAATGTTATAAACCAAAATATCAGAACTTTATAGAGCTTCAGTTCTTTTTCTTCGTCAGTACTTCTTCAATCTGCTCAACCCCACTCCATGGATTGTTTCTCAGAATCTATCATACTCCTCTTCGCAGCATAACCGGCTACCACCACTGGCCTCTCGCCGTCACCACCAATTCCACCGCCCTCCATCTCACATCATTCTCCAATCATTATCTTTAAGCTGACAACAATATCAAACAAGTCACAGTGAGAGAAGTACAACTCAAAAGATAAAAAAAAAACAGAATAAAGAAGAAGAACTCAACAATCTTCAACAACAACTCATGAGCATACTCACTATCTTCATCATAATTCTCCATTCTACTCAACATGTTTCCAATCATCATCAATTCATCCCAGGAAAAAACCACTCTTCAGCAATCTGCAATTGACATTTCTCAGTTTTTCTTCACCACTTATAACCATAACTTGAGACTCCTTCTAACTGTCATAAAAGAGAAAGAACACTTCATATCAGTTTCAATATAATTTCCACATAGAATTTCCCAACCGACAGAATTAAGTTAACCACTCTTTTCCAACTGTTTCTAACCACCTATCCATTCTAATAACTAACAAACGGATTCCAAAACAAAAAAATCAAAAGCAGTACAAGCTCCCAATCAAATCCTAATCAAAAATAACAGAGTTATAACAGAATTCTCAACAGAAAATTAACTGAACCATAACCGATTTTTCTAACTGATTATTACCTGAAGTTTCTGGAATCTTCTCCAAATCTCCTATAAGTCAATAGCTTTTCATTCAATCAGTTTCTTCCACAATTTGTCCTCCATCAACCTTCAAAGTCAGCTTTTAATTGGAACTTCAGAAGTCGACATTCGACATTCAACTTCCTAATCAAGCTTCTGTGATTTGGATCTTCATCATCAACTTCACGTTTTCAATCAGAAATTTCATCTTCAGTGGCTAAAACTGCATCATCATCCTAATCAATTTTCATTATCGTTAAGGCCTGCATAATATCACACACAATACATTCGGATTCAGCACAAAAATGATGAATGTAAACAGATGCAAAATCGATTTGAAGTCCACAAGAAGAACGAGCCAAGGAATGTGTACCTAGTTTCTGATTCGCCATCGGGCTTTGTCGTCCCCCCTCAGTGATCTTCGAACAAATTTCTCCTATTGCTCGGTTCTCATCTCGCGTATTCGCCGGCTTCAGTAGAAGATTCATCACCAGCTTCGCCGTTCGACGTTCTCATCTCCTTAGTGGTTCTCCTCCGATTCGCAAGGTACGACTTCAAATCCAGCGCATATAAGGTTACTGTTTAGATGTTGTAGCTAGTTCTTGAGTCGTTTGAAATTATTTGTGGAGAGCGATTTACGATTCGCAAGAGACGAAGGAATATGTTAGGGTGTGGATTGAACTCCCGTAGAAGGTGGATATGGAGCTGTTTTTGGATTTTCGGCCGTGTTGTGTTGTTTGCGGTGGAGTTAGGGTTACGGGTTAAGAAGATGAGGCTGCGGCGAGTTTGGGAAGAAGAAGGAGATGGAGGAGGAGTTTTTGCGGCGCAGGGAAGGGGAAATTAGGGTTGGGAACAGGATTGTTCTTCAGCTGTATTTGGGGTTTTAATATTAGCATAATCCTTTTTTATTTAATTTGATTCTTGTATGATTAGGAAATAAATTAAGATTGTGATTTAAATGTTATAATAGAATTAGTTAATTCATTTTCCTTAATTCAGGTTTTAAGTTGAATATTATAATAAGTTTAGCTTAATTCATCATTATATTTCAAGATTACAAAGAATATTACCTTAGGTTAATTCTTTTTAATTTAATTTAAGATTTTAGAAGATATTAATTCACAAGATTATTAGAATTTTATTTTTTTTTAAGACTTTAGGAAATTTTAATCATAAGTTAGGTTAATACATTTTTTTTAATTAAAACATTAAATTCATATAAAACTATTAGTTAATTCTCTTTTTTTTATTATTTAAGGTAATTCTTTTTTTTTGAAACTATGGTTTAATTTCAGATTTTAGGAAAATATTATGTTAAGATTATTAGAAATTTATTTCATTTTTTTCCTAAGTTAAGGTTTTAGATTAAGTTTCATAATAAGATTAGTTAATTCATTTTCTTAAATTCAGATTTTTAATTAAATATTATAATAAGTTTAGCTTAGTTCATCTCTTTTAATTAAGATTTTAATTTGAACATTATTATAAGATTAGTTAATTCATTAGTTTAAATTAAGACTTTAGGAAATTTTAATCATAAGTTAGGTTAATTCTTTTTCTTAAGTTAAAATATTAGCTTAATTGATATAATTATAAGTTTAGAATTAAATTCATTTTCTAAGATTAAGAGTTTAATTCATATTTTAGATTAAAGGTTTAATTCATTTTTAATAAGACTATAGTTTAATTAAGATTTTTTAGAAAATATTATAACAAGATTAATTGAATCTTAGTGTTATTAATATAATATAATAGAGATTATTAATCTTAAAACAAATTCCATATTGGGCTCTTCCCTCTACTATCCGCACCCCTGCTGTAAAGCCCACAGGAAAAATGAAATAAAAAAACTGCTTATTACACCTCTCTCAACTTCCTGCACTCTGGGCCTAAGGATATTGCTGCTCACACCTCTCTGTTGCAGGCCCATATGCGAAAATAACATAAAAAATTTATTAAAAGCACCCCCTGCATCATTCCTTTAGGATTTTATTTTAAGTTAATATAGTTTCAAATTAAATTCAATAAAAATAGTAAAAAACACTATAAAATTCCCCAAAAATTCCAGTAGTTAAATAAGTTAATTTAGAAATTTGTGATATTTTTATTTTCTGAAATTTGATTATTTTTGAATTAATTCTGAATTTTTCTTTTTAATTAGCTTTATTGAATTTCTATTAATTATGCTGGATTTTGTTCATTTTATTTAAGTAGCTTCCAGCAACTTTTTTGAGCCATTCTTTTTTCTGTAATTAGAGGACTCATAATAGTTCTTAGGATATTTTTTATGGAATTTTTAGGAGCTTTTATCTTAGGTTTTAGTGATATAATCCTTAGGAAATAATAGTTAATTCTTAGCTGGAAATAATTAATTGTTAGGCATAGAAAAAATAAGATTTTTTAGAATCCCTCTTAATACAATATTTTAGATAGTGTTAGGATCCCATAGTTTAATTTTCACAATTTTTCTAGAAGTTTTAGTATTTTTTTTAGAATATTAGTTTAGGCTTAGTTAGGCATAATTCCCATTAGTTTAGGCCATGGAGAAAATATATACAATAAAGTTCAATATAAAAATAATAGTGTAGTTTAAGTGTAGCATTTAAATTTAATATTAGACTTAGGTTTAGTTTAATTTGCTTTTTAGAATGAATATTAGGCTTAGAGTAGTTTAGTCCTTAGGTTTAAAAGTCCATTTTCACTTAGAATTAGAATAAATAAAATAAGACTATTTATTATTCATGCCTTTAAGGCATTGTTAGAATTTTATTCCTTATGTTTAATTTCTTTGTTTTGCTTTATCTTGATCTTACAACTCTAATAGGATTTCCCCTTTGTGTTCTTAGAATCAACTTAACTTCATTAAGAAGTAAGTTGAATTCTAGTAGTTTTAAGTTTCCATTAGGAATAGAAGACTTCACTAACCATTAGGATCACTTGTAAATAAATAAACAAAAATAGGATTGAGTCTTAGTCCCTTAGATTTTTCCTTTCATCAACTTGAGTCTTTCTTTCTCCCTTCAAAAGAAAAGCAATAAAACACTTAATAAAAACCGGACAATCTTGTACGACACGAGACTTTGTTGCGGAGTGTTTATACGCGTCCTGTTTCGGAGCGAGGTGTAAATACTTCTCGCGATGGATAGGTCTTAGTACAAGACCGTTCACAAACAAATTCAAAACACTTCTCATAAAAGACAAAAACAAATAACAAGCGACTATCCTGCGGGAACTTCTCTTTCTCATCTCATTCACTCACAACGCGAACTCGCGACGACTTGTCACACACGCAAGACGGTAAACGCACTCGTACCAGACGAGCCTGCAACACCTGAGCATAGACATACGCAGTTCCAGCTGTAAAAAACACAAACAAATAGTTCCCGCCTAGGTTAGGCGAACTACGTCGACTCTGATCCTCATTATCCCGATGAGGTACGTAGGCAGCGGGGTAGGGCCCGTTCGAGCACATTCTTTATTTTCCCTACATTTCCCCTTTTCCTTTCATTTCATTTTCCAATTCCTTTCTCATTTCTCATTTTCCAATTTCCAGTAAGCGGTTCATTTGTTCAGCAGCACTATTTTTCTCACCCTTTGAAACAAACAAGCAAGCGTGGATCCCGTCGGGTACGGCGGACGGTCTGGGGTGCTAATACCTTCCCAGGTCGTAACCGACTCCCGAACTCAGATCTTTGGTTCGCAAGGCCTTGTCCTTTCCTTCTTCCTCAGGTTTGTGCAACATTACCTTTCCCATTCATTCGGGATAAAAATGTATGGCTGGCGACTCTAACCTTTCCGCGCCACTTTCGCGTTTGTACTAGGATGAAAATCCCGGGAGCGACAGCTGGCGACTCTGCTGGGGAATAACCTGATTCTTCCGGTTTCCCTTGTAGAGTCAATCCTAGCGCCTGTTTGGTTTTGTTTCTTTGGGTGTTTATATGTTTGTTGCTGTGTGCTTTAGTTTAGCTTTACTGTTTATTTACAGTTTTTATTTTACAGCTTTACTTTACCGCATTTATTTACCGCTTTCAGTATTTTATTTTCCATGCATCATATTATACTGGACTGTCTGGCTGTGCTGGTTTTCATTTTTTCTGTGGGTTGGGAGTTACTGTGAGATAAGCCAACTACCCGGCTTGAGTGCACCATAGGATTAGCGTGGACATGTTGTGCTCGCATGGTTACATGATGAGTGGTGATGTGTTCCACACCCAGGTTGCGACTGTCTTGGGACTATTCTGTGTGGGGGTTCTTCCCCACTTCAGGGTACAACCTTGATGGTTATGTGCAGCTGGGGACCGATCATTGAGAACCTTAATGGAAACAATCCTCTCCAGTGATGACAGTGGCAGACCACATTTGTTGGCAAACCCACTCGCATCCGAGGGTCCATTGGGAACTCGCATAGGTTGGCCTGGTTCTCTCATAGGAATTCAGTCAAAGCAAATTGTTCGTATGACGATAGTATTGTACCCTTCGGGATGAATGTACTATTGTTTCTCGATTCAGTGCTTGAAGCTGGAGACTTGTGAGGGATGCTTGTTTTTCCGGACTCAACTGAGACCTCCCTGCGTAGTACATAATACCAAACCGATTCCCTGATTTGGTCATGAGCCATTTCTCGGAGATGGTGAACGTATTATTGCTATTCGGCTTTGAGAGTCCGTGATGTTGACCCGATTAGCACACCCGTGAGATTGGGAGGGGTTTACAGGTTTGCAGGAACCCTGATACCTTCAGCATACCCACTTTGCCTTTGGTTCAGTTTTTTTTGATCTGGATTTCTGTTCTTAAGTTATGGATCCCGGATCAGAGGGATGATTATTGTGATATATGGATTCTGAGACCTTGCACCGACACCTGATTATATGATTGGAACATCACAGACACTCCACTGACCACATGCCTGTTGCATACATAACATCATAGCATTCTATCATACATGTTCGGCTATTTCCAAAGATCCTATGTATGAACCTTGTCATTATATGTTCCTGTATCCCAAATTGGAATCAAAGCAGATGGATTCCTTGGAAATAATCGAACATGGCATTTGCACGCATCCTTACTCTCATTACAGGTGTCCGGGGACAGATTCTCATCCTGATTTGTTTACTCTTCAGAATGGCCAATTTGAATCACAGTCATCAAGAGATGGGTATGGAACAATGCCGAGCAGAAATAGCTGAAATGAAAGTCCGAATGGATCAACTCTCGGAGGACATGCAAACCTTGTGCCATGACCACACGCTATTGATGGAGAAGGTCTACCAACTGAAGAAACAAGAGAGCCAGACTAAGGAAGCCCCAAAGCTCCAAGAAGGGCACCATCTCCCCTTTATTACTGCAGAAGTTATTGGTCATCCTAGTTCAGTGATTTTGTTCCAAGATCAGGAAGCGTTTCGCGGAAATTCTCCTCAACTTTGGGATCCTAAGCCTATCAATTTGCAGACTCTTCCAGTTCATCAAAGGGAAGGTAAAGGAAAAAGCTGCAGACAAGTGCCCAAGACGTCTGAAGCCAAGTTTGATTTGATCCCGGTGTCGTATGCACAATTGCTTGTTTGTTTGCTCGAGCTTAATCTGGTTGAACTTGTCACCGTAGCAGCCACACCCAAAAAGTTTCCCCCAGATTTTGACGCCAAGGCCAGGTGTGTTTTCCATTCTGGGGCACCTGGTCATCATGTGGAAAACTGCAAAAGGCTTAAGCATCAAGTTCAAGAGCTCATTGATGCAAAAGTAATCGAGTTCGCACCGATCAGCGGGGATGTGTCAAAAGATTTCATATCACTAGGAGGAACTTCTCCTTTCCTTACCACAAGAATTATCCCCAATCAGGGGTGTGTACCTCCGATCTGGGTTTTGAAGACATCGTGCCAGGCACCTTTACCCATTCACCGATCCGACATAAAGAAGAAAGTGCAGAAGAACTCTAGGTGTTTGAATTCATCTCATCATCAGAATTATCAACAACAGGGGAGACTCAAGTTCAAGCAGGTTGAAGAAGTGTTTACTCCTAGTCAAGTGTTTGCCCGTTTGCTCGAGAATTCTTTGATTCAGCCAGGGAACACCTTGCCAATACCCTATCCCATTCCCCCAGATTACAATATGGATGTCAGATGTGAGTTCCACTCCGGAACATTTGGACATACCATCGATGAGTGCAAAGCCTTCAAGCAAAATGTCCAATATCTAATTGATTCAGGGATCATTACACCAGAAGGGTACCTCAGGAGCTGAAGCCTTTGATCCAGCTGGCCATGCAGACTGCACGAAGCTCAAATCAGGAGATGTAGATTTCTTTGATGCATGTATTTTGCTTTATGGTGTTTCTAGATTACCTTCAGAGCTGTTGAAGGAATCTTTTGTTTTTCTGTTGTGGATTGTGACATTTTCCTGTATTTCAGTATTGGCAAATAATTGTATAAGGTTTCGCATGTTGGTGTATTCTTTGCTTTATGGAAGTGTGTCGATACCATTGTTGCAACTCTTTTATCCCGGCAATTTTATTTTGAATTCCCGATACGCAGCACTTTCTCCCTGCACACTCACAGAGTTTATCTTATGATGTGACACTCCGTGGGTATCTGTCCCCTGATCTGAATGGAGTGGGATCAGTGACATGGCATTTTCACGCATATCATTTTTGCATACTAACGAGTTATCTGGATTTCCTAATTTATTTGACCATTTCAGGGGAAGTATCGGCCTTACCAGTACGCTACCCGAGTCAAATCATGAATACAGTACAAGCCGAGTTGAACGAGTTTCGCACTCGGATGGGAGAGTTCATGGTAGCAATGCAGAGTATAGTGCAGGGGCAACAAGAGATGAGGACCGCCATGCTAAGGTTTAATCGTCCACAGGTTGATCCTCCAATGGTTACCTTGGACGCCGAAGGCAATCCGATCAACACAGTCATCCCATCTACGGATAATAGGCCTCCTATCCCTGAAGGCATTAGTCCAATTCCTGTTCGTGTAGCAGACCGACAGGAGGATCAATTTACTTTTCTCAATGAAGATGTGGGATTTGGTTGTGGGGCCAATAACCAGGACTTTCAGATGCTAACCGAGAAGGTAAAGGCTTTAGAATGCAAAGACACCCTTGGCATTGACGTTGCTGATATGGGGCTGGTTTCAGGGTTGGTGATCCCTCCAAAGTTCAGACCTCCCGTTTTCGACAAGTACAATGGTAGATCTTGCCCGAAAATGCACTTGCAGGCCTTCCATCGCAAAATCGCTGCACATACAAAAGATGAAAAACTTTGGATGTACCATTTCCAAGACAGCCTTTCCGGGGGTTCGTTAGAATGGTACATAAAGCTGGAAAAGAACTATGTCCGCAATTGGAAGGAACTTGGGGAAGCCTTTCTCAAGCAGTACCAGTATAATATTGACATGGCTCCCAACCGAACCCAGCTTCAGAGCATGTTACAAAAGAACTCCGAGAGCTTTAAGGAGTACGCACAGAGGTGGCGCGAGGTCGCAGCCAGAGTACAACCATCATTGCAGGAGAGAGAAATGGTAGACCTATTCATGGATACCCTCCCGGGGCACTTCATTGAACGTTTGGCAAGCTGTTCAGCTAATGGTTTTTCTGATATCGTCTTGACTGGTGAAAGAATTGAAAATTGGATGAAGCGAGGAAAGATTCAAGTCAATGGTGTCTCCACTTCTGGAACTAAGAAGTTGTTATCCAATGAGCAAAAGAAGCAGTACGAAGAAGCAGGGGCAGTTTGTGTCCAGCGAAAGAGGAGAAATCAAGGTTCGCGTTACCAGACGGCATCTATGATCATCCCAAGTGCCACACGTTCACAACAGCAAAATCGTCGTCAGCATAATCCTCAACAGGGTCGGCAACAAAGGAGAGAAAGATGTTTTGACCCTTTGCCAATATCTTACACTGATCTTCTCCAGCATCTGCTTCAATTGAAGTTGGTCGGGCTTCGTAAGCTGTCTCCGCCTCCTTTTCCACTACCGGAGGGATGGGATGCCAATGTCAACTGTGATTTTCATTCTGGGGCGCCAGGGCATCATATTGATAGGTGTAAAGCATTTTACCACACAGTGCAGGACTTAATCGACTCGAAAGCTATCAACTTCGCACCAAACATATATGAGAGATGACACTTTCTTTGATTCGAAGTTTTGAAGCCAGAAGTAATTCGGATACTCTTGTTTTGGTAATGGTGCGTCTTTGCAGTGCAGTTTCATCCCTGTTGAGGGGAACTACGTCGCTCTGATTCTTCATTGGTCTTGGGTCAATGGAGATACGTAGGCAGAAGATCGTCAGGTCTTTCCGAGCAACCTTATGGGGAAACTTTACTCCTTAGCTTCAGTTCCCTCTTCAGATGTCTCGTGTCGGAGTCAGAACAACTAGAAGAAGAGGTATGATTGTCGTGGGTAATTATACCACTGCGGATTGAAGACTACAAGTCCGTGAAAGAGTTGTTGATCGCTGAAAGTATCCAAGACTGACGGGTCCAGACGGAGCCAAGGCTCCTCAACTACGGCTATATTCAGTTTCTTTACTGCATTTCCATTTGTAGTTTCTTTTATATGCTAAACATTTGTTTACTTGTATGAAATTTATTTGTTTTTGAATGTTAACCATAATAAAATGCACATGTTTTTCTTGAAGTAATCCATTCGTATTCACTCATGATTTTGTGTATGTGCATTGCAATACCAACTGTTGTGCTTAAACTCTATGAGGGAGGATGACGAAATGAAAACGCAAAAATCTCTAACTGTGTGCTTTTGAGAAAGACCCTGTTGACGATGTACAGACATTGTTTCAAGTCCTAAACACCGGAGATATAAGGGAGATAGACCCTCGCCAACCCATTTGAGCCTTGAAGTAGGAGTTTATTTTCGCATGAAAAAAAACCCTTGCATTTAACCCAGGGGCAGGGTAGGTGTCAGCTAGCTGGACCGATCGTTCAAATTTCGAAAAGGAGTGCAAATCTGAGGATCCATTACCTTTAGTTGTACCAAATCAAGAGGTCCAATGACTAGGAACCACAATGGTTATCCCAATCAAGAGGTCCAAAGATCGGAGACTATAATGGTTATCCCTCAACAACCAAGAAGTGGGACAGTCACGACCCTTTCAAAGCATCAAGACAAACAGTGTCACACGATTTGTTCAAAAAAAAAAAGAAGAATTGAAAAAAAAACGAATGAGAAAGCCCGCTAAGTCGGAACTTGAAAACAAGCGACTTAGGCAAAAATTAGGGCATCCCGCTGGAATTCACAATCAAAGATTCACAAGAATTCAGTCCAGGCAAAAGTTAGGGATAAACAAAATAATGCAAAGGTGAAAGATGAAAAGGACTACACAAGAAAGACCCTTGAGAAGGAACAAAGTCGAGTGATATAGACACAAAAGACAATAGGGGTGACTGATTCTAAACAATAATTTGATTGGTGCTTAAACCGTTAGTGTAATTGGTTCCTCAACCATCACAAAACCCTTTTTGAGAGGTGAGCGCTTGTAAAAGCTAGCTGAACATAGGATTGGAGAACATCACGAAGATGGGTGGGCACAAATAAATTTCGAGCCTATATCTTTTGTTTCTATAACCGTGAACCGGGCCACGATACAACCCTCAAAAGTCCTAACTGAAACAGGGTTATTTTTGAGAGCATACTACCACGAGACCGCGTTCCTGACTCCTATGAGTTGTGTTGAAAGTTCTTTGTTGGTGTTGCATGTGCATGCTTTCATCCATCAAAAATCAATGTTGTATCTTAACCAGTGATTCACTCACAAAAGTTTGCGACATCTTTTTCAGTAAAACTTCAAGATTAATATGTGTGTTGCATTAGAATTTTCATTCTTAAAATAAACATTTTCTGCTTGCATACATTTGTTTGGCATCATAAAAGCCCATGTATGGAATCTCAGTCCAGGAGCTTAGTCTTGCCAAGTTGAGAATTCTGAAACTTCCGAAGGACAATCTGTCGAGGTGCACTTTTCAAGAAAACTCCATTGAGTAGGGAATTTCCCAACAGTTGTGGTAAGAGCCAACTAATCTGGGGCAATCATGTCGAGCAATCTCTTCAAAATTCAGCCAAGCTGGGGCAATCACTTCGAGATTCAAATCTCTCAAATAGCCATCAGGCGGAAGCATTATTCAAATTTCAGCCAAACTGGGGCAATCACTTCGAGATCCAATCTCTCGAAGAATAGTTGATCTGGGTGTTTTCTTCAAAGCAGTCATTCAGAGGTGATCACTTCAAGGCTCGTACTGGGGCAGGCCACCCCAAGAGCATGAGAAGTCACTCTCTTCCGAAGACGGTCAAGCCAGAGTTCAAAATACTGAGATCTTTCATGAATCCTCGCGAGGTAAATTCTTTCATAGACCATGCAGTCTGGGGCAGTTATTTCGAGATCCGATGAATATCTCCAAGAGTTTGAAGACACTGAGGCATTTCGTATGTCATGTTTTCTGTAAAATCCTCTTGAGACATTTTCTTCTGATGGACCTTAATCTGAGGCGAGTTGAAAATTTCAGAGAACCATTATTCACTCATGATTAGTGGGCAATCTATCAACCCAGAGGCTAGGGGCGAAGACAGTGCTAGCACAGTACTTCAAGAGTTGTTTCGTCGGCAGACTTCATTGATCAGAATTCCTTAGCAAGTCTCATTAGACAATCCCTTCTCCAGTAGTGCGGCAAATGGAAGGTTACTTCTTGAGCAGAAGGATATCATCGTCTCTCATCCCCAGCATGAGATGCCTTACATATCTCATTCCCAACATGAGAGGATTTATCTTTTATCCCCAGCAAGTGGCAACTTGAGCTCTTATCTTCAGCGGGAAACTTTATCATCTGTCATCCCCAGTAAAATGGAAGTTGAAATCTCTCCCAGCAAGGCAGCAGAAGGTTGGTGCCATCCCCAAGCAGAAGTTTCCCTTCAGACAGGGGCAATTCTCAGCAGTATAAGGAGTGTTTTGCCTCCCCAGCAGTTGCTTCCTCAGCAGTATCATGCCTTTGGTTCCCCACCAGAGTTCAAGAAGGGTCCATCTCCAGCAGGGTCTTGGCTCTCCAATCTCAAAGTCCAATTTATTTTTGGCAATGGCGGCAGTTCAGAGCCGGTATATCATTGTCAGTCTTCCCCGCAGAGTTGTCTTCTCCTCACAAGGATCAACCAAATCAATGCAGTGATCATCGTTTCTTCCCAGCCAAGTTATCTGGGATACCTGCTTTCTCCTCATCGGGAGACCCCTTTTTTGCATTTGCATCTAGTACTCATCATCACATTTGCATCCTCCAAAGTGTAGCATTTCCATCATCATGGAGCATTACGCCATGAATCCACACATATGCATACCAACATGGGCCAGTTTTGAGGTGTATTACATAAGACCCGTCACATCTCCAATCAGATTGAATTGTTACCCACAGAATGCAACTGCATCTCCCAGGATGGATGCTTCCACCAAGTCTTGTTGTTATCCCCAATTGAGTCTTGTTTCCGTACAACAGTCTCATTTCTTCGCGTCTCCGTTTCAGTACAATGGTCGCGTCTTGGGCTCTCGTTTAAGTACAACGATCTCGTTCCTTTCGAGTCTCCATTTAAGTACAATGGTCTCGTCTTTGAGTCTTGTTTCAGTACAACAGTCTCATTTCTTCGTGTCTCCGTTTCAGTACAATGGTCGCGTCTTGGGCTCTCGTTTAAGTACAACGATCCCATTCCTTTCGAGTCTCCATTTAAGTGCAATGGTCTCGTATTTGAGTCTTGTTTCAGTACAACAGTCTCATTTTTTCGCGTCTCCGTTTCAGTACAACGGTCGCGTCTTGGGCTCTCATTTAAGTACAACGATCCCGTTCCTTTCGAGTCTCCATTTAAGTACAATGGTCTCGTCTCAGCGCGAAGATAATGGATCGGTTGATACCATGTTCGTGTAGATCGGTTGATCTTATGTGAGTTATGAATCGGTTGATATCATTTCTCTTCGAGTTGTAAATCGGATGATATTACATTCTCGTTTTTTCTTGGTTATGGATCGGTTGATACCATTTCCGTGTTAGATCGGTTGATCTTATTTGAGTCATGAATCGGTCGATATCATTTCTCTTCGAGTTGTAAATCGGATGATATTACATTCTCGCGTTTCTTGGTTATGGATCGGTTGATACCATTTCCGTGTTAGATCGGTTGATCTTATTTGAGTCATGAATCGGTTGATATCATTTCTCTTCGAGTTGTAAATCGGATGATATTACATTCTCGCGTTTCTTGGTTATGGATCGGTTGATACCATTTCCGTGTTAGATCGGTTGATCTTATTTGAGTCATGAATCAGTTGATATCATTTCTCTTCGGGTTGTAAATCAGATGATATTACATTCTCGTTTTCCGGGGTGGATCGGTTGATACCATTTCCGTGTTAGATCGGTTGATCTTATTTGAATCGCAAATCGGTTGATGTTGCGTTAAGTCTTGTTTCGCCAACAGGCACCCTCGTTGTGGTTCCGATTCGTTCAGCAGTCGCAGTGATTGCATTGATTCTATTTCCACCTGGTTCTATTTTTGCTACCTATTCAGAGGTCAAAATCAAAAAAAATATAAATAAATAAATGGGCAAATGGCATTTCCATTACCCTCAGTGTGCAAATTTTCAGGTTTTATTCGAGTATTCAATCACTCCATACCTTGAACGTCTAAGAGCTGTTGCAATTATCCGTTCAGGTCTGTAGATGATTGAATAGGGGCAGCTGTAATACCTCAAAATTTGCCCTTATATTCTACTTTGGCTAGCTTATCGCTTCGCATTTATCTGCATCATTCATTAGATCATAATATCCATCATCATGCAATTGCATTGTTTTCCTCAGGCTCGAGATCAGTGCATTCTGAAGAGCCAGGTTATTCCATGGGTTAATGGTTTATACTTCACTGGAATTGGTTTCACGGGTTATGGATTTAGGGTTTCACACCTTATGTACGGTTATTTGATGATGTGGCCGTCATAATTCTGGAGGAATGGTTTATGCTCAAATGATTGACTTAAGCTAAGTAAAAGTGTGAGGTCATAGTTTTATTTGGAAATGAGGTGTTCGAATTTATGCTCAATTCCATAGCTTACTCGATTTAAGCCTGTCTCCTTTTTTCTAAACCACTCCATCATTCACTTGTATATTCATGTAATTAATCGATATCCATGTCAAGTCCTACTCATCTTCATTCAATTTCAAATTACATATCACCTTTGAATCCATTTAGTTCTCAGGGTCCAATCCTCTTTTGTTTTTTTTGTTTCAATTACCAGACTATTTCATTTCTCAATAACCACTCAATTCATATTTGTTTCAAACCTCAAGTCATTACATAGTAACCATGGTCGAGTCCATTGGGTCATCCAGTTATCCGATTATTCATGGGTCCATCCATGTTTCTAAGCCATGTCTAAATTGGAGTTTTCTTCTGTTAATAATAAATTTAATTATCGTTTTGGGTCTCATTTACAAAATTCAGCACAGAGCTCACCTTTGATCCATTATCGTATTCTCAAGTTCAAGTGCAAGAAAAGGGAACTCATGAGGATGACTTAAAACTTCACTTTTTTGTGGACTTTAACAAGAAGTTCAGATTTGAAAATAATAGGAGGGGACTTAATTTGATTGATTTCTGTATGGAACTTTAGAGTCAATTCATTGGAAAATATGATAATGGAAATTATGACAAAGAAGTGTGAAACCAAAAGTCTACCAATTAACCACTTTCATCAGTCATGTCCAATCAAAACAATATCAAGAGTCTTCTTCACATGAATACAACACCAGAAAAAAAAGCTTGCAAAGCTTGCAGGCCAATAATTTCAAAGTGGGAAGATATTATAATGAGAAAGAAAAACATTCAAAGTTCATCCTAAAGTTATAAAGTTCACAAGCAGGCCAATAATTTCAAAGTGGGAAGATATTATAATGAGAAAGAAAAACATTCAAAGTTCATCCTAAAGTTATAAAGTTCACAAGCAGGCCAATAATTTCAAAGTGGGAAGATATTATAATGAGAAAGAAAAAACATTCAAAGTTCATCCTAAAGTTATAAAGTTCACAAAAATGTTATAAACCAAAATATCAGAACTTTATAGAGCTTCAGTTCTTTTTCTTCGTCAGTACTTCTTCAATCTGCTCAACCCCACTCCATGGATTGTTTCTCAGAATCTATCATACTCCTCTTCGCAGCATAACCGGCTACCACCATTGGCCTCTCGCTGTCACCACCAATTCCACCGCCCTCCATCTCACATCATTCTCCAATCATTATCTTTAAGCTGACAACAATATCAAACAAGTCACAGTGAGATAAGTACAACTCAAAAGATAAAAAAAAACAGAATAAAGAAGAAGAACTCAACAATCTTCAACAACAACTCATGAGCATACTCACTATCTTCATCATAATTCTCCATTCTACTCAACATGTTTCCAATCATCATCAATTCATCCCAGGAAAAAACCACTCTTCAGCAATCTGCAATTGACATTTCTCAGTTTTTCTTCACCACTTATAACCATAACTTGAGACTCCTTCTAACTGTCATAAAAGAGAAAGAACACTTCATATCAGTTTCAATATAATTTCCCAACCGACAGAATTAAGTTAACCACTCTTTTCCAACTGTTTCTAACCACCTATCCATTCTAATAACTAACAAACGGATTCCAAAACAAAAAAATCAAAAGCAGTACAAGCTCCCAATCAAATCCTAATCAAAAATAACAGAGTTATAACAGAATTCTCAACAGAAAATTAACTGAACCATAACCGATTTTTCTAACTGATTATTACCTGAAGTTTCTGGAATCTTCTCCAAATCTCCTATAAGTCAATAGCTTTTCATTCAATCAGTTTCTTCCACAATTTGTCCTCCATCAACCTTCAAAGTCAGCTTTTAATTGGAACTTCAGAAGTCGACATTCAACTTCCTAATCAAGCTTCTGTGATTTGGATCTTCATCATCAACTTCACGTTTTCAATCAGAAATTTCATCTTCAGTGGCTAAAACCGCATCATCATCCTAATCAATTTTCATTATCGTTAAGGCCTGCATAATATCACACACAATACATTCGGATTCAGCACAAAAATGATGAATGTAAACAGATGCAAAATCGATTTGAAGTCCACAAGAAGAACGAGCCAAGGAATGTGTACCTAGTTTCTGATTCGCCATCGGGCTTTGTCGTCCCCCCTCAGTGATCTTCGAACAAATTTCTCCTATTGCTCGGTTCTCATCTCGCGTATTCGCCGGCTTCAGTAGAAGATTCATCACCAGCTTCGCCGTTCGACGTTCTCATCTCCTTAGTGGTTCTCCTCCGATTCGCAAGGTACGACTTCAAATCCAGCGCATATAAGGTTACTGTTTAGATGTTGTAGCTAGTTCTTGAGTCGTTTGAAATTATTTGTGGAGAGCGATTTCCGATTCGCAAGAGATGAAGGAATATGTTAGGGTGTGGATTGAAGTCCCGTAGAAGGTGGATATGGAGCCGTTTTTGGATTTTCGGCCGTGTTGTGTTGTATGCGGTGGAGTTAGGGTTACGGGTTAAGAAGATGAGGCTGCGGCGAGTTTGGGAAGAAGAAGGAGATGGAGGAGGAGTTTTTGCGGCGCAGGGAAGGGGAAATTAGGGTTGGGAACAGGATTGTTCTTCAGCTGTATTTGGGGTTTTAATATTAGCATAATCCTTTTTTATTTAATTTGATTCTTGTATGATTAGGAAATAAATTAAGATTGTGATTTAAATGTTATAATAGAATTAGTTAATTCATTTTCCTTAATTCAGGTTTTAAGTTGAATATTATAATAAGTTTAGCTTAATTCATCATTATATTTCAAGATTACAAAGAATATTACCTTAGGTTAATTCTTTTTAATTTAATTTAAGATTTTAGAAGATATTAATTCACAAGATTATTAGAATTTTATTTTTTTTTAAGACTTTAGGAAATTTTAATCATAAGTTAGGTTAATACATTTTTTTTAATTAAAACATTAAATTCATATAAAACTATTAGTTAATTCTCTTTTTTTTATTATTTAAGGTAATTCTTTTTTTTTTGAAACTATGGTTTAATTTCAGATTTTAGGAAAATATTATGTTAAGATTATTAGAAATTTATTTCATTTTTTTCCTAAGTTAAGGTTTTAGATTAAGTTTCATAATAAGATTAGTTAATTCATTTTCTTAAATTCAGATTTTTAATTAAATATTATAATAAGTTTAGCTTAGTTCATCTCTTTTAATTAAGATTTTAATTTGAACATTATTATAAGATTAGTTAATTCATTAGTTTAAATTAAGACTTTAGGAAATTTTAATCATAAGTTAGGTTAATTCTTTTTCTTAAGTTAAAATATTAGCTTAATTGATATAATTATAAGTTTAGAATTAAATTCATTTTCTAAGATTAAGAGTTTAATTCATATTTTAGATTAAAGGTTTAATTCATTTTTAATAAGACTATAGTTTAATTAAGATTTTTTAGAAAATATTATAACAAGATTAATTGAATCTTAGTGTTATTAATATAATATAATAGAGATTATTAATCTTAAAACAAATTCCATATTGGGCTCTTCCCTCTACTATCCGCACCCCTGCTGTAAAGCCCACAGGAAAAATGAAATAAAAAAACTGCTTATTACACCTCTCTCAACTTCCTGCACTCTGGGCCTAAGGATATTGCTGCTCACACCTCTCTGTTGCAGGCCCATATGCGAAAATAACATAAAAAATTTATTAAAAGCACCCCCTGCATCATTCCTTTAGGATTTTATTTTAAGTTAATATAGTTTCAAATTAAATTCAATAAAAATAGTAAAAAACACTATAAAATTCCCCAAAAATTCCAGTAGTTAAATAAGTTAATTTAGAAATTTGTGATATTTTTATTTTCTGAAATTTGATTATTTTTGAATTAATTCTGAATTTTTCTTTTTAATTAGCTTTATTGAATTTCTATTAATTATGCTGGATTTTGTTCATTTTATTTAAGTAGCTTCCAGCAACTTTTTTGAGCCATTCTTTTTTCTGTAATTAGAGGACTCATAATAGTTCTTAGGATATTTTTTATGGAATTTTTAGGAGCTTTTATCTTAGGTTTTAGTGATATAATCCTTAGGAAATAATAGTTAATTCTTAGCTGGAAATAATTAATTGTTAGGCATAGAAAAATAAGATTTTTTAGAATCCCTCTTAATACAATATTTTAGATAGTGTTAGGATCCCATAGTTTAATTTTCACAATTTTTCTAGAAGTTTTAGTATTTTTTTTAGAATATTAGTTTAGGCTTAGTTAGGCATAATTCCCATTAGTTTAGGCCATGGAGAAAATATATACAATAAAGTTCAATATAAAAATAATAGTGTAGTTTAAGTGTAGCATTTAAATTTAATATTAGACTTAGGTTTAGTTTAATTTGCTTTTTAGAATGAATATTAGGCTTAGAGTAGTTTAGTCCTTAGGTTTAAAAGTCCATTTTCACTTAGAATTAGAATAAATAAAATAAGACTATTGTAAACACCCCAAATTTGCCCTCACCCATTCACACCATGGCTTGTGATCATTCTCATATGCATAAACACAATCATGTCATCTCACATCTCATTTTTGATTCACTGCATAGCTTTCAAGGCATCTGCACCTAGGGTTTGTGATCTGAGCAATCCCAAAGCATCTTGAGCCATTCCAAAGGCAACCAATCAACTCAAAGGGGTCCATGTGTGTTCTTATATCATATTTCATCCCCTCAAAGTCAAAAATGCAGAGGAATCACAAGAGCTAGGGTTTGAGTGGATGCAGAGCCAGTTTGAACTGCACAGTTGACTGAAAATTAGGGTTTTGGTTTCAGAGGCCATAACCCCAAATTTTTTGGTCATTCTTGTTTCCATTGGTCTCTATATGGTATAGGGAGTATGCATATCAATTTTCATGAAGAAATTCCATGGGGAAGTCATCTGATCAAGGGTTGACTTTTCAGACAAGTCAGTGCAAAATCAGGGCATCTGAGGCCCCCAATGACCCAACCAAGGGGTGATCTTCATCATTTTGAGTGTATATGATCTTTATTTGATCATGGAAGAAGGTGGAAGTTCATAAAAATCAAGAATTTAGGATTTTTGCAAATGTTGACTTTTTGGGCATAGTTGACTTTTCAAGAATGCATCATTTTATGTCATTTTTCAAGCCATGATTCTTGATCCAAAAATGCTTCAAATGGAAAAACTTTGGTCATGAAAGTTGTAGATCTCATCTTTCCCTTTTCAAAAAGTACAAGAACATGATCTAATTCATCTTGGATCAAAAGTTATGGTTTGTTGAAGTTGGCAAAAATCACTAAAATTCAAGTTATGCACCAAATGGAAATTTTGCAAAACCTTGAACCAATGCATCATGTGACCTCTAATTCATTTCAAACCATTACACAAACATTCTCTAAGTCCTAAAAATCAGAATTGGATCAAGTTTGCTCATGTTTTGGTTCATGTAACAAGATTTTCTTTCATGGGAACCATAAAGCAACAAGTTGCAAAACCACTCATTTCACTTCCTACAAACTATGACATTGGATGCTGACTTTGGCTAGCCTCTCACCTCACCCTTTGCTGCGCAGCCCATGCCATGTACTTGCCAAGATCATGAGCCATGCTTCTCTTACACATTATTTGACTTTTTGCAAAAGTTGCCTTACCAATCAATAAAGCACATGTCAAATCAACTGACCAATGAGAGAGAGTTATGTGGACAATTTGCAAGCAAAGCATAAGGGCAAGCAGGGCTGAAACACATTCATTCACAACATACACAAAACACTCCCCTTTTGCAAGTTCCTTCGAATTTCTCTCCACAGCCTGAAAACACCCAAACTTTCTTCATCATCCAACTCAACACACTTCATAGACAAGAAACCACCAAAGCTCAAGCCTGGAACAAGCCTGAATACTCCATAACCATCCTTCACCTCAGCCTGCATTTTCTATCGAATCTCTCTCCACAAGCCACAAACATCCAAACAAACACCACAGACCTTCTCCATTCATCCTCAGGATCACAAACCATCACTCACCATGGCCTGAAACCTCCAGAAACACCATTGCCATTTTTGATCAAGCTGAAGCAGTTCCTTTCGAATCTCATTATCCAGCCAACTTAAATCCTTTTTGAGCATTCAAACATCTTTGGGGGATCAAGTGGAGCAGATTGCACAAGGAGAGGTGGCCAGAAAGTTCCCAAACTGAAAGCTTCGAATCTCAGGTAGCCTGAAATTTATTTTTCCAGAATTGGTTTTTTAAGTTACAAACTTGTTCTTCATGTCTTGCTGATCATTCTGGTACCATTGGTTTTGAAAATAGTTTTGAAATGAGCATTTAATTTGTTTCTGAAGCTTGCGTGACCTAGAACTTATTCCTTTCGATTCAGCTTATTTAGGAAATATAAATTTGTTTTAGGATAGGGTTTTGATTCGTGAGTGAGTGGGAAGCATTTCTGTTCATTTAGTTTTCATTTTCGTAACGTGTAGAGTGAGTTTGAGGTCTTGGGTGAACGGAGAAGATGACCGGAACACTGTTCCGGTCATCTGAGAGTGTTTAACGGCGTAATTAGGGCATAAGCATTGATTAGCTGAGTTTGAATGCTGGCCGTGGGATTTGGCGCCAGGTCAATGCGCGCGTGTTTTTGTTTGAATCCAGGCCATCAGATCTGTTGACTTCTCATTAATTCATTTAAAATTCATTTATTTTCATTTTCTTTTCATTTGTTTTGCATTATTTATTTAAAATAGCAAAAATGCTTTAAAAATTATGAAACTTTTTGTCAAGAGTTTCACTAATTTTTAAAACCCAAAAATATTTTTAGTTTTATTTTTATCACTAAAAAAGTATTTTTAAATATTTAAAAGATTATTTTTAATTGATTAATGAGAATTAATTAATTAAAAATACTTTTAGGTATTTAAAAATTACAAAAAAATTCATGAAATGTTCTAAGACATTTAGAAACATTGTCCAACCTTCAAACCAAATTTCTTTTTTGATCTTGATGCATTTTAAGAACTTTTCATTGAATTAAATCATATTTTGTGCATTATTTTGATCATAAGTTCAAAAATTCATTTCTGTCAATTGGTGAAGGTTGAGACATTGGTTCTTCTTGCATTGTCTTTTGTTTTGCATATAGTTCCTAGGATAAAAAGGCCTTGAATTGTTCTTGCATTTTCAAATTGTTTGGCATTTGTTTTGTTAAGAACCCTAAAAAACCCTAATAACTTACAAAAATCATAACTTGAGTTTGGTTGAGAGTTGAGAGCTCCCCTTTAGGCAGTGGTTCATCATAGGCCTAGGGTTTCTTTGAGTGCCATTTTCCATTTTTACTTTAGGGTTTGTTTCTGTTTTTGGTTTGTGTTTGATGTTTGATCCATGAACCCTAATTTGGGCTTTCATTTGCATCCTTCTTGCATTTTCTTGCATAACATGACTTGTCATTGCATTTTGTGCATTCTTTTGATCCATTTGACATCTTAAGACATGTATAAAGCATCTTTGATCATTGCATTGCATATGTGCCATGTCATTTGTCTTGTATGCTTCATAACATTTCATGTTTGTTCATGCTCCTTAGCTTGCATCATTTGCATTCATAATCTTGTATGAGCATCTCCATTGTCTTGCCTCATGTTTGCAGCACCTCATAACATCATAATCATCATCAACATGCTTCTGGTTTTGCTTAGCATCATATCATTTCATCTCATCTTGCATTGCATTGCATTTTCTTTCTAACATTGCAGGTGGTAAGTAAACTTGAGAAGTGGATTTGCCTTCACTTCTCATACCTTTTCTTTTCATCTCTCTTGCATCCATTGCTGCATTCTTATATGTGTTTGAGTTTGAGCTTGCTCATTCTTCTCCCTCCCACTTTCTTTCTTCAAGTGACTTGACTTCTTGAATGAAGCAAGTCACTTTTGCTTCTCTTGATCTTATTCATCTGCTTCCTGGTGGTTCTTCTGAAGATTGTTCTTGCAAACCTCACAAACTTTAGGACCAACCAAGTATGACAATGAATTAGGGTTTTGATTAGTCTCCCCTCATAGTTTTTACCTTTGTGTCTCTCTTTGAGTCCTCTCTTCTCACCTCATAATCAGGGACTAAACCCTAAAGGCTTTAAGACTTTGTGATTAAGCTTATGCCTGCATCCTTCTCTTAGGATGGAGTGTATAACTTTAATCCTAAGTATTAAACCCTTAAGGTGTTTAAATCTCTTAATCAATTCATCTAATAATCATCAAGACATTACACTTGTAACTTGGGCCTTGCATTAGGGTTCTAATTCTTCCTTAAGTGGTTAAGAAGGACTAACCCTAGTGTTAATGGACAAGTCCCCCTCAAGTTGTCTTACAAATCATAAAATTCACTTCATCATCATATCATAATCTAAAATCCACTTAATAAAGGCTTGTTTTGTCATGGGTTTAATCCCTAATCATGGATTAAGTTGAGGAGTTTTCCTCAACTTAAACATTCTCATCTATTATCCTTCTTTTAGGATGGTGTAATGAGTCTGTTTAATCCTTGATTATGGCTTAACCTCATTACTCAACACTAAACAAAATCACAAAAAACATCTAAATAATCACAAGTAGGTTAATGATCTTAATCCTACACCGAAGGTGATTAAGTGTGAGAATCTGACTTCACACTTAAGGTAATCTCATTACCCCTAATCAGAGGGAAGATGTGATGAGTTTACTAAATCCATTGGTTTAGGCTTAAGCTCATTTTCTTATGACAAAAATCCAAAAAGAAATAAAAGACTGAAAACACAAAAACAAACAATAATCGTCTCCTCCGGGATTCTTTTCTCATCATCTTCACTCACAATCGAGAACTTGCTTCTTCCGTCTAATGCAAGACAGTTAGCACCTGAGCCAGACAGGTCGTACACTTGAGCATTGACAAGCAAGCAGTTCACAAGTCAATTCATCTTTCAGTCTCTTTGGGTCGAACTACGGTGTTCTGACTTCCTCATTGCACGAGAGGATACGTAGGCATAACTTAACAGTTATCGAACAAAAGTCTCTGTATATTCCCCCTCCTTCCAGCATTATTCTCTTAAGCCTCATGATCTTGAGCATACTCTTTTCCTTACACTGACACATCATTTATACACATCACATTTCTTTACACTGACACCTGTACATATTGCTTTCCAGCCATTTTACGCACAGATCGCACTGACACTACCCCTTTAAAACACAAATCTTTTAAGCGTGGATCCCGTCGAGTACGGCGGACAATCTGGGTGCTAATACCTTCCCAGGTTGTAACCAACCCCCTTTCTCAGTCTCTCTGGTTCGCAAACCGTCTTATCCGTATCTTTCCAGGCTTATGCAGCATTGCCTTTCCTCCGGGATAAAAATGCCTAGCTGGCGACTCTATTCATTCTCCAGTGAGTTCACGGCTGTGTGTTCTCATTGTCCCTCTCGCCGACCGTTCGCGTCTGTACCTTCATCTGACCCGGTGTCACTTGTCGGGAGCGACAGCTTGGCGACTCTGCTGGGGACCCTTATATTGCAACCAGGGCTTCTGGTTCTTTTTGTGGGTTCCTCCTAGCGCTTGTTTGATTTGTGTTTACCGGGGTGTTATGTGCTTATTTGTGCTTGTATATCTGTTTTGTTTATTGCTTTATGTACAGTTGCTTTACTGCTTTCTTTACTGCATTTATATATCATATTGTCATTGCTGCTGGCTGGATCTGGTTTCTTGTTTTGGTGGGTGGGTGATTCATTGAGAGTTAAGGTCCTATACCTGGGACCTGAGTGACACCTAGGCTAGAGTGAATCATATTCTTTCCCATTCCATTTCGGTCTGGTGCGGGAATATGAAACACGGTTCAGATATGGGTTTCTTCTTGAGAACTCTGTGTTGCAGATTTCCTGCAATGCTAGGGCTATCTGGGAAGCCTGCTAAGTCTGGATGACCTTTTAGTATTGACCTTCAGAAACTGAGGTGAATTAGAGGAGGAATTGTTATGGTTATTGTAAACACTGTACCTCCGGGTTAGAAGTGTTTGCACTTCTCATAACTGATCCAAGTCTGAGGATCCTTGTTCTAGATCATCACCTGTGAGGGGGTTGGGCTGTTTACAGGTTTGCAGGTACCTTGACCTCAGAATACCCTGTTACTTTGACTTTGTTAAGAATGCTCCATGTTGGATAGTTCTTGTGATTCTAAAACCTGGACACGTGGCTCTTTATTTGAGTCCCCCTACCCTGGTTACTGGATTTATAGACCTCCATCTGGAATTCTTGAACCCACATGGATCTATACCAAGGCAGTTAATCAGATCCAGCTCAGTCACAAACCCTTGCATTTCATTTTGCATACATACTCATTGCATCATATTAACATTTGCTTATTTGTGTTTCAGGGTATCCACCTTCATCTGGTTTTGGTTTTGACCCCATCTGCAGTTTTGACCTGTCTCCACCAGCACTTGCTTCAGTTTGCCACATACTTCAGTTACTTGCACTAGCCAGCCAGTGGCCCACTCCTCAGCATCTTCATCAGCACTTATCCTACTCAGTCCTCAGCATCATGGCTCCAAAGAAAAGCAACATCACCTATCATTTCTTCCAACCAGACTTATCAGACATCAGGAGGATCCAAACCCTGATCACTCCAGATCACATACCCTTGTTCAGGGAGAGCTATGGAGATATACTGGACATGGTTATGGATCTGGACCCTTCACAGAGGAGCCTCATCCACACCTGCATTCAGTTCTATGATCCCCCATTGAGATGTTTCACCTTTCAAGACTTTCAGTTGGGTCCTCTTTTGGAAGAATACTCATATTTGGTTGGTTTGCCTATCAAGAGGGAAATCCCTTTCAACCCTGAAATGGTCTTTCCTAGCAATGGAGAGGTAGCAAAAGCTTTGTATCTGGAGCCTGTATTGATTGAACAATACTTGACCTCTAAGGCTGGGATCCCTGGATTTCATCTGGACTTCTTAATTTCTCAAGCTAGTTTGAAGGCCTCCTTGGGGGATTGGAAAGCTGTTTGTGCTCTGTTGGCCTTAAGTGTATATGGAATTGTATTGTTTGCAGATGAGCCCCGTTTCATTAGCAAGAATGCAATCCACTTGTTCATCCTGAAGAACCCAGTGCCAACTTTACTGGGTGATCTCTATTACTCAGTCCATCAGAGAAATGAGAAGCAGAGGGGAAGATTAGTGAGGATTTGTGCTCCATTATTTCATGCTTGGCTTCTCAGGCATCTACCCAGGACAGATGCATTTCTCAATCCTCATCAGCAAAGCAACTGGGCTAAAAGGCTCACTACTCTCACTTCAGCAGACATCAGATGGTGTACTCAGAGCACCAAGGGCAGAGATATAATCACCAGCTGTGGGCACTTTCCCAATGTGCCCTTAATAGGAGTTAAGGGAAGTATCAATTACAACCCTCTGCTGTTCAGGAGACAATTGGGCTACGCACTGGTTCATACTCCTAGGGAACAAGACTTGGTTGAGACCCTCTACTGTGAGAACAAGATTAGTTTGGCTGTTGTTAGGCAGGCTGCTTGGGCCTGGGATCATGTCCAAACCAAGGGAATCACCATTCTGGGGAAGTGCAATAATGTGGCATCAGTCCAATATTATGAGTGGTCCCATGCTAGGGCCCAATTCTCCGGAATGCCCTTTACCATAGAAGACATGCCTGAGTCATCTTCAGCACCACCCCCTGCCACTATCAGTTTGGAAGAGTTTGAAAGCTTGAAGGAAAGAAATGAGAAGTTAACCCAAGCCTTGCAGAAGACCCTCCGGGAGAGGAGTGAAGGTGTGAGGGAGATTGAAAGATTGGAGAAATTGAGAATGGAACACTTGACTAAGATTGAGAAGTCTGGAGATTATATCAACAAGTCTAAGGCTGGTGAGCAGATTCTGAAGAATGCTTGTAAAGAAGCCCAGTTCCAGAGAGCAAGGACAGACTTGTATTTGAAAGAGAGTCAGGCCAGATGGGTCCGAATCACTGAGGCCCGTACTCTAGAAGACAAGAGAGTTCAAGACAAGATGGAGCAGATGGAAAAAGCCCTGGCAGCAGCCCAGGAGGAAATATCAGAGCTGAAAATCAAAGCAGGAGTGAAGAGGTCTAAGGACCAAAGTCAGAACAAGAAATTGACTGCAGCTGTTGCAACAAGAAACCTTCTCATCAGAAGTCTCACGGAGCATCCGGCTGATCCTGTGACCGAAGCACTTCTCAAGGAAGTTCGTGAGGATGAGTTTGGCCTTGGAGTTTGATCATTTGCTTGTTGTTGTTCCTTTTCCATGTACTTTTGCTTTTTGTGATGTATTTTGACCCCTTTGAGGGCTTGTGTTGTAAAATGAACAAGTTGTATTATTTCACCTTTGTAATATATTTATGTTAGTTTCCATCTGGGTTACATCAAAAGCAACTTCAACAGCATCATCTTCAAGGGTCTGGAAGGGTCAAAACTGAAGGCCAAACCGGATACCTTGAGAACAAATAAGCATAATTGCATTGCATACTAACCCTCTGTTTGTTTTGTAGGTTTTTGTTTTGTTGTTGCTAACCTCTGTTGTGATATTCAGGAATTATTGCTCGCCGCCGGGTATTTCCTCTCAACAGGCCTCACAGGTACCCAACTAGAAACAACCTTCCGGGAATTCAGATGGATCAGATGCAACAAGACCTTACGGAGGTCAGAAACCAGATGGCAAACGAAAGGTTAGAGATGAGAACGCAGATGACACAGTTCATGGAAGTAATGAACAACTTAGCTCAAAGCCAGGAGAGGCTCAGAACTTTGGTGGAGAGGCAAAGTCAAGAGGAGCCTCATGTAGGGACTGCAGGCACCAGTAATAATGAAAGGGTGCAACCCCATGTTAATCCTCCTGTGTTTGGCCCACATCTACATCCTGAGATTAACATTCCTGCAAATGTTCAAGGAACAGCCACTGCAGCCAGAGTACTTCAAGAAGATCCTCAGGAGGACCAGTATACAGTGATGGGTGCCGGAGAGGAAACATATGATAGACGATTGGAAGAAATAGCTGAGAAGTTGAGATCACTGGAGTCTCAAAACTCTTTGGGGTTCGACGTCATGGACATGGGTTTGGTAGAAGGGGTCAGGATCCCCCACAAGTTCAAGCCTCCTTGTTTCGAAAAGTATAATGGGACTTCATGCCCCCGGACTCACTTACAGTCATTTCTGGGAAGGCTGAAGGCCTATACAATGGATGAGAAACTCTGGATGTTCTACTTCGAAGATAGCTTGACTGGAGCTTCGAGGGAATGGTATTCCCATCTGACAAGAGCAACTATAAGATGCTGGAAGGACCTGGCAGAAGCCTTCATCAGACAGTATCAGTATAACCTAGATATGGCACCCAACAGGACCCTCCTAATGGGAATGTCACAGTCTTCGAGGGAGAGTTTCCGAGAGTATGCCCAAAGGTGGAGGCAACTGGCTGCTGCTGTTCAACCACCAATGTCTGAGAGAGAAATGGCAGACATGTTTATGAACACTCTCCAGGGAACGTATATTGACAGGTTAGCTGCTTTCTCTTCCACCAGCTTCGCAGATGTTGTCATAGCTGGGGAGAGAATTGAAAGCCTGTTAAAAATGGGTAAGATCTCTGATAATGGTGCCGGCTCGTCCAGTAGTACAAGAAAGCCTTTCGCAGGCCCGAGAAGAACTGGCGAGACCAATGCCATTCACACCAACAGGGGTAGGCCCCAATATGCTCAGAGGTCAATAGCAGCAGTCACTATCCCTGCTCCAATTCATCCGCAGCCAGTCTATCAACCTCCTCAACAAAACTTCCAACAACAACCTCAGTATCAGCAGAATCAGTATCCTCCAAGGAATTTCAACAACAACTCCAACAACAACAATCAACAGAGGCCATTCCAACAGAGGCCCTCTCAAGCTAACCGAGTGATCGACCCGATCCCAATGCCGTATGCTGCCTTGCTGCCACAACTTCTGAAACTCAACCTGGTTGAGCTAAGAACGTTGGCACCTCCGGATCCCAACAGTCTACCAAGGAACTATGAATCCAATGCTAGGTGTGCTTTTCATTCAAACGCACCTGGTCACAGTACAGAAAAATGCAGGGCTCTGCATATGAAGGTACAAGACTTGGTAGACTCCAAGGCTCTGAATTTTGCACCTCCGCCCAATATCAATAAAAACCCAATGCCAAACCATGGTGGTCCCCGAATTAATGCTATTGAAGAAGACCAACCGTCTTATTTAATAACAAGTGTGGATCAGATCAGGACACCATTGGTGGAAATCAAAGCTCAACTCCGTGAAAACCAAATATTTCCAGGGTGTGAACTAGGGTGTCCCTATTGCAATATTTCATGGAATGGGTGTGAAGACCTGAGGAATGGCATTGACAGCCTTATTCAGAGCGGCCTGCTACAGATCACTACATCATTTCCGACAAATCCGGCAACTTCATCAACAACGGTTTCAGAACCTCCTACAACTACAACAACTATTGTTCCCGACAATTCATCAGCACCGTCAACAAGTACTTCACCTGTCCTCCCAAATGATCAGTTTTCAACAGTTTCTCCTGCTACAACTTCAGCTTCATTCCATTTCGACTCTCCGTCAGCAGCAACAACAGTCCCTCCAACAGAACCTCCTACAACACCAGCAATCAATCATGAAGATGTCTCCACTGTTACCATATTCTACGATCCTGAAAATAATTCTGCCTACCATTCAGAAGGTGCTGCTCCCGCCAGAGCACCAGTTACCATCTTTTATGATCCACAAACAATAACAGTCCCTTCAGCAGCAGCAATCAGTCCAGTCACTGTCACGGTGCCTGGACCAGTACCATATGAAAGCAATAGGGCCATCCCTTGGCACTATGGCTCTGACGTATACTGCGAAGGAAAAAGAATCACTCTGGAAACATCAACACCTGCACCACAAGTAGATAATGTGGGGGGAGGCGGAGGCTTCACTCGAAGCGGACGTCTCTTTGCTTCACAAGTTCAAAGACCTACTGCCGAAGCAGAAGCTGCTGCCAAGGCAAAAGGAAAAGGCCCGGTGCAGGAAGATCCAGCTGCCAAAGAAGCCCTGAAGACTCCATTTGATCAGGAAGTTGATGAGTTTATGCGAATCATCAAAAAGAGTGATTATAAAATTGTGGATCAGCTTCACCAGACGCCATCCAAAATCTCCATCCTCTCACTGCTTATGTGCTCCGAAGCCCATCGGAATGCACTACTTAAAGTCCTGCACGCAGCTTACGTGCCTGAGGAGATTACCGTCAACCAATTGGAAACCGTGGTTGGAAATGTTACTGCTAGCAATGGGCTAGGGTTTACCAATTCTGACTTGACAGCGGATGGCCGCAACCACAATAAAGCCTTGCACATAACCCTGGAATGCAAAGGAGCTGTCCTTTCTCATGTGCTGGTGGACACAGGTTCTTCCCTGAATGTCTTACCAAAGAAGGCTCTGGTGAAGCTTGAATATGATGGATTGGCATTGAGACCCAGCAACCTGGTAGTAAGAGCCTTTGATGGTTCTAAGAGATCGGTTCTGGGAGAGATTGAGCTGCTTGTGACAATTGGCCCGCAGACCTTTAAAACTATCTTTTATGTGATGGACATTCAGCCCGCCTACAGCTGTTTGTTGGGTAGACCCTGGATTCACGCCGCTGGCGCTATAACGTCTACCCTTCACCAAAAGTTAAAATTTGAGTGGGAAGGCCAAGTTGTCACAATCTGTGGAGAGGAGGACATTTTTGTTAGCCATCTGGCTACTTATAAATACATTGAGATGGATGGAGAGATCCATGAAACAATGAGCCAAGGTTTTGAGGCCTTGAATGTCAATGAAGCATCTGCTGTATTTGGTATCTCCATGTCATCTTACCAACAAGCCCGGAAGGTTGTTGAAGAAGGAACTGCCCTAGGCTGGGGCAAGGTCTTAGCTGTGGAGGAGAAGAAGGACAAGTTTGGGTTGGGTTACAGACCAACTCAACATCAAGCAAAGGCTGCTGCAGAGCCTGGTTTTGTCAGTGGGGGGATGCTTACCCCCGATGCTATCAACTGTCTGGAAGACGAGCTGGAAGAGGAGCGCAATCTGGAGAATTGGATTCGTCCGAAGATCCCGGGGAGCAGTGTCTCGAACTGGTCTTCCCAGGAAATTATAAGAGTTACTCATGCAGAGTAATTATTATTTCCTGTATTTTTATAGCATGCATCCAAGTCTTGCATCTTGCCCAAGATGACAAGACTCATTTTGTAACCAGGCATCTGTACTTTTGTGCAAACAAGATTAAATTAATGAAATATCAGACATCTTTTTGCAAACGAGTCTTTTTCTTTTATGCTCACTGTTTTTCCATTTTTCTTTTTGTACAAAAATAAATGGCGGTGTTTTCAAAATGATAACTTCATTTCACTTTTTTCTAAAGCAAGATTAAAATCAATCACTAAAACGAACAAACTTAACCCTTGCAGAGAATGCCTTCCTGACAGCACCGACAACAGCACGGCTATGACATCGTATGACTTTGACAATCCAATCAATCAAGCTGATGAAGGGGTTGAAGAAGAATATGAGCTTCCTGAAGAGCTAGCCAGGTTGTTAAGACAGGAGGAAAAGGTTATTGCTCCTCATCAGGAGGAGATTGAAATGATTAATCTTGGTACCGATGAAGATGTGAAAGAAGTTAAAATCGGGGCCTGCCTGCAAGACTCAGTGAAGAGACAACTGATAGATCTGCTTCAAGAGTATGTTGATGTGTTTGCTTGGTCGTATCAAGATATGCCAGGGTTGGATACCGATATAGTTGTGCACAAGCTGCCTCTGAGGGAAGAATGCCCACCAGTGAAACAGAAGTTGCGCCGAACTCGCCCAGACATGGCTATGAAAATCAAGGAAGAGGTACAAAAGCAATGGGACGCCGGGTTCCTTGCTGTGACTAGCTACCCGCCGTGGGTTGCTAACATAGTACCTGTGCCTAAGAAGGATGGCAAAGTAAGAATGTGTGTTGACTACCGGGATCTGAACAGAGCCAGCCCGAAAGATGACTTCCCATTACCTCACATTGATGTATTGGTCGATAACACGGCTCAGTTCTCGGTATTCTCCTTCATGGATGGATTTTCAGGATATAATCAGATCAAGATGTCACCTGAAGACATGGAGAAGACAACATTCATTACACCTTGGGGCACGTTCTGTTACAAAGTGATGCCATTCGGACTGAAGAATGCGGGTGCCACATATCAACGGGCTATGGTGACTTTATTCCATGATATGATCCACAAGGAAATCGAATGTTACGTGGATGATATGATCGCCAAGTCCCTTACAGAGGAAGATCACCTGGTAAATCTGCTGAAGTTGTTCAAGCGTCTGAGGAAATACCAATTGAAGCTGAACCCCAACAAATGCACATTCGGGGTGCGATCCGGTAAGCTGCTGGGCTTTATTGTAAGCGAGAAAGGGATTGAAGTTGACCCTGATAAAGTCAAGGCTATACAAGAAATGCCTGCACCGAAAACTGAGAAAGAAGTTCGAGGGTTCTTAGGTCGATTGAACTACATTTCAAGGTTCATATCTCACCTTACAGCAACCTGTGAACCCTTGTTCAAGCTGTTAAGAAAAGAACAAACGGTCAGGTGGAACGAAGATTGCCAGAAGGCTTTTGACAAGATCAAGGAGTATCTGCAAGAACCTCCAATCCTTATGCCGCCAGTTGAAGGAAGACCTCTGATTATGTACTTGACAGTATTAGAAGAATCGATGGGGTGTGTGCTGGGCCAGCATGACGAGTCTGGTCGAAAAGAGTATGCAATATACTACTTAAGCAAAAAGTTTACCGACTGTGAACAGCGTTATTCACTGCTCGAGAAAACTTGCTGTGCTTTAGCGTGGGCTGCTCGCCGACTGAGGCAGTATATGTTGACCCACACCACCTTATTAATCTCAAAAATGGATCCAGTCAAGTACATTTTCGAGAAGCCAGCTCTTACCGGACGGGTTGCAAGATGGCAGATGATTCTCACGGAATACGACATACAGTACACATCTCAGAAAGCCATCAAGGACAGTGTATTATCTGAATATCTTGCTGAGCAACCCATTGATGACTACCAGCCAATGAGGTTTGACTTCCCTGATGAAGACATCATGTTCATTAAAGCGAAAGATCACGAAGAGCCTATTCACACCGAAGGGCCTGACCCGGAAGAAGAATGGACTATGATGTTTGATGGGGCTATTAACATGAATGGCCGTGGTGTTGGTGCAGTACTCATTACACCAAAAGGAGTTCACATGCCTTTCTTGGCAAAACTCACTTTCAACTGCACTAACAACGAAGCTGAATACGAAGCTTGCATTATGGGTCTTGAGGAAGCTATTGACCTCAGGATCAAGACGTTGACCGTATTCGGAGATTCAGCTTTGGTAGTCAATCAAACCAACGGGAAATGGTACACCCACCAAGATCATCTGATACCTTACAGGGATTATACAAGAAGGTTACTGACTTTCTTCACAACGGTCAAGCTTGAGTATATCCCTCGGGACGAGAATCAGTTTGCAGATGCTCTCGCTACCATTTCATCCATGATCAAAGTTCAAGTTGCTAACTTTGTACCTCAGATTTCAGTGTCTAGACTGGATAGACCAGCATATGTATTTGCAGCGGAAGTTGTCAAAGATGATAAGCCTTGGTTCCATGACATTAAGTGCTTCTTGGAGGATCAGACATACCCACCTGGGGCATCTTCCAGTGATAAGAAAACTTTGAGAAGGCTTGCTGGTAGTTTCTTTCTGAACACTGATGGGTCTTTATACAAGAGGAACTTTGACATGGTACTCCTCAGATGTGTTGACAAGACGGAGGCAGATTTGCTGATGCATGAAGTGCACGAAGGATCTTTTGGTACCCATGCAGTGGGGCATGCCATGGCTAAAAAGTTGTTAAGATCAGGCTATTACTGGATCACAATGGATGCAGACTGTTGTGCCTACGCCAGGAAATGCCATAAATGCCAGATCTACGCAGATAAGGTGCATGTGCCTCCCAATCCTTTGAACATCATGTCTTCACCCTGGCCATTTGCTATGTGGGGCATTGATATGATTGGCAAGATTGAGCCGACTGCTTCAAACGGCCACAGATTCATCCTGGTCGCCATCGACTATTTCACCAAGTGGGTTGAAGCAGCCTCATATGCAAACGTCACTAGACAAGTGGTAGCCCGATTTCTGAAGAGAGATATCATCTGTCGGTACGGAGTGCCCGAGCGAATCATTACTGATAATGGTTCCAACTTGAACAACAAAATGATGGCAGAGCTGTGCCGGGACTTCAAGATCCAACATCACAATTCTTCTCCTTACAGGCCAAAGATGAATGGTGCTGTTGAGGCGGCAAATAAGAATATCAAGAAGATTGTGCAGAAGATGGTAGTCACCTACAAAGACTGGCATGAAATGCTACCGTTTGCCTTGCATGGGTACCGCACATCAATCAGAACATCCACTGGGGCAACACCGTATCAACTTGTGTATGGTATGGAAGCAGTCCTACCTGTTGAAGTTGAATTACCCTCTCTACGGGTATTGATGGATGTTAAACTGAGTGAAGCAGAATGGGTACGGTCCCGATTCGAACAACTGAGTCTGATTGAAGAGAGAAGATTGGCCGCAATCTGCCATGGGCAGTTATATCAGAAGAGAATGAAGAAAGCCTTCGATCAGAAGGTCAGGCACCGAGAGTACCAAGTAGGGGATCTTGTGTTGAAAAGAATCCTCCCTCCTCACACAGACTACAGGGGCAAATGGACTCCAAATTATGAAGGACCATTTGTTGTAAAGAAAGTTTTCTCTGGTGGAGCACTGATGCTCAGCACCATGGATGGTGAAGATTTCCCGTCCCCTGTGAATTCGGATGCAGTTAAAAAATACTTCGCATAAAATGACCCGCTGGACATAAAAACAGAATGTAAGTCCAGGCAAAAATAGGGCATCCCGGCGAGTCAAAAACAGAATAAAAGACTCGGGCAAAAGTAAGGGAAAATAAACAAAAAAAATGTACACCCGCTGAGTTGAAAAGCCGCATTGGACAGCTCAGGCAAAAATGGGTATCCCGATGGATTGAAAACCCGAAAGGGCGATCCATGCAAAATAAGGGAATAAGCGAACAACTGCACTCTGAATTCGTCTGTATCACCTACAACTTGGTAAGCTTCAAAGGATCAAGCTTCAACCAGAATCAACTCTCTCCAGAAAGCAAGACGAGAAGAACGTCATTGTCATACGAGTCATAGCAGAAGAGGAAGCTCCCTCAAAGCGTCGTCAACACTGCCAGCATTTTGTTTCTCAATTTGTAACAATCTCCTCATTTCAGGAGATATGTTTCCTTGACTGTATCTTGCCAATTCAGGGCACATGAATTAATAAAATCAGATTTTCGGTCATGTTTCGTTTTACATTTATGTTTTGCAAAGAGTTGTCTGATATCTCTAAAAATACAATTGCATAAGTACAGGTGCCCTTCCCTAGAAAAATAAAAAAAATAAAAAAAAAAACACATGCTTACAGGGAATGTGATTATTCTCGAAAGTACTTAACTCCTATGACGGAATCCAGTAAGGGATACCTCGGGACCTTTTGTACGTTCCATTACCTTTGCAGGATTGCAGGTATCCAGAACGCAACCTGGGGCATGCAGGTTACGTCTCAGCAAGTAGGCGAATCATTATCAACTCGGTCTATCTTCCACATGGCACTAGAAGGTGCCCATTTCCCCAGCGGAGCTGCCAAATCAGCATACACTCAATCTCAGCATCCGAAATGCTCTATCCCCAGCTGAGTTGCTCCCCATTGCTTCCCCAGCAAAGTTGCCAAATCAACAAACAGGCTTAACACTCAGAATACCCTATCCCCAGCTGAGTTGCCTCTTATTGCTCTCCCCAGCTGGGTTGCCTCTCACAATTCCCCAGCCGAGTTGCTATTCTTCCTCAGCAGAATGCAGAAATCAAGGAATCATCTCCCCACAGAGCTTCAGCCTCTATCCAGAAGAGTAATGCATGAAGATCACAACAGAGTGAGGAAAGCTTCTACAAACCCCAGCTGGGTTTCTCATTTACAAGGTTATGTCAACCAGTGACATATATCCCCGAGCAGATACCTCATTAGATCTACCAGCGATCTTATCCCCAGCTGGGATGTTCACTTCAAGCAGATCAACCCGAGATTTTCACAGCAACGGGATCCGAATCCCGGATCTGTGCCCCTTTGCATAATCATGGCATCCGCATCATATTCACCCCCCAGAGCGTAGCATTCCGTCTAATACGGAGCATTACGGCAAAAATCAAATGCATAGCATAATCATAAGTCATGTTGTGAATTGAACGCTTGTGAATACAGATTACTTTCCCCAAGAGTCCCCACCAGAGTCCCAGCAAAAGCAGTTGCCCCACAATCACAAACACCAGCATATACACCTTTTGGCACCCGTCCGTGTCATCTTTCCCCAATAAAGTCGCCTGAACACCCTTTACAAACAAATCACCCTCATTACAGATACGTCCTGACACCCGTCCGTGTCATATCCCAGCAGAAAGCCAAAGGCACCCTCTTTGCACTCACATGTACTTGTATATGCACCCTTTCTGACACCCGTCCGTGTCATATCCCCAGCGCAGTCGCCTGGACTTTGTATAGCAGATACTTGTCCATATTACACTTTTCTTTCTTAGCACCCGTCCGTGTCACTCTCCCCGGCAGTTAAAACACTCATCTATACAATACAATACTCACTACGCATGGTACAGATACTCGTCCGTATCTTGTATACATCATCACTCATATCCCCACAGATCCGACAGTAGTCCTTGTTCTTTGTTAACCAGTTGGTACTCGTCCGTACCATCATCTCTGAGCATGTGTCAGTTTGTTTCTACATGATACTCGTCCGTATCATAGTCCTAAGGATGCTCGTCCGCATCTTTAATCTATACACAATACCAAACACTTATGCCTTTTGTCTCTTGGTTGTAAACGCTCGTCCGTGTTTACTATCTCCCCAGTAGATCACCAACAATTTTTTCTTTTTATCTAACACTCGTCCTGTGTTATGATACCCTTGAGAGCAGCCGTACCCTGCTGAGTGGTCGTCCTCCACTTCTTGATGGTCGTCCTCCATCATGCTCATCCGATGGCCGTCCCCATCGTTGATTTTAGCAGCCGTCCCCTGCTAGGTGGTCGTCCTCCACCCTTTTGATGATCGTCCTTCATCACTTTATCCAATGGCCGTCCCCATTGTTGATTTTGGTTATCTAACACTCGTCCTGTGTTATGATAAACCTCGAGAGCAGCCGTCCCCTGCTGAGTGGTTGTCCTCCACTTCTTGATGGTCGTCCTCCATCTTGCTCGTCCGATGGCCGTCCCCATCGTTGACCTTATCTATCCGATGGCCGTCCCCATCGTTGATATTTTCGGCAGCCGTACCCTGCCAGGTGGTCGTCCTCCACCTTTGATGGCCGTCCCCATCATATTTCTTTTATACCCAACAGAGCAGCCGTACCCTGCTAGGTGATCGTCCTTCACCTTTGGTGGCCGTACCCCATCAACTGTTTATTTCATTTATTCTTTAACCCGATGGCCGTCCCCGTCGTGGTCCCTTTTCCTTTTTAGCCCGATGGCCGTCCCCATCGTTGGTTACTTTACCTTTATGAACTTGATGGCCGTCCCCTTTATGTTTCATTAATCCTCAGAAATTTTACAGTTTTATCGTGATGGCCGTCCCCATCATGATTTTATTTTCCCCAGCTAGTCGGCTGTCCCCGTCTTAGCTTTACCTTTTTATCCCCAGCATGTCGGCCGTCCCCGCCATCGCTTTATTCCACACATTTATCCCAGCATGTCGGCCGTCCCCGTCATCGCTCTTTACCCAGCAGTCGTCCTCTGCTCGACGGTCGTCCTCCGTCGCCCACACTTTACAATATACTCTATTTTGCCTTTACAATCTATATCCCTTTTCTTCTTCATTTCTGTGAGTGCAAATTTTGGACTGTCTTTGGTATTCAACCACAAGTTATCTTGTTTGGCCTGTTAAGCCGTCGCTTACATCCTGCACAGCTAACTCATGTTTGAATAGGGGCAGCTGTAAACACCCCAAATTTGCCCTCACCCATTCACACCATGGCTTGTGATCATTCTCATATGCATAAACACAATCATGTCATCTCACATCTCATTTTTGATTCACTGCATAGCTTTCAAGGCATCTGCACCTAGGGTTTGTGATCTGAGCAATCCCAAAGCATCTTGAGCCATTCCAAAGGCAACCAATCAACTCAAAGGGGTCCATGTGTGTTCTTATATCATATTTCATCCCCTCAAAGTCAAAAATGCAGAGGAATCACAAGAGCTAGGGTTTGAGTGGATGCAGAGCCAGTTTGAACTGCACAGTTGACTGAAAATTAGGGTTTTGGTTTCAGAGGCCATAACCCCAAATTTTTTGGTCATTCTTGTTTCCATTGGTCTCTATATGGTATAGGGAGTATGCATATCAATTTTCATGAAGAAATTCCATGGGGAAGTCATCTGATCAAGGGTTGACTTTTCAGACAAGTCAGTGCAAAATCAGGGCATCTGAGGCCCCCAATGACCCAACCAAGGGGTGATCTTCATCATTTTGAGTGTATATGATCTTTATTTGATCATGGAAGAAGGTGGAAGTTCATAAAAATCAAGAATTTAGGATTTTTGCAAATGTTGACTTTTTGGGCATAGTTGACTTTTCAAGAATGCATCATTTTATGTCATTTTTCAAGCCATGATTCTTGATCCAAAAATGCTTCAAATGGAAAAACTTTGGTCATGAAAGTTGTAGATCTCATCTTTCCCTTTTCAAAAAGTACAAGAACATGATCTAATTCATCTTGGATCAAAAGTTATGGTTTGTTGAAGTTGGCAAAAATCACTAAAATTCAAGTTATGCACCAAATGGAAATTTTGCAAAACCTTGAACCAATGCATCATGTGACCTCTAATTCATTTAAAACCATTACACAAACATTCTCTAAGTCCTAAAAATCAGAATTGGATCAAGTTTGCTCATGTTTTGGTTCATGTAACAAGATTTTCTTTCATGGGAACCATAAAGCAACAAGTTGCAAAACCACTCATTTCACTTCCTACAAACTATGACATTGGATGCTGACTTTGGCTAGCCTCTCACCTCACCCTTTGCTGCGCAGCCCATGCCATGTACTTGCCAAGATCATGAGCCATGCTTCTCTTACACATTATTTGACTTTTTGCAAAAGTTGCCTTACCAATCAATAAAGCACATGTCAAATCAACTGACCAATGAGAGAGAGTTATGTGGACAATTTGCAAGCAAAGCATAAGGGCAAGCAGGGCTGAAACACATTCATTCACAACATACACAAAACACTCCCCTTTTGCAAGTTCCTTCGAATTTCTCTCCACAGCCTGAAAACACCCAAACTTTCTTCATCATCCAACTCAACACACTTCATAGACAAGAAACCACCAAAGCTCAAGCCTGGAACAAGCCTGAATACTCCATAACCATCCTTCACCTCAGCCTGCATTTTCTATCGAATCTCTCTCCACAAGCCACAAACATCCAAACAAACACCACAGACCTTCTCCATTCATCCTCAGGATCACAAACCATCACTCACCATGGCCTGAAACCTCCAGAAACACCATTGCCATTTTTGATCAAGCTGAAGCAGTTCCTTTCGAATCTCATTATCCAGCCAACTTAAATCCTTTTTGAGCATTCAAACATCTTTGGGGGATCAAGTGGAGCAGATTGCACAAGGAGAGGTGGCCAGAAAGTTCCCAAACTGAAAGCTTCGAATCTCAGGTAGCCTGAAATTTATTTTTCCAGAATTGGTTTTTTAAGTTACAAACTTGTTCTTCATGTCTTGCTGATCATTCTGGTACCATTGGTTTTGAAAATAGTTTTGAAATGAGCATTTAATTTGTTTCTGAAGCTTGCGTGACCTAGAACTTATTCCTTTCGATTCAGCTTATTTAGGAAATATAAATTTGTTTTAGGATAGGGTTTTGATTCGTGAGTGAGTGGGAAGCATTTCTGTTCATTTAGTTTTCATTTTCGTAACGTGTAGAGTGAGTTTGAGGTCTTGGGTGAACGGAGAAGATGACCGGAACACTGTTCCGGTCATCTGAGAGTGTTTAACGGCGTAATTAGGGCATAAGCATTGATTAGCTGAGTTTGAATGCTGGCCGTGGGATTTGGCGCCAGGTCAATGCGCGCGTGTTTTTGTTTGAATCCAGGCCATCAGATCTGTTGACTTCTCATTAATTCATTTAAAATTCATTTATTTTCATTTTCTTTTCATTTGTTTTGCATTATTTATTTAAAATAGCAAAAATGCTTTAAAAATTATGAAACTTTTTGTCAAGAGTTTCACTAATTTTTAAAACCCAAAAATATTTTTAGTTTTATTTTTATCACTAAAAAAGTATTTTTAAATATTTAAAAGATTATTTTTAATTGATTAATGAGAATTAATTAATTAAAAATACTTTTAGGTATTTAAAAATTACAAAAAAATTCATGAAATGTTCTAAGACATTTAGAAACATTGTCCAACCTTCAAACCAAATTTCATTTTTGATCTTGATGCATTTTAAGAACTTTTCATTGAATTAAATCATATTTTGTGCATTATTTTGATCATAAGTTCAAAAATTCATTTCTGTCAATTGGTGAAGGTTGAGACATTGGTTCTTCTTGCATTGTCTTTTGTTTTGCATATAGTTCCTAGGATAAAAAGGCCTTGAATTGTTCTTGCATTTTCAAATTGTTTGGCATTTGTTTTGTTAAGAACCCTAAAAAACCCTAATAACTTGCAAAAATCATAACTTGAGTTTGGTTGAGAGTTGAGAGCTCCCCTTTAGGCAGTGGTTCATCATAGGCCTAGGGTTTCTTTGAGTGCCATTTTCCATTTTTACTTTAGGGTTTGTTTCTGTTTTTGGTTTGTGTTTGATGTTTGATCCATGAACCCTAATTTGGGCTTTCATTTGCATCCTTCTTGCATTTTCTTGCATAACATGACTTGTCATTGCATTTTGTGCATTCTTTTGATCCATTTGACATCTTAAGACATGTATAAAGCATCTTTGATCATTGCATTGCATATGTGCCATGTCATTTGTCTTGTATGCTTCATAACATTTCATGTTTGTTCATGCTCCTTAGCTTGCATCATTTGCATTCATAATCTTGTATGAGCATCTCCATTGTCTTGCCTCATGTTTGCAGCACCTCATAACATCATAATCATCATCAACATGCTTCTGGTTTTGCTTAGCATCATATCATTTCATCTCATCTTGCATTGCATTGCATTTTCTTTCTAACATTGCAGGTGGTAAGTAAACTTGAGAAGTGGATTTGCCTTCACTTCTCATACCTTTTCTTTTCATCTCTCTTGCATCCATTGCTGCATTCTTATATGTGTTTGAGTTTGAGCTTGCTCATTCTTCTCCCTCCCACTTTCTTTCTTCAAGTGACTTGACTTCTTGAATGAAGCAAGTCACTTTTGCTTCTCTTGATCTTATTCATCTGCTTCCTGGTGGTTCTTCTGAAGATTGTTCTTGCAAACCTCACAAACTTTAGGACCAACCAAGTATGACAATGAATTAGGGTTTTGATTAGTCTCCCCTCATAGTTTTTACCTTTGTGTCTCTCTTTGAGTCCTCTCTTCTCACCTCATAATAAGGGACTAAACCCTAAAGGCTTTAAGACTTTGTGATTAAGCTTATGCCTGCATCCTTCTCTTAGGATGGAGTGTATAACTTTAATCCTAAGTATTAAACCCTTAAGGTGTTTAAATCTCTTAATCAATTCATCTAATAATCATCAAGACATTACACTTGTAACTTGGGCCTTGCATTAGGGTTCTAATTCTTCCTTAAGTGGTTAAGAAGGACTAACCCTAGTGTTAATGGACAAGTCCCCCTCAAGTTGTCTTACAAATCATAAAATTCACTTCATCATCATATCATAATCTAAAATCCACTTAATAAAGGCTTGTTTTGTCATGGGTTTAATCCCTAATCATGGATTAAGTTGAGGAGTTTTCCTCAACTTAAACATTCTCATCTATTATCCTTCTTTTAGGATGGTGTAATGAGTCTGTTTAATCCTTGATTATGGCTTAACCTCATTACTCAACACTAAACAAAATCACAAAAAACATCTAAATAATCACAAGTAGGTTAATGATCTTAATCCTACACCGAAGGTGATTAAGTGTGAGAATCTGACTTCACACTTAAGGTAATCTCATTACCCCTAATCAGAGGGAAGATGTGATGAGTTTACTAAATCCATTGGTTTAGGCTTAAGCTCATTTTCTTATGACAAAAATCCAAAAAGAAATAAAAGACTGAAAACACAAAAACAAACAATAATCGTCTCCTCCGGGATTCTTTTCTCATCATCTTCACTCACAATCGAGAACTTGCTTCTTCCGTCTAATGCAAGACAGTTAGCACCTGAGCCAGACAGGTCGTACACTTGAGCATTGACAAGCAAGCAGTTCACAAGTCAATTCATCTTTCAGTCTCTTTGGGTCGAACTACGGTGTTCTGACTTCCTCATTGCACGAGAGGATACGTAGGCATAACTTAACAGTTATCGAACAAAAGTCTCTGTATATTCCCCCTCCTTCCAGCATTATTCTCTTAAGCCTCATGATCTTGAGCATACTCTTTTCCTTACACTGACACATCATTTATACACATCACATTTCTTTACACTGACACCTGTACATATTGCTTTCCAGCCATTTTACGCACAGATCGCACTGACACTACCCCTTTAAAACACAAATCTTTTAAGCGTGGATCCCGTCGAGTACGGCGGACAATCTGGGTGCTAATACCTTCCCAGGTTGTAACCAACCCCCTTTCTCAGTCTCTCTGGTTCGCAAACCGTCTTATCCGTATCTTTCCAGGCTTATGCAGCATTGCCTTTCCTCCGGGATAAAAATGCCTAGCTGGCGACTCTATTCATTCTCCAGTGAGTTCACGGCTGTGTGTTCTCATTGTCCCTCTCGCCGACCGTTCGCGTCTGTACCTTCATCTGACCCGGTGTCACTTGTCGGGAGCGACAACTATTTATTATTCATGCCTTTAAGGCATTGTTAGAATTTTATTCCTTATGTTTAATTTCTTTGTTTTGCTTTATCTTGATCTTACAACTCTAATAGGATTTCCCCTTTGTGTTCTTAGAATCAACTTAACTTCATTAAGAAGTAAGTTGAATTCTAGTAGTTTTAAGTTTCCATTAGGAATAGAAGACTTCACTAACCATTAGGATCACTTGTAAATAAATAAACAAAAATAGGATTGAGTCTTAGTCCCTTAGATTTTTCCTTTCATCAACTTGAGTCTTTCTTTCTCCCTTCAAAAGAAAAGCAATAAAACACTTAATAAAAACCGGACAATCTTGTACGACACGAGACTTTGTTGCGGAGTGTTTATACGCGTCCTGTTTCGGGGCGAGGTGTAAATACTTCCCGCGATGGATAGGTCTTAGTACAAGACCGTTCACAAACAAATTCAAAACACTTCTCATAAAAGACAAAAACAAATAACAAGCGACTATCCTGCGGGAACTTCTCTTTCTCATCTCATTCACTCACAACGCGAACTCGCGACGACTTGTCACACACGCAAGACGGTAAACGCACTCGTACCAGACGAGCCTGCAACACCTGAGCATAGACATACGCAGTTCCAGCTGTAAAAAACACAAACAAATAGTTACCGCCTAGGTTAGGCGAACTACGTCGACTCTGATCCTCATTATCCCGATGAGGTACGTAGGCAGCGGGGTAGGGCCCGTTCGAGCACATTCTTTATTTTCCCTACATTTCCCCTTTTCCTTTCATTTCATTTTCCAATTCCTTTCTCATTTCTCATTTTCCAATTTCCAGTAAGCGGTTCATTTGTTCAGCAGCACTATTTTTCTCACCCTTTGAAACAAACAAGCAAGCGTGGATCCCGTCGGGTACGGCGGACGGTCTGGGGTGCTAATACCTTCCCAGGTCGTAACCGACTCCCGAACTTAGATCTTTGGTTCGCAAGGCCTTGTCCTTTCCTTCTTCCTCAGGTTTGTGCAACATTACCTTTCCCATTCATTCGGGATAAAAATGTATGGCTGGCGACTCTAACCTTTCCGCGCCACTTTCGCGTTTGTACTAGGATGAAAATCCCGGGAGCGACAGCTGGCGACTCTGCTGGGGAATAACCTGATTCTTCCGGTTTCCCTTGTAGAGTCAATCCTAGCGCCTGTTTGGTTTTGTTTCTTTGGGTGTTTATATGTTTGTTGCTGTGTGCTTTAGTTTAGCTTTACTGTTTATTTACAGTTTTTATTTTACAGCTTTACTTTACCGCATTTATTTACCGCTTTCAGTATTTTATTTTCCATGCATCATATTATACTGGACTGTCTGGCTGTGCTGGTTTTCATTTTTTCTGTGGGTTGGGAGTTACTGTGAGATAAGCCAACTACCCGGCTTGAGTGCACCATAGGATTAGCGTGGACATGTTGTGCTCGCATGGTTACATGATGAGTGGTGATGTGTTCCACACCCAGGTTGCGACTGTCTTGGGACTATTCTGTGTGGGGGTTCTTCCCCACTTCAGGGTACAACCTTGATGGTTATGTGCAGCTGGGGACCGATCATTGAGAACCTTAATGGAAACAATCCTCTCCAGTGATGACAGTGGCAGACCACATTTGTTGGCAAACCCACTCGCATCCGAGGGTCCATTGGGAACTCGCATAGGATGGCCTGGTTCTCTCATAGGAATTCAGTCAAAGCAAATTGTTCGTATGACGATAGTATTGTACCCTTCGGGATGAATGTACTATTGTTTCTCGATTCAGTGCTTGAAGCTGGAGACTTGTGAGGGATGCTTGTTTTTCCGGACTCAACTGAGACCTCCCTGCGTAGTACATAATACCAAACCGATTCCCTGATTTGGTCATGAGCCATTTCTCGGAGATGGTGAACGTATTATTGCTATTCGGCTTTGAGAGTCCGTGATGTTGACCCGATTAGCACACCCGTGAGATTGGGAGGGGTTTACAGGTTTGCAGGAACCCTGATACCTTCAGCATACCCACTTTGCCTTTGGTTCAGTTTTTTTTGATCTGGATTTCTGTTCTTAAGTTATGGATCCCGGATCAGAGGGATGATTATTGTGATATATGGATTCTGAGACCTTGCACCGACACCTGATTATATGATTGGAACATCACAGACACTCCACTGACCACATGCCTGTTGCATACATAACATCATAGCATTCTATCATACATGTTCGGCTATTTCCAAAGATCCTATGTATGAACCTTGTCATTATATGTTCCTGTATCCCAAATTGGAATCAAAGCAGATGGATTCCTTGGAAATAATCGAACATGGCATTTGCACGCATCCTTACTCTCATTACAGGTGTCCGGGGACAGATTCTCATCCTGATTTGTTTACTCTTCAGAATGGCCAATTTGAATCACAGTCATCAAGAGATGGGTATGGAACAATGCCGAGCAGAAATAGCTGAAATGAAAGTCCGAATGGATCAACTCTCGGAGGACATGCAAACCTTGTGCCATGACCACACGCTATTGATGGAGAAGGTCTACCAACTGAAGAAACAAGAGAGCCAGACTAAGGAAGCCCCAAAGCTCCAAGAAGGGCACCATCTCCCCTTTATTACTGCAGAAGTTATTGGTCATCCTAGTTCAGTGATTTTGTTCCAAGATCAGGAAGCGTTTCGCGGAAATTCTCCTCAACTTTGGGATCCTAAGCCTATCAATTTGCAGACTCTTCCAGTTCATCAAAGGGAAGGTAAAGGAAAAAGCTGCAGACAAGTGCCCAAGACGTCTGAAGCCAAGTTTGATTTGATCCCGGTGTCGTATGCACAATTGCTTGTTTGTTTGCTCGAGCTTAATCTGGTTGAACTTGTCACCGTAGCAGCCACACCCAAAAAGTTTCCCCCAGATTTTGACGCCAAGGCCAGGTGTGTTTTCCATTCTGGGGCACCTGGTCATCATGTGGAAAACTGCAAAAGGCTTAAGCATCAAGTTCAAGAGCTCATTGATGCAAAAGTAATCGAGTTCGCACCGATCAGCGGGGATGTGTCAAAAGATTTCATATCACTAGGAGGAACTTCTCCTTTCCTTACCACAAGAATTATCCCCAATCAGGGGTGTGTACCTCCGATCTGGGTTTTGAAGACATCGTGCCAGGCACCTTTACCCATTCACCGATCCGACATAAAGAAGAAAGTGCAGAAGAACTCTAGGTGTTCGAATTCATCTCATCATCAGAATTATCAACAACAGGGGAGACTCAAGTTCAAGCAGGTTGAAGAAGTGTTTACTCCTAGTCAAGTGTTTGCCCGTTTGCTCGAGAATTCTTTGATTCAGCCAGGGAACACCTTGCCAATACCCTATCCCATTCCCCCAGATTACAATATGGATGTCAGATGTGAGTTCCACTCCGGAACATTTGGACATACCATCGATGAGTGCAAAGCCTTCAAGCAAAATGTCCAATATCTAATTGATTCAGGGATCATTACACCAGAAGGGTACCTCAGGAGCTGAAGCCTTTGATCCAGCTGGCCATGCAGACTGCACGAAGCTCAAATCAGGAGATGTAGATTTCTTTGATGCATGTATTTTGCTTTATGGTGTTTCTAGATTACCTTCAGAGCTGTTGAAGGAATCTTTTGTTTTTCTGTTGTGGATTGTGACATTTTCCTGTATTTCAGTATTGGCAAATAATTGTATAAGGTTTCGCATGTTGGTGTATTCTTTGCTTTATGGAAGTGTGTCGATACCATTGTTGCAACTCTTTTATCCCGGCAATTTTATTTTGAATTCCCGATACGCAGCACTTTCTCCCTGCACACTCACAGAGTTTATCTTATGATGTGGCACTCCGTGGGTATCTGTCCCCTGATCTGAATGGAGTGGGATCAGTGACATGGCATTTTCACGCATATCATTTTTGCATACTAACGAGTTATCTGGATTTCCTAATTTATTTGACCATTTCAGGGGAAGTATCGGCCGTACCAGTACGCTACCCGTTTACCAGTGAAAGAAGATTGTCGTCCAAAGAAGCAGAAGGTTCGTCGTATGCGTCCTGAAATGTCAGAGAAGATCAAAGCAGAGGTAATGAAACAGTTCAATGCAGGGTTCTTAGTTGTGACTTCTTATCCTCAATGGGTTGCAAATGTGGTGCCGGTACCTAAGAAAGATGGTAAGGTACGTATGTGTGTAGACTACAGAGATCTGAACAAGGCTAGCCCCAAAGATGACTTTCCACTTCCTCATATTGATGTTCTGGTAGACAACACTGCCCAGCATAAGGTGTTCTCTTTTATGGATGGTTTCTCTGGTTACAATCAGATCAAGATGGCTCCTGAGGATATGGAGAAGACAACATTTGTTACACAGTGGGGCACTTTTTGTTATAAGGTGATGCCATTTGGTTTGAAGAATGCAGGGGCAACATATCAGCGTGCTATGGTGGCTTTGTTTCATGATATGATTCATCATGAGATAGAGGTATATGTAGATGATATGATAGCCAGGTCCCAGAATGAAGAACAACATCTTGATCATCTGCATAAGTTGTTTGAGAGGTTGAAGAAATACAAGTTGAGATTGAACCCAAACAAGTGTACTTTTGGAGTTAGATCTGGTAAGCTCCTGGGTTTTATTGTCAATGGAAAAGGTATTGAAGTGGATCCTGCAAAAGTGAAAGCTATACGAGAGATGCCAGCTCCCCGCACTGAGAAGGAAGTTAGAGGTTTCTTAGGACGATTGAATTACATTGCAAGATTTATTTTCCAATTAAATGCCACCTGTGAGCCAATCTTCAAGTTGTTGAAGAAAGATCAGGTGATGGAGTGGAATGATGAGTGCCAGACTGCCTTTGATGAAATCAAGAAATATCTGCTAGAACCTCCAATTTTGATGCCACCAGTTGATGGAAGACCCTTGATTATGTACTTAACAGTGTTAGACAATTCAATGGGGTGTGTGTTAGGGCAATATGACGAGTCTAGTCGAAAAGAGCAGGCAATATACTACCTTAGCAAAAAGTTTACCGACTGTGAAACAAGATACTCACTGCTCGAGAAAACTTGCTGCGCTTTGGCATGGGCTGCTCGCCGACTAAGACAGTATATGTTGACCCATACTACCTTATTGATTTCGAAGATGGATCCAATCAAGTACATATTTGAGAAACCTGCTCTCTCCGGAAGAATTGCAAGATGGCAAATGATCTTGACAGAATATGATATACAGTATACTACTCAGAAGGCCATTAAAGGAAGTGTTGTGGTTGATCATTTGGCTCATCAAGCAGTGGATGATTACCAGTCAATGAGTTTTGAGTTCCCCGATGAAGATATTATGATTATTACCAAAGAACCTGGACAATATGACGGACCTGAACAAGGATCCCGATGGACTATGGTTTTTGATGGTGCTTCCAATGCACTTGGTAATGGTGTTGGTGTTGTGATCAGTTCCCCTGAAGGTTGTCATACCCCGATTACTGCCAGACTTTGTTTCTATTGCACTAATAATATGGCTGAGTATGAGGCATGTATCCTGGGTATTAAAGCTGCTATTGATATGAAGATTCAGTTCCTTGATGTGTATGGAGATTCAGCCCTGGTAGTAAGTCAGATTAAAGGAGATTGGGATACCAAGCATGATAATCTCATCCCATACAGAGAGCATGTGTTGTCTTTGATCCCACATTTTAAAGAGATTACCTTTGGACATATTCCACGAAGAGAGAATCAGTTGGCAGATGCCTTAGCCACCATGGCATCCATGTTTGAGATCAGTTGGGATGATGAAGCTCCCAAGATTACTATTGATAGATTTGAGAAGCCTGCATACTGCAATGAGATTGACACTAAAGGGGCAGAGGAGAAGCCTTGGTTCTATGAAGTAAAAAGATATCTTGAAGCCCAGGAGTTCCCTGAAGGGGCATCTGTCAAAGATAGGAAGTTTCTGAGAAGGTTTTCTGCTAAGTTCTTTTTGAGTAATGGGATTTTGTACAAGCGCAATCATGATTCAACTATACTTCGTTGTGTGGATAAAAAAGAAGCAATTAAGATTATGGAAGATATGCATGATGGGATCTTTGGCACTCATTCTAGTGGACATACTATGGCAAAGAAGATATTGAGAGCAGGTTACTATTGGTCTACCATGGAAGCTGATTGCTATCAACACTCCAGAACATGTCACAAGTGTCAAATCTATGCTGATAAAGTCCATATACCTCCATCACCATTGAATGTGTTGACTGCTCCTTGGCCCTTTGCCATGTGGGGCATTGATATTATTGGTGAGATCAAACCTACTGCTTCTAATGGTCATCGTTTCATCCTGGTTGCTATTGATTACTTCACGAAGTGGGTGGAGGCAGCTTCATTTGCATTTGTTACCAAGAATGTTGTGGCTCGATTCATTAAGAATAATCTCATATGTAGGTATGGTATCCCTGAAAGGATTATTACTGACAATGGCTCTAATCTGAACAACACTATGATTACTAATCTTTGCACGCAGTTCAAGATTAAGCATCACAACTCTTCTCCGTATCGTCCAAAGATGAATGGGGCAGTTGAAGCTGCTAATAAGAACATTAAGAAGATTCTACAGAAGATGACTATCACTTATAAGGATTGGCATGAGATGTTACCATTTGCTCTTCATGGTTATCGTACTACAATACATACTTCAACAGGGGCAACCCCATTCTCCTTAGTCTATGGTATGGAAGCAGTTCTGCCCATTGAAGTTCAGATTCCCTCCTTAAGAATTATGAAGGATGCAGGCTTGGATGAAGATGAGTGGATTCAGACTCGGCTTGACTAGATAAATTTGATTGATGAGAAGAGGTTAGGAGCAGTTTGTCATGGCCAGATGTACCAGAAACGAATGATCAAAGCTTTTAACAAGAAGGTTAAGCCAAAGGTATATCAGGCTGGTGACTTGGTAATCAAGCGTATCATATTACCACAGGGTGATCCTAGGGGCAAGTGGACTCCAACATATGAAGGACCATTTGTGGTCAAAACAGTATTCTCAGGAGGTGCCATGATACTTACTACTATGGATGGTGAAGACTTCCCACAGCTTGTAAACGCAGACATAGTTAAAAAATACTACGCATAAAAAGAGACCCGCTAGGTTGACTGGCCTAGGAAAAATAAGGGCATCCCGGCGAACCAAAAGGGTCCGGGCAAAAATTAGGGATATATATAAAAAAAAATGTACACCCGGCAAGTCGAAAACCTGAAAAGGCGGCTTGAGCAAAAAAGGGTATCCCGGTGGATTGAAAACCTGAAAGGGCAATCCAGGCAAAACTTAGGGATTAAAGCGTATGACTATGTCTCGTTTGGATCACCCATGAAACTGCAACCAGTTGTGCTACTTACTCAAGTTTGAACAGATAAAGCTCAATCCAATCGTTTCCGTCTCAACAGCAGAAGATGAGATACTTGAAGATAATGGCAATAGTAGAATTGGAACTCAATAGGATTATTTCCCACATAGCTGATTTTCTTTGTTTTGTAAAACTTTATGACAAATTCCTCTTACTAGGATTTTTGTCTCCTTGTACAAACTTACCTATGTATAGGTCACTTTTTGATATAAATAAAATTCCATCTTTGAATCCAGATTTACTTTTACCCTATTTACATAAGCGAAACATCCATTGGTTGTGTTTGAATGTATGTATGCTTTTGAATATGATTGATGTTTACCAGAAATGCATGTATACTTAATATGATTGATGTTTACCAAAAATGCATGAAAATGCAGTAATAGTATTTACTAAGGACGAACGAGGGAAGGATTTCAGCGAAGCTTCGTCGGTTCATCCTTACAAGACAGCTACAGGTTCCCCAGTAGGGCAAATCCATCTTTATAAATACTTCGAGTCACATCTCCCCTGGAATTTATATCCATCTCTTTTATCCTCATACGGATATTCGGGAATTTATTTTTCCAATAGGAGTACGACGAACGAAGACGGGAGGATATGTATACCCTACTATCAAACGAAGACGGGAGGTTATATATACTATATTATCTGACAAGACGGGAACGAGTTTCTCATATTCTTCAGCAACAAATCGGGATTTATTTTCCCTGGCCAGCAGTTGTTATACGAAGATATCCAGACGCTTCAGACTCATGATGCATACATACATCATTTACATCATATCATACATATACATAGATATATAATACATTATTTAAGTGCATCATATTATACATGCATACATAATGCATAAACTAATATTATCATACAGAATGCTACCTTGTTTTCAGGTTAATTCTCCAGCAGACAAATTTCATCAACAAATTGTGACTATTGGGCCGTTGTTTATCTTCCCAAAAGTTATCATTTCCTCAGGACGTTGTTTATCCTCCTGAAAGCTTCTTATACCTCAGGACGTTGTTTATCTTCCTGAAAGCATATCCTGACCTTGGGCCGTTGTTTATCTTCCCAAAGGTTACATCATTATACCTCAGGACGTTGTTTATCCTCCTGAAAGCATATCATTTCCTCAGAACGTTGTTTATCCTTCTGAAGGCATATTATTTCCTCGGGACGTTGTTTACCTTCCTGAAAGCTATCATGACCTTGGGCCGTTGTTTATCTTCCCAAAGGTTACCATTTCCTCAGGACGTTGTTTATCCTCCTAAAAGCATATCATGACTATTGGGCCGTTGTTTATCCTCCCAAAAGTTATACTTATACCTCAGAACGTTGTTCATCCTTCTGAAAGCATATCATCACCTCAGGACGTTGTTTATCCTCCTGAAAGCATATCATTTCCTCAGAATGTTGTTTATCCTTCTGAAAGCATACCACCACTTCGAGACATTGTTAATCTTCCTGAAAGCTATCATTATATCTTCATATTTTGGACTGCTTTATCCTCCAAGAAATGTATCTGAAGAGCTTTTCTCCAAGTGGCATCTTTAAGCCCACTCAAGCATATTCAACTAGTCATCAGTATCACTCTACGCACCGGTGAGTGCAAATTTTTGGGCTTTTGTGTTCAATCCCCTTCAACCTTCCAGGTCACGACTGGCACATATACCAATCTAACCCCTCAGGTTTCAGAAAATTGAACAGGGGTAGCTGTTTCACCCCAAAATTTGCCCTCACAATACAAGGCTTTGTGTACTAAGAGGTTCACAAGGTTCACAAGACCTTTCATGAGGTTCATGAAGTTTACAAGACACTTTATGAGGTTCACAAGGTTCACAAGACCTTTCATGAGGTTCATGAAGTTTACAAGACACTTTATGAGGTTCACAAGGTTCACAAGACCTTTCATGAGGCTCATGAAGTTTACAAGACACTTTATGAGGTTCACAAGACCTTTCATGAGGTTCATGAAGTTTACAAGACACTTTATGAGGTTCACAAGGTTCACAAGACCTTTCATGAGGTTCATTAAGTTTAAAAGACATATTATGATGGTTCACAAGGTTCACAAGACATCTTATGATGGTTCACAAGGTTCACAAAGTTCACAATTGGTCAGAAGTTTGACAATTCCTTCAGATAAGGCATTCTCCTAAGCAGTGCATCCAAAACTAGGGTTTTGACTTTAATCAGGCTAAATGGACTTCCAAGACTTCAAGTGAGCTTCATAACATGTTATACGTGTCTAAGAATCCCCATGACAAGTTTCAAGACTTTTCTCAAAGGTTTACTCAGTCAGATGATCAGATAAGTCAAAATCAGTCAAAGCAGTTAAAAAGTCAAACTGAGGTCAACTGTGGTCAAACCAAAGTCAAACTTCATGATTTTTTGCCAACATCAATTATATGAAGTAAAATTCATCATTTTATCAAGGGTTGATCATGATTCATCAAGGAGGTTTCAGATCATCAAGAATCAGGAGTTTCTAAATTAGGGTTTCCTCAGGAAAAGTCAACTGAACTTTGACCAGCCATAACTTTCACATGCTTCATCACCAATTTTCCATCCAAATCTCATTTTGAAGGAAATTGAATTCTCTACAACTTTGTGTCTCACAAGCCAAGCCCAAAAATGCTTCATTTGGAAGGTATGAGCTAAGACATTATAGGTCCTTTTGAAAGTCAACAAAAAATCAACAACTTCAAAAGGGCATAACTTGAGAATGGTAAATGATATGGACATGAAACCAGTGGGATTGATTAGAGGACTCTTCAAGCTTTCCAAAATGTCCAAGAACACCCTCATAGAATTAAAATTGAAGGATTTGTGCCCTTGCAAAGTTGGGAAATTTTTGGTTGGTTTATGAAGAAAATGGAGGCTTAAGACCAATTTTTTCTAAATGGGCTTGCCATATGATGATCCAATCCATACCAATACTTCATGCACGACCCAAATCTCTAAAATTCAGATTTTTCATCATTTTATTTTATTTATTTTTGATTTTATTCATTTAAAATCATTTTAAATTAAAATCAAATAGAAAAATCAAATATTTAAATGGGATTTTGTTTCTAGAAAGTCATAAAGGTGATTTGGATCAAATTGGTATGAGAATCATGGTGATTGGCTTGAAATAGAAAGGTCTAATTCTCAAATATTTGAAGTTTAAGACTTAATCTTTTTCAATCTTTTTCAATCAAATTCTTCACACAACAATCAATTGTTTTGACCTAAAATCATTACACTATAAGTATACAACACAAACCTAATGCAAAGACACGAATTTCTGGCCTCCAAGAGTAAGTTCAAGTTTTCAAAATTTCACCAAAAGTCAAATTCGGATTTCATAACTCAAGCCTTTTCAAGCCAATTTGAAGGTTGCAATGTGTTCCTGGATGTTTATAGAATGATTTTGGATCATAAACAACATCTAAAACCTCTCCATTTGCATAATCTGATTCATAATATTCATCATATTTTGATTTTTCGATTCTGGTTATTGAATGGTTTTTAATGAATTTTGATTGATTAATCTTGTTTGTGTGATGGTGTAGAAGCTTTCTGGACAGTTTAATTCAAGTTTCATGGACTAGAATGAGATTCACCATGGCTAGGGTTCTTCGGCCATTTTAGGGTTTTACAATTTATCCATTATAAATAAATTCTGGAAACATGGCTGTGTTGTATGGACTTCATAGAATACTTTGCACCCTTTAATTTCATGAAACGATGTTGTTTGCTTGATGTTTGAAAAATGCAGGTTGTCCTGGGAAAATTCATTCGCAACAAAAACCCTAGCAAAATTCGCAGGAAATTTTGCAGGTCTGGAGGAAGAAGAAGAAGTTTCGCGCGTCTGGAAATTCAAATATTTGAAATTATATTTTATGTATTTGTTTCTGTTTTGTTTCACAGGTGCGTGTGTAGCCCAGTGGTGAGGGAGGCGTGTATAATGCTTGAGGGTTTTGAGTTCGAATCCTGGAAGCACCATCTTTTTATTGTTTTTCATAATATTCATCAGGTTTAATATATAATTAGTTAAAGCCATTATAATATCAGAAGCGCCCTCCCGGCTGGAATGGTAAGTGTGTTTGTGTGCTGTGCAAAGGTCATGGGTTCGATCCCCCCCAGGCCTTTTGTTTTGTTTCTTTTTTTCATGATTTTCAGGATTAAACAACAAAACCAATTGGACCCCTTTCATAATAAGTTTATAATCAACTTAATTTTTATAATGTGTAAATAATTTAAAACTTTATAATAATTAATATAATTGTTCATATTTTCTTATTAATTTTAAATAATTGTTTATATAAAAATTTGATCTTTTAATTATTATAGTGTTTTTGTTTATATTATCTATTATGTTTATTCATTACTAACCCCATTTATCTTTATATTATTTTTATTATTATTATTTCACTAACCCAATTATTATTATTATTTATTATTTTTTGCTTATTTATTTAATTTGCTTTAATTATTATAATCATGTAATTGTTCCTTGGATGTAATATTTAGTAGTAATGTTTAAATATTTATTTTATGCTATGGTTAGTAAAATAGGGAGTGTAACATGTTTGTAATGTAAAATTAATTTAGCTCATTAAATTTAAAGATAAATATTAAAATTGTACACTCATACACGTAAGTCGATCTTTGATCGCCATCTCACTTCCATAGGGGTACCTCTCATGTTGCCTAATCAAAAAAGGTCAAGTAGGGTGTATAAAGCAAAGTCCCTCAATTTCACATCATCTAGTCCCTTAACAAATAAAAGATCAAGTCCCTTTCGAATGTTGCCTTCGTAATGATCTTGTCCCTTTCGAATAAAGATGATAAGTCCCTTCGAATTGCTTATACACCCCACAGTTGCCTAAATAACAGATGTCCCTTCACTTGTCCCTCACATCCAAGGTAATGACTACCTATTCCTTAATAATAGGGATAGTCTTACCATTTAAAGGATTCAAGAACAGAAAAGACTTAAGCTTAGGGTAGGTTCCTCTTAGATACTTTCTCACTTTTCAAAAACATTTCAAACACTTCACATATTTTAAACAATTTTCAAAACAAAGGTTTTTTACGCATCCGTACATGGATCATTATGAAACTCTTAAGAAAATTTGTATTCACACACTTCACATTTCAAAAACATTTTAAAGTGAGCTAAGTAACTAAGAGCCCATGGATAACCATGGATGTAAAGGATGCTAACACCTTCCCTTTACATAACCTACCCCCCGGACCCAAAAATCTTTTAAAAAGGTCTTTCCTGTTCTTTTATGCCTTTCCTTTGGATAAAATAAAAGTCGGTGGCGACTCTTGCTATCTGCAACATAACTAAAGTCAGTTCTCCCACCGTGTTACAGTGATAAGTTAAGCTTGATTCTGAACATATAAGAGGTGAAGACTCCATTACTGGTGGTGAAAGAAAGATTGTTGAAGGGACAAGTATTTCCGGGGTGTGGTTCTGATTGTGAAAAGTGTTTGAGTTCAGTGAATGGCTGTGAAGACTTGAAGGTTGGACTGCAATATCCGATTGACGAGGGGTCGCTATAGTTTGATAAGGTTGATGATAGAAGTGACTGTGTGTCCACCATAACAATTTACTTTGATCCAGCTGAAGTTCCTGCTCGGAGGGAGCCTGTGACTATATATGTTCCAGAGGTTAGTCCTGTTACTATTATTGTGCCAGGGCCTATTCCTTATGTTGATGATAAAGCCATCCCGTGGCATTATGGCTCAGATGTGTATGTGGAAGGTCAGAAGGTGGAGAGTAAGGCAGTAACAATTGACCCGACTGTGGTGAAGGTCGGAGGAGTTGGTGGTTTTATAAGAAGCGGGCGTCTTTTTGCTCCTCAAGCTCTCAGAGGAGATCTTGAAGCTGAAGTTGCTGCAAAGGCTAAAGGAAAGCAGATAGCGACCGAAGAAATGACAAATCCTGCTGCTGGGAAAGGTACTTTTGAAAAAGTAGTTGAGGAGTTTATGAGGATAATAAAGAAGAGTGACTACAAAGTAGTTGAACAGTTGAATCAGACTCCGTCCAAAATATCAATTCTGTCATTATTGATGTGTTCTCCAGCTCATAGGGAGGCTCTGCTGAAAGTCTTGCAGATGGCATATGTTCCACAGGAGATAATTGTTAATCAGTTGGAGGCTGTAGTAGGCAGTGTGAATGCTAGCCATGGGTTGGGCTTCAAAGATAGGGATCTTACTTCTGAAGGCCGCAATCACAACAAAGCCCTGCATATCACCATGGAGTGTAAGGGTGCTGTCATGTCACATGTCCTGGTTGATACAGACTCGTCTCTCAATGTGCTCCCTAAGAAGGCCTTAATGAAGTTGAATCTTGATGGCATTATCTTGCGACCCAGTGATTTGATCGTGAAAGCCTTTGATGGGTCCCGAAGGTCTGTGTTCGGGGAAGTTGAGTTACCTGTGAAAATAGGATCTCAAGTGTTCAAGAGCACGTTCTATGTCATGGATATTCAACCTACGTACAGTTGCTTGCTAGGACGTCCCTGGAACCATGCTGCAGGTGCAGTGACATCCACGTTGCATCAAAAACTGAAATATGTGGTTGATGGTCAGGTGATCACTGTGTGTGGAGAAGAAGATATCTTTGTGAGTCATTTGTCAACTTTCAAATACGTGGAAATGGACGGAGAAATTCATGAAACATTGTGTCAGGCTTTTGAAGCGGTCAATGTCAGCATTTTGGCTCCGGCAGAGAGGAACAACAAGAAGGAAGGGACCTCCATCTACTCCTACAAACAAGCCAAAGAAGTGGTTCAATCTGGAAGTGCCCAGAGCTGGGGCAAGTTACTAGAATTAGAGAAAAAGGACGACAAGTTCGGTCTTGGTTACCAGCCTGGTGGGTCCAACTGGCCTCAGGGTGGTAAAGCCATAACTTTCACAAGCGCCGGAATGCTCGATCACAATAATATATGTGCAACAAGTGAAGAAGGGGACAGTGACTGTGACTGGGATAGCTGGATTCACCCGTGTGCACCTGGGGAGGAGCTCAAGAACTGGTCTGCCGAGGGTTTTGTTCAAGTTACTTGGAAATCAAAGTAATTTACTTGTTTCCTTTTTTATCATGCTGCATGTCAATCCTGCACTCTACCCAAGGTGCACAGATCCATTTATAGGGCCACCATGCTTTTAATGCATTTATATTTTTCCATGAAATAAAGGACATTTTTTCAAGCAAATTGTGTTCTCTTTCTTTCGTTTTAAACTTTTCACAAAAAATAAAATGGCAATGTGTTTTTCCTTTTCTTGTGTTTGTGTGTTTGCGTCTCTTTTGAAAAAGAACAGATTTTGAAATAAGCACATCATTTGTGTAGTGTTGATCATCTGGATTCTAGTGATAACGTTTCTGCTATGACCATGCATGACTTCGACAATCCTATCTACCAAGTTGATGAAGGGGTTGAGGAAGATTATGAACTCCCCGAAGAATTGGTCAGGTTGTTGAAACAAGAGGAAATGGTCATTCAGCCTCATCAGGAAGAGATAGAGATTATCAACATTGGGACTGAAGATGTAAAGAAAGAGATAAAGATTGGGGCCAGTCTGCAGGCCGAGGTAAAGAAAGAGTTGATTGGTATGCTACGTGAATATGTGGATATCTTCGCCTAGCCGTATCAAGATATGTCAGGGCAAGATACTGACATCGTTGTGCATATGCTACCACTAAGAGAAGACTGTCCTCCGGTGAAGCAAATGCTGAGAAGAACTCGTCCTGATATGGCGATGAAGATCAAGGAGGAAGTTCAGAAGCAGTGGGATGCCGGATTCCTTGTCGTAACTAGTTACCCACCTTGGGTAGCTAACATTGTTCCTGTACCAAAGAAAGACGGCAAAGTTCGGATGTGCGTTGATTATCGGGATCTAAACAGAGCAAGTCCAAAGGATGACTTTCCATTACCTCACATAGATGTGCTGGTAGATAAAACCGCTCAATTCTCGGTATTTTCTTTCATGGATGGCTTCTCCGGGTATAATCAGATTAAGATGACACCGGAAGACATGGAGAAAACAACGTTCATTACCCCGTGGGGTACATTCTTCTACAAGGTGATGCCCTTTGGGTTGAAGAACGCCGGGGCAACGTATCAGCGGGCTATGGTCACATTGTTCCACGACATGATACACAAGGAGATTAAATGCTATGTGGACGACATGATTGCCAAGTCCCGAGACAAAGAGGAGCATCTGGTCAATCTCAAAAAGTTGTTTGATAGACTGATAAAGTATAAGCTGAGGTTGAATCTAAACAAGTGTACTTACGGAGTGCGTTCCGGAAAATTGTTGGGTTTCATTGTTAGCCAGAAAGGAATCGAGGTGGATCCTGCAAAAGTAAAAGCAATACAAGATATGCCTGCACCGAAAACAGAAAATGAAGTGCGTGGGTTTTTAGGGAGATTGAACTACATTTCACGGTTCATATCTCATCTAACTGCCACGTGTGAGCCAATATTCAAGTTATTGAGAAAAGAGAAAACGGTCAGGTGGAATGAGGATTGTCAAAGAGCCTTTGAAAAGATAAAAGAATATCTGCAGACACCTCCGATTCTAATGCCTTCAGTTCCAGGACGGCCACTTATCATTTACTTGACTGTGCTAGAAGGGTAAATGGGGTGTGTTCTAGGCCAACATGACGAGTATGGTCGAAAAGAGTATGCTATTTACTACCTTAGCAAAAATTTTACCGACTGTGAATCCTGTTACTCATTGCTCGAGAAAACTTGATGCGCTTTGGTATGGGCTGCTCGCCGACTGAGACAGTATATGTTGACCCATACCACACTGCTAATTTCAAAAATGGATCATGTCAAGTATATTTTCGAGAAACCAGCGTTAACTAGAAGGGTTGTAAGGTGGCAAATGATCTTAACAGAGTATGACATACAATATACTTCTCACAAAGCCATCAAAGGAAGTGTATTGTCAGATTATCTTGCACAACAACCTCTTGAAGATGACTATCAGCCAATGAAATTTGATTTCCCTGATGAGGACATCATGTACCTCAAAGCAAAAGATTGCGAGGAACCACTTCCGGAGGAGGGGCCAGACCCTGAATCCAAATGGAAGTTGATGTTTGATGGGGCAGTCAATATCAACGGACGTGGCGTTGGTGTTGTACTTATCACTCCTGAAGGTGTTCACTTTCCCTTCGCTGCCAGAATTACTTTTGGTTGCACCAACAATTAAGCGGAATACGAGGCGTGCATAATAGGAATAGAGGAGGCTATTAATCTTCAGATTAAGACCCTCGATATATTCGGAGATTCATCCCTCGTTATCAATTAGATTACCGGCAAGTGGTATACACATCAAGAACACTTAATTCCTTATAGGGATTATGCCAGAAGACTGTTGACGTTCTTCACAACGGTTAAGCTTCAGTATATACCACGAGATGAGAATCAATTTGCCGATGCATTGGCTACTCTTTCTTCGTCCATCAAAGTCTTGTGTTGGAGTGCCCATGATTGACATTTCCAGGCTTGACGCACCAGCTTATGCTTTCTCTGTAGACGCTGTGTCTGATGAGAAACCTTGGTACTATGATATCAAGCTTTTCCTGGAAAAATAAGAATACCCAGCTGGGGCATCATCCAACGACAAGAAGACCTTAAGACGACTTGCTGCTACTTTCTTCTTGAATACATACGGGGTTTTGTATAAGAGGAACTTTGACATGGTCTTGCTCAGATGCAAGAAGTTCACGATGGATCTTTCGGTACTCATGCAGGAGGACATGCAATGGTTAAAAAGTTGTTGAGATCGGGGTACTATTGGATAACAATGGATGCAGACTATTGTTCGTACGCCCGTAAATTCCACAAGTGCCAGATTTATGCAGACAAGGTGCATGTTCCTCCAAGCCCGCTCAACGTCATGTCATCTCCTTAGCCCTTTTCTATGTGGGGCATTGACATGGTCGGAAAAATAGAGCCTACTGCTCAAATGGTGATCGTTTCATCTTGGTTGTGATTGATTACTTCACTAAGTGGGTTGAAGCAGCATCCTATGCCAATGTCACTCGTCAAGTGGTCGCCAGGTTTTTGAAAAGAGACATTATTTGCAAATACGGAGTGCCCGAGCGAATCATTACTGACAATGGTTCCAATTTGAACAACAAGATGATGGCAGAACTGTGACGGGACTTCCAGAATCAGCATCACAATTCTTCTCCTTACCGACCAAAGATTAATGGTGCGGTAGAGGAGACAAATAAGAATATTAAGAAGATTGTGCAAAAGATGGTTGTCACCTTCAAGGATTGGCATGAGATGTTACCATTTGCGTTGCATGGGTACCGAACGTCAGTCAGGACGTCGACTGGGGCAACTCTTTTCTCATTGGTATATGGTATGGAGGCAGTCTTGCCTGTCGAGGTAGAAATTCCTTCATTGCGTGTGATGATGGATGTGAAGCTTGATGAAGCTGAGTGGGTACGTGCTCGATATAATCAGTTATGTCTAATTGAGGAAAAGAGATTAGCGGCTATCTGTCATGGTCAACTTTATCAGAGGAGAATGAAGCGAGCATTCGACCAACGAGTACGTACTCGGGAGTATCAAGTAGGTGAGCTTGTGCTCAAGAGGATAGTTCCTCCAGGTTCATATCACAGGGGCAAGTGGACCCCAAACTACGAAGGCCCATTCATAGTGAAGAAAGTTTTCTCGGGAGGAGCACTGATGCTCACCACTATGGATGGAGAAGATTTTCAATCCCCTGTTAACTCGGATGCAGTTAAAAAATACTTCACATAAAAAGACCCGCTGGACACAAAAACAGAATTAAAGTCCAAGCAAGAAAAGGGCATCCCAACGAGTTAAAAACAGAATAAAAAGCTTGGGCAAAAGTTAGGGAAAATAAATAAATAAAATGTACACCCGCTGAGTTGAAAAGCCACATCGGGCAGCTCAGGCAAAAAAGGGTATCCCGGTGGATTGAAAATCTGAAAGGGCGATCCACGCAAAACAAGGGAATAAGCGAACAACTGCGATCCGGGTAATCTGAACTAAATCATCGTTTCGTACAGCCTGATAATATCAGAAGGATAGGAATCAGTCCCCTCATCTTCTCAGAAAGCAAAGGTAAGAATGGAGAGTTTTGAAGACATGCTGGTCATAGCAAGAAGGAAACTCATTGGGATGTCGTGCCCATTGCCATTAGGATAGTTTATTTTCTCAATTTTATGGTAACTACCTCTTTCCAGGTGGTTGCTTCCTGATGTAAAAACTTTGCCTATTCAGAGGCCTTTCAATAAAAGAATATTCAGTCAAAAGGTTGTGTTGTGTTTATTTTTGTTTGCAAAAATGTCCTGAATTTTTGGCAAAAATAATAACATTGCATTTAAAACATGATGTTTGTTTTCTAAAAGGAAAATGACACTACATGGAAACATTTAAAACCATCTTTGAGTGTCGGGTGATGATGGATGAACAGATCGTACCATGCAAGTCCCCGGGGCACATATATGTATTCTGTTGTTGCAGGTTTTGCAGGATGGCGTCACATTCTCCCAAACAAAATTTTCCCCATTTGATTTAAGGCATGTGGAATCCCCAAGCAGATTATCTTTTCACAAGTGGAGTATACCCAGCAAGCAGCTGGATGCCCAAATTCCCCACAGAGTTGTAACTGATAAAACTCTTTTCCGAAGCAAGGGTTGTTTGAGGAAGCATCTCCCCAGCCGTGTTGGAAGATCGTCATTTTCCCACAGAGTTTCATGATTGGGATACACCCATCATTGAAATATCCCAGCGAAGTTGCCAATTTATTTTTGGTCAGCATGATGATACAAACAGTTATTCATCCCAAGTCAGAATTAGGCATTGTCAAAGCCTCTGGATCTGTTTCTCTCCTGCAGAGTTGTGATTCTTGTTGCCAATCAGGCATTTGTTTTGATTGTCTGCATGCCCCAACACTTGTCTGTGTTTGTTATTTGATAATTGCTCGTAAATATTCCCCAGCACTCGTCTGTGTTGGTACTTTGTTATTGCTCGTGTGCTTTCCCCAGCAGTCGTCCATGCTTGGTAGATATTATTGCTCGTCTGCACTTCCCAGCACTCGTCTGTGTGTTAACTTCCTTTTGGTGCTCGACACTCGTCTGTGTTTGATATTTGCTTATTGCTCGTCTGCATTCTCCAACACTCGTTTGTGTTTGTTATCTGTTTGAAGCTCGTTTGCAATGTTGGAATACTCGTCTGTATCATCCCTCACACTCGTATGTGTTAGCCTATACCCTTATGTGTTGATTTGATAATCACTCTGGTACTCGTCTGTATTGCTACTCCAAATTCTCGTCTGTGTTGGGTTTCTGGTATTCGTCTGTATCAGTGGCTGATATTCGTCTGTATCATCGCCCGAAGCGCTCGTCTGCGTTTCTTAGATCATCGTCTGATATTCGTTTGTATCATTGACTTATGGAACTCGTTTGTGTTCTCTTGATGATCATCCAATACTCGTCTGTATTGAAGAGGTTTGAAGACCCGACGGTGGGATTAAACGTCAAAATGGTTACCGGTCTTGGTGTAACAGGTATATCCGAAGGAGATTTGTCTGTCTCAAGCACCGCTTATCTACGCAATATTTGTGAAGAGGGTTCGTCAAATCCTAATGTCGCACCTGACGTAACAGGTTATCTGAATAAGACTCGTTTGTCTTAGACCATATATCCACGGAATATATATGAGGAGGGTTCGTCTATCCTAATTATGCATGTCTATCCCACAAACTTAAGTGCATCACCGGTCCTGGCGTAAAGGTTTATCTGAAGGAGATTCGTCTGTCTCAAGTCATATATTTTGTAAATGCTTGAAGAGGGCTCGTATGTCCAGTTCCTGATGTAACAGGTTTGCTTGAAGAGGGCTCGTATGTCCAGTTCCTGATGTAACAGGTTTGCTTGAACATGGCTCGTATGTCCAGCACCTAGTGCAACAGGTTTGTTCGAAGAAGACTCGTCTGTCTAAGTTTTTCTTATCTGGTGTAATAGTTCAACTTGGAAGGAGCTCGTCTGCTTTCTCCACACTTCAGTCACCAAAGCGTCATTTGGATGGGTTTATTTCCCACTGCTTGCATTCTCTAGCAGAGTGCAAATTTCAGGTTTTCTTGGTATTCAACCACAGTTCATCTTGAACGATCGATAGCCCGTGCTACCGTCCTTTTCAGATTAACAGTTGCTTGAATAGGGGAAGCTGTAACACCCCAAATTTGCCCTCTTCTTTTTTAAGCATCATCATCATATCATAGTCATCATAGGCATATCATATCTTTGGCATTTTTGCATGGAAAAGTAAAGCATAACATTCTCATGTTTTAGCATTAAGCATATGATCAATTGTTGGGGGATTTGAGGCATTACAAGCTATAGCAAGAGTCCCAGTGGACTTGTCCAAGTATCATGAAGAGTCTACATGACATCCACAAGCCCAAGATCATTCACAAAAGCCCAAGAGGTTGGGAGATCATCAGGGAATTCAGGCTAGGGCAAGCTCTTACACAATGATCCCAAATTAGGGTTTCACTTTCAAGCATTATTTCTTTGTGATTTTGGCCATTTAATGTGGGAAAAGTATTTAATATGATAAGAGGATCCTAGGGATGAAATTTGGTGAGAAAATTCCTTGTGGAAGTCAGTTATTTCATCAGTTGCTTGCAAAAGAAGAAATTGCTCAACTGTGCATTTTAAAAGTCAACTGTGAGGATTCAAGGGGTCCAACCCCATTTTTCAAGTCAAGGGATATCCTTAAGACCTTAGAAGAGGTTTGGCAAAGTCAAAGATCAAGAATCAAGGGGTTTTGAAGAAGTTTCCATTTTTGGCATATGGTTTGTCATGAAACTTTCCATTTTTGGCAACTTTTGCCCTAATTTTCAAAGGCTTATACCATGGTGAAAAAGACTTCAAATGAACTTCCAATAAACATGAAAGTTGTAGGGTAGGTTCTCCCATTTTCATAAAGTACAAGTACATTTTCATAGCCTTCATGGATCATGAGATATGGCCTTCGAAAGTTGCTTGATTTTTAGGGTTTACCTTAAGTTCCAAGTTTCCACCAAATGCAAAAACTCATGCAAGTCATTTCCAAGCTATTTTATGGACAAAATGAGGTCACAACATTACAAGGCATTACATAGGACACATTTTTCTCCAAAGAGATCATCAAATTCGTGCATGGGATGAGAGATATTCCATAAAGTGTATTTTTGCAAAATCACATGAAAAACATGTTACACTCACATCCAAAGGTCAGGATTGATTCAAAAGAAATTAGGGGATGGATTGAAGTCATAATGCACACATGAGGGAAGGATTGCACGCATGTATGAAGCAATCACACACTTCATGCATTTTTGCAAATTCACCTCAATCACACTTCCCATGCCACCTTTACTTCATAAACCCTAATCAGGTGAAAAGATCAAGGGTATAAAAGAAAAGCATGCACTGAATTCGTGGGGGGACTCTCTCATTTCTCAAATTCACATTCTCTTGCTCTCTTGCATTTTCTTTCGAATTTCTCTCCTCAAGCTCTCACTTCATAATCTCTTCACATATTCTTCATCCTTGAGCTCTAAGGATCACATTGGACACACTCATTCAAGCTGAAACTCTAGATTTTAAGAGGTGTCATTCAAGTGCAGTTGCTTTCAAATCTCAATATCTAGGAGAATTCAAGGCTTCTTTTGCATTTATTTTGCAATAAGAAGTTAAAGGGAGCAGATCTGCAGCAGGAGGGATCTTATCTTGGTGTTTTGAAGGATCTTCGAGTTCAGGTATGCTCTGAAATTCATGGATCTGGATTTGAAATTAAGTGTATACATTGTGTTGTGCTTGTTATACTGATGATTCTGTGATGATTAGATTCTAAAATGGATGAATATTGAGTGTTTTATGTGGATCTGAAGTTTGATATGTGAAACTGTTTGTCTTCGATCTGATTTGATCTTTGCTCCATTGTGAATTTCATTGATATATTTGGAATCAGCATGTCTTAATGAGTTGATCTGGAGTTTGTGATTGGTTTTAGTGATGGTTTGTTCATTTTGATGAATTTTCCGGTGACCGGAGCTAGGGCTCTGTCACCGGATTCTGGAAATTGAAGGTTGGAGAAGATGATGTTATGGCCATTAGATTCTTGATCTGGACGGCTGGTTTCGTGACAGCACATTAATTGGACACCCTCTCCCTCATGTGTTTTATGTTTTGAATTTGAATCTGAATAATACAATTTGCTTCGCACCACACCATAAGTAATGTGCACACACACACCGATTGCTTGGATGGGTTGACTTAGTTTAAGTGATTGACTTGATCTGAAGCGTTTATGTGATCCTCTGGCTCTTGTTTTTCCATGATTTTTCCTGAATTTCCATTGTAATAGTGTGTCTTACGCAGAAACCAATGGGCCTCCCTTGCTATTCCCACCCTATGTTCTTTGAGGCCCAACCAAATTGAACTGTGTTTCATTGTTATATGCACCCTTGGCTTCATTTACTTCTTTTTATTTTATTTTTGTTTGCAGTTTGATTTTCAATTATTAAAAAATAGAAATAAGTTCTTAAAAATTCTAAAATATTTCATGTATGATCTTTTGAGTTTTCTTTAATTTTTGGTATTTTTATTTTCCATTTATTTTTATTTTCCACATTGGAATTAATTTTCTCTTTTATTAATTGCTTTTATTTCACTTTTAATGCATGTTGTCTTGTACAATTTCTATCTTGATCATTAATTGGAGTTTTGAACTGATTCTTTTTGCTCTGGATTCACATGGGGATGTAGTTTGTTGATGATTTTTATTCTGATTTTTAGACGTTTTCTTAATTGGTTTTGGTCTTTAACTTGTGCATGAAGTCTCCTAACCCTAATCCATGTTTGAGCCCATACTTGACTTGTTCAGATTCTGATTTTCATTCTCTCCTTTTGGCATTTTAATATTGTATGTTTGAAGGGTCTTTGTGCTAGGTTGTGGAATTTTTGAATGTATACTTGATTTGATTTGAATTTTTGTTCTTTGCTTATCCTCTTTTGCTTCTTTTTGGTCATATGTTCAATCCTTAGGTTAGAAGGGCACTTGTGCCAACTTCCTTAGGTTGTTTAGAACCCTTTTAGGATGTTGATCCCTCTCTGGTCTTGAGTTGATGTGTTTGCTTGCTTTTGAAGTTCATTCACCTTTGTACATGCTCACCTCACTTCTTTTGCTTCTTTGCTTCTCATAATGTTAATACTTGAGTTTGTATGCTTGTTCTCTTCATTTCATATGATCCTTAGGCACATTCTTGACATGTTAGGTTTCTGGTCTTGAAGTTTGGGATGGTGTTTTGTTTAGTTTGCTTTGTTGTTCTCTCATGTTTGTTTTGATTTGTCATGATAATCCATGTTGCTTCATGTTGAATTGTATGATCCCTTTCTCATTCTTGTGTTTAGTGTTTGCATTTGGCATTTGTAATTGAGTCTTCACTTCTAGTTATGTTGCTTTGGCTTGATCTTATATCCATTTTGTGTTGCATTCGTTCTTATGTTACTAACCATTTCAGGGGCTTTGGTAAGTGAGAGGTGTGGATGTGATTCCCACATCTCCAATTCTTATCTCTTCTCATGTTATTCTCTTACTTGTGATTATTGGGGCTTAGGCCTTACTTCCTCCTTCTTCTCTTCTTCATCCTTCTCTTTCTTTTCTTATCTTCTCCTCCTTTAGGATAGTAAACCTCACTAACCTAGGTGTTCCTTTGCATGATAACATTAGGATTCATTAGTCCCCCATTAGACTTTTTCCTTTAAGATCCTTTTGTTTCTCTTCTCTTCTCATCTCAAAACCCTAAAAAACACCTTAATAAGGATTGAAGTGGTCTCATGTGCAATAGCCTTATTCCATGAAACACTTGTAGTTTTCCCATATTGGGATGGTACATGTTCATCATGATGCACAAGTCTGATCAGGGTACCATCTTCATCAAGAAATCATAAAAAATACTTCTTCATTCAAAAATACAAAAACACTTAATAAATTCAATGAGTTAGTGAGCCTAGGCCTTAATCTCTGGAATCAAGTTTTGGGGATCTTATCCTTACTTGAGTGTGCTTGTTCTATTATTCCATCTTGGAATGTAGTGACAAGCACACATTCCATGGAAAAGAGCTTGAGTTCACTTCCTTGTGACACACTCATAAAAAGCTTCTAAAAAACACAAACAAACAATAAGCGTCTCTCCTTCGGGAATTCTTTTCTCATCTCCTTCGCTCCGTCTGCGAACTTGCTCCTACTTGTCATTTTGCAAGACGGTTACGCACTTGTCGTCCGAGCCTACAACACCTGAACATTGACATAGGCAGTTCAAGCCTTAATACACAAGCAATCTTTTCCACCCCTAGTTAGGGGAACTACAGAGACTCTGATCCTCATTGTCCAGATCAGGTACGTAGGCAGCGGGGTAGGGTCCGTTCGAGCACAATCTTTATTTTCCCTACATTTTTTCCTTTTCATTTCTTTTTCATTTCCCTTTTCTTTCTTATCCAGTTTCAGTTTCAGTTTTGCAGCAGCTTTCAGTTCTTCACCCTTTGAAACAGATTTCTTTGCAAGCGTGGATCCCGTCGGGTACGGCGGACGATCTGGGTGGTAATACCTTCCCAGGTCGTAACCGACTCCCGAACCCAGTCTCTTTGGTTCGCAGGACCCGTGTCCTTCCTTTTCTTTCTTCTGGTTTGTGCAGCATTACCATTCCCGTTCCTTCGGGATAAAAATGCCTGGCTGGTGACTCTACCTTTTTTCCGCGCCACTTTCGCGTTTGTTCCAGGATGGAAATCCGGGGAGCGACAATGAGGCCAATGTAGTTTAGTTCATTTTATTTATCATTTTTATTTTATTTTATGGTCGATGAACATCTAGATCTTGAGATTCGTCGCAATCCGACTTGAAATCTTGATTAAATGATGAGATCATTTTATTTCCCTTTTAGAAATTTATTTTATCGCACTTTATGTATTTTTAGCATTTGGTCAATGAAAGTCTAAAAATCGAGATTATCGCAAATCTTGGTTAAGACAGGACCATTAATTGGTTACCTTTTGCATTGTGAAATCGAAATTAAAATTCGATCTAATTTTCAAAATCCACACGGATGCATAAGGTGACGCTCGACTTCTCATAGAATGATTCTAACATTGAATCGGCTCTAAGATAGTTAAAGAGCCATATTTCGACATTTTCGATTAAATCTCAAGCTCCAACGACTTCGTATAACTTAGGACACTTCACATACACTTCCTTTTGGGCCAATATAATGAATCATTTTATTTCGTGCAATTCCGTGGAATTTACTTTGTACCCCGCTCCCCATTCCATGTTCAAAATTTACTTTTCCGCTTTATTTATCGTTTCGATCGCTAGGAGCACCCTTAGGGACTAGTATCAATCTCTCCTCTTTTCACGAACCCTTGGTCCAACACCAAGGGTTTCACTCGCAAACTCACACTTTATTTTTCGGTTATGATTTTGTTTGCTAGGAGCACCCTTAGGGACTAGCAATCGTTTCCACCTAACCTTGTGAGTCGAGCGCATTGTTCCTCACTATCAAATCAAACAATAAACCTCCATTTGTATTCACCTGTAAGTCGAGTGCATTGTGCCTCGCAATCGATCTTCCAAATAACCAAGATGTCAATTTTAGACCCAAACCCTTGATCCAACGTCAAGCGGTTATAGGTAATAATACACTCTAATAATACGAGAAGAATTATACGTCACGAGCATTAAGCAGTAGAAGAAGGATAATGGAATCTCGTTACTCGCTCCGATTATATCGACGTAAGTCGCTTGGCTTGTTGAGCAAAATAATCACCTCTAACCATAGTTTTTAGTACAATTTGAATCCTAAATCCTTTTTTGAAAGAAAGATAATAAAAACAACAACCAAACCATAGTGAGTCGAACTAGGAAGCTTTGAATTTTCCATTGCACGAGGGAGTACGTAGGCACAAGGATCTCAATCTTTGCCGAGCACCTAGGATCAATCGAACTTCAATCAAACTTTTTTCCCTTAGCAAGTAACTCATTAGGCATAGACATCCTTCCACACATGACAACTTAGATGGTTCCTGTTGCACCCCAAAATTTGCCCTCACAATACAAGACCCTGTGTTCTAAGAAGGTTCACAAGGTTCACAAGTTTCCCAACACTTACAAGGCCTTTCATGAGGTTCATGAAGTCTACAAGTTACTTCTTGAAGGTTCACAAGGTTCACAAGTCCCACAATGCTTTCAATACCTTTCATGAGGTTCATGAAGTCTACAAGTCACTTCTTGAAGGTTCACAAGGTTCACAAGTTTCTCAACATATACAAGACCTTTCATGAGGTTCATGAAGTCTACAAGTCACTTCTTGAAGGTTCACAAGGTTCACAAGTTTCACAATACCTCCCATGAGTATCACAAGACACTTTATGAAGATTCACAAGGTTCACAAAGTTCACAATTGGTCAGATGAGTTGACAATTCCCTCAGTCAATGCACCTCCTAAGCAGTGCCTCCAAAACTAGGGTTTTGACTTTAATCAGGCTAAATAGATTTCCAACACTTCAAGTGAGCTTCATAACATCTTATATGTGTGTAAGAACCCCCATGACAAGTTTCAAGACTTTTCTCAAAAGTTTGCTCAGTCAGATGATCAGATAAGTCAAAATCAGTCAATGCAGTTAAAAAGTCAAACTGAGGCTAACTGTGGTCAAACCAAAGTCAAACTTCATGATTTTTTGCCAACATCAATTATATGAAGTAAAATTCATCATTTGATCAAGGGTTGATCATGATTCATCAAGGAGATTCCAGATCATCAATAATCAGGAGTTTCTAAATTAGGGTTTCCTCAGTAAAAGTCAACTGAACTTTGACCAGCCATAACTTTCACATACTTCATCACCAAGTCTCCATCCAAAGCTCATTTTGAAGGAAATTGAATTCTATACAACTTTTATGTTGAAAGTTAAGCCCAAAAATGCTTCATTTGAAAGATATGAGCTAAGACATTATAGGTCATTTCAAAAGTCAACAAAAAGTCAACAACTTCAAAAGGGCATAACTTGAGATTGGTAAATGATATGGACCTGAAACCAATGGGGTTGTTTAGAGGACTCTTCAAGCTTTCCAAAATGTCCAAGAACACCCTCATACCTTTAAAATTGAGGGAGATGTGCCCTTGCAAAGTTGGGAAATTTTGTGATGGTTTATGTTGAAAATGGAGGTTTAAAATCACTTCTTTCCAAATGGGCTGCCCAAGTTGTGATCCAATCCATACCATATCATCATGCACGACCCAATTGATTAAAAATCATAATTTTTATTATTTTATTTTTATTTATTTTGATTTAATTCATAAAAAATCATTTTAAATAAATATAAAATATGAAAATATATTTTGGGATGAAGATAATGCTTCTAGAAAGTCTTAATTGGTAATTGAAGTTGAAAGAGGAAGAAATAATGTGATTGATCCAAAGATAGCAAGTCATAATACACAAATATTTGACTTTTAAGACTTGATCAATTTCAATCTTTTTAGATCAAAGTTTCCACATAACTAATCAATGTTTTGACCTAGAATGATTCACATATATATACTAAACACAAACCTAACATTGATACACGAATTTTGCAGCCTCAAACAACACTCTCCAACTTCAAAAATTTCAAACAAAACTCATAATCGGATTTTGGATTGGAGGTAGTTTCAACACATTCCAAGCACACCAATCTCTTCTATGATGATCATTGAACATAACCAGATCATTACATTGCCTCATAGCATCGCATATTGATGAACCCGAATCATTCTTTTCATGTTTTTTTTGATTTTTCGTTCATAACAATTTACCTGATATTAATGGATTTTGCTTATTGATTTGTGTTCAAGGAAGGTTTGTGATGAATTCTGGGCAGGTTAATTGAAGAAACCATGGCCGAATCGCATAGTGCCATTCTAGGGTTTATGACCTTCATCTTAGGGTTTAATGATCCATTGAATATAAATGATTTCTAAGACCATGGCTGGATTTGAATTGACCTCTGGATTATATTTATGCTTTCAATTTTGTGAAATTTCATAGTTTGGTTGGTCATCGAGTTTTGCAGGTTTTGCTAGGATTTGTTTTTTCGCAGGAAATACCCTAGCAGATTTCGCAGCAAATTTTGAAGGACAGGAGGTTGAAGACGAAGGCGTGCTGGCGCGAATCCTATATTTAAATTATTGATTTAAAATATTATTTTAAGACTCTGTTTGTTTATCACCACAGACTGAGTGGTCCAGTGGAAAGTCATGTGTGTGTTTGGATATAGGGCCAGGGTTCGAATCCTGCCTTGTACCATTATTTTGTTATTTTTGCAGGATAATAAGAAGACTTAATATATTATGGGTTATTGCCATTCTATTATCAGTTAGGCTCTCCCAGCCAGGCGGTAACGTATGCATGCTTGTCACCAAAAGGTCCTGGGTACGATTCCCACCCCAGGCCTTTTTGTTTCTTTATTTTTCTGGATTTTCAAAGGCAAGGCACAAAACCAATTACTCCCTTCCCTCTTTCACTTGCGCGTGTGGTAGCTTGGTGGTGATTCCTCTTGCTGGTAATCAAACTGACCTGGGTTCAAACCCCAGTCAGGTAAGTTTTTCATATTCTTTTTCTTTTATTTGTTTTAAGTATTCAAATGTTAAATTATAAATATAATTTTGTGTGTATATGTTTTTCTAAACAATTAAAAAAAATAATAATAATGAAGCATGCTTAATATTTTAAAATATATAAATTCCATGAAATTATTTTCTTTATCATGTATGTATAATTTTGTATAATTAAATTATAGGATATATGTTTATCTAATAATTTGTATATTCTAAACCCTAAAAAATATTTTTCTAACAAAAATCCTAATTTATTTTCTAACCCCAATTTTATTTACTTATTCATTATTTTTGCTTATTTATTTTGCTATATATTTATATTTTGCTATTTATTTTATTTAGCTTATAATTATGTAATTGCTTCCTTGGTGTAATTTTGTAAATATTTTAAATGTTTAATTGTTGCTATGGTTAGTAATTAGGGAGTGCAAAACATGTATTCTATTTAAAAATTAATTTAGATCACTTTAATCATAAGATAATTAAATTAAACACTCACACACGTAAGTCAATTTTAATCGCCGTCTCACTTTCTAAGGTTATCCCTCAAGTTGCCTAAAACATAAGGTCAAGTGGGGTGTATAAAGCAAGTCCCTTTAAAATGAAAAAATCATCAAGTCCCTCATGGTTGCCTTTACGAATCAAGTCCCTTCGAATAATGATGATAGTCCCTCCAGTATGCTTATTACACCCCACAGTTGCCTTCATAAAAACAGATGTCCCTCTCATGTCCCTTACATCCAAGGTAATGATTACCTACTCCTTAATAGTAGGGATAGTCTTACCAATGAAAGGATAAAGAACAAGAAAGACTTTAAACTTTAGGGTAGGTTCCTCTTATGTACTTGCTCACTTCAAACTTTTCAAACTCTTCACAATTTCAAACAAATTTTCAAAAACAAGTTTTTACACATCCGTACATGGATTATTATTAACTATTATGAAAATTTTTCTATTCACACACTACACTTTCAAAAACAATTCAAAAGTGAGCTAAGTAACTAAGAGCCCATGGATAACCATGGATGTAAAGGGTGCTAACACCTTCCCTTTACATAACCTACCCCTCGGACCCAAAATATTCTCTTAAGGTCTTTCCTGTTCTTTTATACCCTTTCCTTTTGGATAAAATAAAAGTCGGTGGCGACTCTTGCTATCCGCAACATTAACTAAAGTCAGTTCTCCCACCGTGTTACAGAACTGGCGACTCTGCTGGGGATTTAAATTTAAGAGGGGTACCCTTAGGAATTAAGATCACTTTAAATTGTTTGCCTTGTTTGCTTTATATTACTTGTTGGGGTGCTCTTATGTTTGAAAGGTCCTAACCCGGATCTAGTGTACCTTAGGTAAATGGCAATAGACCAAGGAAACTGTACGACGTATATCGATACGGTTGATCTGGTGGCCATAGTTAGTGCGACTTCTTGGTTGGTGCTTATGTTCCTTAAGTCAAGTTGAGGATAATATGAGGCTGCCATATGTTGTCAATGCACTAACTAACTTTTAGAACCCTAGTTAACTCATCTTGGCCTTTAGAAAGTAGTGAGGTAACCGGCTTTGGTGCAGACTGAAGTTGGTTGACACTCGATACTACACTCATTGAGATCTTAAACTTGGAGGGTTTTGGTTGGCAAGTAAGTTGCCTTCTGATCAACCACCCTTGTGAAGGATCAATGATTTTGAGATCCCTTAGAACCTGGTTACTTTTGTAGGACAGGATGAACCATCTAACTTCAGGGGAGGGTACTTACCTTAAACCTCATGCAAGCCTTTAAACCTAGGGCTATGGTGTGACTTGTTTGTGTGTGCCACATGTTTGTGATTGAGCATAACATCATGACATCATCATGCATCATGAGCATATCATTTTCCCTAACCATTTCAAGGACCGAGGGATTTATCTTTGTTCTTTGTTGCAGGTCATGGCTTCAGCTCGTAGAAACACCATCAGGATCAACTTTGTGGGGATACCTCTCAAGCTTAAAGAGCTGGTTTCTCAAGTGTCTGATCACTCACGGTTCAACAAGAGACATGGTCACCTATTGGATCTAGTTACTTCAGGGTTCAATGAAGACATGATGAGTGTCTTGTTCCAGTTCTTTGACCCTAAACACCACTGCTTTACATTCCCTGACTACCAGCTGGTTCCAACCATGGAAGAGTTCTCTAAACTTCTGGGCATACCTGTTCTTGATCAAAGATCCTTCACAGGCTTGGAGAAGGAACTTAAACCAGAAGTTATTGCTGCAGCTCTACATCTGAAGAAGTCTGACATTGTCCTAGATACGAGAAGCGGAGTCAAGGGCATTCTTGCCAAGGTATTAGTGGATAAAGCTCAAATGTTCTTGAAGGCCATGAGCTATGATGCTTTTGAGGAGATCTTAGCCTTGCTGATATATGGCTTAGTGTTGTTCCCCAATCCAGATCAGTTCATAGATGTTCATGCCATCAACATTTTCCTGAGTCACAATCCAGTGCCTACATTGCTTGGAGACATCCTACATTCTCTTCACACCCGTACTACAAGGGCAAGAGGAACTTTGATGTGCTGCATACCTTTGCTTTCTAGGTGGTTTATTTCTCACCTTCCTCGCTCAGTAATGAAGAATGAGCAAGGGTTCAGATGGTCCAAGAGGATCATGTCACTCTCGCATTCAGATATTCATTGGTGTTCCAGATCTATGGAGAATGTCACCATCATTGACCGTTGTGGGGAGTTTCCTAATGTGCCACTTCTAGGCATAAGAGGAGGCATCACCTACAACCCCTCTCTAGCTTTACAACAGTTTGGTTACGCCCGAAGTGATGGTCCACATGATATGTTGATTCAGGGCATTGTATTTGACTACGACAACGATCTTCAGGGTTACCGTCAGAGATTCATACGAGCCTGGGGAAAAGTAAACAAGGTTGAGAGCAAGACTCTGGAGCCTAAGTACACTATTCCTATGGAAGCTTATCTCAGATGGGTACGATCTCGTGCTCAGACACTCATGATGCCATATCCTGCCATCCTACCAGTTACCATGGAACCTGTTGCTGAAGGAGACACAGCTTATACCATCCTTCACCCAGACATGCCTACTGATAAGGAAGACTTGCAGAGATCATGGATCCAACTAAAGGAGCAAAGGGATACTTTCGAGGCTCATTACAAAGCAAGCCAAGCAAGAATCCTAGAGCTAACAAAGCAACTTCACGAGGAACGAAACCTCAACTCATACCTCAACACAAAGAGGAAACGTCCATGGGAGACTTAAAACCCCACCTTTTGTACTTATTTCATTTCATTTTTTGTAAGCCTAAAAGGCAAAACAAGTTATTACTAATAAAAAGTTACTTTCTTGATTGTTTAAGCAAATTTAAATCCTGCGGTCCTTGAAAACATTGCATATGCATTCACATATCATATCATTGCATCACAGGTTTAGTTGTGCACAGGTTTCTCATCTTCTCGCTGTTTATTTCAGCAATGGCTCTTGAACAATCAGTTAAGGATCTTCAGGCACAGAATGCACAGTTCCTAGAGCTGATCCTGAACCTATCCAAGGGGCAGGATGAATTGAAGACACTGCTGGCCAAGAAGACTAAGAAGACTAGGAGGTCTGCTGGGTTGCTCAACATGGGAAGAAGATTCAAGGGTCCTTTCAAGACCAAGGAACAGATTGATGACTATGAATCTGAGGAATCTGAGAAAGAGGGAGACAGTCTCCACAATACTATGGGGGATTCTGATTCTGAGGCTAATTACTATCATGAGCCTAATGAAGACAAATTCAAGATGCTGGTGGATAGAATGGATGCTATGGAATTGCAGAAGTCTTCTGGGCTGGATTTTGAAGATTTGAGTCTGATATCTGGGGTTGTCATACCCATTGGTTTCAAGGTTCCTACCTTTGTTGTTTATGATGGGGTCTCTTGTCCCAAGCTGCATCTGAGGTCTTATGTTAGAAGAATTCAACCTCACACCGCTGACAAGAAGTTGTGGATCCACTTTTTTCAAGAGAGTTTATCTGGAGCTCAGTTGGAATGGTATTATCAGTTGGAGAGTGTCAACATCAGAGATTGGAATGATTTGGCTGAAGCTTTCTATAAGCAGTATCAATACAATGCTGACTTAGCTCCCACTCGCATGCAGCTGCAAAGCATGTCCATGGGTGCCAAAGAAAGTTTTAAGGAGTATGCTCAGAAATGGAGAGATTTAGCTGGAAGAGTTCAACCCCCTTTGACTGACAGGGAATTGGTTGATATGTTCATGTGTACGCTGAATGGTCCGTTTTACAGTCATCTCATTGGAAGCTCATCATCTGGCTTCACTGAGTTGATCATGACAGGAGAGCGGGTAGAGAATGGTATCAAGAGTGGTAAGATCCAAGTGGGCACTTCTTCATCAGGTGCTGCAAAGAAGCCTCCCACTGGGAAGAAGGAATCCAATGTTGTTTATGGTCAACCTGATCGTAATAGAAGGCATCATTCTGTTAGTGCAGTTCATATTTCAAATCCAACTCCTGCAACAACAGAGCAGCCTCAAGGCAACCAACAGAGGGCTAGAAGACAGTTCACTAAGATCAACATGTCAATGGCTCAGGCATTGCAACACTTGTTGAAGGCTGAACTTATTACCCTGAGAGAGGCTCCTCAGAATCCCAATGTTACCTCTCCCAAGTACAATCCCAATGCACGATGTGCATATCATTCAAACTGTCCAGGACATGATACTAATAACTGCTGGGTCTTGAAGAACAAAATTCAAGATATGATTGATGCTGGAGAAATTGAGTTTGATCCACCAGGTACCCCAAATGTGATTACAGCTCCAATGCCAAATCACGAGAAGACTGTCAATGCCATTGATGAAGACCTACATGTCTATTCAGTTATGGAGTTGACCACACCATTGTCTGTTATCAAAAAGAGGTTAGTACAAGCTGGGATCTTCCCAGGTTGTCGTGAAGATTGTCTGTATTGTACCTATAAGCCGGATAGTTGCTTCATTTTGAGAGATGGCATTCAACGTCTCATGGATAAGTATACTATAGTGTTTGAAAGAAGACCAGCATCTGTAGAAAGTATGGTGGATCATCTGACTCGGGGTAAGAAGATTGAAGAGGTTGACATGGTTGACAAAGTACCGGTAAGAATCACTTCAAAGAAGCCCATTAAAATCTCTCATCAGGGTCCAATCAAGATTACTGCTGAAGGTCCTGTGAAAGTTGTTGCTGAAGCCAGAGTAGCTCCTGTGGTCATTACTACTCCTGGTCCTATTCCTTATACATCTGACAAAGCTGTGCCTTGGCACTATGGGTCTGATGTTTACATCCATGGTGTTAAGCAGGAGCCTTTACCTGATGTGCTTGTTGACATTGATAATATTGCTGGATCTAGCAAGATCACTCGTAGTGGAAGAGTCTTCTCTCCTCCAGTTGCTTCTAAGAATGCAGTTACTCCTGCTGCTACTTCCACCACTGATGCTCGGGGCAAAGGTCCTGTTATTGAACCTGTATCTACTGATGTGCCAGCTGCTGATGATCTCTCTAAGCAGATGGAAGAAGTATTGAAAATCATTCGCAAGAGTGATTATGACATTGTTGATCAATTGGGGCATACTCCCTCAAAGATTTCTATGTTGTCCTTGTTGCTGTGTTCTGAGGCTCATGCCAAGTCCTTAATCAAGTTTCTGAAGTCTGCTCATGTACCCAGTGCAATTTCTGTTGACCAATTTGAGAACTGTGTTGCCCACCTGACCTATGATAATGGGTTAGGATTTTCTGATGCTGATTTGACCCCTGCCAAGAGGGATCATAACAGGGCCTTACATATTTCAATTGAATGCAGGGGCACCACCCTGTCACATGTGCTGATAGACAATGGTTCCTCTCTGAATGTGTTGCCTAAGGAAGTCCTAAATAAGTTGAGTCCTGAAGATGCTGTGCTAAAGCCCAGTAATATTGTGGTAAAGGCTTTTGATGGTTCTAGAAGAGTAGTGCATGGGGAAATTGATCTTCCAATCAAAGTTGGTTCTCAAGTGTTTACTGCTACATTTTATGTGATGGATATTCGTCCTTCATATTCTTGTCTGCTTGGTCGTCCCTGGATCCATGGGGCAGGTGCTGTGACCTCTACATTGCACCAAAAGTTAAGATATCCGGTGAATGGAAAAATTGTTACTGTCTTTGGAGAAGAAGAATACTTTGTCAGCCATGTAAACACTTTCAAGTATCTGGAAGTGGAAGGTGAATACATTGAGACTCCGTGTCAGTCATTTGAAGTGGTTCCCTGGGTTGTTAATGATTGTGTAGCTCCTCATGCTGTGAAGAAAGTTCCTGTGATCACCAGAAAACCTCCAACAATGGCAATGGCCTCCCTCAATGATGCTAGAGCTGTGGTGGATGAAGGTGGTTGTACTATTTGGGGTCAGCTTCCTGATATTCCATACAAGTCTGACAAGTTTGGTTTGGGTTTCACTGCAGAGTCCCAGAAGGCTGTTCGTCGTGTTCATGCTGCTCGTATCACCAATCAAGGGGTTATCAATGCTGTGGGAGACCAAGATGAAGACTACAACTTGGATGCTTGGATTTTTCCTACTGTGGGTGCTGGACTCAGTAATTGGAAAGCTGAAGATGTTAGCCCTATCTCCTTTAGTCAGGAGTAAATACTATTACTGTGTTGTTGCTTTTTAAGTTTGTAATTTCCTGAACAATTAAAACTTTCAAGCCATGTGCCTTACCCGGGGCACAATGGTGTGCTTGTTACGGGATGTCATTTCATTTGCATACTTCATTCAATAAAATCAGTGGACGTTTCGTTTTCGTAAATATTGTGTTCCTTGTCTTTCTTTTCTTTTATTTTTACTTTATCAGCTGTGTGTTCTTACACACACCCACATCACTAAATGCAGATCCTCATCCACTCTGGATCCTGTTGATAACAGTTCTACTATTGCCAATTATGATTTCGAGAATCCGATCTATCAAACTGAAGACGGAAATGAGGACGATTGTGAAATACCTGTAGAGCTTGCTAGGTTGCTACAACAAGAAGAGAAAGCTATACATCCACATGAAGAGCCAGTCGAAGTTGTGAATCTGGGAACTGAAGAAAACAAAAAAGAGGTCAAGGTAGGGGCTGATTTAGAGGACAGTGTCAAGAGCAGGTTGATTCAGATGTTACGTGACTATGTGGAGATCTTTGCTTGGTCTTATGAAGATATGCCAGGGTTGGATACAGACATTGTGGTTCACCGTTTGCCAGTGAAAGAAGATTGTCGTCCAAAGAAGCAGAAGGTTCGTCGTATGCGTCCTGAAATGTCAGAAAAGATCAAAGCAGAGGTAATGAAACAGTTCAATGCAGGGTTCTTGGCAGTGACTTCTTATCCTCAGTGGGTTGCAAATGTGGTACCAGTTCCTAAGAAAGATGGTAAGGTACGTATGTGCGTAGACTACAGAGATTTGAACAAGGCTAGCCCCAAAGATGACTTTCCACTTCCTCATATTGATATTCTGGTAGACAATACTGCTCAGCATAAGGTATTCTCTTTTATGGATGGTTTCTCTGGTTACAATCAAATCAAGATGGCACCTGAAGATATGGAGAAGACAACATTTGTGACACAGTGGGGCACCTTTTGCTATAAGGTGATGCCATTTGGTTTAAAGAATGCAGGGGCAACATATCAGCGTGCTATGGTGGCTTTGTTTCATGATATGATTCATCATGAGATAGAGGTATATGTGGATGATATGATAGCCAGATCTCAGAATGAAGAGCAACATCTTGATCATCTGCACAAGTTGTTTGAGAGGTTGAAGAAATATAAGTTGAGGTTGAATCCAAACAAGTGTACTTTTGGAGTTAGATCTGGAAAACTCCTGGGTTTCATTGTCAGTGGAAAAGGTATTGAAGTGGATCCTGCAAAAGTGAAAGCTATACGAGAGATGCCAGTTCCTCGCACTGAGAAGGAGGTTAGAGGTTTCTTGGGACGATTGAACTACATTGCAAGATTTATTTCCCAGTTAACCACCATCTGTGAGCCAATCTTCAAGTTGTTGAAGAAAGATCAGGTGATGGAATGGAATGATGAGTGCCAAACTGCCTTTGATGAAATCAAGAGATACCTGCTAGAGCCACCAATTTTGATGCCACCAGTTGATGGAAGACCCTTGATTATGTACTTAACAGTGCTAGACAACTCAATGGGGTGTGTGTTGGGGCAACATGACGAGTCTGGTCGAAAAGAGCAGGCAATATACTACCTTAGCAAAAAGTTTATCGACTGTGAAACAAGATACTCACTGCTCGAGAAAACTTGCTGCGCTTTGGCATGGGCTGCTCGCCGACTAAGATAGTACATGTTGACCCATACTACCTTGTTGATTTCGAAGATGGATCCAATCAAGTACATATTTGAGAAACCTGCTCTCTCCGGAAGAATTGCAAGATGGCAAATGATCTTGACAGAATATGACATACAGTATACTACTCAGAAGGCCATTAAGGGGAGTGTTGTTGCTGATCATCTGGCTCATCAAGCAGTAGATGATTATCAGTCAATGAGTTTTGAGTTCCCTGATGAAGACATTATAACTGTTACCAAAGAACTTGGACAATATGACGAACCTGAACAAGGATCCCGATGGACTATGGTTTTTGATGGTGCCTCTAATGCACATGGTAATGGTGTTGGTGTTGTAATTAGTTCCCCTGAAGGTTGTCATACCCCGATTACTGCCAGACTGTGTTTCTATTGTACCAATAACATAGCTGAGTATGAGGCATGTATCCTGGGTATTAAAGTTGCTATTGATATGAAGATTCAGTTCCTTGATGTGTATGGAGATTCAGCCCTGGTAGTGAGTCAGATTAAAGGAGATTGGGATACTAAACATGACAATCTCATTCCTTACAGAGAGCATGTTTTATCTTTGATCCCACATTTCAAAGAGATCACCTTTGGACATATTCCACGAAGAGAGAATCAGTTGGCAGATGCATTGGCCACCATGGCATCTATGTTTGAGATCAGTTGGGATGATGAAGCTCCCAAGATTACTATTGATAGATTTGAAAAGCCTGCATACTGCAATGAGATTGACACTGAAGGGGCAGAGGAGAAGCCTTGGTTCTATGAAGTGAAAAGATATCTTGAAGCTCAGGAGTTTCCTGAAGGGGCATCTGTCAAAGATAGGAAGTTTCTGAGGAGGTTTTATGCCAAGTTCTTTTTGAGTAATGGCATTTTGTACAAACGCAATCATGATTCAACTATGCTTCGTTGTGTGGATAAGAAGGAAGCTACAAAAATTATGGAAGAGATGCATGATGGGACCTTTGGCACTCATTCTAGTGGTCATACCATGGCAAAAAAGATTTTGAGGGCAGGTTACTATTGGTCTACCATGGAAGCTGATTGTTATCAACACTCCAGAACGTGTCACAAATGTCAAATTTATGCTGATAAAGTCCATGTACCTCCATCACCATTGAATGTGCTGACTGCTCCTTGGCCCTTTGCCATGTGGGGCATTGATATGATTGGTGAGATCAAGCCTACTGCTTCTAATGGGCATCGTTTCATCCTGGTGGCTATTGATTATTTCACTAAATGGGTAGAGGCAGCTTCATTTGCATCTGTTACCAAGAATGTTGTGGCTCGGTTCATTAAGAATAATCTCATATGTAGGTATGGCATCCCTGAAAGGATTATCACTGACAATGGCTCTAATCTGAACAACACTATGATTACTGATCTTTGCACGCAGTTCAAGATTAAGCATCATAACTCTTCTCCGTATCGTCCAAAGATGAATGGGGCAGTTGAAGCTGCTAATAAAAACATTAAGAAGATTGTACAGAAGATGACTGTTACTTACAAAGATTGGCAGGAGATGTTACCATTTGCTCTTCATGGTTATCGTACTACAATACGTACTTCAACAGGGGCAACCCCATTCTCTTTAGTCTATGGTATGGAAGCAGTTCTGCCCATTGAAGTTCAGATCCCCTCCTTGAGAATTATGAAGGATGCCGGCTTGGATGAAGATGAGTGGATTCAGACTCGACTGGACCAGATAAATTTGATTGATGAGAAGAGGTTGGCAGCAGTTTGTCATGGCCAGATGTACCAGAAACGTATGATCAAAGCTTTTAACAAGAAGGTTAAGCCGAAGGTATATCAGGCTGGTGACTTGGTAATCAAGCGTATCATATTACCACAGGGTGATCCTAGGGGCAAGTGGACTCCAACATATGAAGGACCATTTGTAGTCAAGACAGTGTTCTCAGGAGGTGCCATGATACTGACTACAATGGATGGAGAGGACTTCCCTCAACCTGTAAACGCAGACATAGTTAAAAAATACTACGCATAAAAAGAGACCCGCTAGGTTGACAGGCCTAGACAAAAATAAGGGCATCCCGGCAAACCAAAAGGGTTTGGGCAAAAATTAGGGATATATATAAAAAGATGTACACCCGGCAAGTCGAAAACCTGAAAAGGCGGCTTGGGCAAAAAAGGGTATCCCGGTGGATTGAAAACCTGAAAGGGCAATCCAGGCAAAAGTTAGGGATTAAAGCGTATGACTATGTCTCGTTGGGATCACCCATGAAACTGCAACCAGTTTGTACTACTTACTCAAGCTCGAACAGATAAAGCTCAATTCAATTGTTTCCGTCTCAACAGCAAGAAGATGAGATACTTGAATGGCAATAGTAGAATTGAAACTCAATAGGACTGTTTCCCACATAGCTGATTTTCTTTGTTTTGTATAAAATTTTACGACAAAATCCTCTTACTAGGGTTTATGTCTCCTTGTACAAACTTACCCGTGTATGGGCCACTTTTTGATATAAATAAATTCCATCTTTTGAATCCAGATTTACTTTTACCCTATTTACATAAGCGAAACGTCCATTGATTGTGTTTGAATGTATGTATGCTTTTGAATATGATTGATGTTTACCAAAAATGCATGTATGCTTTTAATATGATTAATGTTTACCAGAAATGCATGAAAATGCAGTAATAGTATTTACTAAAGACGAACGAGGGGAGGATTTCAACGAAGCTTCGCTGGTTCATCTCTAACAAGACAGTTACAAATCCCTCAGTAGGGCAAATCCATCTTCATAAAGTCTCATCTCCCCTGGAATTTATATCCATCTCTTTTATCCTCATACGGATATTCGGGAAATTACTTTCCAATAAGAGTACGACGAACGAAGACGGGATGTTGTATCTACTCTACTATCAAACGAAGACGAAGGTTATGTATACCTTACTATCTCCAGCAGACGGGAGGTTATATACCTTACCATCCCCAACGAAGACGAAGGTTATATATACCTTACTATCCCCAGCATACGGGAGGCTATCTATACCCTGTTATCCCTAGCATACGGAAGGGAACGAGTTCCTCATATTCTTCAGCAACGAATCGGGATTTATTTTCCCTGGCCAGTAGTTGTTATACGAAGATATCCAGACGCTTCCGGCAGTATCATATCATACATACATCATTTACATCATACCATAGCATACATATCCATAGACACATAGTACATTACTTAAGTACATCATGTTATACATGCATACATAATGCATAAACTAATATCATTATACAAAAGCTACCTTGTTTCAGGTTAATTATCCAACAAACAAACTTATGATCATCAGGACTGCTTTATCTTCCTGATAAGCTTCTTATTACTTCGGGACTGCTTTATCGTCACCTCAGGGTTACTTTATCCTCCTGATAAGCTTCTTATTACTTCGGGACTGCTTTATCGTCACCTCCGGGTCACTTTATCCTCCTGATAAGCTTCTTATTACTTTGGGATTGCTTTATCGTCACCTCCGGGTTACTTTATCCTCCTGATAAGTTTCTTATTACTTTGGGACTGCTTTATCGTCACCTCAGGGTTACTTTATCCTCCTGATAACTTCTCATGACTTCAAGACTGCTTTAGAGTTATCATTATTGATGGCTCTATCCTCCTGAAATCATTACTTCAAGACTGCTTTAGAGTTATCATTATTGATTGCTCTATCCTCCTGAAATCATATTATTACTTCAAGACTGCTTTAGAGTTATCATTATGGATTGCTCTATCCTCCTGAAATCATATTATTACTTCAAGACTGCTTTAGAGTCATCATTATTGATTGCTCTATCCTCCTGAAATCATTACTTCAAGACTGCTTTAGAGTTATCATTATTGATGGCTCTATCCTCCTGAAATCATTACTTCAAGACTGCTTTAGAGTTATTATTGATTGCTCTATCCTCCTGAAATCATATTATTACTTCAAGACTGCTTTAGAGTTATCACTATTGATTGCTCTATCCTCATGAAGACATGCTGTTACATCAGGATTACTCCAGTCTCCTGAAAAGCATATCATCAATACCTCAGGACTGCTCCAGACTCCTGACAGCTTTCATTATACCTCCATATTTTGGACTGCTTTATCTTCCAAGAAATATGTCTGAAGAACTTTCTCCTAGTGGCATCTTTAAGCCCACTCAATCATATTCAATTAGCCATCTGTATCACTCTAATGCACTGGTGAGTGCAAATTCTTGGGATTTTGTGTTCAATCCCCTTCAACCTTCCAGGTCATGACTGGCAAATATACCAATCTAACCCCTCAGGTTTCAGAAAATTGAACAGGGGCAGCTGTTGCACCCCAAAATTTTCCCTCACAATACAAGACCCTGTGTTCTAAGAAGGTTCACAAGGTTCACAAGTTTCCCAACACTTACAAGGCCTTTCATGAGGTTCATGAAGTCTACAAGTTACTTCTTGAAGGTTCACAAGGTTCACAAGTCCCACAATGCTTTCAATACCTTTCATGAGGTTCATGAAGTCTACAAGTCACTTCTTGAAGGTTCACAAGGTTCACAAGTTTCTCAACATATACAAGACCTTTCATGAGGTTCATGAAGTCTACAAGTCACTTCTTGAAGGTTCACAAGGTTCACAAGTTTCACAATACCTCCCATGAGTATCACAAGACACTTTATGAAGATTCACAAGGTTCACAAAGTTCACAATTGGTCAGATGAGTTGACAATTCCCTCAGTCAATGCACCTCCTAAGCAGTGCCTCCAAAACTAGGGTTTTGACTTTAATCAGGCTAAATAGACTTCCAACACTTCAAGTGAGCTTCATAACATCTTATATGTGTGTAAGAACCCCCATGACAAGTTTCAAGACTTTTCTCAAAAGTTTGCTCAGTCAGATGATCAGATAAGTCAAAATCAGTCAATGTAGTTAAAAAGTCAAACTGAGGCTAACTGTGGTCAAACCAAAGTCAAACTTCATGATTTTTTGCCAACATCAAGTATATGAAGTAAAATTCATCATTTGATCAAGGGTTGATCATGATTCATCAAGGAGATTCCAGATCATCAATAATCAGGAGTTTCTAAATTAGGGTTTCCTCAGTAAAAGTCAACTAAACTTTGACCAGCCATAACTTTCACATACTTCATCAACAAGTCTCCATCCAAATCTCATTTTGAAGGAAATTGAATTCTCTACAACTTTTATGTTGAAAGTTAAGCCCAAAAATGCTTCATTTGAAAGATATGAGCTAAGACATTATAGGTCATTTCAAAAGTCAACAAAAAGTCAACAACTTCAAAAGGGCATAACTTGAGATTGGTAAATGATATGGACCTGAAACCAATGGGGTTGTTTAGAGGACTCTTCAAGCTTTCCAAAATGTCCACGAACACCCTCATACCTTTAAAATTGAGGGAGATGTGCCCTTGCAAAGTTGGGAAATTTTGTGATGGTTTATGTTGAAAATGGAGGTTTAAAATCACTTCTTTCCAAATGGGCTGCCCAAGTTGTGATCCAATACATACCATATCATCATGCACGACCCAATTGATTAAAAATCATAATTTCTATTATTTTATTTTTATTTATTTTGATTTAATTCATAAAAAATCATTTTAAATAAATATAAAATATGAAAATATATTTTGGGATGAAGATAATGCTTCTAGAAAGTCTTAATTGGTAATTGAAGTTGAAAGAGGAAGAAATAATGTGATTGATCCAAAGATAGCAAGTCATAATACACAAATATTTGACTTTTAAGACTTGATCAATTTCAATCTTTTTAGATCAAAGTTTCCACATAACTAATCAATGTTTTGACCTAGAATGATTCACATATATATACTAAACACAAACCTAACATTGATACACGAATTTTGCAGCCTCAAACAACACTCTCCAACTTCAAAAATTTCAAACAAAACTCATAATCGGATTTTGGATTGGAGGTAGTTTCAACACATTCCAAGCACACCAATCTCTTCTATGATGATCATTGAACATAACCAGATCATTACATTGCCTCATAGCATCGCATATTGATGAACCCGAATCATTCTTTTCATGTTTTTTTTGATTTTTCATTCATAACAATTTACCTGATATTAATGGATTTTGCTTATTGATTTGTGTTCAAGGAAGGTTTGTGATGAATTCTGGGCAGGTTAATTGAAGAAACCATGGCCGAATCGCATAGTGCCATTCTAGGGTTTATGACCTTCATCTTAGGGTTTAATGATCCATTGAATATAAATGATTTCTAAGACCATGGCTGGATTTGAATTGACCTCTGGATTATATTTATGCTTTCAATTTTGTGAAATTTCATAGTTTGGTTGGTCATCGAGTTTTGCAGGTTTTGCTAGGATTTGTTTTTTCGCAGGAAATACCCTAGCAGATTTCGCAGCAAATTTTGAAGGACAGGAGGTTGAAGACGAAGGCGTGCTGGCGCGAATCCTATATTTAAATTATTGATTTAAAATATTATTTTAAGACTCTGTTTGTTTATCACCACAGACTGAGTGGTCCAGTGGAAAGTCATGCGTGTGTTTGGATATAGGGCCAGGGTTCGAATCCTGCCTTGTACCATTATTTTGTTATTTTTGCAGGATAATAAGAAGACTTAATATATTATGGGTTATTGCCATTCTATTATCAGTTAGGCTCTCCCAGCCAGGCGGTAACGTATGCATGCTTGTCACCAAAAGGTCCTGGGTACGATTCCCACCCCAGGCCTTTTTGTTTCTTTATTTTTCTGGATTTTCAAAGGCAAGGCACAAAACCAATTACTCCCTTCCCTCTTTCACTTGCGCGTGTGGTAGCTTGGTGGTGATTCCTCTTGCTGGTAATCAAACTGACCTGGGTTCAAACCCCAGTCAGGTAAGTTTTTCATATTCTTTTTCTTTTATTTGTTTTAAGTATTCAAATGTTAAATTATAAATATAATTTTGTGTGTATATGTTTTTCTAAACAATTAAAAAAAATAATAATAATGAAGCATGCTTAATATTTTAAAATATATAAATTCCATGAAATTATTTTCTTTATCATGTATGTATAATTTTGTATAATTAAATTATAGGATATATGTTTATCTAATAATTTGTATATTCTAAACCCTAAAAAATATTTTTCTAACAAAAATCCTAATTTATTTTCTAACCCCAATTTTATTTACTTATTCATTATTTTTGCTTATTTATTTTGCTATATATTTATATTTTGCTATTTATTTTATTTAGCTTATAATTATGTAATTGCTTCCTTGGTGTAATTTTGTAAATATTTTAAATGTTTAATTGTTGCTATGGTTAGTAATTAGGGAGTGCAAAACATGTATTCTATTTAAAAATTAATTTAGATCACTTTAATCATAAGATAATTAAATTAAACACTCACACACGTAAGTCGATTTTAATCGCCGTCTCACTTTCTAAGGTTATCCCTCAAGTTGCCTAAAACATAAGGTCAAGTGGGGTGTATAAAGCAAGTCCCTTTAAAATGAAAAAATCATCAAGTCCCTCATGGTTGCCTTTACGAATCAAGTCCCTTCGAATAATGATGATAGTCCCTCCAGTATGCTTATTACACCCCACAGTTGCCTTCATAAAAACAGATGTCCCTCTCATGTCCCTTACATCCAAGGTAATGATTACCCACTCCTTAATAGTAGGGATAGTCTTACCAATGAAAGGATAAAGAACAAGAAAGACTTTAAACTTTAGGGTAGGTTCCTCTTATGTACTTGCTCACTTCAAACTTTTCAAACTCTTCACAATTTCAAACAAATTTTCAAAAACAAGTTTTTACACATCCGTACATGGATTATTATTAACTATTATGAAAATTTTTCTATTCACACACTACACTTTCAAAAACAATTCAAAAGTGAGCTAAGTAACTAAGAGCCCATGGATAACCATGGATGTAAAGGGTGCTAACACCTTCCCTTTACATAACCTACCCCCCGGACCCAAAATATTCTCTTAAGGTCTTTCCTGTTCTTTTATACCCTTTCCTTTTGGATAAAATAAAAGTCGGTGGCGACTCTTGCTATCCGCAACATTAACTAAAGTCCGTTCTCCCACCGTGTTACAGTTCCCATCGAGTATAATAGATGTAAGGGGTGCTAATACATTCCCCTTGTATAACCAACTTCCGAACTCAGGAAATGGTTGCGACGACCTTTGTCTTCATCCTCCTTTTTGACGGGTTTTATCTATATCTTCCCTTTCCCCTTTTAGGAATAAATCAAAATTAGGTGGTGACTTTCATGTCAGCCCAACTCGCGATCTTTTATCACAAGGTCGTATTTTTCGAGGTGCGACATGGTGGTATGCACCTTCTGGACCTTCAATAGAGGATCTAATTAAGCAAATGGTGGTCAACAATCTTCAGATCTAACAAAGAACTGATTCTACCATTCAAACCTTGCATACTTCAATGAATGACATGCAGACACGGATTGGACAACTTGCCACTATAATGAATGCCATGCAACAAGCTCAAGGATCAAACCAACAGTCATTGGAAGAGCATTTTGTTTATCAAATTGAGCTATCTTCTGAAATTGTTGATGAAGCATATTCTGAGTTGTTATTTGATTTTCCATCATTGTCTGATTTTGATGATAATTACTCATGTGATGAATGTATTAACATTAACATTTGTTCTGTTTGTGTTGAGATTGAGATTGCCTTGAAGGTTGACATTTTTCTACCGATGAAGTTGCAGTTGAAGCTCTCGCCATCCCAGTTGCACCTTTTGAATCAATTCTTGAAGATTTTTCATCAAAACTTGGATTTGGGCAGGAAGAAAAATTATTGCATAAACATAAGAAGGGAATTGGATGGACCTTGATAGACAATCATGAATTTAGGCCATCCATGAGTATGCATATGGTCCCAATTGAAGATGAAGAAAAGCAGTGAGGTTGCCCCTTAATCCTTTGATCTTTGATATTGTAGAAAAGAATATCACTTTCACGTGCTCATTTACTTATCAAGGATTCTTCTTTGATCCTGGAATAAAAGACAAAGACACTAATAAAAATTTCAAGTTCAATGGATACTACCGAAATTTACTCTATAAGATCCCTACTTTGGAAGAAGAGATTGTAGAAGAACTCTCTTTGGAAAAAACTGCTTATGTGATCACCTATTCACCTTGACTCTTCGGGTGTGTTCTCTCTCTCTCTCTCTCTCTCTCTCTCTCTCCCATTTTAAAATATTTAACTGTGATTAGATGTTTTGATTTAATTAGAGAAAAGACACTCGATATTGATCGAGATTTAATTTGAGTTGTGGAATGAGGTAAGAAAAAAAATTGATTCGACATGAAAACAGATTGATGTTATATAGTATTTTTGTTTATGATTTGGAAAGATTTGGTCTTAATTGTTTTTTATTAATCAATTACTTAATTATTAATTTAATATGAAATTAAGAATATGTAAAATAAAATGAGGGTATAAGAAATAAAAAAAAAACAATGGGCTTTGAGCCCAAACAAAATAAAGAAAAATAAACAAATATAAGTAAATAAAGAAGAAATGGGGGCATTCAATAAAATGGGTGTGTGTGTTTTTAGGGCCAATTTGTGTATTTAATCAATGGTATTTTGTGGTTGTCATACCCTTAATTTTGCCTTACCCCAATCATCCATCTACATTATTCTCATTAGGTCATAAAGCTCCATTTTCTCATTTTGAGCCAAGCCATCCATGTTTTTCTATACATTAAATTCATGAGAATCATTTGTTGTCTTTAGATTTAGAGAGTTTGTGATTAGGATTTTTACCTTTGTGATTTCAAAATAAGGATTACAAACCAATTTTGCAAATGATTTTCAATTCTAAGTCATGATCATACTCTTTGTCGGTTATAAAATATGAGAGTATTTAATATTTATGCACCAAACTGAAAACCGCCAATGACTTTTTATATGAAAATTAGAGAGAGAGTATTTAAGCACCAAATTGAAAACCGCCAATGACTTTTTATATGAAAATTATTATTTTTCGAGTATGTGCAACTTGAGTATGCGTAGTTACAGACAATCTACACCTAGTGGGCATCTTATAAATTAATTTGACAGTATCCTCTCTTTTCATGTAGCTATCTACTTATATTCATGAGTGTAATTTCTTGGAAAAAAAATGTTGGTATAAGTATATAACCTATAGAGATTTTTTGTTGAAAAATTGATTTTATATTGCATAAATTCAAAATAATTAGTAAAACCAAATGACTCGTGCTCCTTGTTTATATTATAAAATGCCCCTTACCCTGTGGTGGAGGTTTATGTTTGCTTAATATCAGTATTAAATTTGTAAAATTGGTATGAAAAAATAAAACAGACAAATAGTTCGTACAGTCAGAAGTTAGATGAAGTGATTTCAATTTTCTTGGAAGCAATAAATGAGGAAAGCTAAAATAAATTCAGATGAAAATGAGGGAAGAGAGAAGAAGCACTTGCAAGTATTATAGCTGGGCATATTCTTCTGCAATGTGTACCTTGTTGCTATGTTTCATATTATTGGGAGGAGTTGTTTCTTTCACTACTCATGCTATAGAAATTCCACCAAATGTTTCGTTTCCAGCAGTGTTTGCTTTTGGAGATTCCATTCTGGATACAGGTAACAATAATAATAACATGAAAACACTTGCTAAGTGCAATTTTTCTCCATATGGGAAAGATTTCAAAGGAGGCATCCCAACAGGGCGGTTTTCCAATGGAAAAGTTCCATCGGACATTTTAGGTATGTCAAACATGCAAGATGTACAACCGCATAGAAACATAAAATATTTGTTACAATTAAACTATAGTTAATATGATATTTATTTATTTTGTCAGTTGAAATATATGGCATGAAGGAACTTCTTCCTGCATATTTGGATCCAAATATCCAACCTAACGATTTTATCACCGGTGTTTGCTTTGCATCTGGCGGTGCTGGATATGATCCTCTCACATCTCAAATAGCGGTAAGCTTGCATTTTTTTTTCTTAAGCTAATAATTTGAATAATTTTACTTTTTTTTTTCTTTCTATTCCTTCTTACTAATTAATTATGTCATTGTTCTATATCATATAACTAGTCAGTTATATCACTGTCCCGTCAAATAGAATTATTCAAAGAATACATAACAAAACTAAAAGGACTTGTTGGAGTGGATAGAGCAAACTTCATCATAGAAAATAGTATCTACCTTGTTGTTGAAGGAAGCAATGACATTTCCAATACATATTTTTTGAGTCATGTTCGAGAATTACAATACGATGTTCCCGCTTACGCTGATCTCATGCTCACCGCCGCCACAAATTTCTTAACGGTAAGTCCCTACTCAAAATATTGTGTTTCAATGAAGTAACAAATATGAATATGTTAATTTTTCATGTGTAGTTTGTCCGACTAATATTATGGTAATTTTTCTCGTATAGTTTGTCCGATTATTATTGATATATTTGTGACTTGAACGGTGTAGTGTTTTGAATTAACTGAAGTTTATATTTTGTCGTGAATATAAATAAAAGGAAATATATAAACTTGGTGCAAGAAAGATAGGAGTATTCAGTACTCCACCGATTGGATGTGTGCCTTTTCAAAGAACAGTTGCTGGAGGAATTGAGAGAAAATGTGCAGAAAATATCAACGATTTATGCAAGTTATTTAACAGTAAATTATCAAAGGAGTTAACTTCTCTTAACCACAACTTGAATAATTCAAAGATCGTTTACCTTGATGTTTATACACCTCTTCTAGACATCATTGTAAATTATCAAAATTATGGTATAGTCTTTCCTTTTTATTACAATTTGTTTTAGCATTTAATTAATATGCAATGACATTGATGTAGAAAATTTATGTATGGTTTTTTATAATGGCAGGTTATAAAGTTGCAGACAAAGGATGTTGTGGCACAGGTGAAGTAGAGGCATCGGTGTTATGCAATCAATTCTCTACTACGTGTGAAAATACTAATGACTATGTGTTTTGGGACAGTTTTCATCCCACAGAGAGTGTCTATAGGAAGCTTGTAGATTCTCTTACTAAAAAATATTTGCACCAATTTCTCTAGGTTCTTTTTTTGGGGGGGTTAGTTTGAAATAAACAACTCACTTGCATGTTGGGCTTAACAATTTAACAATTTGTTGCAAAATATATTTATTTGGTGTTGAAGGAGGAAAGTGTAAGAAATGTTCGAGTTTAAAAGGGAAAATTAAAAACTTTTGAAATTATATGGATAGATCCCACAATTCAGGGTGACGGCTACGGTACGCCACCATTATACGCGGCGTACCATAACATCTTTCTTTTTTCTCAAAAAGAAATGTTAATAAGTGCTTTCAAGATATTTTTCAAGAATCTTAAATAGTAAGTTTTTTTATAAAAATATATATAATAATGTATAATCAATGCATTGAAAATTAAACTATTAAAAATTTTTAAAGAATAATTTTTTAAAATTGAATCCTTAAAGAGTGTCATGAGGACATTGGTTAGCAAAACTTTTTCTCAAATTAATAACAGTCATTGGATTGAGAATTAGAAAATATTTCCTCTGGTTATTTAATGTTGCATTAAAAAGAATATCGACAGGGGAAAATAATATTACTATTATTATTATTATTATTATTATTATTATTATTATTATTATTATTATTATTAATCGGTCATAAATAATTTTGTACTTTCAAGGTAAAAATTTCATTACAAACAGAGTGTGTTTTAAAACGATAGAAAATCAAGTTTTAGAAAAAATAATGAAAAAATATATATAATTTTAATATAATATATAATTTAATTTGCATATATAAAGGATCAGTGATTTAAATATCGATCAATCTGAACGGTCAGATATCAAAACCATAACCAAAATTTCTTCATCCAATTAGTCTGATTGCTTCAACGAATACGCTATTGAACAAGTGAGAGTCAACTAAAACCTATAAAAACCAATGAACCGAAGGTTCTAAAATACCGGCTATTTTGGAAAATATGTAGATTAAATGCATGTTCTTTTATTTTTGTAAAATTAATTTAAAATTTAATTTGTAATTTAATTTGCATATTTATAATTTAATTTTGGAAAATAATGTGTTACATCTATTTAAAAAAAAGTTAACGTTGATTTAATTTATATATTTAAGTGGCATATATATATATATATATAATCAACAACATTAAAATTATATATTATAATGGAAAATCATATATATATATATATATATATATATATATATATATATATATATATATATATATATATATATATATATATATATATATATATATATATATATATATATATATATATATATATATATGATCTTACCTGATCAGAAGGACCTTTCAGGTGTTGGGCTGTGAAATATAACGGTTGATAGAGAGAAGGTAGGGGTGTACCTGCAAGCCACTCTGATGCTTAAGTGAGTATGGGTACAGAGAAAATGGTAAGTGATAATAAGTTCAGAATACCTTACCCTTTAATGAAAAAGGGTATTTATATGTGCCCCTAGTGCCGGTCCAAAGTCTTTTTCTTGGGCTGGATCAGCTAGGCCCAAGGAAGAACTGCCAAGGTACACGTATGAGCGTGTAAGACCTAGCACATGGTCTTTCCTTTGGTTTAACTTTCCATGTATTTTAGGAGATAATGGTGGACAGTTGGGTGACGTGGCGCACATGGGGGAGACGCGGTCTCCCCAGTACGAGTTTGGTGGATCGTGGGACTTGCTCGACGGTCCAGATCTTTGCCCCCAAGGCCGGGCTTCAACCCGACTGATGAATATCGTCTTGCAAAGCGTTATATACATCATGACATTGCATAGAACTAACCTTGTTTTTCAGGTTAATTCCCCAGCAGACAAACGTCATCAACAACTTATTCTTGGGTTGCTATATCCCCCAAGGGTTATCTCAAACAATATCTTGGACTACTCTATCCTCCAGGAATACATATAACAATATCTTGGATTGCTTTATCCTCTAGGAATACATATAAAAAAATCTTGGATTGCTTTATCCTCCAGGAATACATATATCAATATCTTGGGTTCTTACATCCCTCAAGATTACATTCATCAACGTCTTGGGCTGATATATCCCTCAGGGCCACGAAAACCAATATCTTAGGCTGCTACATCTTCTGAGATTACATTTATATCCATCTTGGGCTGCTATATCCGCCAAGGGCTATCTCAAACAATATCTCGGGCTGCTATAAACCCCTAGGATAATATCTTGGACTGCTCTATCCTCCAGAAATACATATAACAATATCTTGGACTGCTCTATCCTCCAGGAATACATATAACAAAATCTTGGATTGCCCTATCCTCTAGGAATACATATACCAATATCTTGGGCTGCAACATCCCTCAAGATTACATCCATCAACGTCTTGGGCTGCTATATCCCCCAGGGCCACGAAAACCAATATCTTAGGCTGCTACATCTCCTGAGATTACATTTATATCCACATTGGGTTGCTATATCCCCCCAAGGGCTATCTCAAACAATATCTCGGGATGCTATAAACCTTCAGGATAACATCTTGGACTACTCTACCCTCCATGATTACACATAACAATACCTTGGACTGCTATATCCTCCAAGACCACACCCAAACAATATCTTGGGCTGCTACATCCCCCGAGAGAACATCAATCTACGTTTTGGACTGCTTTATCCTCTAAGAGGTATATCTGAAGAACATTTTTACTCTGAATGGCATCTTTAAGCCCATTCAAGCAATACAACCAACCAACAGCATTATTTTGCACACCGACGAGTGCAAATGTTTGGGCTTTAGTGTTCAATCCCCTTCAATTTTCAAATCACGAATGGCGTACATGCCAATCTAAATCCTCAGGTTTCAGACAATTGAACTGGAGCAGTTGTTGTACCCCAAATTTGCCCTCCCATATTTAATACAATTTTTCTCAAGAGGACTCCTAATAGCCACAAGATTCACAATTGCTCAAAAGGATCCAAGGTTTCATCAGATAAAGCCTCCTTTTAAGCAATGGATCTGAAACTAGGGTTTTGAGTTTCACAAAGCAAAGTGGACTTCTAAAGCCTCAAGTGGACTTCATGACATCCCATATACCTCAAATAATCCTCATGTCAAGTTTCAAGACTTTCCCTACAAGTTTGGTCAGTCAGATGCTCAGATGCTAAAAAAATCAGTTAACTTGGTCAAAAAGTCAATTGTGGTCAACACAAAGTCAAACTTTAAGATTTTTGGTCAACATCAAGATTATGAGGTGAAATTCATCATTTGATCAAGGGTTGATCATGATTCATCAAGGAAGCCTCAGAATCATCAGGAATCAAGAGTTGCTAAATTAGGGTTTTGTGTAGGAAAAGTCAATTGAACTTTGACCAGCCATGACTTTCACATACTTTGTTCTGGACTGGCCCAATTATCAGACTTGAGCCCAATCCATCTTCTAGCCCATAACGACCCAACGAATCTTCGTCGACTGGCACATCCTCGATCCGCCCGGAAGTCTGTTCCAACCTGGTCATCAGCGCCGCCGACCAGGATTCGCGCCCGGCATGTATCGAAGCCCCGAGATCTACCAAGGAACGTCTGCCCAGTAAGTCCTTCGCTCGGTATTAACAACATCTTTCCAAGAGCTTAGTCGAGCACTCCAAACATTCCCCCCCCAACGGCTAGTTTCTGGCGGTTACCGTTTATTGGAGAATCCACGATCCAGGCCCAATGAAAAGGACCAATAGCCACACGGCATGGACATTATATAAACCCTCTTATTTGAGAGGGTCAGATATTCAAATCTTTACCCTAAATCCCGTACTTGCTCACTCGTTGCTCGCTCTCTGAATTTATCATCGAAGTGCCTTTGCAGGTACACCCTTTTTTCTCCACCATCAACCGTGCCTCATCCATGTTCGACACTGGCCACATCGGATCCTGATCTCCAGGTACGATCAGGTGGCGCCGTCTATGGGAAATCTCAACTTCCCCGTTCTTCTTCTTCAAAGACTCTCAAGAACCAAAGTTTTATCTTTAAAAGATCCATGGTCACTCGTGACAACCTGTGCCAAGCGCGGACTGCGGATGGTGTCCTCCTTACCCAACGGGGGAGCAACGTGAAAACCCCCTCCCATGAAGAAACCGTCCAAGATCGCCAGAACGGAAAAACCACTTCACCCTCTCCCGAGCGCGACCAATCACTCGAGAGTCAACCAGAGGTCATTCCTTCCATGGCCGCACCCGTCGGGTCATACTTTTCCATGTTGGTTGAAACGCTCAACCAGACAAACCTCCTACTCCTTGCGCACGGCGAGAAAATAGCCCGCCTCGAAGAAGTCGGTCGCCGATCATCTCGGTCTCCAAAAAGACACCGGGGACAACGCAACCCATCCCCCTGTAAAATGAAGGATAAAGGCCACCATGATGAATCTTCTATCAGGACTCGAGATCGATCGCCTCCCCGAAGACGTCGCTCGCCTGTATCAAAAGTCTTGAACCCGAGTCAGTCACCTCCTAGAGACAACTTGGTCGAACTTTCTCCAGGAATTTCACCGCCTTCTGGCCTCACTCCTGCTTGACTATAGAGGCGTCCGAGGAGCAATCAAATGCCTTCTCTTTCTGACCACCTTAAGGAAAAGGGCGATGACTTGGTACAAAAGTCTTGAACCCGAGTCAGTCACCTCCTGGAGATAACTTAGTCGAACTTTCTCCAGGCATTTCACTGCCTCCCGACGCCACCCCTGCTTGACTATAGGGGCGTCCGATGAGCAATCAAATGTCGTCTCTTTTCGACCACCTTAAGGAAAGGGGCGATGACTTTCCACAAAAGTCTTGAACCCGAGTCTGTCACCTCCTGGAGACAACTCTGTCGAACTTTCTCCAGGCATTTAACCGCCTCTCGGCGCCACCCCAAGACAAAGGCATCGCTCAAAGCCATTATCCAGGGAAAAGATGAGCCCCTCGAAACCTATATCGAAAGGTTCAACAAAGAAGTCATCCAGGTCTCCACCACGAAAGACATGAAGAAATATATGCTGGAGCGCGGGCTGCGCCCGTCCACCGACTTCCACCGGGCAGTAGGCATCGAAACGCCCACCACTTTGGACGCTTTCCTCATGAAGGATCAAGCGTACGTCCATTAAAAGGAGAAGCAAGCGGTCAGTTCCGTTCGTGATGCCAGACGTCGTGAGGACTCCAATCCTTCCAAAACCGATGAGCCCTCGACATCTCATCGGGGAAGTGACAAAAGAAAGGAAGATCGCCCCCGTGAACCACGGGAGCAGAGAGGGCCAGTAGGTCACTTTCGTGAGTATACACCTCTCTTGGTGTCGAGGGAGAAATTATTGTCCAAGTGCGCTAATTCGGAATTTCGGCAAGCAGGGGTTCGCTTTCCCAAGCAGCTTCCTACCAAGCTGGGCACCGACAAAACCAATTATTGCAGGTTCCACAAAATCCACGGACACAATACTGAGGATTGCATCCATCTGAAGGACGCAATCGAGATACTCATAAAAGACGGCCACCTCAAACAATTCATGAAATCCAAAGAAACCTTCAGGCCGGAGGCACAAGAGACCATAAAGGTCGAGGAAGCGGTGGTGATGCCCGCGGACGCCAATATGCAGGTCCCCCTCAACATCTATCGCCCTGAAGATTTCTTTCTGCCCAATCATCAGAAAATTCTGGGTTATCTATCTTCCCATAGCCCCTGGGAAGCCTTCCCCTCCGCAATGGTGATTTCAAGTGGAGGATTTAACAAGATCACAGTCGGTTCCGTGAAGAGGAAGTTCGACCAACTAATTGCAAAAGGATCGGCCCTGAACTCTACGTTAGACCCACCCAGAGACAACTCAATGCCCATTTCCTTTTACAAAGAGGAACTACTAGGGGGAGTACCTAATGTCAGCATCCATTTACTCATTCGGGCCCAGATGACTAATTTCGACATTCGCAGAATACTAGTCGACCAAGGCAGTTCGTGCGATATCATGTATTCACAATTGTTCGCGACACTTCAGCTGAACGAGACTCATCTGACACCGTACGTGGGATCCAACCTACAGGGTTTTAACGGGGCAGTGTCTCGACCATGGGGTTATGTCGACCTCATAGTCACTTTTGGGGCCGCAGAAACCGCCTGGTCAACTCGCGTCCAATTTATGGTCGTCGATTGCCCTTCACAATTGCTCACAAGGATTCAAGGTTTCATCAGATAAAGCCTCCTCCTAAGCAATGGATCTTAAACTAGGGTTTTGATGTTCTCAAGGCAAATTAAACTTATAAAGCCTCAAGTGGACTCCATGACATCTCACATACCTTAAAGAATCCTCATGTCAAGTTTCAAAGCTTTCCTCACAAATTTGGCCAATCAGATGCTCAGATACCCAAAAATCAGTTAACTTGGTCAAAAAGTCAATTGTGGTCAACATAAAGTCAAACTTTAAGATTTTTGGTCAACATCAAGATTATAAGGTAAACTCATCATTTGATCAAGGGTTGATCATGATTCATCAAGGAAACCTCAGAATCATCAAGAATCAGGAGTTACTAAATTAGGGTTTTGTGCAGGAAAAGTCAACTGAAATTTGACCAGCCATAACTTTCACATACTTCATCAAGAATTTCCCATTCGAATCTCACTTTGAAGTAAATTCAATTCTCTACAACTTTGTGTCTCACAAGCCAAGTCCAAAAATGCTTCATTTGAAAGATATGAGCCAAAACATTACAGGTCCTTTTAAAATTCAACAAAAAGTCAACTTTTTCAAGAGCTCATAACTTAAAAATGGAAAATGATATGGACATGGGACCAAAAGGAGAAGTTATAGGACACTCTAAGCTTTCTAAAAAGTCCTAGAACACATACATGGGATAAAACTTTAGAGAGTTACGCATTGTTGAAGTTAGGCAATTTTGAGGAGGTGTATGAAGCAAAAATGACCAAAACTCAAGTTTCTTCCAAATGGGCCCATATTTAACTCAAACTCAATTATAAGATCATGCACAACCCATAGATCATAATATTTGATTTTTTATATTTATTTTATATTATATTGGATTTAATTCATTTAAATTTAATTTTAATTAAGATAAATATTGAAAAATCAAATATTTGATCTTAGGACAATTTTAGGATCAAATATTTGATGTTTATGATAATTATAAGGATCCAATTTTGTTCATAACCAAAAGAGTAAGTCTTAATACCAAATTTTGACCAAAATGGAAACTTTCTAACTTCATCATCAAGCAACTTCAAATCCATCAACAAGGCCCATCTTTTTAAACCTATTTTCTTCTCCTATATAAACTCATGACTCTCTCACCCACAATACAAAAAAAAAATTGCCTCAAGGAACAGGAAGAGGACGGAAAAAAACAAATCGAAAAAAGAATTGAAAAGAAAATGTACATTGTGGCGGTGCGGCTAGTTGTTTCTCATCATAAGGTTTTTTCAAATTTGTATATGTTAACTTACGTTTTTTCAGTTATTATTATTATATCATGTTAACATAAATCATAAGTTTTTTTTCTTCCAATTACTATTATTCTATATGTTATTAGCATACTTGTTTTTATATATAATATACTAACATTTTTGTTTTTGTTTTTTTTTTGTTAACATACACAGGTTTTTTTTTAACATATGTTTCTTGTACATGTTTAATATATATATATATATATATATATATATATATATATATATATATATATATATATATATATATATATATATATATATATGTGTGTGTGTGTGTGTGTGCGTGTGTGTGTGTGTATATATATGTATATATATATATATATATATATATATATATATATATATATATATATATATATATATATATATATATATATATATATATATATATATATATATATATATATATATATATATATATATATATATATATATATAGAGAGAGAGAGAGAGAGAGAGAGAGAGAGAATGTTCTAACGTGTTTCTTTCTAACATATATTTTTTTTAATTATTTTCTTATTTCTTTCCATGTTTTTTATTTCTTTTATTTATTTTAAACCAATTAATTAATTTGATAAATGTTTTAACCAATAAAGAAATAGGAAAACTTAATATTTTCTTTATAAAATCATAAAATATCAATATATTTTTTTAAAATCTTAATAATCAAATTGAATTTATTTTCTTATAATTAAATTTTCTTAAAACTAAATTTTCTTTAAAAAAAATCAATCATTAAGATTTATCTTTTCTAAAAAATCCCATTAATCGTTTTTACGCAAATTTTTGATATTTCTTCCTGCTCCATCCTTATTCCTCTTTCATTTTAATTTTCTTTTTTGCTATTTAATTTCTTAGAAAATTGTATAGGGTGTGCAAATTATGTAATAGTGTATATTTATTTTCTTGCATTTTTTCCTCTAAATGATGTAACTGCTCATGAGATGTAATAGTGTAGGATTTTTACTTTCCACACCTTATTATGTAATTGCCCCAAAGCCCTGTAATAAGCTTAGGATTTATTTATCGCACTTTACTTTTTGCACCCTATAACTGTTAGATGTATGAATAATAGGATTGTATGGTAAGATAAAATCAATCGTTAGATCATTAACTCAAAGATTATAATAATTGTAATTAACACACTCTATTCACACACGTAAGTCGATCGTTCTACGATCGCCATCTGCACCTCCTAGGGTTTCCCCTCTTGGTTGTCTTTAACAAATGATCAGGTCCCTCGAAAGTGGGGGTGTCTTTAAAAGCAAAGTCCCTATAAACAAATCATCATTGTCCCTTCCAAATTGAAAGATCAAGTCCCTAAGAGGTTGCCTACGATATAATGATTTTGTCCCTTCGGTAAAAATGATGATAGTCCCTACGAATTGCTAAAGACACCCCTATAAGTTGCCTTCATTGACCATACGATGACCCTACGCCCGTCCCTTAACAAAATCCAAGGTAATGATTACCTACTCCTTAATAGTAGGGATAGTCTTATCCTTGAAAGGAATTAAAAGAATACGAAATACCAGTTTAGGATAGGTCCTTAATAGTAGGGATAGTCTTATCCTTGTAGGGATAGTGCTTAATTACTTGCTCACTTTTTCAAAAAAACTCTTATTCACACCCCACTTTCAAAATATTTTCAAACTTAAAAAGCTTTGTATACATCTATACGAGGATCATTACAAAGACTTGTGAAAATTTCTAAACACACACTACACTTTCCTTTTTCAAACAAATAAGTGAGCTAAGTAACTAAGAGCTCATGGATAACCATGGATATAAGGGGTGCTAACACCTTCCCTTTATATAACCTACCCCCCGAACTCAAGTCTTTTAAAAATAGATTTTTCCTGTTCTTTTATACCCTTTCCATATGGATAAAATAAAAGTCGGTGGCGAATCTTGCTATCTGTAACATACATAAAAAGTCAATTCTCCCACCGTGTTACAGAACTGGCGACTCTGCTGAGGAGTACTTAAAGAGGGGTTACCTTAGGAATTAAGATCACTTACTGTTTGACTTGCTTGATTTATATTTATTTGTTGGGCTTATGTGTGAAAGATCCTAACCTGGATCTAGTGTACCCTAGGTAAATGGCAATAGACCAAGGAAATTATACAACATATACCGATATGGTTGATCTGGTGGCCATAGTTAGTGTGACTTCTTGGTTGGTGCTTATGTTCCTTAAGTAAGTTGAGGATAATATGGGGTTGTCATACGTTGTCATTAACACTAACTACCCTTTAGAACCTTAATTGACCCATCTTGGCCTTTAGAAAGTAGTGAGATAGCCGGCTTTAGAGAAGTCTAAAGTTGGTTGATACTCGATGCTACGCTCATTGAGATCCTAATCTTGGGGGGTTTTGGTTGGAAAGTAATTTGCCTACTGAACAACAACCCTTGAGAAGGATCAGTGATATTGAGATCCCTTAGAACCTGGTTACTTTTGTAGGATAGAATGAACCAACTAAACTTCAGGGGAAGGGTACTTTCCTTTAAACCTCATGCAAGCCTCTAAACCTAAGACAATTGTGTGACTTATTTGTGTGTGCCACATGTTTGTGATTGAACATAACATCATGACATCATAAGCATATCATTTTCGCTAACCATTTCAAGGACCAAAGGATTTATCTTTGTTCTTTGTTGCAGGTTATGGCTTCCACTCGTAGGAACATTATCCGGATCAACTTTATAGGGATACCTCCTAAGCTTAAGGATTTGGTCTCAAAACTTCCTGAAAGCTCCCAATTCATCAAGAAGCATGGTTATCTACTTGACTTGGTTACCTGATGAAGATATGATGAGTGTCCTATTCCAGTTCTTTGATCTTAAACATCATTGCTTTACATTTCCTGATTATCAGTTGGTGCCCACAATGGAAGAATTCTCCAAGTTACTTGGGGTACCTATCCTTGATCAGAAACCTTTAACCGGCTTAGAGAAGGAGCTTAAACCTGAAGTCATTATTGCAGCTCTACATTTGAAGAAATCAGACATTATCCTAGAAACAAGAAGTGTAGTTAAGGGTGTCATTGTCAGAGTATTAGTAGAGAAAGCTCAATTGTTCTTAGATGCTATGAGTTACGATGCTTTTGAGGAGACCTTATCCTTGCTGATTTATGGTTTGGTATTATTCCCTAATCCAGACCAGTTCGTAGATGTACACGCCATCAATATATTTCTGACTCATAATCCAGTGCTTACATTACTTGGAGATATCTTACATTCTCTTCACACTCGTTCTACAAAGGCGAGAGGAACTCTAATGTGTTGCATACCTCTACTATCTAGGTGGTTTATTTCTCACCTTCCTCTATCTGTGATGAAGAATGAACCAGGGTTGAGGTGGTCTAAGAGGATGATGTCACTTTCTCATTCAGATATTCACTGGTGTTCCCGATCTATGGAAAATGTCATTATCATTGACCGTTGTGGGGAGTTCCCTGATGTGTCACTCCTTGGCATAATAGGGGGTATTACTTATAACCCTTCTTTAGATCTACGTCAATTTGGTTATGCTCGGAGTAATGGTCCTCATGACATACTTATTCAAGGTATTGTGTTTGACTACGACAATAATCTTCAAGGTTACCGTCAAAGGTTTATACGAGCTTGAAGTAAAGTGAAAAAGGTTGATAGTAAGACTCTGGAACCAAAGTACTCCATTTCTATGGAACCTTACCTCATATGGGTGCGGTCTCGTGCTCAGACTCTTATGATGCCATATCCTGCTGTTCTGCCAGTGATTATTGAGCCAATTGGGGAAGGATATGTTCCTTATACCATTTTGCATCCTGACATGCTTACAGATCTGGAAAAGCTACAGAAGTCTTGGCTTCAACTGAAAGAAGAAAGGGAGACTTTTGAGGCTCAGTTCCATGCTCACAAAGAAAAGGTGTTGGATCTAACGAAGCAACTTCACGAAAAGCAGAACCTCAATACATATCTCTGTCATACCCTAATTTTTGACCCTAAGATTTTTCGCATCTCATCTGCATCTTGCATACAAACAAGATCACGTTTTGGTTCATGTATCCTTCTCAGTTGCAGGTCTTTGCTTCGCAGGGGATCACCATGCTTTTACTTGCATTATTTGTTTATATTTACTAACTTCTAACCAAAATCGCCAAAAAATATGTTGCAGTTTGCCTCTTCTTCTTCTCTGTGTTGCAGGTTTGCGAAGATAAGGCAGTGATTTCAGTTCAGATGCGTTTGTTCAGTCACAATTCGATTCAGATGAACGTTTGACCTAAATTTGGTCAAACTATCAAATAAATTGTTTCAATTGCAAGCTATGTGTGCCAGTGGTCTATTCCTCAGACAATGTGTTTTCAAAGTTCAAGTTTTGTGGTGTGTGAAAGTCATCTGTTATCAGACAGTGTTTTATGCGAAGTTTGGTTTGAATCTTCAAGTTCATCAGTTCACCAACGATTCACCTGAGGATTTATTTTCCTCAGTACGGATTCAAATCATCAGGGCATTGTTCAGACGATTCAAACGGTCGTGGCTTAAGTTGCGAATTATTCAGTGGTTCAAGAATGACTGTGTTCAGTTTAATCAGTGGCTTGTGAGAAAAATCAGAAATTGGTCGTGGGCCTTAAAAAATCATCCATATATCCATTGATCCGTTCTAAACCATTTTTCAAAATCCACCTTCCTAATTCCCGCATTATTTTCATTTTTCGATATATATCCATTTCCATCCATTTTTTATTCGATCCATAAACCATCATTATTTTTTTTATATAGCCATTATTCATTTCTATTCACTTTCCAATTTAAGCTGATTATTCATATATTCATTATCCATTTTTTTTCTCGATTAAATCACTACATATAGTCATTTCCAATTTTTTTTATCTATTTCATTATCTGTTTCTTATATCCAATTTGTCAAATAAAATCAATCAAGAATCATTTCTCCATAATCCACTCTTATATTTTTATCCAATATTCAATAGGAGCAAATAATACTTTTTGAGCCCAATTCTATTATTAAGTTTTTTTCTTAAGCCCATCTCATTTGTTTTCTATAAAAAAATTGATTGAAAAAAAATAAAGAAAAACAATTTCATCAGCCCAATCATTTTGGCCCATTACACAAATGGTGATGATATTACAAGTTGAAGCCACAGCCACACGTGAATTTTTTCCAACTTTTCGCAAGTCAATTCAAGCCATCATACCAGCTACAGTAGGCTACACGTGAACATCACACGTGAGCTGCATAACTTCCAGCCAAACACTTTCCACAGCATCAGCCACCACACAGCAACACCACACAACAAGCCAAAAACGTGAGCCCAAAACGCACCTGCAAACACGTACACAAAACGCAAGAATCATGAGCTCAAAACGACACCAGCTTCACAACTCATCCACACGCAAGCAGCAGCATCCAAAACGCAAGCCAAGCATCCGCAAAACGCAGTGAACGAAAACGTGAAACGCACGCGGCAAAGGCACACGCAAAATGAACGCAAGACACCGTATGACTGCATCAAAACGCTACCTGAAAGTGAATAAAACGCAGTAAAGAAGCACATCAAAACGCAGCAACAAAGTGAAAGTAAAACACGAGATTTCCGTGACTCTAAACGCATTACTAGCTGACCAAAACGGCAACCTTCAAATCATCGCAGCCTCTATAAATTCAGATCAATCCTTCACTCCAATTCAAGCTTAGAAAGCCATGAATAAATTCTGCAAAAAAAAACAAAAATCGAAACTGAGCTTCAACCTGCAATCTTTCTTACTTTCACCTTCAAAGTTCATCAAGTCCTCATTCTTTTCCTCCATTGCCAATCTTCCTTCGAATCTTCAAATCCTTCAACCTGCAAATCAATAACAGCAATAACTCACAGATTCAATGAATCTCATACGATTCATGTCAGCTTCATATTTCAATCCTTTTTTGAGTCAATAATCTTCAAATAAAATCACAAATCCTTCGTCGATCCTTCCAATTTCATCCTGCCAAACGAATTTCATGATGAAATTCAATTAACCGAACCAACAAAAAAACTCCGATGCAAAAAATCGAAAAAAAAAAAAGGAATGACGAACCGATTCATTCACGGAGTAGAGCTCGTTTTCTCACAACGAATTCCATCAACAATGTCGCGAAGTATGATTATGATTGGATAAGGAGTGACGTCAGCGAATTTTTTTTTCTGAAGGTGAGGCCCTGTTTTCACGCGTACAAAGAAGAAGGATTCCATCCACTTTTTATTTTCTTTTTTTTTTAATAAATTCTATTCAATTTTTGTTATAGAGTTTCTTTTTTTTGTGTATGTTTGGGCCTAAGTGCCAATTTTAGATCCATTTCCATTTTCACCTCCCAATTTGCGCCTCTCCCTCCTTACTTGTATCTTTTTTTTTATTCAATTGGTTTTTTTTATAAAATTTGCTTTATTTTATTTCTTTAGATGGATTTTGTTTCATTTAAGATGTGAAAGGAAAATTTGGAAGAATATTTAGAAAATCTTTAGAAAATTATATTTTAGTGGTTTTTTTTTATTCTACTTTAGATCCATTTCTTCTTCATTTTATTTTTATTTTTTGGTCGATGAGATCTCCGATTCGTGATTATTGGTTTTCAAAGATGTTTAATCTTCATTATTTCAAATCTATGGATGAATGATCATTTGGATCATTCTCCATACATTGGGATCGTGATAGGTTGCCTTCGATAATACAATGTGAAATCTCGATTAAGATTAGACCACTATCTTTTCTTTTCGTGCGACATGTTTTCGGAGAATGATTCATCATATCATTTCTCTAACATGTATTAGCACAAATATTTTCCACCTTAATTGGTGGTGGTCGGCCTCATTTGTAGGGTAATTACTTCGTAAATTACTCGGCGATTGCTTAACATAGACCTAAATTTGTCCCGAATTCGAAATAAGATCCATTTGGATCTGGTTGCCTCTCGGTTTTGGTTATCTTTTTGTGGTTGTGTTTGATTAAGTTCATCATACCATTTCTATGTAAATATTATAATACTATTAATATACTAATATTTTAATTCAATCTCTCGCACCTTATCCTCTTTATTTCAATCTCTCGCTCCTTATCTCTTTTATTATGCTTTTATTATACTATATCATCCATCATATTGCTTATGTTTATATTGTTATGCTTGTGATTTTTCCTTTGTCCATTTGGACACAAAAACATTAATAACGGATTAAACATCTAAAAGACGTGTGACTTTAATTTCGGACTATGGCCACTATCCTTAGCATTGGACTTGGAGTTTGGACTTAGATTTTAGGATTTCTCCCTTTGCTCAAGTTATTATGGATTGAAAACCTTGGCTCCGATTGAGCTCACTTGTTTATGAAGATGGAAATCCTTTTGTTTCGATGAATGTTCACCATACGGTTTGATCGTCCTTCCTTCAACTTTTACATTTAAGTTTTAGGATAGTCCCTTCATCTCCTCCCACTTCTTAAATTTTCAAATCTCCTTCCTATTTTCAAAATCTTCTTTGTTTTCAAACTTCAAACATTTTCACAATCAAACCTTGACTTAGGTCAAGCGGTTTTACCTTTTCATTTCATTTCTTAATAAATGTTAAACCACATAAGCATATCGAAATTTTCTTCTCAAAAACTTTAAAAACATTCAAAACTCACTCAATTGTTTTCGTGCCCTCGTGCACTTTTCTTTTCACATGTTTAGATATGATTCATTCTTTATAGCGGAATTATTCGCTAAAGAATGACGACTTATCTTTACATTTTAAAATCAATTCAACTCATTGTTCTTTTCACATTTTGTACCAAGAACTACGAGGTTTTAATCTCACATTGCACTTTGTGGGTACGTAGGCATGAGACGTTCGTCTCTTCAAACACAAAAATATTAAAAAACGTTTCTCTTCTCATCTCTCCAATCTCTTTCAAACAAACCATTTTCAAACAAAAAAAAAACAATAAATATTTCAAAGGGCTCCCGTTGAGTACCACGGACATTTTGGGTGCGTAAAACCTTCCTAATTTGTAACTTATCCTCTTACCTGTTCTCTGTTTGTTTCTTTTAGCTTTTTGATTTTAGATTCATTAGGTTTTATTCGCTCTTTTTCCCTTTTCCATTTGGAATAAAATAAAAGCGCGGTGGCGACTCAGTTTACCTTGAGTTAAGTTAGCTAATAGCTTACACTCATGATTTTACCGCTACAGAAAAGTGGCGACTCTGCTGGGGAGTCAATCTCTAAGTGGATTCGGCCTACTTTGATTTATTTACTGCTTTAGTTTGATTTGTTTGTTACTTGGTTGTTCTGTTTCGGTTTTGGTGATCCTCTGTGAGATAGATTCTAACCCGGATCTGAGTTTGAACTTATGATAGGACGGTGATATTCGAAGCGATATGCGATGGAGTAGTCCAAAGCGATATCGATTTGATAATCTCCACTCGGTTAGGCTCTCTTGGATTATCAATATCATGACGAGTAATCATATGTGGCATTATTTTCCGACCTTGAGCTGATCATACTGAGGAACGTAGAACCCTTAACCAATCCAAGCCAATTTAGGAACGTAGTGCGGAAACTATCTGGGTGTAAACCTAAGGTGGTTGTCACGCGATACTACACTCGGACGAGGTCTATTTTAAGAATGTTATCGGTTGGGGAGTAATCCAACGTACCGATAATATTCTAAAGATGGCTGTTAACTCCGGGCACCTCTGTTAGCACCCTTTTGGTTTTTTGCAGGTACAATGAAGACAAAATCTTAGTACTTACCTGTGTGGGTTGGTGTTCTGTTACCTTGACTCCATGCTCGTGATTCGAACCTTTGAACCTGAGTGCTTTGCGTGATCTTGTTTGTGGTTGTTGCATTTACATATTCATCATGATCATTTTCACAACCATTTTTCAAGGAAAATAATTCCGATTATTGCAAATGTTAGAAAGAATAAATATTCCTTTTTGTCAAGATATTTCATGACCGTATTCTCGATGTTGACCATGTTTGCAATAATCGAGTTGTTTTTCTGAGAATGGAAGTGAACAGTGCATATCATTGCATCCTCGCATATTCTTGCTTTCATCCGAGTTATGTGGGAACTCATCCCGGTTGTTTCTTTCCTCAGTTGTCTGTTGATTCGTCAAGCTGTTTCCTCAACACAGATACGGTACTAGAGATGCTAACAGATTGAGAGCTATCAGATTGAGAATGGAAAACCAAGAAAAACATAACATGGAAGTCCGGATGGAGATTGATGATTTGAAGGCCGGTATGACCAGGCTCACTGAAATGATGCAAGTTCTGATTGCTCGAGGTGAACCACCTCAAAGGACTGTTATCTCTGAAGTTTTTACTGCTGTTGTTGATCCTCCTGTGATTCAGCAACCGGTTTCTACTTGGCCAGAATTTGGGTTACCTCCGGATTATGTGCCAGTTTCTGCTACTGCTCAAATGGGTGGCCCATCTGTTGTGCCAGTCTTTTCAGCTCCGACTTTTGTTGAACCTCAACCTGTTGTGCACACTACTGCTTAGACCACTTATCAGAATTCTCCTTTTTTGTACCAGGCTGCTGGTCCACAAGCTGAAAGTCAGGGTGAACCTGGATATATGGATGAAGTTAGAGAGCAATGTTTGACTCTTGAGAAGAGGGTAAGAGGTCTAGAAGGAAAAGATGTCTTTGGTTCTGCTGCTATAAACATGTGTTTGGTTTCCGACTTGGTGCTTCCTGATAAATTTAAGGTTCCTGTATTCGAGAAATACAATGGTCATACTTGTCCAAAGATTCATCTGCTGATGTATTGTCGCAAAATGGCTGCACATGCCAAGGATGATAAGGTTCTTATTCATTGTTTTCAAGATAGTCTGAGTGGTGCCTCTATGAAGTGGTATGTTGGACTTGAGAAGAGTCACATTCGAAGCTGGAAAGATTTATCTGATGCTTTCGTAAGACAGTATAAGTATAATCTGGACATGGCTCCTGACCGTCGTCAACTTCAAAATATGTCACAGAAAGAGAAGGAATCATTCAAAGAGTATGCTCAGCGTTGGAGAGAACTAGCTGCTCAAGTAGAGCCACCTTTGGTCGAGAAAGAATTAACTGGTTTGTTCATGGACACTCTTCAACCGTTCTTTTGGGAGAAAATGGTAGGAAGTGTTTCATCTGGTTTTTCTGACCTAGTCACTATTGGAGAAAGACTAGAGGAAGGTATCAAGAAAGGTAAGATTACCAACTCTAAATCTCCTAATGCTGCAAGAAAGTCTTTTGGGAACTTTCACAAGAGAAGAGATGGTGATGCTTATGCTGTTTCAACTGAGAGGAGGCCTTATCACCCGCAACAACGATATGTTCAACCATACGTAGTGTCGCTCCCAAAGATTTTGCATCCAGGTACAAGCGCGAACGGTCGGCGAAAGGGACAGTGAGAACACACAGCCGTGAACTCACTGGAGATGAATAGAGTCGCCAGCTAGGCATTTTTATCCCGGAGGAAAGGCAATGCTGCATAGGCCTAGAAAAAGACGGATAAGACGGTTTGCGAACCAGAGAGACTGAGAAAGGGGGTTGGTTACAACCTGGGAAGGTATTAGCACCCAGATTGTCCGTCGTACTCGACGGGATCCACGCTTAAAAGATTTGTGTTTTAAAGGGGTAGTGTCAGTGCAATCTGTGTATAAAAGAGCTGGAAAGAATGTACAGGTGTCAGTGCAAAGACATGTGAAGTGTAATATGAAAGTGTCAGTGTAAGGACAGGAATGAAATGCTCATGATCATGAGGCTAAAAGAATAAAGCTGGAAAGAGGGGGAATATACAGAGACTTTTGTTCGATAACCGTTAAGTTATGCCTACGTATCCTCTCGTGCAATGAGGAAGTCAGAACACCGTAGTTCGACCCAAAGAGACTGAAAGGTGAATTGACTTGTGAACTGCTTGCTTGTCAATGCTCAAGTGTATGACCTGTCTGGCTCAGGTGCGAACTGTCTTGCATTAGACGGAAGAAGCAAGTTCTCGATTGTGAGTGAAGGTGATGAGAAAAGAATCCCGGAGGAGACGATTATTGTTTGTTTTTGAGTTTTCAGTCTTTTATTGCTTTTGAAAGTTTGTCATAAGATAATGAGCTTAAGCCTAAATCAATGGATTTAGTAAACTCATCACATCTTCCCTCTGATTAGGGGTAATGAGAATACCTTAAGTGTGAAGTCAGATTCTCACACTTAATCACCTTTGGTGTAGGATTAAGATCATTAACCTACTTGTGATTATTTAGATGTTTTTGGTGTTTTTGTTTAGTGTTAAGTAATGAGGTTAAGCCATAATCAAGGATTAAACAGACTCATTACACCATCCTAAAAGAAGGATGATAGATGAGAATGTTTAAGCTGAGGAAAACTCCTCAACTTAATCCATGATTAGGGATTAAACCCATGACAAAACAAGCCTTTGATTAAGTGGATTTTATTTAATGGTATGATGATGAAGTGAATTTTATTGTTTGTAAGACAACTTGAGGGGGACTTGTCCATTAACACTAGGGTTAGTCCTTCTTAACCAATTAAGGAAGAATTAGAACCCTAATGCAAGGCCCAAGTTACAAGTGTGATGTCTTGATGATTTATTAAGTGAATTGATTAAGATATTTAAACACATAAAGGGTTTAATACTTAGGATTAAAGTTATACACTCCATCCTAAGAGAAGGATGCAGGCATAAGCTTAACCACAAAGTTTTAAAGCCTTTAGGGTTTAATCCCTGATTATGAGATGAGAAGAGAGGACTCAAAGAGAGACACAAAGGTAAAACTAATGGGGGAGACTAATCAAAACCCTAATTCATTATCATGCTTGGTTGTTCCTAAGGTTTGTGAGGTTTGCAAGAACAATCTTCAAAGGAGCCACCAGGGAGCAGATGAATAAGATCAAGAGAAGCAAAGTGACTTGCTTCATTCAAGAAGTCAAGTCACTTGAAGAAAGAAAGTGGGAAGAGGAAGAATGAGCAAGCTCAAACTCAAACACATATAGGAATGCAGCAATGGATGCAAGAGAGATGAAAAGAAAAGTTATGAGAAGTGAAGGCAAATTCACTTCTCAAGTTACTTACCACCTGAAATGTTAGAAAGAAATGCAATGCAATGCTAAATGAAATGAAATGACATGATGCTAGACCAAACCAGAAGCATGTTGATGATGAAAATGACGTTATGAGGTGCTGCAAACATGAGGCAAGACATGGAGATGTTCATACAAGATTATGAATGCAAATGATGCAAGTTAAGGAGCATGAACAAGCATGAAAAGTTATGAATCATACAAGACAAATGACATGGCAAATATGTGATGCAATGATCAAACATGCTTTCTATATGTCTTAAGATGCCAAATGAATCACAAGAATGCACAAAATGCAAAGACAAGTCATGTTATGCAAGGAAATGCAAGAAGGATGCAAGAGAAAGCCCAAATTAGGGTTCATGGATCAAACATCAAACAAAAACCCAAAACAGAAGCAAACCTTAAGATAAAAAATGGATAATGGCATCCAAAGAAACCCTAGACCCATAATAAACCACTGCCCAAAGGGGAACTCTCAACTCTCAACCAAACTCAAGATATGATTTTTCTAAGTCATTAGGGTTTTTTAGGGTTCTTAACAAAAGAAATGCCAAACAAATAGAAAATGCAAGATCAAATCATGACCATTTTATCCTAGAAACTACATGCCAAACACAAAACAATGCAAGAAGAACCAATGTCCAACTCTTCTCCAATAGGCAGAAATGAATTTTTGAACTTAGGATCAAATTAATGCACAAAATATGATTTAATTCAATGAAAAATTCTTAAAATGCATCAAGATCAAAAAAGAAATTTGGTTTGAAGGTTGGACAATGTTTCTAAATGTCTTAGAACATTTCATGAATTTTTTTGTAATTTTTAAATACCTAAAAGTATTTTTAATAAATTAATTTCCATTAATCAATTAAAAATAATCTTTTAAATGTTTAAAAATACTTTTTTAATGATGAAAAATGAAATAAAAATATTTTTGTGTCATAAAAATTAATAAAACTCAGAGGAAAAAGTTTCATAATTTTTAGGAATTTTTAACTATTTTTAATAAATTAAACAAAACAAAATAAAAAGAAAATGAAATAAAAAACAAAGTATGCAGTATGAGCGGCTGTGATGGAGAGTTGAATGATCAAAGGGCCCTGCACGCAAGTCAACAAGACTGGGGGTCAGCTCAATCTAAGGCCCAGGTTCAAAATTTCAAAACGCGCGTGATCTAATGGCTGTGGTTGCAAGTTAACTTAATTAAACAGGATTAATTTAATTAAACAAAATTAGGGTTTAATGACCCATCTGATCCGTCCATGAGCGCGCGGGAAACAGCATCCAAGGGACCACATTTGAAGTTTGCTAATTAATGATACTTAGCCCTAATTACACTCAGGCGACCGGAGATGAGCTCCGGTCGTCTTCTCCGGCCATACCAAAACCCTAGCTTCTTATCTAGGCCACCCCAAGCCAAATTAAATGCCCAGAAACAACCCCCACACTTCCTACAACTCAAATCCATGATCAAACATCATTTTACTGGCAAGAACAGCTTGAATCGAAACAAAACAAAAATGGGGCCAAACTTTCAGACACCTGTAAAATGCTCATTTTTCCACCATTTTTGATTCTAAACATATCACCATGATCCTCAAAGCATGCACTTTCACTTTACAACAAAAAATCAAAGCTTTGGGAAAGAAGTTTCATGGCCATACCTGAGGTGACAACTCCTGTTTCTGGGCTTTCAGAGCAGTTTCTTGATGCAAGCTAGCTCCAATGACTCCCCTGGTTCTAATGGCAAGCTTGAAATGAGCTTTAGCAAGCTATTTCAAGAGGTACCAAACTGATATAGCAGAAAGTGAGCTTTGTGTACAGGCTGTTTTAAGTCAATGTGATGGGTGGTTTGGACTCCTTTGAGTGTTTCTGATTTGTTGGTGAAGAAAAATGATGTGTTTGCTGGCTGGATAGTGAGATTCGAAGAGAACTGGTTCTGAGGGTGGGGAATGGTGAAGCTCAGGCCAGGCTTGTTTCAGGCTTAAACTTTGGTGGTTTCAGGTCTATGAAGTGTGGTGAGATGATTGGTGAAGATGGTTCTTGTGTTTGTAAGCTGTGGAGGCAGATTCGATAGAAAATGCAATGTGGTGTGTTTTTGTGAATGTGTGTGTATGAATGAGTTTCAGCCTTGCCTTGTACATGAAATGGCTTGCAAAATGATAATGTATTTTAATCCTATAGGTCAGATGATGTGACCTGGCCTATAGTGATTGGTAAGTTTGCTTTTGCAAAAAGTCAAGTTTTGTGTAAGGCAAGCATGGCTCATGATCTAGGCAAGTACATGGCATGGGCTGCGCAGCAAAGGGTGAGGTGAGAGGCTAGCCAAAGTCAGCATCCAATGTCATAGTTTGTAGGAAGTGAAATGAGTGGTTTTGCAACTTGTTGCTTTATGGTTCCCATGAAAGAAAATCTTGTTACATGAACTAAACACATGTGATCTTGGTTCAAATCTGATTTTTGTGACTTAGAGAATGTTTGTGTAATGGTTTGAAATGAATTAGAGGTCACATAATGCATTGGTTCATGACTTTGCAAAATTTCCATTTGAAGCATGCCTTGAAAAATAATGATTTTAGCCAACTTTGCCTTGCCATAACTTTTGATCCAAGAAGAGTTTGATCATGTTCTTGTACTTTTTGAAAAGGGAAAGATGAGATCTACAACTTTCATGACCAAAGTTTTTCCATTTGAAGCATTTTTGGATCCAAAATCATGGCTTGAAAAATGACCTAAAATGATGCATTCTTGAAAAGTCAACTATGTCCAAAAAGTCAACATTTGCAAAAACCCTAAATTCTTGATTTCTATGAACTTCAACCTTCTTCCATGATCAAATAAAGATCATATACACTCAAAATGATGAAGATCACCTATTGGTTGGGGTCATTGGGGGCCTCAGATGCCCTGATTTGCACTGGCTTGTCTGAAAAGTCAACCCTTGATCAGATGACTTCCCCATGGAATTTCTTCATGAAAATTGATATGCATACTCTCTATACCATATAGAGACCAATGGAAACAAGAATGACCAAAAAATTTGGAGTTATGGCCTCTGAAACCAAAACCCTAATTTTCAGTCAACTGTGTAGTTCAAACTGGCTCTGCATCACCTTAAACCCTAGTTCTTGTGATTCCTCTGCAATTTTGACTTTGAGGAGATGGAACATGATATAAGAACACACATGGACCCCTTTGAGTTGATTGGTGGCCTTTGGAGTGGCCCAAGAAGCTCTGGGATTGCTCAGATCACAAACCCTAGGTGCAGATGCCTTAAAAGCTATCCAGTGAAACAAAAGTGAGATATGAGGTGATATGTTTGTGTTTATGCATATGAGATGATCACAAGCCATGGTGTGAATGGGTGAGGGCAAATTTGGGGTGTTTACAGCTGCCCCTATTCAAACATGAGTTAGCTGTGCAGGTTGTAAGCGACGGCTTAACAGGCAAACAAGATAACTTGTGGTTGAATACCAAAGACAGTCCAAAATTTGCACTCACGGAATGAAGAAGAAAAGGGATATAGATTGTAAAAGGAAATAAAGTATATTGTAAAGGTGCGGAAAACAAAGCGATGACGGGGACGGCCGACATGCTGGGGATAGAAGGTAAAGCCAAGACGGGGACGGCCGACTAGCTGGGGAAATAAGATCATATGATGGGGACGGCCATCAAGATAAAGCTGTAAAATTCTCTGGAAATTAATGAAACATGACGGGGACGACCATCAAGTTCATAAAGGTAAAGTAACCAACGATGGGGACGGCCATCGGGTTAAAAAGGAAAAGGGACCACGACGGGGACGGCCATCGGGTTAAAGAATAAATGAAATAAACAGATGATGGGGTACGGCCATCAAAAGTGAAGGACGATCACCTAGCAGGGGACGGCTGCTCTGTTGGGGATAAAGGAAAATATGATGGGGACGGCCATCAAAGGTGGAGGACGACCACCTGGCAGGGTACGGCTGCCGAAAATATCAACGATGGGGACGGCCATCGGATAGAAAAGGTCAACGATGGGGACGACCATCGGACGAGCATGATGGAGGACGACCATCAAGAAGTGGAGGACGACCACTCAGCAGGGTACGGCTGCTCTCGAGGTTTCTCATGACATAGGACGAATGCCAGATAACCAAAATCAACAATGGGGACGGCCATTGGATAAAATGATGAAGGACGATCATCAAAAGGTGGAGGACGACCACCTAGCAGGGGACGGCTGCTAAAAACAACGATGGGGACGGCCATCGGATGAGCATGATGGAGGACGACCATCAAGAAGTGGAGGACGACCACTCAGCAGGGTACGGCTGCTCTCAGGGTTATCATGACACAGGACGAGTGTCAGATAAAAAGAAAATTTGTAGGCGATCTACTGGGGATATAGTAAACACGGACGAGCGTTTACATCCAAGAAACAAAAGGTATAAGTGTTTGGTATTGTGTATAGATTAAAGATGCGGACGAGCATCCTTAAGACTATGATACGGACGAGTACCATGTAGAAACAAACTGACACATGTCCAGAGATGATGATACGGACGAGTATCAACTGGTTAACAAAGAACACGGACGAGTGTTGCATCTGAAAGAATTCTTCTGGGGAATAGTAGACACAGACGAGTATCTATATTCAAGGAGACATAAGTGTTTGACACAGTGTGTGGATTAAAGATGCGGACGAGCATCCTTAAGACTATGATACGGACGAGCATCATGTAGAAACAAACACTAGACGCAATGTTCTGAGATGATGGTACGGACGAGTACCAACTGGTTAACAAAGAACAAGGACTACTGTTGAATCTGTGGGGATATGAGTGATGATGTATACAAGATACGGACGAGTATCTGTATAAGTGTACTATGAGTAGTGAGTATTGTATTGTATAGATGAGTGTTTTAACTGCTGGGGAGAGTGACACGGACGGGTGTCAAGAGAGAAAAGTATAATATTAACAAGTATATGAGTGATGAAAGGTGTAAGCGACTGCGCTGGGGATATGACACGGACGGGTGTCAAGAAAAGTGTATATAAGGTATATGTGAGTGCAAAGAGGATGTCTTTGGCTTTCTGTTGGGAGTTATGACACGGACGGGTGCCAGAAAGTATCTGTAATACGGGTGATCCTATTTGTAAAGAGTGTTCAGGCGACTTTACTGGGGAAAGATGGCACGGACGGGTGTCAGAATGATTATATACTGGTGTTTGTTGATTGTGAGGCAGCTGCTTTTGCCGGGGACTCTGGTGGGGATTTCTGTATATTGAACTCTGTATACCGACAGATTGTCAATATTTACAAGTGTTTGATTCACAACATGACTTATGATTATGCTATGCGTTTGATTTTTTTGCCGTAATGCTCCGTATTAGACGGAATGCTACGCTCTGAGGGGATAGTATGATGCGAATGCTATGATCATGCAAAAGGGCACAGATCCGGGATTCGGATCCCGTTGCCGCGAAGATCTCTGGTTGATCTGCTTGAAATGGACATCCCAGCTGGGGATGAGATCATTGGTAGATCTAATAAGATGATATTTGCTTGGGGATACGGGTCACTGATAGACCTATCCTAATAAATGAGAGACCCAGCTGGGGTTTGTAGAAGCTTTCTTCACTCTGTTGTGATCCTTCATGCGCTGCTCTTCTGGACAGAGGCTGGAGCTCTGTGGGGAGATGATTCCCTAATTTTTGTACTCGGCTGAGGGTGAGATGACAACTCGGCTGGGGAGAGAGAGAGGCATCACTGAAAGACCTCCCTAGAAATTCTGTTACGGTGACTTCTTGACTCAGCCGGGGATATGGGCATCTTCTGTGATACCTGCCCATTCTGATGGGGATAAGTAATAAGTGGCCAACTCAGCTGGGAGGAGTCATGAAAGGCAACTCAGCTGGGGAGAGAACATCCTGAGTGTTAAGCCTGCTTGTTGATTTGGCAACTTTGCTGGGGAAGGCAATGGGAAGCAACTCAGCTGGGGATAGAGCACCTCGGATGCTGATATCCTTTGTTGATTAGCCAGCTTGCTGAGATGTAACTTGCATGCCCCAAATTGCGTCCTGGATACCTGCAATCCTGCAAAGATAAGGAAACGTACAAAAGGTCCCGAGGTATCCCTTACTGGATTCCGTCATAGGAGTTAAGTACTTTTGAGAATAATCACATTCCCTGTAAGCATGTGTTTTTGTTTTTTAGAGAAAGGCACCTGTACTTATGCAATTGCATTTTTAGAGATATCAGACAACTCTTTGCAAAACATAAATGTAAAAACGAAACATGACCGAAAATCTGATTTTATTAATTCATGTGCCCTGAATTGGCAAGATACAGTCAAGGAAACATATCTCCTGAAACGAGGAGATTGTTACAAATTGAGAAATAAAGTGCTGGCGGTGTTGACGACGCTTTCAAGGAGCTTCCTCTTCTGCTATGACTCGTATGACAATGACGTTCTTCTCGTCTTGCTTTCTGGAGAGAGTTGATTCTGATTGAAGCTTGATCCTTTGTAGCTTACCAAGTTGTAGATAATACAGACGAATTCAGAATGCAGTTGTTCGCTTATTCCCTTATTTTGCATGGATCGCCCTTTCGGGTTTTCAATCCATCGGGATACCCATTTTTGCCTGAGCTGTCCAATGCGGCTTTTCAACTCAGCGGGTGTACATTTTTTTATTTATTTTCCCTTATTTTTGCCCGAGTCTTTTATTCTGTTTTTGACTCGCCGGGATGCCCTATTTTTGCCTGGACTTACATTCTGTTTTTGTGTCCAGCGGGTCATTTTATGCGAAGTATTTTTTAACTGCATCTGAATTCACAGGGGACGGGAAATCTTCACCATCCATGGTGCTGAGCATCAGTGCTCCACCAGAGAAAACTTTCTCTACAACGAATGGTCCTTCATAGTTTGGAGTCCATTTGCCCCTGTGGTCTGTATGAGGAGGGAGAATTCTTTTCAACACAAGATCCCCTACTTGGTATTCTCGGTGCCTGACTTTCTGGTCGAAGGCCTTCTTCATTCTCTTCTGATATAACTGCCCATGACAGATTGCAGCCAATCTCTTCTCTTCGATCAGACTCAGTTGTTCGTATCGGGCCCGAACCCATTCTGCTTCACTCAGTTTAACATCCATCAATACCCGTAAGGAGGGTAATTCAACTTCAACAGGTAGGACTGCTTCCATACCATACACAAGCTGATACGGTGTTGCCCCGGTGGATGTTCTGATTGACGTGCGGTACCCATGCAAGGCAAACGGTAGCATTTCATGCCAGTCTTTGTATGTGACTACCATCTTTTGCACAATCTTCTTGATATTCTTATTTGCCGCCTCAACAGCACCATTCATCTTTGGCCTGTAAGGAGAAGAATTGTGATGTTGGATCTTGAAGTCCCGGCACAGCTCTGCCATCATTTTGTTGTTTAGGTTGGAACCATTATCAGTAATGATTCGCTCGGGCACTCCGTACCGACAGATGATATCTCTCTTCAGAAATCGGGCTACCACTTGTCTTGTGACGTTTGCATATGAGGCTGCTTCAACCCACTTGGTGAAATAATCAATGGCGACCAGGATGAATCTGTGACCATTTGAAGCAGTCGGCTCAATCTTGCCAATCATATCAATACCCCACATAGCAAAGGGCCATGGTGAAGACATGATGTTCAAAGGATTGGGGGGCACATGCACCTTATCTGCATAGATCTGGCATTTATGGAATTTTCTGGCGTAAGCACAACAGTCTGCATCCATTGTGATCCAGTAATAGCCTGATCTGAGCAGTTTCTTAGCCATTGCATGTCCCCCAGCATGGGTACCAAAGGAGCCTTCGTGCACTTCATGCATCAATAAATCTGCTTCTGTCTTGTCGACGCATCTGAGGAGTACCATATCAAAGTTCCTTTTGTATAAAGACCCATCAGTGTTCAGAAAGAAACTTCCAGCAAGCCTTCTCAAAGTCTTCTTATCATTGGAAGATGCCCCAGGCGGGTATGTTTGATCCTCCAAGAAGCACTTAATGTCATGAAACCAAGGCTTATCATCCTTGATAACATCTGCTGCAAATACATATGCTGGTCTATCAAGTCTAGACACTGAAATCTGAGGTACAAAGTTGGCGGTTTGAACTTTGATCATGGATGAAATGGTAGCAAGAGCATCTGCAAACTGATTCTCGTCCCGAGGGATATACTCAAGTTTGACCGTTGTAAAGAAAGTCAATAACCTTCTTGTATAATCCCTGTAAGGTATCAGATGATCCTGGTGGGTGTACCATTTTCCGTTGGTTTGATTGACTACCAAAGCTGAATCTCCGAATACGGTCAATGTTTTGATCCTGAGGTCAATGGCTTCCTCAAGACCCAAAATGCAAGCTTCGTATTCAGCTTCGTTGTTAGTGCAGTTGAAAGTGAGTTTTGCCGAGAAAGGCATGTGAACTCCTTTAGGTGTAATGAGTACTGCACCAACACCACGACCATTCATGTTAACAGCCCCATCAAACATCATAGTCCATTCTTCCTCTGGGTCAGGCCCTTCAGTGTGAATAGGCTCTTCGTGATCTTTTGCTTTAATGAACATGATGTCTTCATCAGGGAAGTCAAACCTCATAGGCTGGTAGTCATCAATGGGTTGCTCAGCAAGATATTCAGACAATACACTGCCCTTGATGGCTTTCTGAGAAGTGTACTGGATGTCGTATTCTGTGAGAATCATTTGCCATCTTGCAACCCGTCCGGTAAGAGCTGGCTTCTCGAAAATGTACTTAACTGGATCCATTTTTGAGATTAATAAGGTAGTGTGGGTCAACATATACTGTCTCAGTCGGCGAGCAGCCCACGCTAAAGCACAGCAAGTTTTCTCGAGCAGTGAATAACGTTGTTCACAGTCGGTAAACTTTTTGCTTAGGTAGTATATTGCATACTCTTTTCGACCAGACTCGTCATGCTGGCCCAACACACACCCCATCGACTCTTCTAATACTGTCAAGTACATAATCAGAGGTCTTCCTTCAACTGGCGGCATGAGGATTGGAGGTTCTTGTAAATACTCCTTGATCTTGTCAAAAGCTTTCTGGCAATCTTCGTTCCACCTGACCGTTTGTTCCTTTCTTAACAGCTTGAACAAGGGTTCACAGGTTGCTGTGAGGTGAGATATGAACCGTGAGATGTAGTTCAATCGACCTAAGAACCCTCGAACTTCTTTCTCAGTTTTCGGTGCAGGCATCTCTTGGATGGCTTTGACTTTATCAGGGTCAACCTCAATCCCTTTCTCGCTTACAATAAAGCCCAGCAGCTTACCGGATCGCACCCCGAACGTGCATTTGTTGGGGTTCAACTTCAGTTGGTACTTTCTCAGGCGCTTGAACAGCTTGAGCAGATTCACCAGATGATCTTCTTCAGTAAGGGACTTGGCGATCATATCATCCACATAACATTCTATTTCCTTGTGGATCATATCGTGGAACAATGTCACCATAGCCCGTTGATATGTGGCACCAGCATTCTTCAGTCCGAATGGCATCACTTTGTAACAGAACGTGCCCCAAGGTGTAATGAATGTTGTCTTCTCCATGTCTTCAGGTGACATCTTGATCTGGTTATATCCTGAAAACCCATCCATGAAGGAGAATACCGAGAACTGAGCCGTGTTATCAACCAATACGTCAATGTGAGGTAATGGGAAGTCATCTTTCGGGCTGGCTCTATTCAGATCCCGGTAATCAACACACATTCTTACTTTGCCATCTTTCTTAGGCACAGGTACTATATTAGCAACCCACGGCGGATAGCTAGTCACAGCAAGGAACTCGGCGTCCCACTGCTTTTGTACCTCTTCTTTGATTTTCATAGCCATGTCTGGGCGAGTTCGGCGCAGTTTCTGTTTAACTGGTGGGCATTCTTCCCTCAAAGGCAGCTTATGCACAACAATGTCGGTATCCAACCCCGGCATATCTTGATACGACCAAGCAAACACATCAACATACTCTTGAAGCAGATCTATCAGTTGTCTCTTCACTGAATCTTGCAGGCAGGCCCCGATTTTAACTTCCTTCACGTCTTCGTCTGTACCAAGATTAATCACTTCAACCTCCTCCTGGTGAGGGGTAATGACCTTTTCCTCTTGTCTCAACAACCTGGCTAGCTCTTCAGGAAGCTCATACTCTTCATCAACCCCTTCATCAGCTTGATTGATTGGATTGTCAAAGTCATACGATGTCATAGCCGTGCTGTTGTCGGTGCAGTCTGGAGGGCACTCTCTGCAAGGGTTAAGTTTGTTCATTTTAGCGATTGATTTTAATCTTGCTTTAGAAAAAAGTGAAATGAAGTTATCATTTTGAAAACACCGCCATTTATTTTTGTACAAAAAGAAAAACGGAAAAACAGTGAGCAGAAAAGAAAAAGACTTGTTTGCAAAAAGATGTCTGATATTTCATTGATTTAATCTTGTTTGCACAAAAGTACAGATGGCCCTGATTACAAAATGAGTCTTGTCATCTTGGGCAAGATGCAAGACTTTGATGCATGCTATAAAAATACAGGAAATAATAATTACTCTGCATGAGTAACTCTTATAATTTCCTGGGAAGACCAGTTCGAGACACTGCTCCCCGGGATCTTTGGACGAATCCAATTCTCCAGATTGCGCTCCTCTTTCAGCTCGTCTTCCAGGCAGTTGATAGCATCGGGGGTAAGCATTCCCCCACTGACAAAACCTGGCTCTGCAGTAGCCTTTGCTTGATGTTGAGTTGGTTTGTAACCCAACCCAAATTTGTCCTTCTTCTCCTCCACAGCTAAGACCTTGCCCCAGCCTAGGGCAGTTCCTTCTTCAACAACCTTCCGGGCTTGTTGGTAAGATGACATTGGAGTACCAGATACAGCAGATGCTTCATTGACATTCAAGGCTTCAAAACCTTGGCTCATTGTTTCATGGATCTCTCTATCCATCTCAATGTACTTATACGTAGCCAGATGGCTAACGAAAATATCCTCTTCCCCACAGATTGTGACAACTTGGCCTTCCCACTCAAATTTTAACTTTTGGTGAAGGGTAGACGTTATTGCGCCGGCGGCGTGAATCCAGGGTCTACCCAACAAACAGCTGTAGGCGGGCTGAATGTCCATCACATAAAAGATAGTTTTAAAGGTCTGTGGGCCAATTGTCACAGGCAGCTCAATCTCTCCCAGAACCGATCTCTTAGAGCCATCAAAGGCTCTTACCACCAGGTTGCTGGGTCTCAAAGCCAATCCATCATATTCTAACTTCACCAGAGCCTTCTTTGGTAAGACATTCAGGGAAGAACCTGTGTCCACCAGCACATGAGAAAGGACAGCTCCTTTGCATTCCATGGTTATGTGCAAGGCTTTGTTGTGGTTGCGGCCATCCACTGTCAGGTCAGCATTGGTAAACCCTAGCCCATTGCTAGCAGTAACATTTCCAACCACGGTTTCCAATTGGTTGACAGTAATCTCCTCAGGCACGTAAGCTGCGTGCAGGACTTTAAGTAATGCATTCCGATGGGCTTCGGAGCACATAAGCAGTGAGAGGATGGAGATTTTGGATGGCGTCTGGTGAAGCTGATCCACAACTTTATAATCACTCTTCTTGATGATCCGCATAAACTCATCAACTTCTTGATCAAATGGAGTCTTCAGGGTTTCTTTGGCAGCTGGATCTTCCTGCACCGGGCCTTTTCCCTTTGCCTTGGCAGCAGCTTCTGCTTCGGCAGTAGGTCTTTGAACTTGTGAAGCGAAGAGACGTCCGCTTCGAGTGAAGCCTCCGCCTCCCCCCACATTATCTACTTGTGGTGCAGGTTTGGATGTTTCAAGAATGATTCTTTTTCCTTCGCAGTACACGTCAGAGCCATAGTGCCAAGGGATGGCCCTGTTGCTCTCATATGGTACTGGTCCAGGCACCGTGACAGTGACTGGACTGATTGCTGCTGCTGAAGGGACTGTTATTGTTTGTGGATCATAAAAGATTGTAACTGGTGCTCTGGCGGGAGCAGCACCTTCTGAATGGTAGGCGGAATTACTTTCAGGATCGTAGAATATGGTAACAGTGGAGACATCTTCATGATTGATTGCTGGTGTTGTAGGAGGTACTGTTGGAAGGACTGATGTTGTTGTTGATGGAGATTCGAAATGGAATGAAGCTGAAGTTGTAGCAGGAGAAACTGTTGAAAACTGATCATTTGGGAGGACAGATGAAGTACTTGTTGATGTTGCTGGTGAATTGTCGGGAACAATAGTTGCTGCAGTTGTAGGAGGTTCTGGAACCGTTGTTGACGAAGTTGCCGGATTTGTTGGGAATGATGTAGTGATCTGTAGCAGGCCACTCTGAATAAGGCTGTCAATGCCATTCCTCAGGTCCTCGCACCCGTTCCATGAAATATTGCAATAGGGGCATCCTAGTTCACACCCCGGAAATATTTGGTTTTCACGGAGTTGAGCTTTGATTTCCACCAACGGTGTCCTGATCTGATCCACACTGGTTATTAAATAAGACGGTTGGTCTTCTTCAATAGCATTAATTCGGGGACCACCATGGTTTGGCATTGGGTTTTTATTGACATTGGGCGGAGGTGCAAAATTCAGAGCCTTGGAGTCTACCAAGTCTTGTACCTTCATATGCAGAGCCCTGCATTTTTCTGTACTGTGACCAGGCGCGTTTGAATGGAAAGCACACCTAGCATTGGAGTCATAGTTCCTTGGTAGACTGTTGGGATCCGGAGGTGCCAACGTTCTTAGCTCAACTAGGTTGAGTTTCAGAAGTTGTGGCAGCAAGGCAGCATACGGCATTGGGATCGGGTCGATCACTCTGTTAGCTTGGGATGGCCTCTGTTGGAATGGCCTCTGTTGATTGTTGTTGTTGGAGTTGTTGTTGTTGTAGTTCCTTGGAGGATACTGATTCTGCTGATACTGAGGTTGTTGTTGGAAGTTTTGTTGAGGAGGTTGATAGACTGGCTGAGGATGAGCTGGAGCAGGGATAGTGACTGCTGCTATTGTCCTTGGAACATATTGGGGCCTACCCCTGTTGGTGTGAATGGCATTGGTCTCGCCAGTTCTTCTCGGGCCTGCAAAAGGCTTTCTTGTACTACTGGACGAGCTTGCACCGTTATCAGAGATCTTACCCATTTTTAACAGGCTTTCAATTCTCTCCCCAGCTATAACAACATCTGCAAAGCTAGTGGAAGAGAAAGCAGCTAACCTGTCAATATACGTTCCCTGGAGAGTGTTCATAAACATGTCTGCCATTTCTCTCTCAGACATAGGTGGCTGGACAGCAGCAGCAAGCTGTCTCCATCTTTGGGCATATTCTCTGAAGCTCTCCCTAGATGACTGTGACATTCCCATTAGGAGGGTCCTGTTGGGTGCCATATCTAGATTATACTGATACTGTCTGATGAAGGCCTCTGCCAGGTCCTTCCAGCATCTAATTGTTGCTCTTGTCAAATGGGAATACCATTCCCTTGAAGCTCCAGTCAAGCTATCTTCAAAATAGAACATCCACAATTTCTCATCCATTGTATAGGCCTTCAGCCTTCCCAGAAATGATTGTAGATGAGTCCGGGGGCATGAAGTCCCATTATACTTTTCGAAACAAGGAGGCTTGAACTTATGGGGGATCCTGACCCCTTCCACCAAACCCATGTCCATGACGTCGAAACCCAAAGAATTTTGAGATTCTAAGGACCTCAACTTTTCAGCTATCTCATCCAATCTCCTATCATAAGTTTCCTCTCCAGCACCCATTACTGTAAATTGGTCCTCCTGAGGATCTTCTTGAAGTACTCTGGCTGCAGTGGCTGTCCCTTGTATATTGACAGGGATGTTGGCCTCTGGATGGAGATGGGGTCCAAAAACTGGGGGATTGACATGAGGTTGGACCCTCTCGTTGTTACTTGTGCCAGCAGTTCCCACATGGGGCTCCTCTTGATTCCTCCCTTCTACCAAAGTTCTGAGCCTCTCCTGGCTTTGAGCTAAGTTGTTCATCACTTCCATGAACTGTGTTATCTGCGTTCTCATCTCCAACCTTTCGTTGGCCATCTGGTTTCTGACCTCCGTAAGGTCCTGCTGCATCTGATCCATCTGAATTCCCGGAAGGTTGTTTCTAGTTGGGTACCTGTGTGGCCTGTTGAGGGGAAATACCCGGCGGCGAGCAATAATTCCTGAGCATCACAACAGAGGTTAGCAACAACAAAACAAAAACCTACAAAACAAACAAAAGGGTCAGCATGCAATGCAGTTATGCTTATTTGCTATCAAGGTATCCGGTTTGGCTTTCAGTTTTGACCCTTCCAGACCCTTGAAGATGATGCTGCTGAAGTTGCCTTTGAAGTGGACTTGGATGGAAACCCATCACAAATATATTACAAAGGTGAAATAATACAACTTGTTCTTTTTACAACACAAGCCCTCTAAGGGGTCAAAATACATTACAAAAAGTAAAAGTACATGGAAAAGAAACAACAACAAGCAAATGATCAAACTCCAAGGCCAAACTCATCCTCACGAACTTCCTTGAGAAGTGCTTCGGTCACAGGATCAGCCGGACGCTCCGTGAGATTCCTGATGAGAAGGTTTCTTGTTGCAACAGCTGCAGTCAACTTCTTGTTCTGACTTTGGTCTTTGGACTTCTTCACTCCTGCTTTGATTTTCAGCTCTGATATTTCCTCCTGGGCTGCTGCCAGGGCTTTTTCCATCTGTTCCATCTTGTCTTGAACTTTCTTGTCTTCTAGAGTACGGGCCTCAGTGATCCGGACCCACCTGGCCTGACTCTCCTTCAGGTACAAGTCTGTTCTTGCTCTCTGGAACTGGGCTTCTTTACAAGCATTCTTCAGAATCTGTTCACCAGCCTTAGACTTGTTGATATAATCCCCAGACTTTTCAATCTTAGTCAAGTGTTCCACTCTCAACTTCTCCAATCTTTCAATCTCCCTCACACCTTCACTCCTCTCCCGGAGGGTCTTCTGCAAGGCTTGAGTTAGCTTCTCATTTCTTTCCTTCAGGCTTTCAAACTCCTCCAAACTGATAGTGGCAGGGGGTGGTGCTGAAGATGACTCAGGCATGTCTTCTATGGTGAAGGGCAATCCAGAGAATTGGGCCCTGGCATGGGACCACTCATGATATTGGGCTGATGCCACATTACTGCACTTCCCCAAAATGGTGATTCCCTTGGTTTGAACATGATCCCAGGCCCAGGCAGCCTGCCTAACAGCTGCCAGACTAATCTTGTTCTCACAGTAAAGGGTCTCAACCAGGTCCTGTACCCTAGGAGTATGGACTAGTGCATAGCCCAATTGCCTTCTGAACAGCAGAGGGTTGTAATTGATACTTCCCTTAACTCCTACTAAAGGCACATTGGGAAAGTGCCCACAGCTGGTGATTATATCTCTGCCCTTGGTGCTCTGAGTACACCATCTGATATCTGCTGAAGTGAGAACAGTGAGCCTCTTAGCCCAGTTGCTCTGCTGATGAGGATTGAGAAATGCATCTGTCTTGGGTAGATGCTTAAGAAGCCAAGCATGGAATAATGGATCACAACACCTCACTAGCCTTCCCCTCTGCTTCTCATTCTTCTGGTGTACTGAGTAATAGAGATCTCCTAGCAAAGTTGGCACTGGGTTCTTCAGGATGAACAAATGGATTGCATTCTTGCTGATGAATCGAGGCTCATCTGCAAACAACACAATTCCATATACACTTAAGGCCAACAGAGCACAAACAGCTCTCCACTCCCCCAGGGAGGCCTTCAGACTAGCTTGGGAAATCAGGAAGTCAAGATGAAAACCAGGGATCCCAGCCTTAGAGGTCATATGTTGCTCAGTCAAAGCAGGTTCCAGGTGCAGAGCTTTTGCTACCTCTCCATTGCTGGGAGAGACCATTTCAGGGTTGAAAGGGATTTCTCTTTTGATAGGCAGACCAACCAATGATGAGTATTCTTCCAGAAGAGGACCCAACTGAAAGTCTTGAAAGGTGAAACATCTTAATGGGGGGTCATAAAACTGAATGCAGGTGTGGATGAGGCTCCTCTGAGATGGGTCCAAATCCATGACCAAGTCAAGTATATCCCCATAATGCTCCCTGAACAGAGGCATGTGCTCTGGAGTGATCAGGGTTTGGATCCTCCTGATATCTGATAAGTCTGGTTGGAAGAAATGATAAGTGATGTTGCTTTTCTTTGGAGCCATGATGCTGAGAACTGAGTAGGATAAGTGCTGATGAAGATGCCGAGGAGTGGGCCACTGGCTGGCTAGTGCAAGTAACTGAAGTAAATGGCTGACAAGCTGAAGCAAGTACTGGTGGAGATAGGTCAATACTGCAGATAGGGTCAAAACCAAAACCAGATGAAGGTGGATACCCTGAAACACAAATAAGCAAATGTTAATATGATGCGATGAGTATGTATGCAAATGAAATGCAAGGGTTTGTGACTGAGCTGGGTCTGATCAAAATGCCCTGATATAGGTCCATGTGTTCAAGAATTCCAGGTGGAGGTCTAAAAATCCAGTAACCAGGGTGGGGGACTCAAATAAAGAGCCACAAGTCCAGGGTTTTAGAATCACAAGAACTATCCAACATGGAGCATTCTTAACAAAGTCAAAGTAACAGGGTATTCTGAGGTCAAGGTACCTGCAAACCTGTAAACAGCCCAACCCCCTCACAGGTGATGATCTAGAACAAGGATCCTCAGACTTGGATCAGTTATGAGAAGTGTAAACACTTCTAACCCGGAGGTACAGTGTTTACAATAACCATAACAATTCCTCCTCTAATTCACCTCAGTTTCTGAAGGTCAATACTAAAAGGTCATCCAGACTTAGCAGGCTTCCCAGATAGCCCTAGCATTGCAGGAAATCTGCAACACAGAGTTCTCAAGAAGAAACCCATATCTGAACCGTGTTTCATATTCCCGCACCAGACCGAAATGGAATGGGAAAGAATATGATTCACTCTAGCCTAGGTGTCACTCAGGTCCCAGGTATAGGAACTTAACTCTCAATGGAACACCCACCCACCAAAACAAGAAACCAGATCCAGCCAGCAACAATGACAGTATGATATATATATAAATGCAATAAAGAAAGCAGTAAAGTAACTGTACATAAAGCAATAAACAAAAATAAATACAAACACAAACAAGCACATAACACCCCAGTAAACACAAATCAATCAAGCGCTAGGAGGAACCCACAAAAAGAACCAGAAGCCCTGGTTGCAGTATAAGAGTCCCCAGCAGAGTCGCCAAGCTGTCGCTCCCAAAGATTTTGCATCCAGGTACAAGCGCGAACGGTCGGCGAAAGGGACAGTGAGAACACACAGCCGTGAACTCACTGGAGATGAATAGAGTCGCCAGCTAGGCATTTTTATCCCGGAGGAAAGGCAATGCTGCATAGGCCTAGAAAAAGACGGATAAGACGGTTTGCGAACCAGAGAGACTGAGAAAGGGGGTTGGTTACAACCTGGGAAGGTATTAGCACCCAGATTGTCCGTCGTACTCGACGGGATCCACGCTTAAAAGATTTGTGTTTTAAAGGGGTAGTGTCAGTGCAATCTGTGTATAAAAGAGCTGGAAAGAATGTACAGGTGTCAGTGCAAAGACATGTGAAGTGTAATATGAAAGTGTCAGTGTAAGGACAGGAATGAAATGCTCATGATCATGAGGCTAAAAGAATAAAGCTGGAAAGAGGGGGAATATACAGAGACTTTTGTTCGATAACCGTTAAGTTATGCCTACGTATCCTCTCGTGCAATGAGGAAGTCAGAACACCGTAGTTCGACCCAAAGAGACTGAAAGGTGAATTGACTTGTGAACTGCTTGCTTGTCAATGCTCAAGTGTATGACCTGTCTGGATCAGGTGCGAACTGTCTTGCATTAGACGGAAGAAGCAAGTTCTCGATTGTGAGTGAAGGTGATGAGAAAAGAATCCCGGAGGAGACGATTATTGTTTGTTTTTGAGTTTTCAGTCTTTTATTGCTTTTGAAAGTTTGTCATAAGATAATGAGCTTAAGCCTAAATCAATGGATTTAGTAAACTCATCACATCTTCCCTCTGATTAGGGGTAATGAGAATACCTTAAGTGTGAAGTCAGATTCTCACACTTAATCACCTTTGGTGTAGGATTAAGATCATTAACCTACTTGTGATTATTTAGATGTTTTTGGTGTTTTTGTTTAGTGTTAAGTAATGAGGTTAAGCCATAATCAAGGATTAAACAGACTCATTACACCATCCTAAAAGAAGGATGATAGATGAGAATGTTTAAGCTGAGGAAAACTCCTCAACTTAATCCATGATTAGGGATTAAACCCATGACAAAACAAGCCTTTGATTAAGTGGATTTTATTTAATGGTATGATGATGAAGTGAATTTTATTGTTTGTAAGACAACTTGAGGGGGACTTGTCCATTAACACTAGGGTTAGTCCTTCTTAACCAATTAAGGAAGAATTAGAACCCTAATGCAAGGCCCAAGTTACAAGTGTGATGTCTTGATGATTTATTAAGTGAATTGATTAAGAGATTTAAACACATAAAGGGTTTAATACTTAGGATTAAAGTTATACACTCCATCCTAAGAGAAGGATGCAGGCATAAGCTTAACCACAAAGTTTTAAAGCCTTTAGGGTTTAATCCCTGATTATGAGATGAGAAGAGAGGACTAAAAGAGAGACACAAAGGTAAAACTAATGGGGAGACTAATCAAAACCCTAATTCATTATCATGCTTGGTTGTTCCTAAGGTTTGTGAGGTTTGCAAGAACAATCTTCAAAGGAGCCACCAGGGAGCAGATGAATAAGATCAAGAGAAGCAAAGTGACTTGCTTCATTCAAGAAGTCAAGTCACTTGAAGAAAGAAAGTGGGAAGAGGAAGAATGAGCAAGCTCAAACTCAAACACATATAGGAATGCAGCAATGGATGCAAGAGAGATGAAAAGAAAAGTTATGAGAAGTGAAGGCAAATTCACTTCTCAAGTTACTTACCACCTGAAATGTTAGAAAGAAATGCAATGCAATGCTAAATGAAATGAAATGACATGATGCTAGACCAAACCAGAAGCATGTTGATGATGAAAATGACGTTATGAGGTGCTGCAAACATGAGGCAAGACATGGAGATGTTCATACAAGATTATGAATGCAAATGATGCAAGTTAAGGAGCATGAACAAGCATGAAAAGTTATGAATCATACAAGACAAATGACATGGCAAATATGTGATGCAATGATCAAACATGCTTTCTATATGTCTTAAGATGCCAAATGAATCACAAGAATGCACAAAATGCAAAGACAAGTCATGTTATGCAAGGAAATGCAAGAAGGATGCAAGAGAAAGCCCAAATTAGGGTTCATGGATCAAACATCAAACAAAAACCCAAAACAGAAGCAAACCTTAAGATAAAAAATGGATAATGGCATCCAAAGAAACCCTAGACCCATAATAAACCACTTCCCAAAGGGGAACTCTCAACTCTCAACCAAACTCAAGATATGATTTTTCTAAGTCATTAGGGTTTTTTAGGGTTCTTAACAAAAGAAATGCCAAACAAATAGAAAATGCAAGATCAAATCATGACCATTTTATCCTAGAAACTACATGCCAAACACAAAACAATGCAAGAAGAACCAATGTCCAACTCTTCTCCAATAGGCAGAAATGAATTTTTGAACTTAGGATCAAATTAATGCACAAAATATGATTTAATTCAATGAAAAATTATTAAAATGCATCAAGATCAAAAAAGAAATTTGGTTTGAAGGTTGGACAATGTTTCTAAATGTCTTAGAACATTTCATGAATTTTTTTGTAATTTTTAAATACCTAAAAGTATTTTTAATAAATTAATTTCCATTAATCAATTAAAAATAATCTTTTAAATGTTTAAAAATACTTTTTTAATGATGAAAAATGAAATAAAAATATTTTTGTGTCATAAAAATTAATAAAACTCAGAGGAAAAAGTTTCATAATTTTTAGGAATTTTTAACTATTTTTAATAAATTAAACAAAACAAAATAAAAAGAAAATGAAATAAAAAACAAAGTATGCAGTATGAGCGGCTGTGATGGAGAGTTGAATGATCAAAGGGCCCTGCACGCAAGTCAACAAGACTGGGGGTCAGCTCAATCTAAGGCCCAGGTTCAAAATTTCAAAACGCGCGTGATCTAATGGTTGTGGTTGCAAGTTAACTTAATTAAACAGGATTAATTTAATTAAACAAAATTAGGGTTTAATGACCCATCTGATCCGTCCATGAGCGCGCGGGAAACAGCATCCAAGGGACCACATTTGAAGTTTGCTAATTAATGATACTTAGCCCTAATTACACTCAGGCGACCGGAGATGAGCTCCGGTCGTCTTCTCCGGCCATACCAAAACCCTAGCTTCTTATCTAGGCCACCCCAAGCCAAATTAAATGCCCAGAAACAACCCCCACACTTCCTACAACTCAAATCCATGATCAAACATCATTTTACTGGCAAGAACAGCTTGAATCGAAACAAAACAAAAATGGGGCCAAACTTTCAGACACCTGTAAAATGCTCATTTTTCCACCATTTTTGATTCTAAACATATCACCATGATCCTCAAAGCATGCACTTTCACTTTACAACAAAAAATCAAAGCTTTGGGAAAGAAGTTTCATGGCCATACCTGAGGTGACAACTCCTGTTTCTGGGCTTTCAGAGCAGTTTCTTGATGCAAGCTAGCTCCAATGACTCCCCTGGTTCTAATGGCAAGCTTGAAATGAGCTTTAGCAAGCTATTTCAAGAGGTACCAAACTGATATAGCAGAAAGTGAGCTTTGTGTACAGGCTGTTTTAAGTCAATGTGATGGGTGGTTTGGACTCCTTTGAGTGTTTCTGATTTGTTGGTGAAGAGAAATGATGTGTTTGCTGGCTGGATAGTGAGATTCGAAGAGAACTGGTTCTGAGGGTGGGGAATGGTGAAGCTCAGGCCAGGCTTGTTTCAGGCTTGAACTTTGGTGGTTTCAGGTCTATGAAGTGTGGTGAGATGATTGGTGAAGATGGTTCTTGTGTTTGTAAGCTGTGGAGGCAGATTCGATAGAAAATGCAATGTGGTGTGTTTTTGTGAATGTGTGTGTATGAATGAGTTTCAGCCTTGCCTTGTACATGAAATGGCTTGCAAAATGATAATGTATTTTAATCCTATAGGTCAGATGATGTGACCTGGCCTATAGTGATTGGTAAGTTTGCTTTTGCAAAAAGTCAAGTTTTGTGTAAGGCAAGCATGGCTCATGATCTAGGCAAGTACATGGCATGGGCTGCGCAGCAAAGGGTGAGGTGAGAGGCTAGCCAAAGTCAGCATCCAATGTCATAGTTTGTAGGAAGTGAAATGAGTGGTTTTGCAACTTGTTGCTTTATGGTTCCCATGAAAGAAAATCTTGTTACATGAACTAAACACATGTGATCTTGGTTCAAATCTGATTTTTGTGACTTAGAGAATGTTTGTGTAATGGTTTGAAATGAATTAGAGGTCACATAATGCATTGGTTCATGACTTTGCAAAATTTCCATTTGAAGCATGCCTTGAAAAATAATGATTTTAGCCAACTTTGCCTTGCCATAACTTTTGATCCAAGAAGAGTTTGATCATGTTCTTGTACTTTTTGAAAAGGGAAAGATGAGATCTACAACTTTCATGACCAAAGTTTTTCCATTTGAAGCATTTTTGGATCCAAAATCATGGCTTGAAAAATGACCTAAAATGATGCATTCTTGAAAAGTCAACTATGTCCAAAAAGTCAACATTTGCAAAAACCCTAAATTCTTGATTTCTATGAACTTCAACCTTCTTCCATGATCAAATAAAGATCATATACACTCAAAATGATGAAGATCACCTATTGGTTGGGGTCATTGGGGGCCTCAGATGCCCTGATTTGCACTGGCTTGTCTGAAAAGTCAACCCTTGATCAGATGACTTCCCCATGGAATTTCTTCATGAAAATTGATATGCATACTCTCTATACCATATAGAGACCAATGGAAACAAGAATGACCAAAAAATTTGGAGTTATGGCCTCTGAAACCAAAACCCTAATTTTCAGTCAACTGTGTAGTTCAAACTGGCTCTGCATCACCTTAAACCCTAGTTCTTGTGATTCCTCTGCAATTTTGACTTTGAGGAGATGGAACATGATATAAGAACACACATGGACCCCTTTGGGTTGATTGGTGGCCTTTGGAGTGGCCCAAGAAGCTCTGGGATTGCTCAGATCACAAACCCTAGGTGCAGATGCCTTAAAAGCTATCCAGTGAAACAAAAGTGAGATATGAGGTGATATGTTTGTGTTTATGCATATGAGATGATCACAAGCCATGGTGTGAATGGGTGAGGGAAAATTTGGGGTGTTTACACGTAGCTGCAATTGCTCCTGTTGTCAAAGCTTAACCAGTTCAAACTCAACTTCAAGTTCAAGCTCAACCAGCTCAAGCTCAAGTTCAAATTCGAGCTCAAGCTCAGGCTCCTCATCCTACTGCTGGACAAAATCAGTATCGCAATAGGCCAAACTTTGATCATATCATGATGCCTTACACTGATTTGTTTCCTTCCTTGATTAAGAGTGGTTTAATTACTACTAGACCTCCGCCTCCTGTTCCAAATCCTCTTCCAGTTGGTTATAGATCGGATCTTCGTTGCGAGTTTCATCAAGGTGGAACTGGTCATGACTTGGAACATTGCTTTGCACTGAAGGCTAAAGTGCAAGAACTTATCAGGAACAACATCCTTTCCTTTAATGACACAAATCCTAATGTTGTCAATAATCCTTTTCCGAAGCATGTGAAGTGAATCTTCTAGAAGAATTCAACAGTCAAATTTTCTTCAAGGCCAGAATATCAGACGGTACATCTCATCCTTGTTGCTGATGGATCACTAGGCCATTGTTTCTTTATGTTTGCAATTTTCTTCAATTTTATTGACTTGTTTGCTTTTAAACTCTGTTTGTACTTTCATGTTGATTTTAATGAAATGAGCATTGCTTTGTTTTGATTCAATTCCATTTACTATTTGCATCTGTATGCTTTACATTTCAAGTTCATTTATCTTTTCTCAAGCTTTTATAATGATTGGAGGGATGATGATGAAAACGAGATACCTATAATTGTTGTTGGTATGCTTTCAATTGAGACTTGGCTGATGATATACAGGCATTGTTTCAAATCTCAAACACTGGAGAAATAAGGAAGTTAATCCCTTGTTAACCCCCTTTGAGCCTTGAAGTTGGAGTTTCTTTCTATTCGAAAAAACCCTCAATTTTAACCCGGGGATGGGTAGTTCTCAATTAATTCGAATGTGCATTCAAATACAAGAGAATCATTCAGGACGCCTTTCAATAAAGGTTGCAATCTCAAGCTTTCCTTCATACACATCAAAGAAGTGTTGAAGATGTTTCTCAATTCAAAATCCAATGATGGTTCATCGTAATCATTAAGCTATGCAGTCATTATCTTTCAAAAAAAATGATATAAAAATCTTTTTTGAAAAAAAATCAAAGCCCGCTAAGTCAAAACCTATGAAGGAGACTTAGGCAAAAACTGGGGCATCCCGCTGGCTGTAAGTTCAAATGACACAGTTCAGGCAAAAATTAGGGATAATACAAGAAAGATTTATCAAGAGGTCATCAAAATCCTCAACAAAAGTAAGATGAGTTGACCAAAAGTCCTCACCATAAATAACGAAAGGAAAGATGTGACTGCTATCTCAAAATCCTTTGGCTTACGAACTATCATCATCGGTGCAATCCCAAAAGTCTTGGAACTTGAATGCATAGGCTGAATTAATTGAATGTAGGACTGGAGTTCATCACGAAGTTGGGTTGGGTACAAATAACTTTGAGCCTATATCCTTTGTTTCATAAACCGTGAACTAGGCCAGGTCACAACCTTCAAAAGTCCTAATTGAATCCAGGTTTCTTTTGGAAAGCATACTACAACGAGGTTGCGTAAACTGACTCCCAAGTTCGTTACCAATCATTTGTTTCTTACCTTTTCTTTATCTTTAATTTTGTCTCAACCACCGTGTTTTTACAATGTTTTCATTTACTTTACATCAATAAATTTCATTCCAAAAATGATTCTTGATTTCAATCTTTGCATTGAACTTTGCATTAAAATTACCAGGTTTGTACAAACACTTTTTAGTTGCAAATAAACTTTCATCATCAAAGAACTTTCAAACAGTTGAGAAACTTGGTCAATGATCTTATTAGGGGCAAGTTCTTCCCAGGTCCTATGGTTCAAATGTTGGTTGTTCAGCGCAAGTTATTCTCAAATTTGATTGGTCAGAAGATTCTCTGCAAGTTTCATACTGGGATATCTTCTCAACATTCATTTCAAGAGCTGAAGCCATGATCAGTTTATTCTTCTCAACAGTTACTTCAAAGATTTGAGTATTTTCTCCGACATTAGTCAAGAACTGAATCCATTATCAGTTTTCCTTCATCAGTCATTGAACTTGGGGCAACTTTCTTCAAGAATCCCCAAGCAACTTTGCATGACTTCTCTCAAACGATTTTCAACTTGATACAGTTTACTGGTGTGACAGAGATTTGTTCAGCAGTAACATCTCTAATTTCCAAGCAGAATGGCAGTGATCTCTGTGTTGAGGAATCAGTCTTCTTTCTTTTCACTCCTCTAAGAGTCTAAACTGGTTGTCAAGCATTTTCACTCATTTTTCTCTTGGGTGTGTTATTCCCCAGTTTTGTTTACGTTTGCATATTTGAGTGTGTTATTCCTCATTATGCATTTTCTTGGGTGTGTTATTCCCCATTCTTATTTACGTTTGCATATTTGAGTGTTTTAGTCCTCATTATGCGTGTTCTTGGGTGGTTTAGTCCCCATTTTCGTAAATGCCCGCATACTGAGTGTTTTAGTCCTCATATGCATTTCTCGAGGTCTTGTTGTTTTTAACTTCTTACTTTGTGATCAAAGTCCAACTTACTTGGCATTTGTCTGTCTCTCCAGAACTTTTTCTTCATTTACCTGTTGTTTCTCTCAAATATTACACTCTTTCCGATTGCCATTCTCGGATGTACATAGTGAAGTTATCATTGATTTGATGTACTGTCCCAGACTTTCTCCCATCTCATTCAGTTCTGTTCCTGAATGTTGTGATTCACATTTTATCTGATTGCTATTCTTGGATGTTGTGATCACTTTCCGTCCGGTTGCCATTCTCGGATTTCCATGTTGGAGTCATCATTGAGTTGATGTACTTTCCCGAACTTTTCCCATTTCATTCAGTTCTGTTCCTGAATGTTGTGATTCACATTTTTATCTGATTGCTATTCTCAGATGTTGTGATTACCTCTTTTCCGATTGCCATTCTCGGATGTCCCTAGTAAAGTCAGTAATGTCATCTCTGGATGTTTCTGATGTACTTTTTCGGGTCTTTTCTCACTTCGTTCAGTGCCATTCCTGGATGTTGTGATCCTTTCTGTCCAATTGCCATTCTTGGACATTTTCGTCTCAGCTGAGCCAGGAGTTGGTCTCTAGCATACTGTTTTTTCCTGTCGGAGTCTTATGTTCCTTATCCCCAACGTTTATTCTTTTTCATGTGTCGTCTTATTCCTTACGGATTTCTCTGCATTTCATATGTTTTCATATACATTTCATATCGTCTCATAATTTTCTCATAACATTTCATGTGCTTTCATAACATTTTCATATGCTTTCCATATCATTTTCACATCATTTCATATCGTTCGTTTCATTTCATTTCATTCCAGTTTTTGGCATCTTAGGATAAAAAATTTGGGTTTTTGATATTTAAGTATCTTCCATCTTGTCGAAACGAAGATTTTAATCTTCATTATCTCTGGATTGAAGAAACTTAAATAGGGGCATCTGTCATACCCTAATTTTTGACCCTAAGATTTTTCGCATCTCATCTGCATCTTGCATACAAACAAGATCACGTTTTGGTTCATGTATCCTTCTCAGTTGCAGGTCTTTGCTTCGCAGGGGATCACCATGCTTTTACTTGCGTTATTTGTTTATATTTACTAACTTCTAACCAAAATCGCCAAAAAATATGTTGCAGTTTGCCTCTTCTTCTTCTCTGTGTTGCAGGTTTGCGAAGATAAGACAGTGATTTCAGTTCAAATGCGTTTGTTCAGTCACAATTCGATTCAGATGGACGTTTGACCTAAATTTAGTCAAACTATCAAATAAATTGTTTTAATTGCAAGTTATGTGTGCCAGTGGTCTATTCCTCAGACAATGTGTTTTCAAAGTTCAAGTTGTGTGGTGTGTGAAAGTCATCAGTTATCAGACAGTGTTTTGTGCGAAGTTTGGTTTGAATCTTCAAGTTCATCAGTTCACCAACGATTCATCTGAGGATTTATTTTCCTCAGTACGGATTCAAATCATCAGGGCATTGTTCAGACGATTCAAACAGACGTGGCTTAAGTTGCGAATTATTCAGTGGTTCAAGAATGATTGTGTTCAGTTTAATCAGTGGCTTGTGAGAAAAATCAGAAATTGGTCGTGGGCCTTAAAAAATCATCCATATATCCATTGATCCGTTCTAAACCATTTTTCAAAATCCACCTTCCTAATTCCCACATTATTTTCATTTTTCGATATATATCCATTTCCATCCATTTTTTATTCGATCCATAAACCATCATTATTTTTTTATATAGCCATTATTCATTTCTATTCACTTTCCAATCTAAGCTGATTATTCATATATTCATTATCCATTTTTTTTCTCGATTAAATCACTACATATAATCATTTCCAATTTTTTTTATCTATTTCATTATCTGTTTCTTATATCCAATTTGTCAAAAAAAAATCAATCAAGAATAATTTCTCCATAATCCACTCTTATATTTTTATCCAATATTCAATAGGAGCAAATAATACTTTTTGAGCCCAATTCTATTATTAAGTTTTTTTCTTAAGCCCATCTCATTTGTTTTCTATAAATAAATTGATTGAAAAAAAAATAAAGAAAAACAATTTCATCAGCCCAATCATTTTGGCCCATTACACAAATGGTGATGATATTACAAGCTGAAGCCACAGCAACACGTAAATTTTTTCCAACTTTTCGCAAATCAATTCAAGCCATCATACCAGCTACAGCAGGCTACACGTGAACATCACACGTGAGCTGCATAACTTCTAGCCAAACACTTTCCACAGCATCAGCCACCACACAGCAACACCACACAACAAGCCAAAAACGTGAGCCCAAAACGCACCTGCAAACACGTACACAAAACGCAAGAATCATGAGCTCAAAACGAAACAAGCTTCACAACTCATCCACACGTAAGCAGCAGCATCCAAAACGCAAGCCAAGCAGCCGCAAAACGCAGTGAACGAAAACGTGAAACGCACGCGGCAAAGGCACACATAGAATGAACGCAAGACACCGTATGACTGCATCAAAACGCTTCCTGAAAGTGAATAAAACGCAGTAAAGAAGCACATCAAAACGCAGCAACAAAGTGCAAGTAAAACACGAGATTTCCGTGACTCTAAACGCATTACTAGCTGACCAAAACGACAACCTTCAAATCATCTCAGCCTCTATAAATTCAGATCAATCCTTCACTCCAATTCAAGCTTAGAAAGCCATGAATAAATTCTGCAAAAAAAACAAAAATCGAAACTGAGCTTCAACCTGCAATCTTTCTTACTTTCACCTTCAAAGTTCATCAAGTCCTCATTCTTTTCCTCCATTGCCAATCTTCCTTCGAATCTTCAAATCCTTCAACCTGCAAATCAATAACAACAATAACTCACGAATTCAATGAATCTCATACGATTCATGTCAGCTTCATATTTCAATCCTTTTTTGAGTCAATAATCTTCAAATAAAATCACAAATCCTTCGTCGATCCTTCCAATTTCATCCTGCCAAACGAATTTCATGATGAAATTCAATTAACCGAACCAACAAAAAAACTCCGATGCAAAAAATCGAAAAAAAAAGAAGGAATGACGAACTGATTCATTCACGGAGTAGAGCTCGTTTTCTCACAACGAATTCCATCAACAATGTCGCGAAGTATGATTGTGATTGGATAAGGAGTGACTGTAAACACCCCAAATTTGCCCTCACCCATTCACACCATGGCTTGTGATCATTTCATATGCATAAACACAATCATATCATCTCATATCCCATTTTTGTTTCACTGCATTGGTTCAAAGTCATCTGCACCTAGGGTTTGTGATCTGAGCAATCCAAGAGCCTCTTGAGCCACTCCAAAGGCTACCAATCACTTCAAAGGGATCCATGTGTGTTCTTATATCATATTCCATCCTCTCAAAGTCAAGATTTCAAAAGAATCACAAGAACTGAGGTTTGCATGGAAGCAGAGCCAGGATAGACTGCACAGTTGACCTAAAATTAGGGTTTTGGTTTCAGAGGCCATAACCTCAAATTTTTTGGTCATTCTTGTTTCCATTGGTCTCTATATGGTATAGGGAGTATGCATATCAATTTTCATGAAGAAATTCCATGGGGAAGTCATCTGATCAAGGGTTGACTTTCTGGACAAGTCAGTGCAAAATCAGGGCATCTGAGGCCCCCAATGACCCAACCAATGGGTGATCTTCATCATTTTGAGTGTATATGATCTTTATTTGATCATGGAAGAAGGTTGAAGTTCACAAAAATCAAGAATTTGGAGTTTTTGCAAATGTTGACTTTTTGGGCATAGTTGACTTTTCAAGAATGTATCATTTTAGGTCATTTTTCAAGCCTTGATTCTTGATCCAAAAATGCTTCAAATGGAAAAACTTTGGTCATGAAAGTTGTAGAATACATTTTTCCCTTTTCAAAAAGTACAAGAACATGATCAAATTCTTCTTGGATCAAAAGTTATGGTGTGACAAAGTTGGCAAAAATCATTGATTTTCAAGTTATGCACTAAAAGGAAAACTTGCAATTTCATGAACCAAGTATTCAAGTGACTTCAAAATGACTTCAAAGCTGCATTACATGATCACACATGACCCCAAGAACAGTTTTGGCCCAAGGAATTTTGGATGGCTTGCCTTGATTCTCAAAATTCCATAAAGCATTTTCATAAGTATGCCAAAAAGGGGTTCTTGACAAATTCATGCTTCAAGGAATTATGTGATCACTAGCTGATCTCTAAACATTGCCATGACCAATTGAGACATCATGTGACAAAATTCAGCAAGCATTGTTTCATGTACTTAGCATAAACTCATGAGAAAAACACAAGTTGTCAAGTTGCAAAAGCTAGCATAGCTTGCCATCCACATGTTGCAGTCAGCTACAAACAATCCAAGGGCTCTCCTCAACTCCAGCTGGAGCAAGACAAGACTTGAACCTGCTGCTGCCATGACCCATGCTCTCAAGGACACAAACTTGACATTTTTGCAAAAGGCTCCCATACTCTTGGCACAGTGCCCAGCCACCCTACTAACCTGCCTCACAGTCTATCCACACAAGTTGGAGATGATATAGCTAAGCATTGAGCATTGAAGCTGGTCAGAACTCAGCATATCACAAAACTGTCCAAAACTCTTCTCCCTTCGAATCTCATTATCCAGCCAACAAACACACCATTTCTCTTCACCAACAAGTCAGAAACATTCAAAGGAGCAATAATCAACCATTAACAGAGCTTGAAACCACCCACACACAAACTCCATTTTCTGCTACACCAGAACTGGATTTCTCAAAGCAGCTTGTCTAAGCTCATTCCAAGCCTTCCATTGGCTTCAGGGGGTCCAGAGAAAGCATTCTGCACCAGAGCAAGGTCAGGAGAGCTCAAATTCACAGTTCATCACTTCAGGTAGCTTCAGGTTTACAACTTTTCAGAGCTTGGTTTTTATGTTAAAAATTGATTATGTATGCTTTGCTGGTCATGGGGATGGTTTTAGATTTAAGAATGAGTGAGAGATGAGGATTTACCAGGGCTCTGAATTTTTGCCCGTGAAACTTCATGGCTTCGATTCCTTTAGTTTAAGCATGAGAAATTCTTTTTGAAAGTTGATTCGAGCAAGGTTTGAGTGGAGGAACATTTCCCTGGAGTTAATTTGGAGAATGGTGGCCTGAATCGTATTTTAGGGTTTTGGGGTGCCGGAGAAGATGACCGGAGCCTCTCTCCGGTCACCTGAGTGTGGTTAGCCCTAATCTCAGGTCATTAAGTGTGTTTGAATGTGGAGCGTAGATTTCCCTTGACCCGTTGACTTCCCGCGTGCGTGTGTGGCCTGGATCCACTTGTTTAGCCCTAATCCACTTATTTGATTTAATTAATCATAATTATCTTAATTAAAATCAGAGCCAACTAGGACCCTTGGATCTGCGCGCCAGTCAACTGTCCCAAACCCAGTTCAAATCTCCACCCTTGGATCTGCTTACTTTCTTTTATTTTAATTTATTTTCATTTCTTTTTCATTTGTTTTGCATAATTAATTTAAAATAGTAAAAAATGTGTAAAAATTATGAAACTTTTTCTCATGAGTTTTATTAATTTTTATGACACAAAAATATTTTTGTTTTTATTTTTATCATTAAAAAAGTATTTTTAAATATTTAAAGGATTATTTTTAATTGATTAATGGAAATTAATTTATTAAAAATACTTTTAGGTATTTAAAAATCACCAAAAAATTCATGAATTGTTCTAAGACATTTAGAAACATTGTCCAACCTTCAAACCAAATTTCTTTTTTGATCTTGATGCATTTTAAGAATTTCTCATTGAATAAAAATCATTTTTATGCATTAATTTGATCCAAAGTTCAAAAAAATCATTTCTGCCTATTCATGAGGAGTTGGACATTGATTCTTCTTGCATTGCATTGTGTTTAGCATGTAGTTTTTGAGATAAAATGGCCATGGTTTGATCTTGCATTTTTCAATTGTTTGACATTTCTTTTGTTTAGGAACCCTAAAAACCCTAAAATCTTGTAAAAATCATAACTTGAGATTGGTTAAGAGTTGAGACCTCTCCTTTGGGCTTTGGTTTAGTATAGGATTAGGGTTACTTTGTGTGGCATTTTCAATTTTTTATCTTAGGGTTTGCTTCTGTTTTTGGTTTTTGTTTGATGTATGATTCATAAACCCTAATTTGGGCTTTCATATGCATCCATCTTGCATTCTCTTGCATAACATGATTTGCCATGACATTTCAAGCATCCATTTGATTCATTTGACATCATAAGACATATAGAAAGCATGTTTGATCATTGCATCATGTGTTTGCCATGTTGTATGCCATGTGCACTTCATAACTTTTCATGTAAGTTCATGCTCCTTAACTTGTTTCATATGCATCCATAAACTTGTATGAACATTTCCATGTGCTGCCTCATGTTTGTAGCATCTCATAGCATCATTATCATCATGTATATGCTTCTGGTTTTGTCTATCATCATGTCATCTCATCTCATTTGGCTTTGCATTGCATTTCTTTTCTAACCTTTTCAGGTGGTAAGTGGATTTGAGAAGTGAATTTTCCTTCACTTCTCATAACTTTTCTTTTCATCTCTCTTGCATCCATTGCTGCATTTTATATGTGTTTGAGATTGAGCTTGCTCATTCTTGTTCCTCCCACCTTTCTTTCTTCAAGTAACTTGACTTCTTGAATGAAGCAAGTCACTTTGCTCCCCTTGATCCTTTCATCTGCTTCCTGGTGATTCCTTTGAAGATTTCTCTTGAAAACCTCACAAACCTTAGGAACAACCAAGCATGACAATGAATTAGGGTTTTGATTAGTCTCCCCTCATAGTTTTACCTTTGTGTCTCTTTTGAGTCTTCTCTTCTCATCTCATAATCAGGGACTAAACCCTAAAGGCTTTAAGGCTTTGTGATTAAGCTTATGCCTGCATCCTTCTATTAGGATGGAGTGTATAACTTTAATCCTAAGTGTTAAACCCTTCATGTGTTTAAATCTCTTAATCAATCCATCTTAATAATCATTAAGACATCACACTTGTAACTTGGGCCTTGCATTAGGGTTCTAATTCTTCCTTAATTGGTTAAGAAGGACTAACCCTAGTGTTAATGGACAAGTCCCCCTCAAGTTGTCTTACAAACCCTAAAACTCACTTCATCATCATACCATTAAATAAAATTCACTTAATCAAAGGCTTGTTTTGTCATGAGTTTAATCCCTAATCATGGATTAAGTTGAGGAGCATTCCTCAGCTTAAACATTCTCATCTATTATCCTTCTATTAGGATGGTGTAATGAGTCTGTTTAATCCTTGATTATGGCTTAACCTCATTACTTAACACTAAACAAAAACACCAAAAACATCTAAATAATCACAAGTAGGTTAATGATCTTAATCCTACATCAAAGGTGATTAAGTGTGAGAATCTGACTTCACACTTAAGGTATTCTCATCACCCCTAATCAGAGGGAAGATGTGATGAGTTTACTAAATCCATTGGTTTAGGCTTAAGCTCATTAACTTATGACAAACTTTCAAAAGCAATAAAAGACTGAAAATACAAAACAAACAATAATCGTCTCCTCCGGGATTCTTTTCTCATCTCATTCACTCACAACCGAGAACTTGCTTCTTCCGTCTAATGCAAGACAGTTTGCACCTGAGCCAGACAGGTCATACACTTGAGCATTGACAAGCAAGCAGTTCACAAGTCAATTCATCTTTCAGTCTCTTTGGGTCGAACTACGGTGTTCTGACTTCCTCATTGCACGAGAGGATACGTAGGCATAACTTAACAGTTATCGAACAAAAGTCTCTGTACATTCCCCCTCTTTCTAGCTTTATTCTTTAAGCCTCATGATCTTGAGCATTCCATTCACTTCTTACACTGACACTTCATTTATACACTTCACTTCTCTTACACTGACACCTGTACATCTTTCCCAGCTATTTTACACACAGACTACACTGACACTACCCCTTTAAAACACAAATCTTTTAAGCGTGGATCCTGTCGAGTACGACGGACAATCTGGGTGCTAATACCTTCCCAGGTTGTAACCAACCCCCTTTCTCAGTCTCTCTGGTTCGCAACCGTCTTATCCATATCTTTCCAGGTCTATGCAGCATTACCTTTCCTCCGGGATAAAAATGCCTAGCTGGCGACTCTATTCATCTCCAGTGAGTTCACGGCTGTGTGTTCTCACTTTCCCTCTCGCCGACCGTTCGCGTCTGTACCTTTATCTGGGCAAGTCCCATTTATCGGGAGCGACAGCTTGGCGACTCTGCTGGGGACCCTTATACTGCAACCAGGGCTTCTGGTTCTTTTTGTGGGTTCCTCCTAACGCTTGATTGATTTGTGTTTACTGGGGTGTTATGTGCTACTTGTGTTTGCATACTTGTTTTATTCTTACTGTTTTATGTACAGTTGCTTTACTGCTTTCTTTATTGCTTTTGTATATATCATACTGTCATGCTGTTGGCTGGATCTGGTCTTTGTTTTGGTGGGTGGGTGATTCATTGAGAGTTAAGGTCCTATACCTGGGACCTGAGTGACACCTAGGCTAGAGTGAATCATATTCTTTCCCATTCCATTTCGGTCTGGTGCGGGAATATGAAACACGGTTCAGATGTGGGTTTCTTCATGAGAACTCTGTGTTGCAGATTTCCTGCAATGCTAGGGCTATCTGGGAAGCCTGCTAAGTCTGGATGACCTTTTAGTATTGACCTTCAGAAATTGAGGAGAATTAGAGGAGGAACTGTTATGGTTATTGTAAACACTATACCTCCGGGTTAGAAGTGTTTACACTTCTCATAACTGATCCAAGTCTGAGGATCCTTGTTCTAGAACACCACCTGTGAGGGGGATGGGCTGTTTACAGGTTTGCAGGTACCTTGAACTCAGAATACCCTGTTACTTTGTTTGTTTAAGAATACTCCATGTTGGAACAGTTCTTGTGATGCTAAACCCTGGACATGTGGCTCTTTATTTGAGTCCCCCACCTTGGTTACTGGACTTATGGACCTCCATCTGGATTTCTTACACACATGGGCTTATATCAGAGCATTTAATCAGATCCAGCTCAGTCACAAACCCTTGCATATCATCTGCATACATAATCATTGCATCATATTGACATTTGCTTATTTGTGTTTCAGGGTATCCATCTTCATTTGGTTTTGGTTTTGACCCCATCTTCAGTATTGACCTATCTTCATCAGCATCTGCTTCAGCTATCAGCTGTCTACTCCAGTCATCAACACCAGCTAATCAGTGGCCCATTCTTCAGTATCCTCATCAGCATTTGTCCTTACTCAGTCTCAACATCATGGCTCCTAAGAAAAGCAACATCACCTACCACTTCTTCCAACCAGATTTATCTGACATCAGGAGGATTCAGACCCTGATCACTCCAGACCATATACCACTATTCAGGGAACACCATGGAGATATACTTGATATGGTTATGGATCTGGACCCTTCACAGAGAAGCCTGATCCACACTTGCCTTCAGTTTTATGATCCCCCACTAAGATGTTTCACTTTCCAGGATTTTCAGATGGGGCCCTTATTGGAAGAATACTCATCATTAGTTGGTATACCTATCAGGAGAGAAATCCCTTTCAACCCTGAGATGGCTTTCCCAAGTAATGAAGAGGTAGCAAAGGCATTGCATCTGGAACCAACCTTGATTGGGCAGCATATGACTTCTAAGGCTGGAATCCCAGGCCTGCATCTGGATTTCTTGATCTCTCAAGCTACCCTGAAAGCTTCTTTAGGAGAATGGAAAGCAGTCTGTGCTTTATTGGCCTTAAGTATATATGGGATTGTATTATTTGCAGATGAGCCTCGATTCATTAGTAAGAATGCAATTCACTTGTTCATTCTAAAGAACCCAGTGCCAACTTTATTGGGGGACCTCTACTATTCAGTGCATCAGAGGAATGAAAAGCAAAGGGGAAGACTAGTGAGGTGTTGTGCTCCATTGTTCCACACTTGGCTTCTCAGGCATCTGCCCAGGACAGATGCACTTTTGAATCCTCATCAGCAGAAAAACTGGGCTGGAAGACTTACTACTCTCACTTCAGCTGATATCAGGTGGTGCACTCAAAGCACAAAAGGCAGGGATATCATCACCAGCTGTGGGCATTTTCCCAATGTACCCCTAATAGGAGTTAAGGGTAGTATTAATTACAACCCTCTGCTGTTTAAAAGACAACTGGGCTATGCACTGGTCCACACTCCTAAGACACAGGACTTGGTTGAGACTCTTTACTGTGAGAACAAACTTAATCTGGCTATTGTTAGGCAGGCAGCCTGGGCCTGGGACAATGTACAGACAAAGGGGATAACCATCTTGGGAAAGTGTAACAATGTGGCATCAGCACAATACTATGATTGGTCCTATGCTAGGGCTCAGTTATCTGGGATGCCCTTCACTATTGAAGATATGCCTGGGCCTTCCACAACACCACCTCCAGCAACTGTCAGTCTAGAGGAGTTTGAGAAGTTGAAAGAGAGAAATGAGAAGTTAACTCAAGCTTTGCAGAAGACCCTCTATGAGAGGAGTGATGGGAGATTGGATATTGAAAGATTGGAGAAGCTAAAGAAAGAGCATCTGGCTAAGATTGAGAAGTCTGAAGATTACATTAAGAAGTCTAGGGCTGGAGAGCAAATCCTGAAGAATGCTTGCAAGGAAGCCCAATTCCAGAAAGCCAGGACAGACTTGTATCTGAAGGAGAGTCAGGCTAGGTGGGTCAGGATCACCGAGGCTCGTACTCTGGAGGATAAGTGAGTTCAAGACAAGATGGAGCAGATGGAAGCTAGTGCAAAAGAGCAGCAAGAAGCCCTGGCAGCAGCCCAGAGGGAGATATCAGAGCTGAAAAATCAGAGCTGGAGTAAAGAGGTCAAAGGACCAAAGTCAGCACAAGAAACTGACTGCAGCTGTTGCTACAAGAAATCTTCTCATCAGGAATCTCACGGAGCGTCCAGCTGATCCTGTGACCGAGGCACTTCTCAAGGAAGTTCGGGAGGATGAGTTTGGTCTTGGTGTTTGACCATTTGCTTGTTGTTGCTTTTATTCCATGTACTTTTATTTTCTTGTAATATATTTTGACCCCTAGAGGGCTTGTGTTGTAAAAAGAACAAGTTGTATTGTCTTACTTTCTGTAATATATTTATGTTGGTTTGATTCATCTGAGTTTACTTCAAAAGCAACATCAACAGCATCTTCAAGGGTCTGGAAGGGTCAAAACTGAATGCCAAGCCGGATACCTTGAAAGCAAACAAGCATACTGCATTGCATGCTAACCCTTTGTTTGTTTTGTAGGTTTTTGTTTTGTTGTTGCTAACTCTGTTGTGATGTTCAGGAATTATTGCTCGACGACGAGGGTTCCCACTCAACAGACCACACAGGTACCCTACCCGAAACAATCTTCCGGGCATCCAGATGGATCAGATGCAGCAGGACCTTACGGAGGTCAGAAATCAGATGACTAGCGAGAGGTTGGAGATGAGAACTCAAATGACGCAGTTTATGGAAGTAATAAACAACATGGCTCAAAGCCAGGAGAGGCTCAGGGCACTGGTAGAAGGGAGAAATCAGGAAGATCATCAGCCAGGGACTGCTGGGACTAGCAACAATGAAAGGGTCCAACCACATGCTAATCCCCCTGTTTTTGGACCCCATCTCCATCCAGAGGCCAACATTCCTGTCAATATTCAAGGGCCCGCTACAGCCGGGAGGGTACTGCAAGAAGACCCTCAAGAAGACCAGTTCACAGTAATGGGAGCTGGAGAAGAAGCTTATGATAGAAGATTGGATGAGATAGCTGAGAAGTTAAGATCCTTAGAGTCTCAAAATTCTTTGGGTTTTGACGTTATGGATATGGGCTTGGTAGACGGGGTCAGGATTCCCCACAAGTTCAAGCCTCCATGTTTTGAGAAATATAACGGGACTTCCTATCCCCGAACTCATCTGCAATCTTTTCTCGGAAGGTTAAAAGCCTATACCATGGACGAGAAACTGTGGATGTTCTATTTCGAAGATAGCTTGACTGGAGCTTCTAGGGAATGGTATTCCCATCTGACAAGAGCAACTGTAAGATGCTGGAAGGACCTGGCAGAGGCCTTCATCAGACAGTATCAGTATAATCTGGATATGGCACCCAACAGGACCCTCCTAATGGGAATGTCACAGTCATCTAGAGAGAGCTTCAGAGAATATGCTCAAAGATGGAGACAGCTTGCTGCTGCTGTCCAGCCACCTATGTCCGAAAGGGAAATGGCTGATATGTTCATGAATACCCTTCAGGGAACCTATATTGATAGGCTAGCTGCCTTCTCCTCCACCAGCTTTGCAGATGTAGTCATAGCCGGGGAGAGAATTGAAAGCCTGTTGAAAATGGGTAAGATCTCAGACAATGGTGCAAGCTCATCCAGTAATGCAAGAAAGCCTTTTGCAGGCCCAAGAAGGACTGGTGAGACTAATGCCATCCACACCAACAGGGGTAGGCCCCAATATGTTCACAGATCTGTGGCTGCAGTCACCATCCCTGCTCCAGCTCATCCACCACCAGTTTATCAACCTCCTCAGCAAAACTATCAGCAACAACCTCAGTACCATCAGCAAAATCAGTATCCTCCAAGGAATTACAACAACAGCAACACCAACAACAATAACCAGCAAAGGCCATTCCAACAGAGGCCATCTCAAGCTAACAGAGTGATCGATCCGATCCCCATGCCATATGCTACACTGCTGCCACAGCTCCTGAAACTCAACCTAGTTGAGCTAAGGACGTTGGCACCTCCAGATCCCAACAGTCTACCCAGGAATTACGACTCCAATGCTAGGTGTGCCTTTCATTCAAACGCACCTGGCCATAGTACAGAAAAGTGCAGAGCCTTGCACATGAAGGTACAAGACCTGGTGGACTCAAAAGCTCTGAATTTTGCACCACCACCCAATGTCAACAAAAATCCTATGCCAAACCATGGTGGTCCCAGAATTAACGCTATTGAAGAAGACAAGCCGTCTTATTTAATAACCAGTGTGGGTCAAATCCGGACACCGTTGGTAGAAATCAAGGCTCAGCTCTTGGAATGTCAGATGTTCCCAGGATGCGAGTTAGGGTGTGCTTACTGCAATATTTCGGTAAATGGGTGCGATAATCTGAGGAATGGCATAGATGGCCTTATTCAGGGTGGCCAACTCTAGATCACCACATCATTTCCAACAAATCCAGCAATCTCAACAGCAACAATTCCCGTATCTATTACAACTACAGCAACCATTGTTCCTGACAATTCTTCGGCTTCATCAACAAGTACTTCATCTGTCTTCTCAACTGATCAGTTTTCAACAAATTTTCCTGCTACAACTTCAGCTTCACTCCATCTTGAATCTCCTACAACAACAACATCCACCCTTCCGACAATGTCTCCTACAACTCCAGCAACAAATCATGAAGATGTCTCTACTGTCACAATATTTTATGATCCTGAAAACAACTCTGCCTACAATTCAGAAGGTGCTGCTCCCATCAGAGCACCAGTCACAATTTATTACGATCCACAAACTATCACAGTCCCTTCAGCAGCTGCAATCAGTCCAGTCACTGTCACAGTGCCTGGACCCGTACCTTATGAAAGCAATAGGGCCATCCCTTGGCACTATGGCTCTGACGTGTACTGCGAAGGAAAAAGAATCACTCTTGAAACATCAACACCTGCACCACAGATAGATAATGTGGGAGGAGGCGGAGGCTTCACTCGAAGCGGACGTCTCTTTGCTCCACAAATACAAAGACCCACTGCCGAAGCAGAAGCTGCTGCCAAGGCAAAAGGAAAGAGCCCGGTGCAGGAAGATCAAGCTGTTAAAGAAGCTGTGAAAACACCATTCGATCAAGAAGTTGATGAGTTTATGAGAATCATCAAAAAGAGTGATTACAAAATTGTGGATCAGCTTCACCAGACGCCATCCAAGATCTCTATTCTCTCACTGCTTATGTGCTCCGAAGCCCATCGGAATGCACTACTCAAAGTCTTGCACGCAGCTTACGTGCCTGAAGAGATCACTGTCAATCAATTGGAAACCGTGGTTGGAAATGTTACTGCTAGCAATGGGCTAGGGTTCACCAATACTGACTTGACAGCGGATGGCCACAACCATAACAAAGCCTTGCACATCACCATGGAATGCAAAGGTGCAGTCCTTTCTCATGTGCTGGTGGACACAGGGTCATCCCTTAATGTCTTACCAAAGAAGGCTCTGGTGAAGCTAGAGTATGAAGGATTAGCATTGCGACCCAGTAACCTGGTAGTAAGAGCCTTTGATGGTTCTAAGAGATCGGTTCTGGGAGAGATTGAGCTACCTGTGACAATTGGCCCACAGACCTTTACAACTATCTTCTATGTGATGGACATTCAGCCTGCCTACATCTGTTTGTTGGGTAGACCTTGGATTCACGCCGCTGGCGCAGTAACGTCTACCCTTCACCAGAAGTTAAAATTTGAGTGGGAAGGCCAAGTTGTCACAATCTGTGGGGAAGAGGATATATTTGTTAGCCATCTGGCTACTTATAAGTATATTGAAATGGATGGGGAGATCCATGAAACAATGAGCCAAGGATTTGAGGCCTTGAATGTCAATGAAGCATCTGCTGTATCTGGGATCTCCATGTCATCTTATCAACAAGCCCGGAAGGTTGTTGAGGAAGGAATTGCCCAAGGCTGGGGCAAGGTCGTATCTGTGGAGGAGAAGAAAGACAAGTTTGGGTTGGGTTACAGACCAACTCAACAACATCAAGCAGAGGCTGCTGAAGAGCCCGGTTTTGTCAGTGGGGGGATGCTCACCCCCGATGCTATCAACAATTTGGAAGACGAGCTGGAAGAGGAGCGCAATCTGGAGAATTGGATTCGTCCAAAGATCCGGGGAGCAGTGTCTCGAACTGGTCTTCCCAGGAAATTATAAGAGTTACTCATGCAGAGTAATTATTATTTCCTGTATTTTTATAGCATGCATCAAAGTCTTGCATCTTGCCCAAGATGACAAGACTCATTTTGTAATCAGGGCCATCTGTACTTTTTGTGCAAACAAGATTAATTAATGAAATATCAGACATCTTTTTGCAAATGAGTTTTTTTTTCTTCTTTTCTGCTCACTGTTTTTCCATTTTTCTTTTTGTACAAAAAATAAATGGCGATGTTTTCAAAATGATAACTTTATTTCACTTTTCTAAGCAAGATTAAAATCAATCACTAAAATGAACAAACTGAACCCTTGCAGAGAGTGCCTTCCAGACAGCACCGACAACAGCACGGCTATAACATCGTATGACTTTGACAATCCGATCAATCAAGCTGATGAAGGGGTTGAAGAAGAATATGAGCTTCCTGAAGAGCTAGCCAGGTTGTTGAGACAAGAGGAAAAAGTTATTACCCCCCACCAGGAGGAGGTTGAAGTGATTAATCTTGGTACAGATGAAGACGTGAAAGAGGTTAAAATCGGGGCCTGCCTGCAAGACTCAGTGAAGAGACAACTGATTGATCTGCTTCAAGAATATGTGGATGTGTTTGCTTGGTCTTATCAAGATATGCCATGGTTGGATACCGACATTGTTGTGCACAAGCTGCCTTTGAGGGAAGAATGCCCACCAGTCAAACAGAAGCTGCGTCGTACTCGCCCAGACATGGCTATGAAAATCAAGGAAGAGGTACAAAAGCAATGGGACGCCGGATTCCTTGCTGTAACTAGCTATCCGCCGTGGGTTGCTAATATAGTACTTGTGCCTAAGAAGGACGGAAAAGTAAGAATGTGTGTTGATTACCGGGATCTGAACAGAGCCAGCCCGAAAGATGACTTCCCATTACCTCACATTGATGTATTGGTGGATAACACGGCTCAGTTCTCGGTATTCTCCTTCATGGACGGATTTTCAGGATACAATCAGATTAAGATGTCACCTGAAGACATGGAGAAGACAACATTCATCACACCTTGGGGCACGTTCTGTTACAAAGTGATGCCATTCGGACTGAAGAATGCTGGAGCAACATATCAACGGGCTATGGTGACATTATTCCACGATATGATCCATAAGGAAATCGAGTGTTATGTGGATGATATGATTGCCAAGTCCCTTACAGAGGAAGATCACCTGGTAAATCTGCTCAAATTATTCAAGCGTCTGAGGAAGTACCAACTAAAGCTGAACCCCAACAAATGCACATTCGGGGTGCGATCCGGTAAGCTGCTGGGCTTTATTGTAAGCGAGAAAGGGATTGAAGTTGACCCTGATAAAGTCAAAGCTATTCAAGAGATGCCTGCACCGAGGACTGAGAAAGAAGTTCGAGGGTTCTTAGGTCGATTGAATTACATTTCACGGTTCATATCTCACCTTATGGCAACCTGTGAACCTTTGTTCAAGCTGTTAAGAAAAGAACAGACGGTCAGGTGGAACGAAGACTGCCAGAAGGCTTTTGACAAGATCAAGGAATATTTGCAAGAACCTCCGATCCTTATGCCTCCAGTTGAAGGAAGACCTCTGATAATGTACTTGACAGTATTAGAAGAGTCAATGGGGTGTGTGCTGGGCCAGCATGACGAGTCTGGTCGAAAAGAGTATGCAATATACTACCTAAGCAAAAAGTTTACCGACTGTGAACAACGTTATTCACTGCTCGAGAAAACTTGTTGTGCTTTAGCGTGGGCTGCTCGCCGACTGAGACAGTATATGCTGACCCACACTACTTTATTGATCTCAAAAATGGACCCAGTTAAGTACATTTTCGAGAAGCCAGCTCTTACCGGACGGGTTGCAAGATGGCAAATGATTCTCACGGAATACGACATCCAGTACACATCTCAGAAAGCCATCAAGGGCAGTGTACTATCTGAATATCTTGCTGAGCAACCCATTGATGACTACCAGCCTATGAGATTTGACTTCCCTGATGAAGACATCATGTTCATAAAATCAAAAGATCATGAGGAGCCTATTCACACTGAGGGGCCTGACCCGGAAGAAGAATGGACTATGATGTTTGATGGGGCTGTTAACATGAATGGTCGTGGTGTTGGTGCAGTACTCATTACACCCAAAGGAGTTCACATGCCTTTCTCGGCAAAACTCACTTTCAACTGCACTAACAACGAAGCTGAATATGAAGCTTGCATTATGGGTCTTGAGGAGGCCATTGACCTCAGGATCAAGACATTGACTGTGTTCGGAGATTCAGCTTTGGTAGTTAATCAAACCAGCGGCAAATGGTACACGCACCAGGATCATCTGGTACCTTACAGGGATTATACAAGGAGGTTATTGACTTTCTTCACAAAGGTCAAGCTTGAGTATATCCCTCGGGACGAGAATCAGTTTGCAGATGCTCTGGCTACCATTTCATCCATGATCAAAGTTCAAGCGGCTAATTTTGTACCTCAGATTTCAGTGTCAAGACTTGATAGACCAGCATATGTATTTGCAGCAGATGTTGTGAAAGACGGCAAGCCTTGGTTCCATGACATTAAATGCTTCTTGGAGGATCAAGCATACCCACCTGGGGCATCTTCCAATGATAAGAAGACTTTGAGAAGGCTTGCTGGCAGTTTCTTTCTGAACACTGATGGGTCTTTATACAAAAGGAACTTTGATATGGTACTCCTCAGATGTGTTGACAAGACAGAAGCAGATTTGTTGATGCATGAAGTGCACGAAGGATCTTTTGGTACCCATGCAGGAGGGCATGCCATGGCTAAGAAATTGCTAAGATCAGGTTATTACTGGATCACAATGGATGCAGACTGTTGTGCCTATGCCAGAAAGTGCCATAAATGCCAGATTTATGCAGATAAAGTGCATGTGCCTCCCAATCCTTTGAACATCATGTCTTCACCATGGCCCTTTGCCATGTGGGGCATTGATATGATTGGCAAGATTGAGCCAACTGCTTCAAATGGCCACAGATTCATCCTGGTCGCCATTGATTATTTCACCAAGTGGGTTGAAGCAGCCTCATATGCAAATGTTACAAGACAAGTGGTAGCCAGATTTCTGAAGAGAGACATCATCTGTCGATATGGAGTTCCCGAGCGAATCATTACTGATAATGGTTCTAACTTAAACAACAAAATGATGGCAGAGCTGTGCCGGGACTTCAAAATCCAACATCACAATTCTTCTCCTTACAGGCCAAAGATGAACGGCGCTGTTGAGGCAGCAAATAAAAATATCAAGAAGATTGTGCAGAAGATGGTAGTCACTTACAAAGACTGGCATGAAATGCTACCGTTTGCCTTGCATGGGTACCGCACGTCGATCAGAACATCCACCGGGGCAACACCGTATCAGCTTGTTTATGGTATGGAGGCAGTCCTACCTGTTGAAGTTGAATTGCCCTCTCTACGGGTACTAATGGATGTTAAACTGAGTGAAGCAGAATGGGTTCGGGCCCGATACGAACAACTGAGTCTGATTGAAGAGAAAAGATTGGCTGCAATCTGTCATGGGCAGTTGTATCAGAAGAGAATGAAGAAAGCCTTCGATCAGAAAGTCAGGCACCAAGGATACCAAGTAGGAGATCTTGTGCTGAAGAGAATCCTCCCTCCTCATACAGACCACAGGGGAAAATGGACTCCGAATTATGAAGGACCATTTGTTGTAAAGAAAGTTTTCTCCGGTGGGGCACTGATGCTCAGCACCATGGATGGTGAAGACTTCCCGTCCCCTGTGAATTCAGATGCAGTTAAAAAATACTTCGCATAAAAAATGACCCGCTGGACACAAAAAACAGAATGTAAGTCCAGGCAAAAATAGGGCATCCCGGCGAGTCAAAAACAGAATAAAAAGACTCGGGCAAAAATAAGGGAAAATAAACAAAAAAATGTACACCCGCTGAGTTGAAAAGCCGCATTGGACAACTCAGGCAAAAATGGGTATCCCGATGGATTGAAAACCCGAAAGGGCGATCCATGCAAAATAAGGGAATAAGCGAACAACTGCATTCTGAATTCGTCTGTATCACTTACAACTTGGAAAGCCTCAAAAGGATCAAGCTTCAATCAGAATCAGCCTTCTTCAGAAAGCAAGACGAGAAGAGCGTCAAAAGTCATACGAGTCATAGCAGAAGAGGAAGCTCCTTGAAAGCGTCGTCAACATCGCCAGCACTTTGTTTCTCAATTTATAACAATCTCCTCATTTTAGGAGATTTGTTTCCTTGACTGTATCTTGCCAATTCAGGGCACATGAATTAATAAAATCAGATTTTTCAGTCATGTTTCGTTTTGTACATATTTTATTTGCAAAGAATGTCTGATGTCTCTAAAACTAATTGCATAAGTACAGATGCTCTTCACTAAAAAAATAGAAACACATGCTTGCAGGGAATATACTTACTCTTGAGAGTGCTTAACTCCTATGACGGAATCCAGTAAAGGATACCTCGGGACCTTTTGTGCGTTTCCTTATCTTTACAGGCTTGCAGGTATCCAGAACGCAACTTGGGGCATGCTAATTACATCCCAGCAAGCTGGCAAACCAACAAATAATCTCAGTATCCGAAGTGCTCTCTCCCCAGCTGAGTGGCTTCTCATTACTTTCCCCAGCTGAGTTACCAACAACGTTCCCCAGCCGAAGTACCAATCATTCTTCCTCAGCAGAATGCAGAGATCCAGGGAGCCATCTCCCCACAGAGCTTCAAGCCTCTATCCAGAAGAGCAACGCATGAAGGAGTCACAACAGAGTACAGAAGACTTCTACAAACCCTAGCTGGGTCCCTATAATACAAGGATATGTCAATCAGTGACTTATATCCCCAAGCAGATACATCATCAGATCTATCAATGATCTCACCCCCAGCTGGGATGTCCACTTCAAACAGATCGACCAGAGATCTTCATGGCAACGGGATCCGAATCCCGGATCGGTATCTTTGCATAATCATAGCATTCGCATCATATTCACCCACAAAGCGTAGCATTCCGTCTAATACGGAGCATTACGGCAAAAATCAAATGCATAGCATAATCATAAGTCATGTTGTGAATCGAGCACTTGTGAATAATGACAATCTGTCAATATGCAGAATCCAATATACAAAAATCCCCACCAGAGTTCCCAGCAAAAGCAGTTGCCCCACAATTCACAAACACCAGTATATACTCCTTTGGACACCCGTCCGTGTCATCACTCCCCAGAAAGTTGCCTGAATACACTTTACAAACAAGATCACCCGTATTACAGATACCACCTAACACCCGTCTGTGTCATGCTCCCAGCAGAAAGCCAAAGGCATCCTCTTTGCACTCACCTATACTTGTATATACACTTTCTTGACGCCCGTCCGTGTCATATCCTCAGCGCAGTCGCTTACACTTCTACAACCCATATACTCGTTGATATTATTATACTCTCCTCCTTTTGACACTCGTCCGTGTCACTCTCCCCAGCAGTTAAAGTACCCATCTATACAATACTCATACTCACTACTCATGCTACACTCATACAGATACTCGTCCGTACTTTGTATACACCATCTATATCCCCACAGATTCAACATTAGTCCTTGTTCTTTGTTAACCAGTTGGTACTCGTCCGTATCATCATCTCAGAACATGCGTCTAGCGTTTGTTTCTACATGATACTCGTCCGTATCATAGTCTTAGGGATGCTCGTCCGCATCCTTAATCCATACACCGCGTCGAACGCTTGTGTCTTCTTGAATATAGATACTCGTCTGTGTCTATTATTCCCCAGAAGAGTCCCTTCAGATTCAACACTCGTCCGTGTTCTTTGTTAACCCGTTGATACTCATCCGTATCATCATCTCTGAACACGTGTCAGTATTTGTTTCTACCTGATACTCGTCCGTATCATAGTCTTAAGGATGCTCGTCCGCACCTTAATCTATACACAACATCTAAACACTTATACCTTTTGTTTCTTGGATGTAAACGCTCGTCCGTGTTTGCTATTCCCCAGTAGATCGCCAACAAAGCAAATTTCTTATCTAACACTCGTCCTGTGTTATGATAGCCTTGAGAGCAGCCGTACCCTGCTAGGTGGTCGTCCTCCACCTCTTGATGGTCGTCCTCCATCATGCTCATCCGATGGCCGTCCCCATCGTTGATTTTAGCAGCCGTCCCCTGCTAGGTGGTCGTCCTCCACCTCTTGATGATCGTCCTTCATCAATTTATCCAATGGCCGTCCCCATTGTTGATTTTTGGTTATCTGACATTCGTCCTATGTCATGATAAACCCCGAGAGCAGCCGTCCCCTGCTAGGTGGTCGTCCTCCACCTCTTGATGGTCGTCCTCCATCATGCTCGTCCGATGGCCGTCCCCATCGTTGACCTTTTCTATCCGGCATTCGTCCTGTGTCGCGATATTTTCGGCAGCCGTACCCTGCCAGGTGGTCGTCCTCCACCTTAGATGACCGTCCCTCATCTTAACAGAGCAGCCGTCCCCTGCTAGGTGATCGTCCTTCACCTTTGATGACCGTCCCTCATCATCTGTTTATTTCGTTTATTCTTTAACCCGATGGCCGTCCCCGTCGTGGTCCCTTTTCTTTTTAGCCCGATGGCCGTCCCCATCGTTGGTTACTTTACTTTATGAACTTGATGGCCGTCCCCGTCATGTTTCATCAACCCCCCAGAAAATTTTACAGCTTTATCTCGATGGTCGTCCCCATCATGATATCTTATTTTTCCCAGCTAGTCGGCCGTCCCCGTCTTGGCTTTACCTTTTATCCCCAGCATGTCGGCCGTCCCCGTCATCGCTTTACTTCATACACTCTTCCCAGTATGTCGGCCGTCCCCGTCATCGCTATTTACCCAGCAGTCGTCCTCTGCTCGACGGTCGTCCTCCGTCGCTCACACTTTACAATATACTTTATTTTCTCTTACAATCAATATCCCTTTTCTTCTTCATTTCTGTGAGTGCAAATTTTGGACTGTCTTTGGTATTCAACCACAAGTTATCGTGTTTGCCTGTTAAGCCGTTGCTTACATCCTGCACAGCTAACTCATGTTTGAATAGGGGCAGCTGTAAACACCCCAAATTTGCCCTCACCCATTCACACCATGGCTTGTGATCATTTCATATGCATAAACACAATCATATCATCTCATATCCCATTTTTGTTTCACTGCATTGGTTCAAAGTCATCTACACCTAGGGTTTGTGATCTGAGCAATCCAAGAGCCTCTTGAGCCACTCCAAAGGCTACCAATCACTTCAAAGGGATCCATGTGTGTTCTTATATCATATTCCATCCTCTCAAAGTCAAGATTTCAAAAGAATCACAAGAACTGAGGTTTGCATGGAAGCAGAGCCAGGATAGACTGCACAGTTGACCTAAAATTAGGGTTTTGGTTTCAGAGGCCATAACCTCAAATTTTTTGGTCATTCTTGTTTCCATTGGTCTCTATATGGTATAGGGAGTATGCATATCAATTTTCATGAAGAAATTCCATGGGGAAGTCATCTGATCAAGGGTTGACTTTCTGGACAAGTCAGTGCAAAATCAGGGCATCTGAGGCCCCCAATGACCCAACCAATGGGTGATCTTCATCATTTTGAGTGTATATGATCTTTATTTGATCATGGAAGAAGGTTTAAGTTCACAAAAATCAAGAATTTGGAGTTTTTGCAAATGTTGACTTTTTGGGCATAGTTGACTTTTCAAGAATGTATCATTTTAGGTCATTTTTCAAGCCTTGATTCTTGATCCAAAAATGCTTCAAATGGAAAAACTTTGGTCATGAAAGTTGTAGAATACATTTTTCCCTTTTCAAAAAGTACAAGAACATGATCAAATTCTTCTTGGATCAAAAGTTATGGTGTGACAAAGTTGGCAAAAATCATTGATTTTCAAGTTATGCACTAAAAGGAAAACTTGCAATTTCATGAACCAAGTATTCAAGTGACTTCAAAATGACTTCAAAGCTGCATTACATGATCACACATGACCCCAAGAACAGTTTTGGCCCAAGGAATTTTGGATGGCTTGCCTTGATTCTCAAAATTCCATAAAGCATTTTCATAAGTATGCCAAAAAGGGGTTCTTGACAAATTCATGCTTCAAGGAATTATGTGATCACTAGCTGATCTCTAAACATTGCCATGACCAATTGAGACATCATGTGACAAAATTCAGCAAGCATTGTTTCATGTACTTAGCATAAACTCATGAGAAAAACACAAGTTGTCAAGTTGCAAAAGCTAGCATAGCTTGCCATCCACATGTTGCAGTCAGCTACAAACAATCCAAGGGCTCTCCTCAACTCCAGCTGGAGCAAGACAAGACTTGAACCTGCTGCTGCCATGACCCATGCTCTCAAGGACACAAACTTGACCTTTTTGCAAAAGGCTCCCATACTCTTGGCACAGTGCCCAGCCACCCTACTAACCTGCCTCACAGTCTATCCACACAAGTTGGAGATGATATAGCTAAGCATTGAGCATTGAAGCTGGCCAGAACTCAGCATATCACAAAACTGTCCAAAACTCTTCTCCCTTCGAATCTCATTATCCAGCCAACAAACACACCATTTCTCTTCACCAACAAGTCAGAAACATTCAAAGGAGCAATAATCAACCATTAACAGAGCTTGAAACCACCCACACACAAACTCCATTTTCTGCTACACCAGAACTGGATTTCTCAAAGCAGCTTGTCTAAGCTCATTCCAAGCCTTCCATTGGCTTCAGGGGGTCCAGAGAAAGCATTCTGCACCAGAGCAAGGTCAGGAGAGCTCAAATTCACAGTTCATCACTTCAGGTAGCTTCAGGTTTACAACTTTTCAGAGCTTGGTTTTTATGTTAAAAATTGATTATGTATGCTTTGCTGGTCATGGGGATGGTTTTAGATTTAAGAATGAGTGAGAGATGAGGATTTACCAGGGCTCTGAATTTTTGCCCGTGAAACTTCATGGCTTCGATTCCTTTAGTTTAAGCATGAGAAATTCTTTTTGAAAGTTGATTCGAGCAAGGTTTGAGTGGAGGAACATTTCCCTGGAGTTAATTTGGAGAATGGTGGCCTGAATCGTATTTTAGGGTTTTGGGGTGCCGGAGAAGATGACCGGAGCCTCTCTCCGGTCACCTGAGTGTGGTTAGCCCTAATCTCAGGTCATTAAGTGTGTTTGAATGTGGAGCGTAGATTTCCCTTGACCCGTTGACTTCCCGCGTGCGTGTGTGGCCTGGATCCACTTGTTTAGCCCTAATCCACTTATTTGATTTAATTAATCATAATTATCTTAATTAAAATCAGAGCCAACCAGGACCCTTGGATCTGCGCGCCAGTCAACTGTCCCAAACCCAGTTCAAATCTCCACCCTTGGATCTGCTTACTTTCTTTTATTTTAATTTATTTTCATTTCTTTTTCATTTGTTTTGCATAATTAATTTAAAATAGTAAAAAATGTGTAAAAATTATGAAACTTTTTCTCATGAGTTTTATTAATTTTTATGACACAAAAATATTTTTGTTTTTATTTTTATCATTAAAAAAGTATTTTTAAATATTTAAAGGATTATTTTTAATTGATTAATGGAAATTAATTTATTAAAAATACTTTTAGGTATTTAAAAATCACCAAAAAATTCATGAATTGTTCTAAGACATTTAGAAACATTGTCCAACCTTCAAACCAAATTTCTTTTTTGATCTTGATGCATTTTAAGAATTTCTCATTGAATAAAAATCATTTTTATGCATTAATTTGATCCAAAGTTCAAAAAAATCATTTCTGCCTATTCATGAGGAGTTGGACATTGATTCTTCTTGCATTGCATTGTGTTTAGCATGTAGTTTTTGAGATAAAATGGCCATGGTTTGATCTTGCATTTTTCAATTGTTTGACATTTCTTTTGTTTAGGAACCCTAAAAACCCTAAAATCTTGTAAAAATCATAACTTGAGATTGGTTAAGAGTTGAGACCTCTCCTTTGGGCTTTGGTTTAGTATAGGATTAGGGTTACTTTGTGTGGCATTTTCAATTTTTTATCTTAGGGTTTGCTTCTGTTTTTGGTTTTTGTTTGATGTATGATTCATAAACCCTAATTTGGGCTTTCATATGCATCCATCTTGCATTCTCTTGCATAACATGATTTGCCATGACATTTCAAGCATCCATTTGATTCATTTGACATCATAAGACATATAGAAAGCATGTTTGATCATTGCATCATGTGTTTGCCATGTTGTATGCCATGTGCACTTCATAACTTTTCATGTAAGTTCATGCTCCTTAACTTGTTTCATATGCATCCATAAACTTGTATGAACATTTCCATGTGCTGCCTCATGTTTGTATCATCTCATAGCATCATTATCATCATGTATATGCTTCTGGTTTTGTCTATCATCATGTCATCTCATCTCATTTGGCTTTGCATTGCATTTCTTTTCTAACCTTTTCAGGTGGTAAGTGGATTTGAGAAGTGAATTTTCCTTCACTTCTCATAACTTTTCTTTTCATCTCTCTTGCATCCATTGCTGCATTTTATATGTGTTTGAGATTGAGCTTGCTCATTCTTGTTCCTCCCACCTTTCTTTCTTCAAGTGACTTGACTTCTTGAATGAAGCAAGTCACTTTGCTCCCCTTGATCCTTTCATCTGCTTCCTGGTGATTCCTTTGAAGATTTCTCTTGAAAACCTCACAAACCTTAGGAACAACCAAGCATGACAATGAATTAGGGTTTTGATTAGTCTCCCCTCATAGTTTTACCTTTGTGTCTCTTTTGAGTCTTCTCTTCTCATCTCATAATCAGGGACTAAACCCTAAAGGCTTTAAGGCTTTGTGATTAAGCTTATGCCTGCATCCTTCTATTAGGATGGAGTGTATAACTTTAATCCTAAGTGTTAAACCCTTCATGTGTTTAAATCTCTTAATCAATCCATCTTAATAATCATTAAGACATCACACTTGTAACTTGGGCCTTGCATTAGGGTTCTAATTCTTCCTTAATTGGTTAAGAAGGACTAACCCTAGTGTTAATGGACAAGTCCCCCTCAAGTTGTCTTACAAACCCTAAAACTCACTTCATCATCATACCATTAAATAAAATTCACTTAATCAAAGGCTTGTTTTGTCATGAGTTTAATCCCTAATCATGGATTAAGTTGAGGAGCATTCCTCAGCTTAAACATTCTCATCTATTATCCTTCTATTAGGATGGTGTAATGAGTCTGTTTAATCCTTGATTATGGCTTAACCTCATTACTTAACACTAAACAAAAACACCAAAAACATCTAAATAATCACAAGTAGGTTAATGATCTTAATCCTACATCAAAGGTGATTAAGTGTGAGAATCTGACTTCACACTTAAGGTATTCTCATCACCCCTAATCAGAGGGAAGATGTGATGAGTTTACTAAATCCATTGGTTTAGGCTTAAGCTCATTAACTTATGACAAACTTTCAAAAGCAATAAAAGACTGAAAATACAAAACAAATAATAATCGTCTCCTCCGGGATTCTTTTCTCATCTCATTCACTCACAACCGAGAACTTGCTTCTTCCGTCTAATGCAAGACAGTTTGCACCTGAGCCAGACAGGTCATACACTTGAGCATTGACAAGCAAGCAGTTCACAAGTCAATTCATCTTTCAGTCTCTTTGGGTCGAACTACGGTGTTCTGACTTCCTCATTGCACGAGAGGATACGTAGGCATAACTTAACAGTTATCGAACAAAAGTCTCTGTACATTCCCCCTCTTTCTAGCTTTATTCTTTAAGCCTCATGATCTTGAGCATTCCATTCACTTCTTACACTGACACTTCATTTATACACTTCACTTCTCTTACACTGACACCTGTACATCTTTCCCAGCTATTTTACACACAGACTACACTGACACTACCCCTTTAAAACACAAATCTTTTAAGCGTGGATCCCGTCGAGTACGACGGACAATCTGGGTGCTAATACCTTCCCAGGTTGTAACCAACCCCCTTTCTCAGTCTCTCTGGTTCGCAACCGTCTTATCCATATCTTTCCAGGTCTATGCAGCATTACCTTTCCCCCGGGATAAAAATGCCTAGCTGGCGACTCTATTCATCTCCAGTGAGTTCACGGCTGTGTGTTCTCACTTTCCCTCTCGCCGACCGTTCGCGTCTGTACCTTTATCTGGGCAAGTCCCATTTATCGGGAGCGACAGTGACGTCGGCGAATTTTTTTTCTGAAGGTGAGGCCCTGTTTTCACGCGTACGAAGAAGAAGGATTCCATCCACTTTTTATTTTCTTTTTTTTTAATAAATTCTATTCAATTTTTGTTATGGAGTTTCTTTTTTTTGTGAATGTTTGGGCCTAAGTGCCAATTTTAGATCCATTTCCATTTTCACCTCCCAATCTGCGCCTCTCCCTCCTTACTTGTATCTTCTTTTTTTATTCAATTGGTTTTTTTAATAAAATTTGCTTTATTTTATTTCTTTAGATGGATTTTGTTTCATTTAAGATGTGAAAGGAAAATTTGGAAGAATATTTAAAAAATCTTTAGAAAATTATATTTTAGTGGTTTTTTTTATTCTACTTTAGATCCATCTCTTCTTCATTTTATTTTTATTTTTTGGTCGATGAGATCTCCGATTCGTGATTATTGGTTTTCGAAGATGTTTAATCTTCATTATTTCAAATCTATGGATAAATGATCATTTGGATCATTCTCCATACTTTGGGATCGTGATAGGTTGCCTTCGATAATACAATGTGAAATCTCGATTAAGATTAGACCGCTACCTTTTCTTTTCGTGCGACATGTTTTCGGAGAATGATTCATCATATCATTTCTCTAACATGTATTAGCACAAATATTTTCCACCTTAATTGGTGGTGGCCGGCCTCATTTGTAGGGTAATTATTTCGTAAATTACTCGGCGATTGCTTAACATAGACCTAAATTTGTCCCGAATTCGGAATAAGATCCATTTGGATCCGGTTGCCTCTCGGTTTTGGTTATCTTTTTGTGGTTGTGTTTGATTAAGTTCATCATACCATTTCTATGTAAATATTATAATACTATTAATATACTAACATTTTAATTCAATCTCTCGCACCTTATCCTCTTTATTTCAATCTCTCGCTCCTTATCTCTTTTATTATGCTTTTATTATACTATATCATCCATCATATTGTTTATGTTTATATTGTTATGCTTGTGATTTTTCCTTTGTCCATTTGGACACAAAAACATTAATAACGGATTAAACATCTAAAAGACGTGTGACTTTAATTTCGGACTATGGCCACTATCCTTAGCATTGGACTTGGAGTTTGGACTTAGATTTTAGGATCTCTCCCTTTGCTCAAGTTATTATGGATTGAAGACCTTGGCTCCGATTGAGCTCACTTCTTTATGAAGATGGAAATCCTTTTGTCTCGAAGAATGTTCACCATACGGTTTGATCGTCCTTCCTTCAACTTTTACATTTAAGTCTTAGGATAGTCCCTTCATCTCCTCCCACTTCTTAAATTTTCAAATCTCCTTCCTATTTTCAAAATCTTCTTTGTTTTCAAACTTCAAACATTTTCACAATCAAACCTTGACTTAGGTCAAGCGGTTTTACCTTTTCATTCATTTCTTAATAAATGCTAAACCATATAAGCATGTCGAAATTTTCTTCTCAAAAACTTTAAAAACATTCAAAACTCACTCAATTGTTTTCGTGCCCTCGTGCACTTTTCTTTTCACATGTTTAGATATGATTCATTCTTTCTAGCGGAATTATTCGCTAAAGAATGACGACTTATCTTTACATTTTAAAATCAATTCAACTCATTGTTCTTTTCACATTTTGTACCACGAACTACGAGGTTTTGATCTCGCATTGCACTTTGTGGGTACGTAGGCATGAGACGTTCGTCTCTTCAAACACAAAAATATTAAAAAACGTTTCTCTTCTCATCTCTCCAATCTCTTTCAAACAAACCATTTTCAAACCAAAAAAAGCAATAAATATTTCAAAGGGCTCTCGTGGAGTACCACGGACATTTTGGGTGCGTAAAACCTTCCTAATTTGTAACTTATCCCCTTACCCGTTCTCTGTTTGTTTCTTTTAGCTTTTTGCTTTTAGATTCATTGGGTTTTATTCGCTCTTTTTCCCTTTTCCATTTGGAATAAAATAAAAGCGCGGTGGCGACTCTGTTTACCTTGAGTTAAGTTATCTAATAGCTTACACTCATGATTTTACCGCTACAATCTCAACCCAAAGAGAAAGCATCCATGGGAGACTTGAGTCTCAGATGTTCTTATTTTCTTTGCAACTTTTTGTTTTCTCTCATTGTAAGACCAAGGGGAAATTATATTTTAAACTTACTAATAAAAGTTTTATTTGTGTTTTCCTTTAACAAATTTAAATCCTACATGGTCCTCGAAAACATTGCATATTCATCTACATACCATACCATTGCATAACAGGTTTCCGCGACGGACTTCTCGTCTTCTCGCTGTTTATTTCAGCAGAAATGGCTCTCGAACAATCTGTCAAAGATATCCAAACCCAGATTGCTCAATTTCAAGAGGTGATCCTGAATTTGTCCAGGGGCAAGAAGAGTTGAAAACCCTCCTCACTAAGGACATGAAAAAGAAGAAGCCTGAAGACGACAAGGGTGATCAGTTAAAACAACTGCAAGCTGAGATGGCAAAGATAAGAATCCAGATGAATGGCCAGGTGGATCTTATCCAAAACTTAGCCCATGGGCAAGAAAAGCTGAGAATCTTCGTCAATAAACTTCAAGGTAACCGAATCGGGAATCTAATCATCATTCAATCTTCGGTGAAACAAGCTGACTTGGTTGAAAGGAAGATGATGATAAGAGAAGGAAAGAGCCAGACTACTACTGATGATTCTTCAACTAAAGAAAGAAGATCTGGTAGGGTTAATCTGCCTCGACACAAGGAATGTAGAAGACATTTCATCAAATTCGACACACCAATGTCGCAAATTTTGAAATGCTTGTTGGAGATGAAGCTGGTTATCTTGAAGAACGCTCCTTTGAAGCCTAATACTTCCTCTCCTGACTATAATCCCAATGCAAGGTGTGCATATCACTCCAACTCTCCTGGACATGACACTAATAATTGTTGGGCATTAAAGATTAAGATTCAAGACCTGATTGAAGAAGGAGTCCTCAAGGTTACTCCAGAAGACCATATTGAATTCCTCTATTGTCTATTAAACATTGAAGCTGCCAGACAAATCACCCGAGGGAGCAAGAAAGAAAGCTCACAAACACCTGTTGAAGTTTGGGACACCTTGGGAAAGCCAAGTGGAAAATTTGATTTCATGGTAAAATATATTGCTCCTGAAAGTTCACAGATTGCAATCAAAGACATTCAGCCAACTGGATGGGACATCATTTGATTTCTTCAGTTGTAATTTTGTTTGTTTGCTCAAACACTTACTATTATGTCAAACTTTGTTTTTACATTAATGCATTGCGTATGTTTGTCTTAAATTAATCCATTTGTTTCACTATATTTAAAAATATGCTTCTTACCTCACTTTTTTTGATATTTAATGTTGGATTTATTAATTCAACGTCACCCTTAGGGATTCGATGGGCTTAACATCCCAACCCATGGCACTTAATAGGCGCAGCCCCTTGAAAGACTCTATACTATAAGGAAATAAAGTTGCGCCTTCACTAACAGCAATTGCTTTTAGTGCAGTGGTAAGCGCTTGATCCTACAAGTGGTATCAGAGCCCGGTCATGGGTTCGAATCCCCCCGGCTGACACTGGGGGGGAGATTGTTGGATTTATTAATTCAGCGTCACCCTTAGGGATTCGATGGGCTTAACATCCCAACCCATGGCACTTAATAGGCGCAGCCCCTTGAAAGACTCTATACTATAAGGAAATAAAGTTGTGCCTTCACTAACAGCAATTGCTTTTAGTGCAGTGGTAAGCGCTTGATCCTACATTTAACTCTTGATAAAGCTGTAAGACTATAGAGGGAGGATGACGAAGACGATACCATAATTTCATATACTATGCTTTTGAACAGATTATGCTGACGATGTACAGGCATTGTTTCAATTCCTAAACAGTGGGGATATAAGGAAGTTAATCCCTAGTCAACCCTTTTGAGCCTATGAAGTAGGAGTTTTTTTTCTCACGCAAATTAAAAACCCTTATTCATAACTTGGGGCATGGTAGTTACCCGGTTAACTCAATCATGCTAGTTGTTTTTTTGTACACAACTAATGATGGTTCCTTGTAATCACTAAGTATGACAGTCAATATCTAGCAAAGGAAAATCTCAGTAAGTCAAAACCTATGAAGGAGACTTAGTAAAGATTGAGACATACCGCTGACTGTAATCTTAAAACAAACAGTTCAGGCAAAAAGGAAGGGATAACAAAGTCAAAAGAAAAATAGGTCACTACAAATCCTCAACAAAAAAAGGATAACTGACTTTTCAAATAAAGTTCTAGTTTCTGAACCATCACAAATGTAAGTGTTACAGTTCCAAACTCCTTTGGAGCCTCAATGCATAAGTTAACCGAACATAGGACTAAAGAACATCACGAAGGATGGGTTGGGTACAAATAAAATTTGAGCCTTTATCCTTTGTTTCTTAAACCGTGAACCAAGCCATATTACAACCCTTTAAAAGTCCTAATAGAAGCATAGTTAGTTCGAAAGTGTACTGCTACAAAAAGGTATCCTAACTCCTTTAGGGCTTATTATAAATCTTGAGTTAATATCACAGTTTTTACAAACATTGCTTTGCTAAAATAATTCTTTTTCAAAACTTTAAGACAGACATAAGCCTTGAATTTTGAATATCTTTGTTTGCATATAACTAAGTGTTTGATAGCAGAGAAGCTTACATGATGAACATTCAATAAATCAAAGTCCTCCCGACATACAAAGTTGCTTCCTGGATCAAAGCCAATATGTACAAGGGGCATATTCATTATCTTCCAATCAAGGGGGCATGCCATGTTATAGTTCAATTCATCTGGGGAAGTCAGGTTAAGATTCAACGATGCTTAATAGCTAGGGGCGGGTCTCCTCATCTGAATTTCCAGAAGTAACATTACCGAGTTCACAATGTCAGGGCCATATTATTATGGGCCATTTTGTTTATTTCTCTTGAGGAAGTTTTTTTCAAATACTTCCATTCTGGGACAAATCATCCACAACTAGGGACAACGCTCTCTAATTAAGTTCCAAGCTCCTTAACCATTACCAAGGGTGTACACTATCCACCGCAGTCTGAAATCACTTTCCTCTCATTACATTGCCTTGATACCCGATTTCAGCAAAAGCCATTATGGAAATTAATTGTCTGTGCCAATAGTATCATATGGTGTCAGTATCGTGTCTTCGGATTCAGTCATAATAATTCCTAAAAAAAATTTTACTCGAGGATGTCAAGAATATCAGAATTTTTGAATCCATTGGTTACTTTGAATGAATGTATTGCTTTCAAATATGATTGATGTTTACCAGAAATGCATAAAATACAATAATAACATTTACTAAGGACGGTCAGAGGTAGGAATCCCCAGTAAAGTCCATATCCAATGGATCTTCACAGGTCCATCCTGTAAACACCCCAAATTTGCCCTCACCCATTCACACCATGGCTTGTGATCATTCTCATATGCATAAACACAATCATATCATCTCATATCTCACTTTTGATTTCACTGGATAGTTTCTAAGTCATCTGCACCTAGGGTTTGTGATCTGAGCAATCTAAGGGCTTCTTGAGCCACTCCAAAGGCTACCAATCACTTCAAAGGGGTCCATGTGTGTTTTTATATCATCATACATCCTCTCAAAGTCAAAATTTCAAGAGAATCACAAGAACTAGGGTTTGTGTGGAAGCAGAGCCAGGTTTGACTGCACAGTTGACCTAAAATTAGGGTTTTGGTTTCAGAGGCCATAACCCCAAATTTTTTGGTCATCCTTGTTTCCATTGGTCTCTATATGGTATAGGGAGTATGCATATCAATTTTCATGAAGAAATTCCATGGGAAAGTCATCTGATCAAGAGTTGACTTTCTGAACAAGTCAGTGCAAAATCAGGGCATCTGAGGCCCCCAATGACCCAACCAATGGGTGATCTTCATCATTTTGAGTGTATATGATCTTTATTTGATCATGAAAGAAGGTTGAAGTCCACAAAAATCAAAAATTTGAAGTTTTGGCAAAGTTGACTTTTTAGGGCATGGTTGACTTTTCAAGAATGTGTCATTTTAGGTCATTTTTCAAGCCTTGATTCTTGATCCAAAAATGCTTCAAATGGAAAAACTTTGGTCATGAAAGTTGTAGATTACATCTTTCCCTTTTCAAAAAGTACAAGAACATGATCAAATTCTTCTTGGATCAAAAGTTATGGTGTGACAAAGTTGGCAAAAATCATTGATTTTCAAGATGTGCACCAAATGAGAATTTTGCAAAACCATGAGCCTATGTCATTTGTAACTTCTAATTCACTTCAAACCATGACATAAACATTCTACATGTCCTAAAAATCAGAATTGAACCAAAGATTACATGTTTATGGTTTGTGTAACAAGGCATTTTTCACAAAGTTTCAAGAAGTAACAACTTGCAAAACTCATGATCACACTTCACCAACTTGATGCATTGGATGCTGCACCTTGCTAGCCCTCTCACCTCATCTTGCTGCACCAGAACCTAGCCTTTGTACCAAGCTAACACCAAGCCCATGCCTCTCTTACAAAAAGTTGACTTTGTGCAAAAGCAAACATCCCAATCACCACAGGCCATGTCACATCTTCTGGCCACTTGGATTAAAATATACTATCCATTTGCAAGCCATTTCATAAAGGAAGCAAGGCTGAAACTCTCTCCATCATCACACATACAAACTCACTCCCTTTTGCAAATTGTTTCGAATCTCTCTGCCCAGCCATCAAACATCCAAACCATTTTCACCAAGCATCTCACCATGATTCATTAAGAAGAAACCAACCAAGAACCAGGCCTGAAACAAGCTATAACCCCTCTGCACCATTTTCACTCCAACTTGCAGTTTCATTCGAAACTCTCTCCACAGCTCACAAACATCAAAACAAACTCCACAAACCTTCTCCACTCATCACCTGGACCACAAACAACCACCTACATTGGCCTGAAACTGCCTGAACCACCATTGCCATTTCCAACTGAGCTTGAGCAGAAGCTTGTCAAACTCCTTATCCAGCCAACATAAACTCTTCCTAAGCATTCAAGGATCATCTGGGGACCAAGTAGAGTGGATTGCACTGAAGGGAGTGGTCAGAAAGTGGCTGAAGTGAAAGCTTCGAATCTCAGGTAGCTCAAGAAATATTTTTCCAGAAATCATTTTTTATGTTCTAAACTTGTTCTATATGTCTTCCTGATCATGAATGTGCCTTTGGTTTTGCAAATGGTGGTGAAATGAGAGTTTAATTGCTCTCTGAAACTTTTGTGCCCTAGTTCTTATTTGTTTCGATTCAGCCTTGTTAGGAAATATAAATTTGTTTTGATTAGGGGTTTTGGTTCGTGAGTGAGTGGGGATCATTTCCCAGTTTTTAGATTTCATTTTAGTTAGGTTTTTGGAGTTTTGGGGATTCTCAGGGGGGATGCTGGCCGGAGAAGACGACCGGAAGTCTTCTCCGGCGGCCTGAATGTCATTTGTGCCCTAATCCTGTAATTAATTTCCATTTGAATTCTGGGCGTTAGATTGGGTTGACTAGTTGACTTCCCGCGTGGATAGAAGGCCCAGATCACTTTGCTTAGCCCTAATCTTCATTATTTATTTAATTAATTGGGATTAGCTCAGAAAGAACCTCAGCCCTTGGATAGCGCGCGTGGTCAATGCATTTGAATCCAGACTCAATCCTGGCCCTCCACTCAGTTGACTTCATTTTAAATTCATTTAATTTCATTTCTTTTTCATTTAACTTGCATAATTTATTAAAAATAGTAAAAAATGTGTAAAAATTATGAAACTTTTTCTCATAAGTTTTATTAATTTTTATGACACAAAAATATTTTTGTTTTTATTTTTATCATTAAAAAAGTATTTTTAAATATTTAAAAGATTATTTTTAATTGATTAATGGAAATTAATTTATTAAAAATACTTTTAGGTATTTAAAAATCACCAAAAAATTCATGAAATGTTCTAAGACATTTAGAAACATTGTCCAACCTTCAAACCAAATTTCTTTTTTGATCTTGATGCATTTTGAGAATTTTTCTTTGAATTAAAATCATTTTTATGCATTAATTTGATCCAAAGTTCAAAAAATCATTTCTTCCTATCTATGAAGAGTTGGACATTGATTCTTCTTGCATTGCATTGTGTTTAGCATGTAGTTTTTGAGATAAATTGGCCATGGTTTGATTCTTCATTTTCAATTTGTTTGGTATTTCTTTTGTTTAGGAACCCTAAAAACCCTAATAACTTAGAAAAATCATAACTTGAGATTGGTGAAGAGTTGAGACCTCCCCTTTGGACATTGGTTTAGTATAGGGTTAGGGATCCTTTGAGTGGCATTTTCCATTTTTTATCTTAGGGTTTGCTTCTGTTTTGGGTTTTTGTTTGATGCATTGATCATAAACCCTAATTTGGGCTTCCATATGCATCCATCTTGCATTCTCTTGCATAACATGACTTGCCATGACATTCCATGCTTCCATTTGATTCATTTAACATCATAAGACATATTGAAAGCATGTTTGATCATTGCATCATGTATTTGCCATGTTGTATGCCATGTGCACTTCATAACTTTTCATGTATGTTCATGGTTCTTAACTTGCTTCATTTGCATTCATGAGCTTGTATGACCATTTCCATGTGCTGCCTCATGTTTGTAGCATCTCATAGCATCATTAGCATCATGTATATGCTTCTGGTTTTGTTTCTCATCATGTCATTTCATTTCATTTTGCATTGCATTGCATTTTCTTTCACTAATTTTTCAGGTGGTAGGTTATCTTGAGAAGTGAATTTGCCTTCACTTCTCATAACTTCTCTTCATCTCTTTTTATGCATCCTTGCTGCATTTATGTTTGTGTATGAGATTGAGCTTGCTCTTTCTTTTGTTTCTCACTTTCTTTCTTCAAGTGACTTGACTTCTTGAATGAAGCAAGTTGCTTTGCTTCTCTTGATCCTTTCATCTGCTTCCTGGTGGTTCCATTGAAGATTGTTCTTGTAAACCTCACAAACCTTAGGAACAACCAAGCATGACAATGATTAGGGTTTTGATTAGTCTCCCCTCTTAGATTTTACCTTTGTGTCTCATTGAGTCATCTCTTCTCATCTCATAATCAGGGACTAAACCCTAAAGGCTTTAAGGCTTTGTGATTAAGCTTATGCCTGCATCCTTCTATTAGGATGGAGTGTATAACTTTAATCCTAAGTGTTAAACCCTTAATGTGTTTAAATCTTTTAATCAAGTCACATAATAATCATCAAGACATCACACTTGTAACTTGGGCCTTGCATTAGGGTTCCAATTCTTCCTTAAGTGGTTAAGAAGGACTAACCCTAGTGTTAATGGACAAGTCCCCCTCAAGTTGTCTTACAAACCCTAAAAATCACTTCTTTATCATACCATTAAATAAAATCCACTTAACTAAAGGCTTGTTTTGTCATGAGCTTAATCCCTAATCATGGATTAAGTTGAGGAGTTTTCCTCAGCTTAAACATTCTCATCTATTATCCTTCTATTAGGATGGTGTAATGAGTCTGTTTAATCCTTGATTATGGCTTAATCTCATTACTCAACACTAAACAAAAACACCAAAAAACATCTAAATAATCACAAGTAGGTTAATGATCTTAATCCTACACCAAAGGTGATTAAGTGTGAGAATCTGACTTCACACTTAAGGTGATCTCATTACCCCTAATCAGAGGGAAGATGTGATGAGTTTACTAACCCATTGGTTTAGGCTTAAGCTCATTAACTTATGACAAACTTTCAAAGGTAATAAAAGACTGAAAACTCAAAAACAAACAATAATCGTCTCCTCCGGGATTCTTTTCTCATCACCTTCACTCACAAACGAGAACTTGCTTCTTCCGTCTAATGCAAGACAGTTTGCATCTGTGCCAGACAGATCATACACTTGAGCATAGGCAGGTAAGCAGTTCATAAGTCAATTCACCCTTCAGTCTCTTTGGGTCGAACTACGGTGTTCTGACTTCCTCATTGCACGACAGGATACGTAGGCATAACTTAACAGTTATCGAACAAAAGTCTCTGTACATTCCCCCTCCTTCTAGTTTCATTCTTTAGCCCCATGATCTTGAGCATTTCACTCCTTCCTTACACTGACACATCATCATACACCTCACTTCACTTTACACTGACACCTTTACATCTTTTCCAGCTATTTTATACACAGATCGCACTGACACTACCCCTTTAAAACACAAATCTTTTAAGCGTGGATCCCGTCGAGTACGGCTGACAATCTGGGTGCTAATACCTTCCCAGGTTGTAACCAACCCCCTTTCTCAGTCTCTCTGGTTCGCAAACCGTCTTATCCATATCTTTCTAGGTCTATGCAGCATTGCCTTTCCTCCGGGATAAAAATGCCTAGCTGGCGACTCTATTCATCTCCAGTGAGTTCACGGCTGTGTGTTCTCATTGTCCCTCTCGCCGACCGTTCGCGTCTGTACCCTTATTTGACCCAGTGTCATTTATCGGGAGCGACAGCTTGGCGACTCTGCTGGGGACCCTTATACTGCAACCAGGGCTTCTGGTTCTTTTGTGGGTTCCTCCTAGCGCTTGTTTGATTTGTGTTTACTGGGGTGTTATGTGCTTATTTGTGTTTGTATATTTGTATTTATTTTTGCTTTATGTACATTTGCTTTACTGCTTTCTTTATTGCTTTTGCATTATATCATATTATCATACTGTACTGCTGGCTGGATCTGGTTTCTTGTTTTGGTGGGTGGGTGATTCATTGAGAGTTAAGGTCCTATACCTGGGACCTGAGTGACACCTAGGCTAGAGTGAATCATATTCTTTCCCATTCCATTTCGGTCTGGTGCGGGAATATGAAACACGGTTCAGATGTGGGTTTCTTCTTGAGAACTCTGTGTTGCAGATTTCCTGCAATGCTAGGGCTATCTGGGAAGCCTGCTAAGTCTGGATGACCTTTTAGCATTGACCTTCAGAAACTGAGGTAAATTAGAGGAGGAATTGTTATGGTTATTGTAAACACTGTACCTCCGGGTTAGAAGTGTTTACACTTCTCATAACTGATCCAAGTCTGAGGATCCTTGTTTTAGAACACCACCTGTGAGGGGGTTGGGCTGTTTGCAGGTTTGCAGGCACCTTGACCTCAGAATACCCTGTTACTTTGTTTGATTAGGAATACTCCATGTTGGACAGTTCTTGTAATTCTAAACCTTGGACTTGTGGCTCTTTATTTGAGTCCCCCACCTTGGTTACTGGACTTATAGACCTCCATCTGGTTTTCTTACACACATGGACTTATATCAGAGCATTTTGATCAGATCCAGCTCAGTCACAAACCCTTGCATATCATTTGCATACATAATCATTGCATCATATTGACATTTGCTTATTTGTGTTTCAGGGTATCCATCTTCATCTGGTTTTGGCTTTGACCCCATCTTCAGTATTGACCTACCTTCATCAGCACGTGCTTCAGCTGTCAGCTATATACTTCAGTCACTTGCACCAGCCAATCAGTGGCCCTGTCTTCAGCACCATCATCAGTACTTGTCTCTGCTCAGTCTCAACATCATGGCTCCAAAGAAAAGAAACATCACTTACCACTTCTTCCAGCCAGAGTTATCAGACATCAGGAGGATTCAAACCCTGATCACTCCAGACCACATACCTTTGTTCAGGGAACACCATGGAGATATACTTGATATGGTTATGGATCTGGATCCCTCGCAGAGAAGCCTGATCCACACCTGCCTTCAGTTTTATGATCCCCCACTAAGATGTTTTACTTTCCAGGATTTTCAGATGGGGCCCTTATTGGAAGAATACTCATCATTGGTTGGTATACCTATCAGGAGAGAAATTCCTTTCAACCCTGAGATGGCTTTCCCAAGTAATGAGGAGATAGCCAAAGTATTGCATCTGGAACCAATCTTGATCGGGCAGCATATGACATCTAAAGCTGGAATCTCTGGTTTTCATCTGGATTTCCTAATTTCTCAAGCTAGTCTGAAGGCCTCCCTGGGGGAGTGGAAAGCTGTCTGTGCCCTGTTGGCCTTGAGCATATATGGGATTGTATTGTTTGCAGATGAGCCTCGATTCATTAGTAAGAATGCAATCCACCTGTTCATCCTAAAGAACCCAGTGCCAACTTTATTGGGTGATCTCTACTATTCAGTACATCAGAGGAATGAGAAGCAGAGGGGAAGGCTAGTAAGGTGTTGTGCTCCATTATTCCATACTTGGCTTCTCAGGCATCTACCCAGGACAGATGCATTTTTGAATCCTCATCAGCAGAAGAACTGGGCTGGAAGACTTACTACTCTTACTTCAGCAGATATCAGGTGGTGCACCCAAAGCACGAAAGGCAGGGATATCATCACCAGCTGTGGGCATTTTCCCAATGTGCCCCTAATAGGAGTTAAGGGTAGTATCAATTACAACCCTCTGCTGTTTAAAAGACAACTGGGCTATGCACTGGTCCACACTCCTAAGGCACAGGACTTGGTTGAGACTCTCTACTGTGAGAACAAGGTTAGTCTGGCAATTGTTAGGCAGGCAGCCTGGGCCTGGGATAATGTGTAGACTAAGGGGGTAACCATCTTGGGGAAGTGTAACAATGTGGCATCAGCACAATACTATGATTGGTCCTATGCTAGGGCTCAATTCTCTGGGATGCCCTTTACTATTGAAGATGTGCCTGGGCCTTCCACCATACCACCTCCAGCAACTGTTAGCTTAGAAGAGTTTGAGAGCTTGAAAGAAAGAAATGAGAAGTTGACTCAAGCCTTGCAGAAGACCCTCTATGAGAGGAGGGATGGAAGACTGGATATTGAGAGGCTGGAGAGGTTGAAGAAAGAGCATCTGGCTAAGATTGAGAAGTCTGAAGATTACATTAAGAAATCTAGGGCTGGAGAACAAATCCTGAAGAATGCTTGCAAAGAAGCCCAATTCCAGAAAGCTAGGACAGACTTGTATCTAAAGGAGAGTCAGGCTAGGTGGGTCAGGATCTGTTGCACCCCAAAATTTGCCCTCACAATACAAGACTTTGTGTCCTAAGAAGGTTCACAAGGTTCACAAGTTCTCCAACACTTGCATAACCTTTCATGAAGTTCATAAAGTCCACAAGCTACTTTATGAAGATTCACAAGGTTCACAAGTCCCACAGTGCTTTCAATACCTTTCATGAGGTTCATGAAGTCAACAAGTCACTTCTTGAAGGTTCACAAGGTTCACAAGCTTCTCAACATCTACAAGACCTTTCATGAGGTTCATGAAGTCCATAAATTGCTTCTTGAAGGTTCACAAGGTTCACAAGATTCACAATGATTACAAAGCTCCCCTGAGGATCATGAGGTCTACTAAGCCACTTCATGAGGTTCACAAGGTTCACAAGCTTCACAATACTTCCCATGAGTATTACAAGACATGTTATGATGGTTCACAAGGTTCACAAAGATCACAATTGGTCAAAGAAGTTGACAATTCCCTCAAACAATGCACCTCCTAAGCAGGGCATCCATAACTAGGTTTGTGACTTTAATCAGGCTAAATGGACTTCCAATACCTCAAGTAAGTTTCATAACATCTTATATGTGTGTAAGAACCCCCATGTCAAGTTTCAAAACTTTTCTCAAAAGTTTGCTCAGTAAGATGATCAGATAAGTCAAAATCAGTCAATGCAGTCAAAAAGTCAAACTGAGGTCAACTGTGGTCAAACCAAAGTCAAACTTCATGATTTTTTGCCAACATCAAGTATATGAAGTAAAATTCATCATTTGATCAAAGGTTGATCATGATTCATCAAGGAGATTCCAGATCATCAATAATCAGGAGTTTCTAAATTAGGGTTTCCTCAGTAAAAGTCAACTGAACTTTGACCAGGCATAACTTTCACATACTTCATCACCAAGTCTCCATCCAAAGCTCATTTTGAAGGAAATTGAATTCTCTACAACTTTGATGTTGAAGGTTAAGCCCAAAAATGCTTCATTTGAAAGATATGATCTAAGACATTATAGGTCATTTCAAAAGTCAACAAAAAGTCAACAACTTCAAAAGGGCATAACTTGAGATTGGTAAATGATATGGACCTGAAACCAGTGGGGTTGTTTAGAGGACTCTTCAAGCTTTCCAAAAAGTCCAAGAACACCCTCATACCTTTAAAAATGAGGGAGATGTGCCTTTGCAAAGTTAAGAAATTTTGTGATGGTTTATGTTGAAAAGGGAGGTTCAAAATCATTTCTTTTCAAATGGGCCACTCAAATTATGACCCAATCCACTTCATAATGGTTTGCACGAAATTATCATGATATTTTCATATTTTTTATTTTATTTTATTAATTTATTATGATTTATTACATTTTAAATCATTTTAAATTTAAAAAAAATATTAAACATGAAAAGATATTTTTGTGATTGAATCTAGAAAATCATAAAGTGTGATTGGGGTCAAAAGAGAAGGAAATCATGAGATCCCTCCCAAAATAGCAAGACCTTATGACCAAATATTTGACTTTGAACACTTGATCTTTTTCAATATTTTTTTGATCCAAAATTTCACTAAATCAATCAATTCCTTTAACCTAATTGACTCACCTATATATGCTGATCATAAACCTAGCCTTAGAGACGAATTTTGCAGCAGCCAAAGGTGAGTTTCATACATCAAAAATCAAGCAAAAAATCTCAATTCGGTTTAACATTCACAGCCCTTTTCAAGACAAACCAAAGGTGGCAATAGATTCCTTGAAGTTCAGTGATTGATTTTGAATCATAACATCATGCATTCATGCTCCAAATCGTGAAAACCGAATGCATTTTACTCATGTTTTGAAAATTTTCGATTTGGATGATTTACATGTTGTTAATGAAAACTAACTTCTGGGTTGTGTTTGTAATGATGTTTGGATGATTTCTGGATGATTTGATTTGATTTTAGGTTCAAGAAGAGGAAACCACCATTGCTAGGGTTTCGGCTAAGTTTCTATGAATCCATGATAAACCTAAAATAAATAATTTCTAAGAATACAGCACAATCATGTGACCTCTGGGAATTATTATGCACAAAGTAATTTTGAGAAATTTCATGGTTTTGATGATGTTCCAATTTTCGTAGGTTCATGTTTTGAAAAATTCGCAGGAAATTGCGTAATAAATTGTGCAGGTAAAATCGCAGGTCACAAGGAGGAAGAAGGAGCCCTGCGCGCCAGTTTCAGAATTCAAATTTTGTTAATATATTTTATGATTGTTTTGTTATTTCATTTACACACACGCGCGTGTGTCCTGGTGGTAAACTCTGGCTGTGTATGTTGTGAAGTCCATGGTTCGATTCTTGGCCATGGCAATATTTTGTTTATTTTTCGCAGGATAAAAAGAAGTTTCATATATTATTAGTTGTAGCCGTTCAATAATTAGTTAGGCTCTCCCAGCCAGGTGGTCAAGCATGCGCGCGTATATCCTAAGGGTCCTGGGTTCAATCCTCCCCCAGGCCCTTTTGTTCTTTTATTTTTCTGAATTTTCCATGTCAATGCACAAAACAAAGTGAAGTTATTTTCTTATCACCTGCGCATGGAATGGTCCAGTGGTCCTTATTGCTGCCTGTAACCAAGAGGTCTTGGGATCAAATCCCACCAGGTTCCTTTTCTCTTTTTCTTTGTTTTCTTTTGTTTTCTATTTTAATTCAATTAATTTAAAATAATTTATATTATGAAACATGTATATATGTTATATAATATAATTAATCTTAAATAGTTTTTTAGGAAAAAATAAAACTCTTGTTTATATTTAAAATTTTATTTTGTATAATTTATATTAATTAAAATGGTGTTATGTAAAAATAAATTTTTATATATATAAAACCCTAATTTTTATGAAACCCTAAAAAGTATATATAGAATCTTAATTTTATGAAATTCTAAAATATTTTTCTAAATTAAAATTTAATTCTGTTTTTTTATTTCTAATACAATTATAATGTTTCATAAAATTTTGTAAATATAGTTATAATTCAAATTAATTTTCTTTTAGTATTTAGAAATAATTTAATTTAGGATAATCATATATAGTTAAAAATAATTTGTAAATATAATAATAGAATTAAATTTTTAATATGATATTTAAAATCCATCTTTTTCTTATAATATGAATATATGTTAATAATAATTAAAATTTTATAATTTAGTAATTAGTATATGAATTAAAAAATTATGTAGTTATGCATGTTAATTTATTTTGATATTATTTTTGGTTTTTATTATTACTATCAACTATATTGTTATTAATTTTTGCTTATTATAATTTTATTAACCTTTTCATTAATTTTTGTTACTAACCATGTTAATATTTATTTTTATGTTTCTAACCTTATTCTAATTATACTTATTATTATTTTACTAACCATATTATTTTGCTTTATTAATTTTATATTATTTATTATTACCACTAACCCCTTTATAATTTAATTGTGTTTATTATTATTATTTTGCTAATTTTATTTACTAACCCCTTATATTTATTGTTTATTTAATATTTATTTTGCTTAATATTTTGCTTGTTATTATAATTTGTTGTAATTGTTTCCCGGTTGTAATTTTAATTATTTAATTATTATTATGGTTAGTAATTAGGGAGTGTAACAACATGTATGTAATATTAAAATAAATTTAGATCATTTTTAAATAAAGATAATTAAATTAAACACTTCACACACGTAAGTCGATTTTAATCGCCGTCTCACTTTCTAAGGGTATCCCTCTCGTTGCCTACGAATAATGGTTAAGTGGGGTGTATAAAGCAAGTCCCTCAAATAAAAAATCATCAAAGTCCCTTATGGTTGCCTTTACGAATTGAGTCCCTTTCGAAAAAATGATGATAGTCCCTCAAGTTTGCTTATTACACCCCACCATGGCCTTCAAGATCAAATTGTCCCTCACATGTCCCTTAATATCCAAAGTAAGGACTACCTACTCCATTATAGTAGGGATAGTCTTACTAAAGGAAAGAATAAAGAATAAGAAAGACCTTTAAACATTAGGGTAAGTTACTCCTAGGTACTTAAGCTCATTTCAAAACATTTTCACACTTAAACTATTTTCAAACAAATTTTCAAACAAGTTTTTTACACATCCATACATGGATTATTATTAAACTATTCTGAAATTTTTTTGCTATTCATACACTGCACTTTCAAAACAATTCAAAAGTGAGCTTAAGTACCTAAGAGCCCATGGATAACCATGGATGAAAAGGGTGCTAATACCTTCCCTTTTCATAACCTACCCCCCGGACCCAAAATATTCTCTAAGGTCTTTCCTGTTCTTTTATAACCTTTCCTTATGGATAAAATAAAAGTCGGTGGCGACTCTTGCTATCCGCAACATTGTTTAAAGTCAGTTCACCGGGTTACAGAACTGGCGACTCTGCTGGGGATCTATTTAAGAGGGGTACCCTTAGGAATTAAGATCACTTTGAATTGTTTGCCTTGTTTGCTTTATATTATCTTGTTGGGGTGCTCTTATGTGTGAAAGGTCCTAACCCGGATCTAGTGTACCTTAGGTAAATGGCAATAGACCAAGGAAACTGTACGACGTATATCGATACGGTTGATCTGGTGGCCATAGTTAGTGCGACTTCTTGGTTGGTGCTTATATTCCTTAAGTCAAGTTGAGGATAATATTGAGGCTGCCATATGTTGTCAATGCACTAACTAACTTTTAGAACCCTAGTTAACTCATCTTGGCCTTTAGAAAGTAGTGAGGTAACCGGCTTTGGTGCAGACTGAAGTTGGTTGACACTCGATACTACGCTCATTGAGATCCTAAACTTGGAGGGTTTTGGTTGGCAAGTAAGTTGCCTTCTGATCAACCACCCTTGTGAAGGATCAATGATATTGAGATCCCTTAGAACCTGGTTACTTTTGTAGGACAGGATGAACCATCTAACTTCAGGGGAGGGTACTTACCTTTAAACCTCATGCAAGCCTTTAAACCTAGGGCTATGGTGTGACTTGTTTGTGTGTGCCACATGTTTGTGATTGAACATAACATCATGACATCATCATGCATCATGAGCATACCATGTTTCCTAACCATTTCAAGGACCAAAGGATTTATCTTTGTTCTTTGTTGCAGGTCATGGCTTCTGTTCGTAGAAACACCATCAGGATCAACTTTGTGGGCATACCTGCCAAGCTTAAAGAGTTAGTTTCTCAAGTGTCTGATCATTCCCAGTTCAACAAGAGACATGGTCATCTATTGGATCTGGTCACTTCAGGGTTCAGTGAGGACATGATGAGTGTGCTGTTTCAGTTCTTTGACCCTAAGCACCATTGCTTCACATTCCCCGACTACCAGTTGGTTCCAACCATGGAGGAGTTCTCCAAACTTTTGGGTATACCTGTTCTTGATCAAAGACCCTTTACAGGTTTGGAGAAAGAACTTAAACCAGAGGTTATTGCTGCAGCCCTACATCTGAAGAAGTCTGACATTGTTCTAGAAACGAGAAGTGGAGTTAAGGGTATTCTTGCCAAGGTATTAATGGATAAAGCTCAAATGTTCTTGAAGGCCATGAGCTATGATGCTTTTGAGGAGATCTTAGCCTTGCTGATATATGGCTTAGTATTGTTCCCCAATCCAGATCAGTTCATAGATGTTCATGCCATCAACATTTTCCTGAGTCACAATCCAGTGCCTACATTGCTGGGAGACATCCTTCATTCTCTTCATACCCGTACTACAAGGGCAAGAGGAACTTTGATGTGCTGCATACCTTTACTTTCTAGGTGGTTTATTTCTCACCTTCCTCGCTCAGTAATGAAGAATGAGCAAGGATTCAGATGGTCCAAGAGGATCATGTCACTTTCTCACTCAGATATTCATTGGTGCTCCAGATCTATGGAGAATGTCACTATCATTGACCGTTGTGGGGAGTTTCCTAATGTGCCACTTCTAGGCATAAGAGGAGGCATTACCTACAACCCCTCTCTAGCTTTACGACAGTTTGGTTACGCCCGAAGCGATGGCCCACATGACATGTTAATCCAGGGCATTGTGTTTGACTACGACAACGATCTTCAAGGTTACCGTCAGAGATTCATACGAGCTTGGGGAAAAGTAAACAGGGTTGACAGCAAGACATTGGAGCCTAAGTATACTATTCCTATGAAGGCTTATCTCAGATGGGTACGATCTCGTGCTCAGACACTCATGATGCCATATCCTGCCGTCCTACCAGTTACCATGGAACCTGTTGCTGAAGGAGACACAGCTTATACCATCCTTCACCCAGACATGCCTACTGATAAGGAAGACTTGCAGAGATCATGGATCCAACTGAAGGAGCAAAGGGATACTTTCGAGGCTCATTACAAAGCAAGCCAAGCAAGAATCCTAGAGCTCACAAAGCAACTTCATGAGGAACGAAACCTCAACTCATACCTCAATACAAAGAGGAAACGTCCATGGGAGACTTAAAACCCCATCTTTTGTACTTATTTCACTTTCATTTTTTGTAAGCCTAAAAGGCAAAACAAGTTATTACTAATAAAAAGTTACTTTCTTGTTTGTTTAAGCAAATTTAAATTCTGCGGTCCTTGAAAACATTGCATATGCATTCCCATATCATTTCATTGCATCACAGGTTTATTATCATGCACAGGTTTCTCATCTTCTCGCTGTTTATTTCAGCAATGGCACTTGAACAATCAGTTAAGGATCTTCAGGCACAGAATGCACAGTTCCAAGAGCTGATCTTGAACCTATCAAAGGGGCAAGATGATTTGAAGGCACTGCTGGCCAAGAAGACTAAGAAGACTAGAAGGTCTGCTGGGTTGCTCAACATGGGAAGAAGGTTCAAGGGTCCTGTCAAGACCAAGGAACAGGTTGAAGACTATGAATTTGAAGAATCTGAGCAAGAGAGAGGCAGTCTCCATAACACAATGGGGGACTCTGATTCTGAGGCTAACTACTACCATGAGCATAATGAAGACAAATTCAAGATGCTGGTGGATAGGATGGATGCTATGGAATTACAGAAATCATCTGGGCTGGATTTTGAGGATTTGAGTTTGATATCTGGGGTTGTGATACCCATTGGTTTCAAGGTTCCTACATTTGTTGTCTATGATGGGGTCTCTTGTCCCAAACTGCATCTGAGATCCTATGTCAGAAGAATTCAACCCCACACTGCTGATAAGAAGTTGTGGATCCATTTCTTTCAAGAGAGCTTATCTGGAGCTCAACTGGAGTGGTATTATCAGTTGGAGAGTGTCAACATCAGAGACTGGAATGACCTTGCTGAAGCTTTCTACAAGCAGTACCAATACAATGCTGACTTAGCCCCCACTCGCATGCAGCTTCAAAGCATGTCTATGGGTGCCAAAGAAAGTTTTAAGGAGTATGCTCAGAAGTGGAGAGACTTAGCTGGAAGAGTTCAACCCCCTTTGACTGACAGGGAACTGGTTGATATGTTCATGTGTACGCTGAATGGTCCGTTTTATAGTCATCTCATTGGAAGCTCATCATCTGGCTTCACTGAGTTGATCATGACAGGAGAGCGAGTAGAGAATGGTATCAAGAGTGGTAAAATCCAAGTGGGCACTTCTTCATCAGGTGCTGCAAAGAAGCCCCCCACTGGGAAGAAAGAATCTAATGCTGTGTATGGTCAACCTGATCGTAACAGAAGGCATCAGTCTGTTAGTGCAGTTCATATTTCAAATCCAACTCCTGCAACAACAGAGCAGCCTCAAGGCAACCAACAGAGGGCTAGAAGACAGTTCACGAAGATCAACATGTCAATGGCTCAGGCATTGCAACACTTGTTGAAGGCTGAACTTATTACCTTGAGGGAGGCTCCTCAAAATCCCAATGTTACCTCTCCCAAGTACAATCCCAATGCACGATGTGCATATCATTCAAACTGTCCAGGACATGATACTAATAACTGCTGGGTCTTGAAGAACAAAATTCAGGATATGATTGATGCTGGAGAGATTGAGTTTGATCCACCAAATGTGATTACAGCACCACTGCCAAATCACGAGAAGACTGTCAACGCCATTGATGAAGACATTGAGGAAGATCTGCATGTCTATTCAGTTATGGAGTTAAGCACACCATTGTCCGTTATCAAAGAGAGGTTAGTACGAGCTGGGATCTTTCCAGGTTGTCGTGAAGATTGTCTGTATTGTATCTATAAGCCAGATAGTTGCTTCATTTTAAGAGATGGTATTCAGCGTCTCATGGATAAGTATACTATAGTGTTTGAAAGAAGACCAGCATCTATAGAAAGTATGGTGGATCGTCTGATTCGGGGTAAGAAGATTGAAGAGGTTGACATGGTTGACAAAATACCGGTAAGGATCACTTCAAAGGGTCCTATCAAAATTACTCGTCAGGGCCCAATCAAGATTACTGCTGAAGGTCCTGTGAAAGTTGTTGCTGAAGCCAGAGTAGCTCCTCTGATCATCACTACTCCTGGTCCTATTCCTTATACATCTGACAAAGCTGTGCCATGGCACTATGGGTCTGATGTTTACATCCATGGTGTCAAGCAGGAGCCTTTACCTGATATACCTGCTGACATTGATAATATTGCTGGATCTAGCAAGATCACTCGTAGTGGAAGAGTCTTCTCTCCTCCAGATGCTTCCAAGAATGCAGTTACTCCTGCTGCTACTTCCACCACTGATGCTCGGGGCAAAGGTCCTGTTATTGAGCCTGTATCTACTAATGTGCCAGCTGCTGATGATCTCTCTAAGCAGATGGAAGAAGTATTGAAAATCATTCGCAAGAGTGATTACGACGTTGTGGATCAGTTGGGGCATACTCCCTCAAAGATTTCTATGCTGTCTTTGTTGTTATGTTCTGAGGCTCATGCCAAGTCCTTGATCAAGTTTCTGAAGTCTGCTCATGTGCCCAGTGCAATTTCTGTTGATCAATTTGAGAACTGTGTTGCCCACCTGACCTATGATAACGGATTAGGATTCTCTGATGCTGACTTGACCCCTGCCAAGAGGGATCATAACAGGGCCTTGCATATTTCAATTGAATGCAGGGGCACTACCCTATCTCATGTGCTGATAGACAATGGTTCCTCTTTGAATGTGTTGCCCAAAGAAGTCCTTAACAAGTTGAGTCCTGAAGATACTGTGTTAAAGCCCAGTAATATTGTGGTAAAGGCTTTTGATGGTTCTAGAAGAGTAGTGCATGGGGAAATTGATCTTCCAATCAAGGTTGGCTCTCAGATGTTTACTGCTACATTTTATGTGATGGATATTCGTCCTTCATACTCTTGTCTGCTTGGTCGTCCCTGGATCCATGGGGCAGGTGCTGTGACCTCTACATTGCACCAAAAGTTGAGATATCCGGTGAATGGAAAGGTTGTTACTGTCTTTGGAGAGGAAGAATACTTTGTCAGCCATGTAAACACTTTCAAGTATCTGGAAGTAGATGGTGAATATATTGAGACTCCGTGTCAGTCATTTGAAGTGATTCCCTGGGTTGGTAATGATTGTGTGACTCCTCCTGCTGTGAAGAAGGTTCCTGTGGTCATCAGAAATCCTCCAACAATGGCAATGGCCTCCCTCAATGATGCTAGAGCTGTGGTGAATGAAGGTGGTTGTACTGTTTGGGGTCAACTTCCTGATATTCCGTACAAGTCTGACAAGTTTGGTTTGGGTTTCACTGCAGAGTCCCAGAAGGCTGTTCGTCGTGCTCGTGCTGCTCGTATCACCAATCAAGGGGTGATTAATGCTGTGGGAGATCAAGATGAAGACTACAATTTGGATACATGGATTTTTCCTACTGTGGGTGCTGGACTCAATAATTGGAAAGCTGAAGATGTTATCCCTATCTCCTTTAGTCAGGAATCCTCATCCACTCTGGATCCTGTTGATGACAGTTCTACTATTGCCAATTACAATTTCGAGAATCCGATCTATCAAACTGAAGACGGAAATGAGGACGATTGTGAAATACCTGTAGAGCTTGCTAGGTTGTTACAACAAGAAGAGAAAGCTATACAGCCACATGAAGAGCCAGTCGAAGTTGTGAATCTGGGAATTGAAGAAGACAGAAAAGAGGTCAAGGTAGGGGCTGATTTAGAAGACAGTGTCAAGAGCAGGTTGATTCAGATGTTACGTGACTATGTGGAGATCTTTGCTTGGTCTTATGAAGATATGCCAGGGTTGAATACAGACATTGTGGTTCACCGTTTGCCAGTGAAAGAAGATTGCCGTCCAAAGAAGCAGAAGGTTCGTCGTATGCGTCCTGAAATGTCAGAAAAGATCAAAGCAGAGGTAATGAAACAGTTCAATGCAGGGTTCTTAGCAGTGACTTCTTATCCTCAGTGGGTTGCAAATGTGGTACCGGTTCCAAAGAAAGATGGTAAGGTACGTATGTGTGTGGACTACAGAGATTTGAACAAGGCTAGCCCCAAAGATGACTTTCCGCTTCCTCATATTGATATTCTGGTAGACAACACTGCTCAGCATAAGGTATTCTCTTTTATGGATGGTTTCTCTGGTTACAATCAAATCAAGATGGCACCTGAAGATATGGAGAAGACAACATTTGTCACACAGTGGGGCACTTTTTGTTATAAGGTGATGCCATTTGGTTTGAAGAATGCAGGGGCAACATATCAGCGTGCTATGGTGGCTTTGTTTCATGATATGATTCATCATGAGATAGAGGTATATGTGGATGATATGATAGCCAGATCTCAGAATGAAGAGCAACATCTTGATCATCTGCACAAGTTGTTTGAGAGGTTGAAGAAATACAAATTGAGGTTGAATCCAAACAAGTGTACTTTTGGAGTTAGATCTGGAAAACTCCTGGGCTTCATTGTCAGTGGAAAAGGTATTGAAGTGGATCCTGCAAAGGTGAAAGCTATACAAGAGATGCCAACTCCCCGTACTGAGAAGGAGGTTAGAGGTTTCTTGGGACGATTGAACTACATTGCAAGATTTATTTCCCAGTTAACTACCATCTGTGAGCCAATCTTCAAGTTATTGAAGAAAGATCAGGTGATGGAATGGAATGATGAGTGCCAGACTGCTTTTGATGAAATTAAGAGATATCTGTTAGAGCCACCAATTTTGATGCCACCAGTTGATGGAAGACCCTTGATTATGTACTTAACAGTGCTAGACAACTCAATGGGGTGTGTGTTGGGGCAACATGACGAGTCTGGTCGAAAAGAGCAGGCAATATACTACCTTAGCAAAAAGTTTACCGACTGTGAAACAAGATACTCACTGCTCGAGAAAACTTGCTGCGCTTTGGCATGGGCTGCTCGCCGACTAAGACAGTATATGTTGACCCATACTACCTTGTTGATTTCAAAAATGGATCCAATCAAGTACATATTTGAGAAACCTGCTCTCTCCGGAAGAATTGCAAGATGGCAAATGATCTTAACAGAATATGACATACAGTATACTACTCAGAAGGCCATTAAGGGAAGTGTTGTTGCTGATCATTTGGCTCATCAAGCAGTGGATGATTACCAGTCAATGAATTTTGAGTTCCCTGATGAAGATATTATGACTGTTACCAAAGAACCTGGACAATATGACGGACCTGAACAAGGATCCCGATGGACTATGGTTTTTGATGGTGCCTCTAATGCACTTGGTAATGGTGTTGGTGTTGTGATTAGTTCCCCCGAAGGTTGTCATACTCCGATTACTGCCAGACTTTGTTTCCATTGTACCAATAACATGGCTGAGTATGAGGCATGTATCCTGGGTATGAAAGCTGCTATTGATATGAAGATTCAGTTCCTTGATGTGTATGGAGATTCAGCCCTGGTAGTGAGTCAGATTAAAGGAGATTGGGATACCAAGCATGATAATCTCATTCCTTACAGAGAACATGTGTTGTCTTTGATCCCACATTTCAAAGAGATTACCTTTGGACATATTCCACGAAGAGAGAATCAGTTGGCAGATGCATTAGCCACCATGGCATCTATGTTTGAAATCAGCTGGGATGATGAAGCTCCTAAGATTACCATTGATAGATTTGAGAAGCCTGCATACTGCAATGAGATTGACACAGAAGGGGCAGAGGAGAAGCCTTGGTTCTATGAAGTAAAAAGATATCTTGAAGCTCAGGAGTTCCCTGAAGGGGCATCTGTCAAAGATAGGAAGTTCTTGAGAAGGTTTTCTGCTAAGTTCTTTTTGAGTAATGGGATTCTGTACAAGCGCAGTCATGATTCAACTATGCTTCGTTGTGTGGATAAGAAGGAAGCAACTGAGATTATGGAAGAGATGCATGATGGGACCTTTGGCACTCATTCTAGTGGTCATACTATGGCAAAGAAGATTTTGAGAGCAGGTTACTATTGGTCTACCATGGAAGCTGATTGTTATCAACACTCCAGAACTTGTCACAAATGTCAAATCTATGCTGATAAAGTTCATGTACCTCCATCACCTTTGAATGTGTTGACTGCTCCTTGGCCCTTTGCCATGTGGGGCATTGATATGATTGGTGAGATTAAGCCTACTGCTTCCAATGGGCATCGTTTCATCCTGGTGGCTATTGATTACTTCACGAAGTGGGTAGAGGCAGCTTCATTTGCATCTGTTACCAAGAATGTTGTGGCTCGATTCATTAAGAATAATCTCATATGTAGGTATGGCATCCCTGAAAGGATTATCACTGACAATGGCTCTAATCTGAACAACACTATGATTACTGATCTCTGCACGCGGTTCAAGATTAAGCATCACAACTCTTCTCCGTATCGTCCGAAGATGAATGGGGCAGTTGAAGCTGCTAATAAGAACATTAAGAAGATTGTACAGAAGATGACTGTTACTTACAAGGATTGGCATGAGATGTTACCATTTGCTCTTCATGGTTATCGTACTACAATACGTACTTCAACAGGGGCAACCCCATTCTCCTTAGTCTATGGTATGGAAGCAGTTCTGCCCATTGAAGTTCAGATCCCCTCCTTGAGAATTATGAAGGATGCAGGCTTGGATGAAGATGAGTGGATTCAGACTCGACTGGACCAGATAAATTTGATTGAGGAGAAGAGGTTAGCAGCAGTTTGTCATGGCCAGATGTACCAGAAACGGATGATCAAAGCTTTTAACAAGAAGGTTAAGCCAAAGGTATATCAGGCTGGTGACTTGGTAATCAAGCGTATCATATTACCACAGGGTGATCCTAGAGGCAAGTGGACTCCGACATATGAAGGACCATTTGTAGTCAAGACAGTGTTCTCAGGAGGTGCCATGATACTGACTACAATGGATGGAGAGGACTTCCCTCAGCCTGTAAACGCAGACATAGTTAAAAAATACTACGCATAAAAAGAGACCCGCTAGGTTGACAGGCCTAGGCAAAAATAAGGGCATCCCGGCAAACCAAAAGGGTTTGGGCAAAAATTAGGGATATATATAAAAAGATGTACACCCGGCAAGTCGAAAACCTGAAAAGGCGGCTTGGGCAAAAAAGGGTATCCCGGTGGATTGAAAACCCGAGAGGGCAATCCAGGCAAAAGTTAGGGATTAAAGCGTATGACTATGTCTCGTTTGAATCACTCATGAAACTGCAACCAGTTATACTACTTATTCAAGCTCGAACAGATAAAGATCAATTCAAATCGTTTCCGTCTCAACAGTAAGAAGATGAGATACTTGAGTGGCAATAGTAGAATTGAAACTCAATAGGATTGTTTCCCACATAGCTGATTCTCTTTTGTAAAACTTTATGACAAAATCCTCTTACTAGGGTTTATGTCTCCTTGTACAAACTTACCCGTGTATGGGTCACTTCTTGATATAAATAAATTCCATCTTTTGAATCCAGATTTACTTTTACCCTATTTACCTAAGCGAAACGTCCATTGGTTGTGTTTGAAGTAATAGTATTTACTAAGGACGAACGAGGGAAGGATTTCAACGAAGCTTCGCCGGTTCATCTTTACAAAACAATCACAAAACTCTCAGTAGGACTAATCCATCTTCATAAAGTCTCATCTCCCCTGGAATTTATATCCATCTCTTTTATCCTCATACGGATATTTCGGGAAATTACTTTCCAATAAGGGTACGACGAACGAAGACGGTATATTATACTTATTCTACTATCAAACGAAGACGAAGGTTATATATACCTTACTATCCCCAACAACGGGAGGTTATATCTATACCTTGCTATCCCCAGCATACCGGAGGTTATCTATACTCTGCTATCCCCAGCAGACAGAGGGTATATATTCTTCAACAAACGAATCGGGATTTATTTTCCCTGGCCAGCAGTTATTATATGAAGATATCCAGACTCTTCCGGCAGTACCATATCATACATACATCATTTACATCATATCATAGCATATATATCCATAGACATATAGTACATTACCTAAGTGCATCATATCATACATGCATACATAAAGCATAAACTAATATTATTATACAGAATGCTACCTTGTTTCAGGTTAATTATCCAACGAACAAAATTATGGTCTCCAGGACTGCTTTATTGTAACCTTAGTGTTACTTTATCCTCCTGATGAGCTTCTTTGGGACTGCTTTATTGTAACCTCAGGGTTACTTTATCCTCCTGATAACTTCTCATGACTTCAAGACTGCTTTAGAGCTATCCATTGCTCTATCCTCCTGAAGACAATTACATTATTATTTCAAGACTGCTTTAGAGCTATCTATTGCTCTATCCTCCTGAAATCATATCTTCAAGACTGCTTTAGAGCTATCCATTGCTCCATCCTCCTGAAGACAATTACATTATTATTTCAAGACTGCTTTAGAGCTATCCATTGCTCTATCCTCCTGAAATCATATCTTCAAGACTGCTTTAGAGCTATCCATTGCTCTATCCTCCTGAAGACAATTACATTATTATTTCAAGACTGCTTTAGAGCTATCCATTGCTCTATCCTCCTGAAATCATATCTTCAAGACTGCTTTAGAGCTATCCATTGCTCTATCCTCCTGAAGACAATTACATTATTATTTCAAGACTGCTTTAGAGCTATCCATTGCTCTATCCTCCTGAAATCATATCTTCAAGACTGCTTTAGAGCTATCCATTGCTCTATCCTCCTGAAGACAATTACATTATTATTTCAAGACTGCTTTAGAGCTATCCATTGCTCTATCCTCCTGAAATCATATCTTCAAGACTGCTTTAGAGCTATCCATTGCTTTATCCTCCTGAAGGCATATTACTTCTTCAAGACTGCTTTAGAGCTATCCATTGCTCTATCCTCATGAAGACATACTGCTACATCAATATTACTCCAGACTCCTGACAGTTCTCATTATACTGCTAAAGAACTTTCCCCTAGTGGCATCTTTAAGCCCACTCAATCATGTTCAACCAACCATCAATATCACTCTATGCACTGGTGAGTGCAAATTTTTGGGCTTTTGTGTTCAATCCCCTTCAACCTTCCAGGTTACGACTGGCAAATATACCAATCTAACCCCTCAGGTTTCAGAAAATTGAACAGGGGCAGCTGTTGCACCCCAAAATTTGCCCTCACAATACAAGACTTTGTGTCCTAAGAAGGTTCACAAGGTTCACAAGTTCTCCAACACTTGCATAACCTTTCATGAAGTTCATAAAGTCCACAAGCTACTTTATGAAGATTCACAAGGTTCACAAGTCCCACAGTGCTTTCAATACCTTTCATGAGGTTCATGAAGTCAACAAGTCACTTCTTGAAGGTTCACAAGGTTCACAAGCTTCTCAACATCTACAAGACCTTTCATGAGGTTCATGAAGTCCATAAATTGCTTCTTGAAGGTTCACAAGGTTCACAAGATTCACAATGATTACAAAGCTCCCCTGAGGATCATGAGGTCTACTAAGCCACTTCATGAGGTTCACAAGGTTCACAAGCTTCACAATACTTCCCATGAGTATTACAAGACATGTTATGATGGTTCACAAGGTTCACAAAGATCACAATTGGTCAAAGAAGTTGACAATTCCCTCAAACAATGCACCTCCTAAGCAGGGCATCCATAACTAGGTTTGTGACTTTAATCAGGCTAAATGGACTTCCAATACCTCAAGTAAGTTTCATAACATCTTATATGTGTGTAAGAACCCCCATGTCAAGTTTCAAAACTTTTCTCAAAAGTTTGCTCAGTAAGATGATCAGATAAGTCAAAATCAGTCAATGCAGTCAAAAAGTCAAACTGAGGTCAACTGTGGTCAAACCAAAGTCAAACTTCATGATTTTTTGCCAACATCAAGTATATGAAGTAAAATTCATCATTTGATCAAAGGTTGATCATGATTCATCAAGGAGATTCCAGATCATCAATAATCAGGAGTTTCTAAATTAGGGTTTCCTCAGTAAAAGTCAACTGAACTTTGACCAGGCATAACTTTCACATACTTCATCACCAAGTCTCCATCCAAAGCTCATTTTGAAGGAAATTGAATTCTCTACAACTTTGATGTTGAAGGTTAAGCCCAAAAATGCTTCATTTGAAAGATATGATCTAAGACATTATAGGTCATTTCAAAAGTCAACAAAAAGTCAACAACTTCAAAAGGGCATAACTTGAGATTGGTAAATGATATGGACCTGAAACCAGTGGGGTTGTTTAGAGGACTCTTCAAGCTTTCCAAAAAGTCCAAGAACACCCTCATACCTTTAAAAATGAGGGAGATGTGCCTTTGCAAAGTTAAGAAATTTTGTGATGGTTTATGTTGAAAAGGGAGGTTCAAAATCATTTCTTTTCAAATGGGCCACTCAAATTATGACCCAATCCACTTCATAATGGTTTGCACGAAATTATCATGATATTTTCATATTTTTTATTTTATTTTATTAATTTATTATGATTTATTACATTTTAAATCATTTTAAATTTAAAAAAAATATTAAACATGAAAAGATATTTTTGTGATTGAATCTAGAAAATCATAAAGTGTGATTGGGGTCAAAAGAGAAGGAAATCATGAGATCCCTCCCAAAATAGCAAGACCTTATGACCAAATATTTGACTTTGAACACTTGATCTTTTTCAATATTTTTTTGATCCAAAATTTCACTAAATCAATCAATTCCTTTAACCTAATTGACTCACCTATATATGCTGATCATAAACCTAGCCTTAGAGACGAATTTTGCAGCAGCCAAAGGTGAGTTTCATACATCAAAAATCAAGCAAAAAATCTCAATTCGGTTTAACATTCACAGCCCTTTTCAAGACAAACCAAAGGTGGCAATAGATTCCTTGAAGTTCAGTGATTGATTTTGAATCATAACATCATGCATTCATGCTCCAAATCGTGAAAACCGAATGCATTTTACTCATGTTTTGAAAATTTTCGATTTGGATGATTTACATGTTGTTAATGAAAACTAACTTCTGGGTTGTGTTTGTAATGATGTTTGGATGATTTCTGGATGATTTGATTTGATTTTAGGTTCAAGAAGAGGAAACCACCATTGCTAGGGTTTCGGCTAAGTTTCTATGAATCCATGATAAACCTAAAATAAATAATTTCTAAGAATACAGCACAATCATGTGACCTCTGGGAATTATTATGCACAAAGTAATTTTGAGAAATTTCATGGTTTTGATGATGTTCCAATTTTCGTAGGTTCATGTTTTGAAAAATTCGCAGGAAATTGCGTAATAAATTGTGCAGGTAAAATCGCAGGTCACAAGGAGGAAGAAGGAGCCCTGCGCGCCAGTTTCAGAATTCAAATTTTGTTAATATATTTTATGATTGTTTTGTTATTTCATTTACACACACGCGCGTGTGTCCTGGTGGTAAACTCTGGCTGTGTATGTTGTGAAGTCCATGGTTCGATTCTTGGCCATGGCAATATTTTGTTTATTTTTCGCAGGATAAAAAGAAGTTTCATATATTATTAGTTGTAGCCGTTCAATAATTAGTTAGGCTCTCCCAGCCAGGTGGTCAAGCATGCGCGCGTATATCCTAAGGGTCCTGGGTTCAATCCTCCCCCAGGCCCTTTTGTTCTTTTATTTTTCTGAATTTTCCATGTCAATGCACAAAACAAAGTGAAGTTATTTTCTTATCACCTGCGCATGGAATGGTCCAGTGGTCCTTATTGCTGCCTGTAACCAAGAGGTCTTGGGATCAAATCCCACCAGGTTCCTTTTCTCTTTTTCTTTGTTTTCTTTTGTTTTCTATTTTAATTCAATTAATTTAAAATAATTTATATTATGAAACATGTATATATGTTATATAATATAATTAATCTTAAATAGTTTTTTAGGAAAAAATAAAACTCTTGTTTATATTTAAAATTTTATTTTGTATAATTTATATTAATTAAAATGGTGTTATGTAAAAATAAATTTTTATATATATAAAACCCTAATTTTTATGAAACCCTAAAAAGTATATATAGAATCTTAATTTTATGAAATTCTAAAATATTTTTCTAAATTAAAATTTAATTCTGTTTTTTTATTTCTAATACAATTATAATGTTTCATAAAATTTTGTAAATATAGTTATAATTCAAATTAATTTTCTTTTAGTATTTAGAAATAATTTAATTTAGGATAATCATATATAGTTAAAAATAATTTGTAAATATAATAATAGAATTAAATTTTTAATATGATATTTAAAATCCATCTTTTTCTTATAATATGAATATATGTTAATAATAATTAAAATTTTATAATTTAGTAATTAGTATATGAATTAAAAAATTATGTAGTTATGCATGTTAATTTATTTTGATATTATTTTTGGTTTTTATTATTACTATCAACTATATTGTTATTAATTTTTGCTTATTATAATTTTATTAACCTTTTCATTAATTTTTGTTACTAACCATGTTAATATTTATTTTTATGTTTCTAACCTTATTCTAATTATACTTATTATTATTTTACTAACCATATTATTTTGCTTTATTAATTTTATATTATTTATTATTACCACTAACCCCTTTATAATTTAATTGTGTTTATTATTATTATTTTGCTAATTTTATTTACTAACCCCTTATATTTATTGTTTATTTAATATTTATTTTGCTTAATATTTTGCTTGTTATTATAATTTGTTGTAATTGTTTCCCGGTTGTAATTTTAATTATTTAATTATTATTATGGTTAGTAATTAGGGAGTGTAACAACATGTATGTAATATTAAAATAAATTTAGATCATTTTTAAATAAAGATAATTAAATTAAACACTTCACACACGTAAGTCGATTTTAATCGCCGTCTCACTTTCTAAGGGTATCCCTCTCGTTGCCTACGAATAATGGTTAAGTGGGGTGTATAAAGCAAGTCCCTCAAATAAAAAATCATCAAAGTCCCTTATGGTTGCCTTTACGAATTGAGTCCCTTTCGAAAAAATGATGATAGTCCCTCAAGTTTGCTTATTACACCCCACCATGGCCTTCAAGATCAAATTGTCCCTCACATGTCCCTTAATATCCAAAGTAAGGACTACCTACTCCATTATAGTAGGGATAGTCTTACTAAAGGAAAGAATAAAGAATAAGAAAGACCTTTAAACATTAGGGTAAGTTACTCCTAGGTACTTAAGCTCATTTCAAAACATTTTCACACTTAAACTATTTTCAAACAAATTTTCAAACAAGTTTTTTACACATCCATACATGGATTATTATTAAACTATTCTGAAATTTTTTTGCTATTCATACACTGCACTTTCAAAACAATTCAAAAGTGAGCTTAAGTACCTAAGAGCCCATGGATAACCATGGATGAAAAGGGTGCTAATACCTTCCCTTTTCATAACCTACCCCCCGGACCCAAAATATTCTCTAAGGTCTTTCCTGTTCTTTTATAACCTTTCCTTATGGATAAAATAAAAGTCGGTGGCGACTCTTGCTATCCGCAACATTGTTTAAAGTCAGTTCACCGGGTTACAGGATCACCGAGGCTCGTACCCTGGAGGACAAGAGGGTCCAAGACAAGATGGAACAGATGGAGGAAGCCCTGGCAGTAGCCCAAAGGGAGATATCAGAGCTAAAGATCAAAGCTGGAGTGAAGAGGTCTAAAGACCAAAGTCAGAACAAGAAGTTGACTACAGCTGTTGCTACCCGGAAACTCCTTATCCGGAGTCTTACGGAGCGTCCGGCTGATCCTGTGACCGAAGCACTTCTCAAGGAAGTTCGTGAGGATGAGTTTGGCCTTGGTGTTTGATCATTTGCTTGTTGTTGTTTCTATTCCATGTACTTTTACTTTTTGTGATGTATTTTGACCCTTTTAAGGGCTTGAGTTGTAAAATGAACAAGTTGTATTATTTCACTTTCTGTAATATATTTGTGTTAGTTTGTTCCATCCACGTTTACTTCAAAAGCAACTTCAACAGCATCATCTCCAAGGGTCTGGAAGGGTCAAAACTGAATGCCAAGCCGGATACCTTGGGAACAAATAAGCATATTGCATTGCATGCTAACCCTTTGTTTGTTTTGTAGGTTTTGTTTTTGTTGTTGCTAACTCTGTTGTGATGCTCAGGAATTATTGCTCGGCGACGAGGATTCCCACTCAACAGGCCACACAGATACCCTACCCGAAACAATCTTCCGGGCATTCAGATGGATCAGATGCAGCAGGACCTTACTGAGGTCAGAAACCAGATGACCACCGAAAGGTTAGAAATGAGAACTCAAATGACGCAGTTTATGGAAGTAATAAACAACATGGCTCAAAGCCAGGAGAGGCTCAGAGCACTGGTGGAAGGGAGAAACCAGGAGGATCATCAGCCAGGAACTGCAGGGACTAGCAACAATGAAAGAGCCCAACCACATGCTAATCCCCCAGTTTTTGGTCCTCACCTCCATCCAGAGGCCAATATCCCTGTCAACATTCAAGGGCCTGCTACAGCTGGGAGGGTACTGCAAGAAGATCCTCAAGAAGACCAGTTCACAGTAATGGGAGCTGGGGAAGAAGCTTATGATAGAAGGTTGGAAGAGATAGCTGAGAAGTTGAGATCCTTGGAGTCTCAAAACTCTCTGGGTTTTGACGTTATGGATATGGGCTTGGTAGACGGGGTCAGGATTCCCCACAAGTTCAAGCCTCCATGCTTTGAAAAGTATAATGGGACTTCTTGTCCTCGAACCCATCTGCAATCTTTTCTCGGGAGATTAAAAGCTTATACCATGGACGAGAAATTGTGGATGTTCTATTTCGAAGATAGCTTGACTGGAGCATCGAGGGAGTGGTACTCCCATCTGACAAGAGCAACTGTAAGATGCTGGAAGGACCTGGCAGAGGCCTTCATCAGACAGTATCAGTATAATCTAGATATGGCACCCAACAGGACCCTCCTAATGGGAATGTCACAGTCATCTAGAGAGAGCTTCAGAGAATACGCTCAAAGATGGAGACAGCTTGCTGCTGCTGTCCAGCCACCTATGTCTGAAAGAGAGATGGCTGATATGTTCATGAATACCCTTCAGGGAACCTATATTGATAGGCTAGCTGCCTTCTCATCTACCAGCTTTGCAGATGTTGTCATAGCCGGGGAGAGAATTGAAAGCCTATTGAAAATGGGTAAGATCTCAGATAATGGTGCAAGCTCATCCAGTAATGCAAGGAAGCCTTTTGCAGGTCCGAGAAGGACTGGTGAGACTAATGTCATCCACACCAACAGGGGTAGGCCCCAATATGTTCATAGATCGGTGGCAGCAGTTACTATCCCCGCTCCAGCTCATCCACAGCCAGTCTATCAACCTCCTCAGCAAAACTATCAACAACAACCTCAGTACCATCCACAAAATCAGTATCCTCCAAGAAACTACAACAACAGCAACACCAACAACAATAACCAGCAAAGGCCATTCCAACAGAGGCCATCTCAAGCTAACAGAGTGATCGATCCGATCCCAATGCCATATGCTACATTGCTGCCACAGCTCCTGAAACTCAACCTAGTTGAGCTAAGGACGTTGGCACCTCCGGATCCCAACAACTTACCCAGGAACTATGACTCCAACGCTAGGTGTTCCTTTCATTCGAACGCACCTGGCCATAGTACGGAAAAGTGCAGAGCCTTGCACATGAAGGTACAAGACCTGGTGGACTCGAAAGCTTTGAATTTTTCACCGCCACCCAATGTCAATAAGAACCCCATGCCAAACCATGGTGGTCCCCGAATTAACGCTATTGAAGAAGACAAACCGTCTTATTTAATAACCAGTGTGGGACAGATCAGGACACCATTGGTAGAAATCAAGGCTCAGCTCTTGGAATGTCAGATGTTCCCAGGGTGTGAATTGGGTTGTGCTTACTGCAATATCTCAGTGAATGGGTGCGATAATTTAAGGAATGGCATAGATGGCCTTATTCAGAGTGGCCAACTTCAGATCACCACATCATTTCCAACAAATCCAGCAATATCACCAGCAACGGTTTCAGAACCTCCTACAACTGCAGCAACCATTGTTCCTGACAATTCTTCGGCTTCATCAACAAGTACTTCATCTATCGTCTCAACTGATCAGTTTTCAACAATTTCTCCTGCTACAACTTCAGCTTCACTCCATTTTGAATCTCCTACAACGACAACATCCATTCTTTCGCCAATGTCTCCTACAACTCCAGCAACAAATCATGAAGATGTCTCTACTGTCACGATATTTTATGATCCTGAAAACAACTCTGCCTATAATTCAGAAGGTGCTGCTCCCATCAGAGCACCAGTTACAATCTATTATGATCCACAAACAATCACAGTCCCTTCAGAAGCAGCAATCAGTCCAGTCACTGTCACAGTGCCTGGACCAGTACCATATGAAAGCAATAGGGCCATCCCTTGGCACTATGGCTCTGACGTGTACTGCGAAGGAAAAAGAATCACTCTTGAAACATCAACACCTGCACCACAAATAGATAATGTGGGGGGAGGCGGAGGCTTCACTCGAAGCGGACGTCTCTTTGCTCCACAGATTCAAAAACCTACTGCCGAAGCAGAAGCTGCTGCCAAGGCAAAAGGAAAGAGCCCGATGCAGGAAGATCAAGCTGCTAAAGAAGCCTTGAAAACACCATTCGATCAAGAAGTTGATGAGTTTATGAGAATCATCAAAAAGAGTGATTATAAAATTGTGGATCAGCTTCACCAGACGCCATCCAAGATCTCTATCCTCTCACTGCTTATGTGCTCCGAAGCCCATCGGAATGCACTACTTAAAGTCTTGCACGCAGCTTACGTGCCTGAAGAGATCACTGTCAACCAGCTGGAAACCGTGGTTGGAAATGTTACTGCTAGCAATGGGCTAGGGTTCACCAATACTGACTTGACAGCGGATGGCCGCAACCACAACAAAGCCTTGCACATCACCATGGAATGCAAAGGAGCAGTCCTTTCCCATGTGCTGGTAGACACGGGGTCGTCCCTTAATGTCTTACCAAAAAAGGCTCTGGTGAAGTTAGAATATGAAGGATTAGCATTGAGACCCAGCAACCTGGTAGTAAGAGCCTTTGATGGTTCTAAGAGATCGGTTCTGGGAGAGATTGAGCTACCTGTGACAATTGGCCCACAGACCTTTAAAACTATCTTTTATGTGATGGACATTCAGCCCGCCTACAGCTGTTTGTTGGGTAGACCTTGGATTCACGCCGCCGGCGCAGTAACGTCTACCCTTCACCAAAAGTTAAACTTTGAGTGGGAAGGCCAAGTTGTTACAATCTGTGGGGAAGAGGATATATTTGTTATCCATCTGGCTACTTATAAGTACATTGAGATGGATGGGGAGATCCATGAAACAATGAGCCAAGGATTTGAAGCCTTGAATGTCAATGAAGCATCTGCTGTATCTGGGATCTCCATGTCATCTTATCAACAAGCCCGGAAGGTTGTTGAGGAAGGAACTGCCCTAGGCTGGGGCAAGGTTTTAGCTGTGGAGGAGAAGAAGGACAAATTTGGGTTTGGTTACAGACCAACTCAACATCAAGCAAAGGCTGCTGAGAAGCCCGGTTTTGTCAGTGGGGGATGCTCACCCCCGATGCTATCAACAATTTGGAAGACGAGCTGGAAGAGGAGCGCAATCTGGAGAATTGGATTCGTCCAAAGATCCCGGGGAGCAGTATCTCGAACTGGTCTTCCTAGGAAATTATAAGAGTTACTCGAGCAGAGTAATTATTATTTCCTGTATTTTTATAGCATGCATCAAAGTCTTGCATCTTGCTCAAGATGACAAGACTCATTTTGTAATCGGGCCATCTGTACTTTTTGTGCAAACAAGATTAAATTAATGAAATATCAGACATCTTTTTGCAAACGAGTCTTTTTCTTTTCTGCTCACTGTTTTTCCATTTTTCTTTTTTGTACAAAAAATAAATGGCGATGTTTTTCAAAATGATGACTTCATTTCACTTTTTTCTGAAGCAAGATTAAAATCAATCACTAAAATGAACAAATTAAACCCTTGCAGAGAATGCCTTCCTGACAGCACCGACAACAGCACGGCTATGACTTCGTATGACTTTGACAATCCAATCAATCAAGCTGATGAAGGGGTTGAAGAATAATATGAGCTTCCTGAAGAGCTAGCCAGGTTGTTGAGACAGGAAGAAAAGGTTATTACTCCTCACCAGGAGGAGGTTGAAGTGATTAATCTTGGTACAGATGAAGACGTGAAAGAAGCTAAAATCGGGGCCTGCCTGCAAGACTCAGTGAAGAGACAACTGATTGATCTGCTTCAAGAGTATGTGGACGTTTTTGCTTGGTCGTATCAAGACATGCCAGGGTTGGATACCGACATTGTTGTGCACAAGCTGCCTCTGAGGGAAGAATGCCCACCGGTCAAACAGAAGTTGCGCCGTACTCGCCCAGATATGGCTATGAAAATCAAGGAAGAGGTACAAAAGCAATGGGACGCCGGGTTCCTTGCTGTAACTAGCTATCCGCCGTGGGTTGCTAACATAGTACCTGTGCCTAAGAAGGATGGCAAAGTAAGAATGTGTGTTGACTACCGGGATCTGAACAGAGCCAGCCCGAAAGATGATTTCCCATTACCTCACATTGATGTATTGGTGGATAACACGGCTCAGTTCTCGGTATTCTCCTTCATGGACGGATTTTCAGGATATAATCAGATCAAGATGTCACCTGAAGACATGGAGAAGACAACATTCATTACACCTTGGGGCACGTTCTGTTACAAGGTGATGCCATTCGGACTGAAGAATGCTGGTGCAACATATCAACGGGCTATGGTGACACTATTCCATGACATGATCCATAAAGAAATAGAATGTTATGTGGATGACATGATCGCCAAGTCCCTTACAGAGGAAGATCACCTGGTGAATCTGCTGAAGTTGTTCAAGCGCCTGAGGACGTACCAACTGAAGCTGAACCCCAACAAATGCACATTCGGGGTGCGATCCGGTAAGCTGCTGGGCTTTATTGTAAGTAAGAAAGGGATTGAGGTTGACCCTGATAAAGTTAAAGCTATTCAAGAGATGCCTGCACCGAAGACTGAGAAAGAAGTTCGAGGGTTCTTAGGTCGATTGAACTACATTTCAAGGTTTATATCTCACCTTACAGCAACCTGTGAACCCTTGTTCAAGCTGTTAAGAAAGGAACAGACGGTCAGGTGGAACGAAGATTGCCAGAAAGCTTTTGACAAGATCAAAGAATACTTACAAGAGCCTCCAATCCTTATGCCTCCAGTTGAAGGAAGACCTCTGATAATGTACTTGACAGTATTAGAAGAGTCAATGGGGTGTGTGCTGGGCCAGCATGACGAGTCTGGTCGAAAAGAGTATGCAATATACTACCTAAGCAAAAAGTTTACCGACTGTGAACAACGTTATTCACTGCTCGAGAAAACTTGCTGTGCTTTAGCGTGGGCTGCTCGCCGACTGAGACAGTATATGTTGACCCACACTACCTTATTAATCTCAAAAATGGACCCAGTCAAGTACATTTTCGAGAAGCCAGCTCTTACCGGACGGGTTGCAAGATGGCAGATGATTCTCACAGAATATGACATCCAATACACTTCTCAGAAAGCCATCAAGGGCAGTGTACTATCTGAATATCTTGCTGAGCAACCCATTGATGATTACCAGCCTATGAGATTTGACTTCCCTGATGAAGACATCATGTTCATAAAAGCAAAAGATCATGAAGAGCCTGTTCACACTGAAGGGTCTGACCCAGAAGAAGAATGGACTATGATGTTTGACGGGGCTGTTAATATGAATGGTCGTGGTGTCGGTGCAGTACTCATTACACCCAAAGGAGTTCACATGCCTTTCTCGGCAAAACTCACTTTCAACTGCACTAACAACGAAGCTGAATACGAAGCTTGCATTATGGGTCTTGAGGAAGCCATTGACCTCAGGATCAAGACTTTAACCGTATTCGGAGATTCAGCTTTGGTAGTCAATCAAACCAACGGAAAATGGTACACCCACCAGGATCATCTGATACCTTACAGGGATTATACAAGAAGATTATTGACTTTCTTCACAACAGTCAAGCTTGAGTATATCCCTCGGGACGAGAACCAGTTTGCAGATGCTCTTGCTACCATTTCATCCATGATCAAAGTTCAAACGGCCAACTTTGTACCTCAGATTTCAGTGTCCAGACTTGATAGACCAGCATATGTATTTGCAGCAAAAGTTGTCAAGGACGATAAGCCTTGGTTTCATGACATTAAATGCTTCTTGGAGGATCAAACATACCCACCTGGGGCATCTTCCAATGATAAGAAGACTTTGAGAAGGCTTGCTGGTAGTTTCTTTCTGAACGCTGATGGGTCTCTATACAAAAGGAACTTTGATATGGTACTCCTCAGATGTGTTGACAAGACGGAAGCAGATTTGTTGATACATGAAGTGTACGAAGGATCCTTTGGTACCCATGCCGGAGGGCATGCTATGGCTAAGAAGTTGTTAAGATCAGGCTATTACTGGATCACAATGGATGCAGACTGTTGTGCCTACGCCAGAAAGTGCCATAAATACCAGATTTATGCAGACAAGGTGCATGTGCCTCCCAATCCTTTGAACATCATGTCTTCGCCGTGGCCCTTTTCCATGTGGGGCATTGATATGATTGGCAAGATTGAGCCAACTGCTTCGAACGGCCACAGATTCATCCTGGTCGCCATTGACTATTTCACCAAGTGGGTCGAAGCGGCCTCATATGCAAATGTTACAAGGCAAGTGGTAGCCCGATTTCTGAAGAAAGATATCATCTGTCGGTATGGAGTGCCCGAGCGAATCATTACTGATAATGGTTCCAACCTAAACAACAAAATGATGGCAGAACTGTGTCGGGACTTCAAAATCCAACACCACAATTCTTCTCCTTACAGGCCAAAGATGAATGGCGTTGTTGAGGCAGCTAACAAGAATATCAAGAAGATTGTGCAGAAGATGGTAGTCACCTACAAAGACTGGCAGGAAATGCTACCATTTGCCTTGCATGGGTACCGCACATCAATCAGAACATCCATTGGGGCAACGCCGTATCAACTTGTGTATGGTATGGAAGCAGTCCTACCTATTGAAGTTGAATTACCCTCGTTACGGGTATTAATGGATGATAAACTGAGTGAGGCAGAATGGGTTCGGGCCCGATACGAACAACTGAGTTTGATCGAAGAGAAAAGATTGGCTGCAATCTGTCATGGGCAGTTATATCAGAAGAGAATGAAGAAATCCTTCGATCAGAAAGTCAGACACCGCGAGTACCAAGTAGGAGATCTTGTGCTAAAAATAATTCTCCCTCCTCATACAGACCACAGGGGCAAATGGACCCCAAATTACGAAGGACCATTCGTGGTGAAGAAAGTTTTCTCTGTTGGAGCACTGATGCTCAGCACCATGGATGGTGAAGATTTCCCATCCCCTGTGAATTCAGATGCAGTTAAAAAATACTTCGCATAAAAAGACCCGCTGGATATAAAAACAGAATGTAAGTCCAGGCAAAAATAGGGCATCCCGGCGAGTCAAAAACAGAATAAAAGACTCGGGCAAAAATAAGGGAAATAAATGAAAAATGTACACCCGCTGAGTTGAAAAGCCACATTGGACAACTCAGGCAAAAATGGGTATCCCGATGGATTGAAAACCCGAAAGGGCGATCCATGCAAAATAAGGGAATAAGCGAACAACTGCATTCTGAATTCGTCTGTATTGTCAGCAACTTGGTTAAGACTCCAAAGGATCAAGCTTCAATCAGAATCAACTTTCTCCAGAAAGCAAGACGAGAAGAAAGTCAAAAGTCATACGAGTCATAGCGGAAGAGGAAGCTCTTTAAAGCGTCGTCAACATCGCCAACACTTTATTTCTCAATTTGTAACAGTCTCTTCATTTCAAGAGACATGTTTCCTTGGCTGTATCTTGCCAATTCAGGGCATTGGAATCAATAAAATCAGATTTTTCAGTCATGTTTCGTTTTTACATTTATATTTTTGCAAAGAATTGTCTGATATCTCTAAAAATACAATTGCATAAGTACAGATGTGTTTCACTAAAAATAAAAACACATGCTTGCGGGGAATATACTTACTCTTGAGAGTGCTCAACTCCTATGACGGAATCCAGTAAGGGATACCTCGGGACCATTTGTGCGTTTCCTTATCTTTGCAGGATTGCAGGTATCTAGAACGCGACTCGGGGCATGCAAACTGCATCCCAGCAAGCTGGCAGATCAACAAATAATCTCTCCCCAGCCGAGTTGCCTCTCATTGCTCTCCCCAGCTGAGTTGCCTCTCATTACTCTCCCCAGCCGTAGTACCAATCATTCTTCCTCAGCAAAATACAGGAATCAGGGAATCATCTCCCCACAAGATCCTCAGCCTCTATCCAGAAGAGCAAGGCACGAAGAAGTCACAACAGAGTACAGAAGGCTTCTACAAACCCCAGCTGGGTCCTATATTATAAGGATACGTCAACCAGTGACCTGTATCCCCAAGCAGACACATCATCAGATCTACCAATGATCACATCCCCAGCTGGGATCCTCACTTCAAACAGATCGGCCAGAGATTTTCGCAGCAACGGGATCCGAATCCCGGTTTGATATCTTTGCATGATCATAGCATTCGCATCATATTACCCCCTCAGAGCGTAGCATTCCGTCCAATACGGAGCATTACGGCAAAAATCAAACGCATAGCATAATCATGAGCCATGTTCTAAATTAACACTTGTGAATAATAACCGTTCATCATCATTGTACAGAAATCCCCACCAGAGTCCCAGCAAAAGCAGTTGCCTCACCAATCACAAACACCAGTATATACTCCTTTTTGACACTCGTCCGTGTCATCACTTCCCCAAACAGGTCGCCCGAACACCCTTTACAAACAAGATCACCCATATTACAGATACTTCCTGACACCCGTCCGTGTCAAACCACTAGCAGAAAGCCAAAGACATCCTCTTTGCACTCACATATACTTATATATACACTTTCTCGACACCCGTCCGTGTCATATCCCCAGTGCAGTCGCTTACACTTTTACAACCCATATACTTGTTGATATTATTATACCTCCCTCACTTGGCACTCGTCCGTGTCACCCTCCCCAGCAGATAAACACTCATCTGTATATACTCACTACTCATGATACACTCATACAGATACTCGTCCGTATCTTGTATACACCATCACTCATATCCCCACAGATTCGACAATAGTCCTTGTTCTTTGTTAACCAGTTGGTACTCGTCCGTACCATCATCTCAGAACATTGCGTCTAGTGTTTGTTTCTACCTGATACTCGTCCGTATCATAGTCTTAAGGATGCTCGTCCGCATCTTTAATCCATACACCGTGTCAAACACTTGTGTCTTCCGGAATATAGATACTCGTCTGTGTCTACTATTCCCCAGAAGAGTCCCTTCAGATTCAACACTCGTCCATGTTCTTTGTTAACACGTTGATACTCGTCCGTATCATCATCTCTGAACATGTGTCAGTTTGTTTCTACCCGATACTCGTCCGTATCGTAGTCTTAAGGATGCTCGTCCACACCTTTAATCTATACACAAGCATCTAAACACTTATACCTTTTATTTCTTGGATGTAAACACTCGTCCGTGTTTACTACTCCCCAGTAGATCGCCAACAAAGCAAATTTTCCTTTTTATCTAACACTCGTCCTGTGTCATGATAAACCTTGAGAGCAGCCGTACCCTGCTAGGTGGTCGTCCTCCACCTCTTGATGATCGTCCTCCGTCATGCTCATCCGATGGTCGTCCCCATCGTTGTTTTTTAGCAGCCGTACCCTGCTAGGTGGTCGTCTTCCACCTTTTTGATGATCATCCTTCATCATTTTATCCAATGGCCGTCCCCATTGTTGATTTTTGGTTATCTGGCATTCGTCCTGTGTCATGAGAAACCTTGAGAGCAGCCGTCCCCTGCTAGGTGGTCGTCCTCCACCTCTTGATGGTCGTCCTCCATCATGCTCATCCGATGGCCGTCCCCATCGTTGACCTTTTATCCGGCATTCGTCCTGTGTCGCGATATTTTCGGCAGCCGTACCCTGCCTGGTGGTCGTCCTCCACCTTAGATGACCGTCCCTCATCTTAACCCCAACAGAGCAGCCGTCCCCTGCTAGGTGATCGTCCTTCACCTTTGATGACCGTACCTCATCACCTGTTTATTTCATTTATTCTTTAACCCGATGGCCGTCCCCGTCGTGGTCCCTTTTCTTTTTAGCCCGATGGCCGTCCCCATCGTCGGTTGCTTTGCTTTATGAGCTTGATGGCCGTCCCCGTCATGTTTCATTCGATTACCAGAGAATTGTACAGCTTTATCTTGATGGCCGTCCCCATCACGATATCTTACTTTTCCCCAGCTAGTCGGCCGTCCCCGCCTTAGCTTTACTTTTTATCCCCAGCATGCCGGCCGTCCCCGTCATTGCCCTTTACCCAGCAGTCGTCCTCTGCTCGACGGTCGTCCTCCATCGCCCACACTTTACAATATACTTTATTTTCCTTTACAATCTATATCCCTTTTCTTCTTCATTTTGTGAGTGCAAATTTTGGACTGTCTTTGGTATTCAACCACAAGTTATCTTGTTTGCCTGTTAAGCCATTGCTTACATCCTGCACAGCTAACTCATGTTTGAATAGGGGCAGCTGTAAACACCCCAAATTTGCCCTCACCCATTCACACCATGGCTTGTGATCATTCTCATATGCATAAACACAATCATATCATCTCATATCTCACTTTTGATTTCACTGGATAGTTTCTAAGTCATCTGCACCTAGGGTTTGTGATCTGAGCAATCTAAGGGCTTCTTGAGCCACTCCAAAGGCTACCAATCACTTCAAAGGGGTCCATGTGTGTTTTTATATCATCATACATCCTCTCAAAGTCAAAATTTCAAGAGAATCACAAGAACTAGGGTTTGTGTGGAAGCAGAGCCAGGTTTGACTGCACAGTTGACCTAAAATTAGGGTTTTGGTTTCAGAGGCCATAACCCCAAATTTTTTGGTCATCCTTGTTTCCATTGGTCTCTATATGGTATAGGGAGTATGCATATCAATTTTCATGAAGAAATTCCATGGGAAAGTCATCTGATCAAGAGTTGACTTTCTGAACAAGTCAGTGCAAAATCAGGGCATCTGAGGCCCCCAATGACCCAACCAATGGGTGATCTTCATCATTTTGAGTGTATATGATCTTTATTTGATCATGAAATAAGGTTGAAGTCCACAAAAATAAAAAATTTGAAGTTTTGGCAAAGTTGACTTTTTAGGGCATGGTTGACTTTTCAAGAATGTGTCATTTTAGGTCATTTTTCAAGCCTTGATTCTTGATCCAAAAATGCTTCAAATGGAAAAACTTTGGTCATGAAAGTTGTAGATTACATCTTTCCCTTTTCAAAAAGTACAAGAACATGATCAAATTCTTCTTGGATCAAAAGTTATGGTGTGACAAAGTTGGCAAAAATCATTGATTTTCAAGATGTGCACCAAATGAGAATTTTGCAAAACCATGAGCCTATGTCATTTGTAACTTCTAATTCACTTCAAACCATGACATAAACATTCTACATGTCCTAAAAATCAGAATTGAACCAAAGATTACATGTTTATGGTTTGTGTAACAAGGCATTTTTCACAAAGTTTCAAGAAGTAACAACTTGCAAAACTCATGATCACACTTCACCAACTTGATGCATTGGATGCTGCACCTTGCTAGCCCTCTCACCTCATCTTGCTGCACCAGAACCTAGCCTTTGTACCAAGCTAACACCAAGCCCATGCCTCTCTTACAAAAAGTTGACTTTGTGCAAAAGCAAACATCCCAATCACCACAGGCCATGTCACATCTTCTGGCCACTTGGATTAAAATATACTATCCATTTGCAAGCCATTTCATAAAGGAAGCAAGGCTGAAACTCTCTCCATCATCACACATACAAACTCACTCCCTTTTGCAAATTGTTTCGAATCTCTCTGCCCAGCCATCAAACATCCAAACCATTTTCACCAAGCATCTCACCATGATTCATTAAGAAGAAACCAGCCAAGAACCAGGCCTGAAACAAGCTATAACCCCTCTGCACCATTTTCACTCCAACTTGCAGTTTCATTCGAAACTCTCTCCACAGCTCACAAACATCAAAACAAACTCCACAAACCTTCTCCACTCATCACCTGGACCACAAACAACCACCTACATTGGCCTGAAACTGCCTGAACCACCATTGCCATTTCCAACTGAGCTTGAGCAGAAGCTTATCAAACTCCTTATCCAGCCAACATAAACTCTTCCTAAGCATTCAAGGATCATCTGGGGACCAAGTAGAGTGGATTGCACTGAAGGGAGTGGTCAGAAAGTGGCTGAAGTGAAAGCTTCGAATCTCAGGTAGCTCAAGAAATATTTTTCCAGAAATCATTTTTTATGTTCTAAACTTGTTCTATATGTCTTCCTGATCATGAATGTGCCTTTGGTTTTGCAAATGGTGGTGAAATGAGAGTTTAATTGCTCTCTGAAACTTTTGTGCCCTAGTTCTTATTTGTTTCGATTCAGCCTTGTTAGGAAATATAAATTTGTTTTGATTAGGGGTTTTGGTTCGTGAGTGAGTGGGGATCATTTCCCAGTTTTTAGATTTCATTTTAGTTAGGTTTTTGGAGTTTTGGGGATTCTCAGGGGGGATGCTGGCCGGAGAAGACGACCGGAAGTCTTCTCCGGCGGCCTGAATGTCATTTGTGCCCTAATCCTGTAATTAATTTCCATTTGAATTCTGGGCGTTAGATTGGGTTGACTAGTTGACTTCCCGCGTGGATAGAAGGCCCAGATCACTTTGCTTAGCCCTAATCTTCATTATTTATTTAATTAATTGGGATTAGCTCAGAAAGAACCTCAGCCCTTGGATAGCGCGCGTGGTCAATGCATTTGAATCCAGACTCAATCCTGGCCCTCCACTCAGTTGACTTCATTTTAAATTCATTTAATTTCATTTCTTTTTCATTTAACTTGCATAATTTATTAAAAATAGTAAAAAATGTGTAAAAATTATGAAACTTTTTCTCATAAGTTTTATTAATTTTTATGACACAAAAATATTTTTGTTTTTATTTTTATCATTAAAAAAGTATTTTTAAATATTTAAAAGATTATTTTTAATTGATTAATGGAAATTAATTTATTAAAAATACTTTTAGGTATTTAAAAATCACCAAAAAATTCATGAAATGTTCTAAGACATTTAGAAACATTGTCCAACCTTCAAACCAAATTTCTTTTTTGATCTTGATGCATTTTGAGAATTTTTCTTTGAATTAAAATCATTTTTATGCATTAATTTGATCCAAAGTTCAAAAAATCATTTCTGCCTATCTATGAAGAGTTGGACATTGATTCTTCTTGCATTGCATTGTGTTTAGCATGTAGTTTTTGAGATAAATTGGCCATGGTTTGATTCTTCATTTTCAATTTGTTTGGTATTTCTTTTGTTTAGGAACCCTAAAAACCCTAATAACTTAGAAAAATCATAACTTGAGATTGGTGAAGAGTTGAGACCTCCCCTTTGGACATTGGTTTAGTATAGGGTTAGGGATCCTTTGAGTGGCATTTTCCATTTTTTATCTTAGGGTTTGCTTCTGTTTTGGGTTTTTGTTTGATGCATTGATCATAAACCCTAATTTGGGCTTCCATATGCATCCATCTTGCATTCTCTTGCATAACATGACTTGCCATGACATTCCATGCTTCCATTTGATTCATTTAACATCATAAGACATATTGAAAGCATGTTTGATCATTGAATCATGTATTTGCCATGTTGTATGCCATGTGCACTTCATAACTTTTCATGTATGTTCATGGTTCTTAACTTGCTTCATTTGCATTCATGAGCTTGTATGACCATTTCCATGTGCTGCCTCATGTTTGTAGCATCTCATAGCATCATTAGCATCATGTATATGCTTCTGGTTTTGTTTCTCATCATGTCATTTCATTTCATTTTGCATTGCATTGCATTTTCTTTCACTAATTTTTCAGGTGGTAGGTTATCTTGAGAAGTGAATTTGCCTTCACTTCTCATAACTTCTCTTCATCTCTTTTTATGCATCCTTGCTGCATTTATGTTTGTGTATGAGATTGAGCTTGCTCTTTCTTTTGTTTCTCACTTTCTTTCTTCAAGTGACTTGACTTCTTGAATGAAGCAAGTTGCTTTGCTTCTCTTGATCCTTTCATCTGCTTCCTGGTGGTTCCATTGAAGATTGTTCTTGTAAACCTCACAAACCTTAGGAACAACCAAGCATGACAATGATTAGGGTTTTGATTAGTCTCCCCTCTTAGATTTTACCTTTGTGTCTCATTGAGTCATCTCTTCTCATCTCATAATCAGGGACTAAACCCTAAAGGCTTTAAGGCTTTGTGATTAAGCTTATGCATGCATCCTTCTATTAGGATGGAGTGTATAACTTTAATCCTAAGTGTTAAACCCTTAATGTGTTTAAATCTTTTAATCAAGTCACATAATAATCATCAAGACATCACACTTGTAACTTGGGCCTTGCATTAGGGTTCCAATTCTTCCTTAAGTGGTTAAGAAGGACTAACCCTAGTGTTAATGGACAAGTCCCCCTCAAGTTGTCTTACAAACCCTAAAAATCACTTCTTTATCATACCATTAAATAAAATCCACTTAACTAAAGGCTTGTTTTGTCATGAGCTTAATCCCTAATCATGGATTAAGTTGAGGAGTTTTCCTCAGCTTAAACATTCTCATCTATTATCCTTCTATTAGGATGGTGTAATGAGTCTGTTTTATCCTTGATTATGGCTTAATCTCATTACTCAACACTAAACAAAAACACCAAAAAACATCTAAATAATCACAAGTAGGTTAATGATCTTAATCCTACACCAAAGGTGATTAAGTGTGAGAATATGACTTCACACTTAAGGTGATCTCATTACCCCTAATCAGAGGGAAGATGTGATGAGTTTACTAACCCATTGGTTTAGGCTTAAGCTCATTAACTTATGACAAACTTTCAAAGGTAATAAAAGACTGAAAACTCAAAAACAAACAATAATCGTCTCCTCCGGGATTCTTTTCTCATCACCTTCACTCACAAACGAGAACTTGCTTCTTCCGTCTAATGCAAGACAGTTTGCATCTGTGCCAGACAGATCATACACTTGAGCATAGGCAGGTAAGCAGTTCATAAGTCAATTCACCCTTCAGTCTCTTTGGGTCGAACTACGGTGTTCTGACTTCCTCATTGCACGAGAGGATACGTAGGCATAACTTAACAGTTATCGAACAAAAGTCTCTGTACATTCCCCCTCCTTCTAGTTTCATTCTTTAGCCCCATGATCTTGAGCATTTCACTCCTTCCTTACACTGACACATCATCATACACCTCACTTCACTTTACACTGACACCTTTACATCTTTTCCAGCTATTTTATACACAGATCGCACTGACACTACCCCTTTAAAACACAAATCTTTTAAGCATGGATCCCGTCGAGTACGGCGGACAATCTGGGTGCTAATACCTTCCCAGGTTGTAACCAACCCCCTTTCTCAGTCTCTCTGGTTCGCAAACCGTCTTATCCATATCTTTCTAGGTCTATGCAGCATTGCCTTTCCTCTGGGATAAAAATGCCTAGCTGGCGACTCTATTCATCTCCAGTGAGTTCACGGCTGTGTGTTCTCATTGTCCCTCTCGCCGACCGTTCGCGTCTGTACCCTTATTTGACCCAGTGTCATTTATCGGGAGCGACACATCCCCACAGAGTAATATTCACGGATTTATTTCAGCAAAGTGTTAGAAGTAGCCTCTTATAATTCCAGCTCTACAAAGTCTCAAAACAGATTTCTCTCAAGCCGGATATCCTCCAAAGAATTGACACTTTGCCGCATAAGTCTCTCAAGGGAATGTCCATCTCTTTTATCCCCAGTCAGGGTATTCAGGAATCTATTCTTCCGATAAAAAGTACGACGAACGGAAGACGAAAGGTCCTAAGTACAACATGCTGAAACAAGACGGGAACGATGTCTTCATATTCTTCAACAACGAATCGGGATTTATTTTCCCCAACTAGCAGTGGTACATTGAAGCTACTGACAAGCTTCAACTATATGATTCATACATCATTTCATATCATATGCATCCACAATGCATACAACATTCTCATTTATGATAAGAACATCGTCTTGCAAAGCACTGTATACATCATGACATTGCATAGAACTAACCTTGTTTTTCAGGTTAATTCCCCAGCAGACGAACGTCATCAACAACTTATTCTTGGGCTTCTACATCTCCTGAGATTACATCTATATCCATCTTGGGCTGCTACATCCCCCAAGGGATATCTCAAACAATATCCCGGGCTGCTATAAACCCCAGGGACAATATCTTGGACTACTATATCCTCCAGGAGTACATATAACAATATCTTGGACTGCTCTATCATCCTGGAATACATATAACAATATCTTGGGCTACTACAACCCTCAAGATTACATCCATCAAAGTCTTGGGCTGCTATATCCCCCAGGGCCACGAAAACCAATATCTTGGGCTACTACATATCCTGAGATTACATCTATATCCATCTTAGGCTGCTACATCCCCCAAGGGCTATCTCAAACAATATCTCGGGCTGCTATAAACCCCCGAGACAATATCTTGGATTGCTCTATCCTCCAGGAGTACATATAACATTATCTTGGACTGCTCTATCCTCCAGGAATACATATATCAATATCTTAGGCCGCTACATCCCTCAAGATTACATCCATCAACGTCTTGGGCTGCTATATCCCCCAGGCCCATGAAAACCAATATCTTGGGTTGCTACATCTCCTGAGATTACATCTATATCCATCTTGGGCTACTACATCCCCCGAGGGATATCTCAAACAATATCTCGGGCTGCTATAAACCCCCGGGACAATATCTTGGACTGCTCTATCCTCCAGGAGTACATATAATAATATCTTGGACTGCTCTATCCTCCAGAAATACATATAACAATATATTGGGCTGCTACAACCCTCAAGATTACATCCATCAATGTCTTAGGCTGCTATATCCCTCAAGGCCACGAAAACCAATATCTTGGGCTTCTACATCTCCTGAGATTACATCTATATCCATCTTGGGTTGCTACATCCCCCAATGGCTATCTCAAACAATATCTAAGGCTGCTATAAACCCCCGGGAAATATCTTGGATTGCTCTATCCTCCAGGAGTACATATAACAATATCTTAGACTGCTCTATCCTCCAGGAATACATATACCAATATCTTGGGTTGCTACATCCCTCAAGATTACATCCATCAACGTCTTGGGCTGCTATATCCCCAGGGCTACGAAAACCAATATCTTAGGCTGCTACATCTCCTGAGATTACATCTATATCCATATTAGGATGCTGCATCCCCCAAGGGCTATCTCAAACAATATCTCGGGCTGCTATAAACCCCCGGGACAATATCTTGGACTGCTCTATCCTCCAGGAGTACATATAACAATATCTTGGATTGCTTTATCCTCCAGAAATACATATAACAATATCTTGGGCTACTACAACCCTCAAGATTACATCCATCAACATCTTGGGCTGCTATATCCCTTAGGGCCACGAAAACCAATATCTTGGGCTGCTACATCTCCTGAGATTACATCTATATCCATCTTGGGCTACTATATTCCCCCAAGGGCTACCTCAAACAATATCTCGGGCTGCTATAAACCCCCAGGATAGTATCTTGGACTGCTTTATCCTCCATGATTACACATAACAACATCTTGGACTTCTCTATCCTCCAGGAGCACACCAAACAACATCTTGGGCTGCTACATCCCCCGAGATTACACCAATCTACGTTTTTTACTGTTTTATCCTCTAAGAGGTATATCTGGAAAACATTTTTACTCAGAATGGCATATTTAATCCCAATTAAGCAATACAAAAAACCAACAACATTACTTCAAGCACCGACGAGTACAAATTTTTGGGCTTTAGTGTTCAATCCTCTTCAACCTTCAAGTCACGAATGACGTACATGCCAATCTAACTCCTCAAGTTTCAGAAAATTAAACAGGGTAGTTGTTGTACCCCAAAATTTTCCCTCCCATATTCAAGATATTATGTATCAAGAGGTCTCCTAATAATCACAAGATTCACAATTGCTCACAAGGATTCAAGGTTTCACCAGACAAAGCCTCATCCTAAGCAATGAATCTTAAACTAGGGTTTTGATGTTCTCAAGGTAAATTGAACTTATAAAGCCTCAAGTGGAATCCATGACATCCCACATACCTTAAATAATCCTCATGTCAAGTTTCAAAGCTTTCCTCACAAGTTTGGCCAGTCAGATGCTCAAATACCCAAAATCAGTTAACTTGGTCAAAAAGTCAATTGTGGTCAACATAAAGTCAAACTTCAAGATTTTTGGTCAACATTAATATTATGAGGTAAAATTCATCATTTGATCAATGGTTGATCATGATTCATCAAGGAAACCTCAGAATCATCAAGAATCAGGAGTTACTAAATTTGGGTTTTGTGTAGGAAAAGTCAACTGAACTTTGACCGGCCATAGCTTTCACATACTTCATCAAGAATTTCCCATCCGAATCTCACTTTGAATGAAATTCAATTCTCTACAACTTTGTGTCTCACAAGCCAAGTCCAAAAATGCTTTATTTGAAAGATATAAGTCAAAACATTACAGGTCCTTTTAAAAGTAAACAAAAAGTCAACTTTTTCAAGAGCTTATAACTTAAAAATGGAAAATGATATGGACATGGGACCAAAAGGAGAAGTTATAGGACACTATAAGCTTTCTAAAAAGTCCTAGAACACATACGTGGGATAAAACTTGAGAGAGTTACGCATTGTTGAAGTTGGACAGTTTTGAGGAGGTGTATGAAGCAAAAATGACCAAAACTCAAGTTTCTTCCAAATGGGCCCATATTTAACCCAAACTCAATTATAAGATCATGCACTACCCATAGATCATAATATCTGATTTTTTATATTTATTTTATAATATATTGGAATTAATACATTTAAATTCAATTTTAATTAAGATAAATATTGAAAAATCAAATATTTTATCTTAGGACTATTTTAGGATCAAATATTTGATGTTTATGATCATTATAAGGATCCAATTTCGTTCATAACCAAAAGAGTATGTCTTAATACCAAATTTTGACCAAAATGAAAACTTCGTAACTTCATCATCAAGCAACCTCAAATCCATCAACAAGGCCCGACTTTTTTAACCTATTTTCTTCTCCTATATAAACTCATGACTCTCTCACCCACAATACAAAAACAATTCTTGCCTCAAGGAACAGGAAGAGGACGAAAAAAAAAAACCGGAAAAAGAATTGAAAAGAAAAAGTACATTGTGGCGGTGCGGCTAGCTGTTTCTCATCATAAGGTTTTTTCAAATATGTATATGTTAACTTACGTTTTTTTAATTATTATTATTATATCATGTTAACATATATCATAAGTTGTTTTCCTTCCAATTACTATTATTCTATATGTTATTCTACTATTGTTCTATATGTTATTAGTATACTTGTTTTTATATATAATATACTAACGTTTTGTTTTTTTTGTTAACATACACAGGTTTGTTTTAACATATGTTTCTTATATAGGTTTAATATATATATATATATATATATATATATATATATATATATATATATATATATATATATATATATATATATATAGAATGTTATAATGTGTTTTTTTTCTAACGTATATTTTTTTAGTTCTTTTCTTATTTCTTTCCATGTTTTTTATTTCTTTTATTTATTTTAAACCAATTAATTAATTTGATGAATGTTTTAACCAATAAAGAAATGTGAAAACTTAATATTTTCTTTATAAAACCATAAAATATCAATATATTTTTCGTAATCTTAATAATCAAATTGAATTTATTTTCTTAAAATTAAATTTTCTTAAAACTAAATTTTCTTTAAAAAAATCAATCATTAAGATTTATCTTTTCTAAAAAATCCCATTAATCGTTTTTACGCGAATTTTTGATATTTCTTCCTGCTCCATCCTTATTCCTCTTCGATTTTAATTTTCTTTTTTGCTATTTAATTTCTTAGAAAATTGTATAGGGTTTGCAAATTATGTAATAATATATATTTATTGTCTTGCATTTTTTCCTCTAAATGATGTAACTGCTCATGGGATGTAATAGCTTAGGATTTTTACTTTCCGCACCTTATTATGTAATTGCCCCAAAGCCCTGTAATAATCTTAGGATTTATTTTCCGCATTTTACTTTTTGCACCTTATAACTGTTAGATGTATGAATAATAGGATTGTATGGTAAGATAAAATCAATCGTTAGATCACTAACTCAAAGATTATAATAATTGTAATTAACACACTCTATTCACACACGTAAGCTGATCGTTCTACAATCGCCATCTGAACCTCCTAGGGTTTCCCCTTTTGGTTGTCTTTAACAAATGGTCAGGTCCCTCGAAAGTGGGGGTGTCTTTAAAAGCAAAGTCCCTATAAACAACTCATCATTGTCCCTTCCAAATTAAAAGATCAAGTCCCTAAGAGGTTGCCTACGATATAATGATCTTGTCCCTTCGGTAAAAATGATGATAGTCCCTACGAATTGCTAAAGACACCCCTATAAGTTGCCTTCATTGACCATACGATGACCCTAGGCCCGTCCCTTAACAAAATCCAAGGTAATGATTACCTACTCCTTAATAGTAGGGATAGTCTTATCCTTGAAAGGAAATAAAAGAATACGAAAGACCAGTTTAGGGTAGATAGCGCTTAATTACTTCTCACTTTTTCAAAAAACTCTTATTCACACCCCACTTTCAAAATATTTTCAAACTTAAAAAGCTTTGTATACATCCATATGAGGATCATTAAAAAGACTTGTGAAAATTTCTAAACACACACTACACTTTCCTTTTTCAAACAAATAAGTGAGCTAAGTAACTCAGAGTCCATGGATAACCATGAATATAAGGGGTGCTAACACCTTCCCTTTATATAATCTACTATAACACCCCAAAATTTTCCCTCTTATTCATAACCTTAACTGACGTTTTTGTTTCACATCCATCTGCATATTCCTTTAGGTCATAACTAACAAATCACTTGTTTGCATGGAGTTACTAAAACATGGGATCAAAGTCCTTTGAGATTTAGGGCTTTTTTTCTGGTTCATGGTTTTCACCTCATTGAAGATTGTTTCAACTGGTTCCCTTAGGGATTAAGGAATTAGGGTTTCATATTAGAAATATCTTAGTGGTTATGCCTTTTTCTACATTTCAAATCTCGTTTGCAGCTACAAGGTTCTCCCAAGGATGTTTTAATTGGTCGATAGACCAAGATATATGTGTATTAAGTGACAAAGCATTAAATCACAGAGTAATAGACCAAGTTGTGGACTCAAATTGTAATCAAGGCGTTACTATCTTCTCGATTGATGGTTATTTGTGTAGGCTATTTGGAAATCAAGAGACGGGTTCATTAAAACCATGTCCATTTGAGTCAATTAAATTCACTTTTGGTTTCTATGTCTACTATCTTTTTTTAGTTCAAACTAATTCCACTTTTAATGTCATTTCCAAAACCATTTTTGTTTCAAGAGTATATAAATTCATGTGATATCCCCAATTACCTTTCTTTATTCCATTTTTATTATTCCATATAAAAATCATAAACTGAGTTAGTCCATTTATTTTCCAATTTGCATTCTGTAAAACCTTATCAGCCCATATAGATGTATGGCCCGCCATTTTTAGTTGCCATTTTTTATTACAAAATCTCACACCAGAACAAAATCAATTTGAAGATCATTCATAGCAGGAAAACTAAATTAAGAATAGTGGCAGAAAAATAAAAACAAAAAATATTTTTACAACACTGAAGACCATATCAAAATGAAGTTACACACATCAGTGGAAAATTTTTAGTTACAAAAGTGGCAGAAAAAATAAAAAAAATGCTGAGATATACATAACAGAAATAAACCGGTGCTGAGATATACACATCAGTGAACCATCTTCAAATCTTCATCAAGATCCTAACACGGCAAGCCTTCAAAAATGATCAACATAAACCGGTGTTGAGTCCATCACTGATCATCAACACAATCTACGGATTTAAGAACGACGATGAACATAAATCCATACCTGAAGAGCTTCGAACCGAGATTCACTCAAGGTAATTTGATGGATTCGTTGCCGATGAGAAAACGACATGGTTGTTTGTTCCTCTACCACCGCCAGCGTAAGGCCACGACACGATGGAGATTGCATCACTGATGTTAGTCGGTTGGAGATGAGGTCGAGTTGGTAACAAGGTGGTTATATGGACGGTGTCTCGTTGTGGGAAGAGGAAGAAGAAATGACTTTGAAATGAGGGAAATTGTGGCGGACGCGCATGTGTGAGGTTCGGAGAACCGCGTTTGGGAAGAAAAAAGTGATTCTGAGAGTCCCGGTGGAAAAAGGGCTTTTGTGTGTTCACGGAAAAATGGAGTTGAAGCTTCTTCTTGGTACTGAAGACGATGAACAAGGTGTATTCTTCTTGATGAGTCTCACTTTATCACTTTAGGTTAATTATTTTGGATGAAGAGGCTGGGTTGGGCCTAGGCTCCATGGAAAGTCTAAATTGCACACGCCTTTTTTCAGTCTTCACCTCTTCCTTGCGCCCTTGGTGTTGGTTTGGGCCATTAGGCCATGGATCTGATAATCACACCATGTTTTTCTTCAGCACCCCCGATGGTTCAGTGAGTTTGGGCCTTTACACCATGAGAGTGCTATATACAATCATCATTCCAATTTACACCCCTTTGCGTGCTTTGTCTTTTTTTTTTTATCTAATTTCTTGTAAAAATTCATGATTTAGATTTCCATTCCTAATTGTTGATTAAGGGTTCAATTTAACCTTTATTGCATTGTGGTTTTGATTTTTATTAACATTTTAATTAAATATTTGGTGTTTATGTTGATTAAGATTTGGAGTTACTAATGATTAAAAGCATTTATGAGTTTTTTTATCGATAAGAATCGATTTCGATTATGGTGGATCTTCACCAAGAAATTATGGAAGATGAGTATTTATTTTGCTCATGGGAGATTACAAGACCTTGCATGGAGTTTTTTGGATTTCTTTATATGAAGAATCGTTACTTCGATCAAGTAAGTAATTTCGACTTTCCACTTTAATGCATCATTCTAGTTTGTATGCAGCTTATAATCATATAACTTAAGGTGCATATTAAGCCCTCTCACCTGAGACACTGGATTTATTTGTGATTTTTGATGATACATGTCGATTTCGGAGCTTAGGGATTAGGTTACGGATTATAGAATTCTCTTCCTTTTGTTTTCCCTTAAATCATCGATTTTGCCCGTTTCGTCGCAATTATTAAAAATAGTTTTGGGTGCGATAAAATTCTGAAATAATTCATGAGTGATCCAAAATGCATGGTTTCAATAATTAATTTGGATTTTTCATTCCAAGTTGTCCCAAAATGCATTGTTTTAGTTAAAGAGACCAAAAACCATTTTTTCCAATAGGTATGAGACCTATTTTTTGTGTGTGATTAACCACTGGAGTTTGTGACATTATGATGCTACTTAGGCATTTTTTTCATAATTTTTGGTGTCATTTTGGATCCACTTTGTGGAGTTGTTTTTCGACGATCATGCCTTATTATCTTGATCGTTAAGTGATTGTTTTGCCACTTTGGTGCATAATTTTATGAAATCCTTTTATACCATGTAATCCACTGACTTTACCATGTTAGGGATTTAATTTCATAATTTTTTAAGCCTTTTTTATATTTTTCATGTCACCTAGATCATTGGTCCGATTATGTGCATATTTGCTTCATACCCTAGATGTTAGCAAGGCATTCATGCCATTTGCTTGAGGTACTTTTTGGTAACTTTTAGGAGTTAATTATAGGTCATTTTTAGGTCCTTAATTCCAGTTATAGGTCAATTTTTGAACCATATTCATTTGGTTTGTTTTGGTGTTGCAAAGTGCATCCTTATTTGAAATAGTGTAACTTAAACTTGTTTCTCTTCTCCTCTAAATGTTAACATGACTTATGTGGGAATCATAAATGTCAATCCATGCATTATAATTGCATCTCATACCTTGTATTCTAATTACCCATATTCATCTCATGCATATTCACATGTCATTCATCTTTAACTTGCATTCGTTGTGATCTTATGAGATGTTGGCTCCATTTCTTCTCTCATCTTCTTATCCTTACTCCATAAGACTAAACCATTGCATCCATGATGGTATGATCATTCATCTACATTCATAAGCATTAACTAATGACTTTGATATTCATTTCATGCATTAATTCATGCTTGTATGCCATATGCACCCATACTTCCTCCATGAACTCTAACTTGCATTCATGTGAACTTGTGTGAACGTTTGGTGCATAGTTTGACATAATTTGAATGTGTGAGGTATCTTAGCATCCTTAGTGACCTTTATCATATAGATACTGACTTTATAAGTCATATAACCTTTAGGTAACTTCACCTTATACTTAGGTCTCACTTTGAACCCTAGTTTTATTCTAGGACGTGTGTAGTACTTAATCGCTTTTATGCTTTGTTTATGCTTTCAATATGCATTGTTAAGCTAACATTTGTTTTGTAAGGGGGGAGATTGAGGTAAATATTACTTCTTTCTCATCTCTTTATGCTTTCTAATTGTGTTTACCTTAGCACTTTGTGCTTGCTTATAGGTTTTCCCCTTCTTTAGAAACAACTTACCTTCCTTAGGAAGTAAGTTGATTTCTAAGTTCTCTTTTCATCTTTTCCTTTCTTCCTTAGGATTAGAAAACCTCATAAACCATTATGATCGCCCTTTTGTATATAATAAATAACTTAGGGTTAGTCTTAGTCCCCCTTAGTTTTTCCTTTCTCGATTTTGAGTCTCTTTTTCTCATCTCATAAAGAAAGTAATAAAATACTTAATAAAGGTTGAATATTCTCATACGACATAAGACTTTGTTACGGAGTACTTATGCACGTCCCATTTCGGGGCGAGGTGTAAGTTATCTACCACGATGGATAAGTCTTAGTATGAGAATATTCACAAACAAATTCAAAAACACTTCTCATAAAAGACAACCAACAAAGACTTTGCGTCTTCTCTTCTTATCTCATACTCTTTGTAGACGAATATGACTTGCCTCGACAGTTCAAACAACGATACGGTAAACACCCTCGAGTTAGAGTCGGTAAAACCTGAGTTAAAACTATGGCAACATCATCCTAAAAAACACAAGCAAATCTCCTCCTTAGTTAGACGAAATACGCCGACTCTGATCCTCATTTTCCCGATGAGGTACGTAGGCAGTGGGGTAGGGCCCGTGCAAGCACATTCCTTATTTTCCCTACATTTCCCTTTTTCTTTCCATTTTCTTTTCCAGTTCTCTTTCTCATTCCAGTTCCAGTCAGCGGTTTTTGTTCAGCAACATCTTATTTCTCACCCTTTGAAACAGACTAACAAGCGTGGATCCCGTCGGGTACGGAGGATGATCTGGGTGTTAATACCTTCCCAATTCGTAACCGACTTCCGGACCTAGATCTTTGGTTCGCAAGGCCTCGTCCTTTCCTTCTTCCTTAGGTTCGTGCAACATTACCTTTCCCATTGATTCGGGATAAAAATGTCTGGCTAGAGAATCTACCTCTTCCTTGCCACTTTCGCGTTTGTACTAGGATGAAAATCCCGGGAGCGACAATTGGCGACTCTGCTGGGGATACATACCAGAATCTTTGTTTTCCCCTTTGAGAGTCGATCATAGCGCTTATTTTTTTGTTTTTTTGGGTGTTTATCTATTTGCTGTTGTGTGCTTTAGTTTAGCTTTACTATTTTCATTTACAGTTTTACTTTACAGCTTTACTTTACAGCGTTTATTTACTGCTTTCAGTATTTAGCATGCATCATTATCACTATCTCGTTGTGTTGTTTCATTTTTTATGTGGGATGGGAGTTACTGTAAGATAAGCCAAACACCCAGCTTGAGTATACACCTAGGACTAACGTGGTTTCATATTGCTCTGCATGCTATTTCAGTATGATGTTGTGATATGAAACCACACCCAGATTGCGATCGTCTTGGGAATATTCTGTATTGAGATTTCCTAGTTTCGGGATAGGACCTCGATAGTTATGTGCATCTGGGGACCGATCATTGAGGACCTTAGTGGAAACATCCCTATCTAGTGATGACAGTGGCAGACCATATTTGTTGGCAAACCCACTCGCATCCGAGGGCCCACTGGGAACTCGCATAGGATGGCCTGGTTCTCTCATAGGAATCCAGTTAAAGCAAAACTGTTTGTATGACGATAGCATTGTATCCCAAGGGCTGAATGTGCTATTGTTTCTCAATTCAGTGCTTGAAGTTGGGGACCTGTGAGGGATGATTGTTTTCCCGGACTCAGCTGAGACCTCCCTGGTTAGTACATAATGCCAAACCGATTCCCTGATTTGGTCATGAGCCATTTCTCGGAAATGGTGAACGTATTATTGCTATCTAGCTTTGAGAGTCTGTGATGTTGACCCGAAGTAGCACACCCGTGAGATTGGGAGGGATTTACAGGTCTACAGGAACCCTAAACTTCCAACATACCCAATTTGCCAGTATTATTCACTGTCATGATTTGGTGCTAAGGTTCTTTGGTTCTGAGATCCGAGATTTCTATTAAAAGAAATTGTTACTATGATTGTCATTGTGACTTTGCTATTGTGACTGTTATTCTGACTCTCCACAGACACTTGGCTCGTTGTTCAACTTCAACACCATCAGTGACTGTTCTATTATGTGATCTAGTTCTACAGTCTTTGGGTTCTTAGTTCTGGGATTCTATACAGAGATTATACTACTATTGTGGCTCTATCTAGACGCTTGGCTATCTGCTCAGTACCGACATCTGACCATTGATCACATGCTTGTTGCATACATGACATCATGGCATTTTAGCATACATGTTCAATTATTTCTAAGGATCACATCTCTGAATTAAATCATTAAGTTTTTTGCATTAAAACATGAATCAAAATAGATAGATTCCTTGGATATAACCGAACATGGCATTGGCATACATCCTTGCATTCATGACAGGTGTTCAAGGGAAAATTCTTATCTTGACTTGGTTTCTCACAGAATGGCCAACTTGAATCATGATTGTCAAGGTATGATGTAGCTCCCAAAGATTTGCATCCCGGTACAAGTGCGAACGGTCGGCGAAAGGAGAAAAGAAATGAAAAGAAAAGAGTCGTCAGCTAGGCATTTTTATCCCGAAGGAAAGGTAATGCTGCATAAACCTAAGAAAAGATGGATAAGACGGTTGCGAAACAGAGAAACTGAGAAAGGGGGTTGGTTACAACCTGGGAAGGTATTAGCACCCAGATTTTCCTTCGTACTCGACGGGATCCACGCTTGAAAGTTTGTGTTTAAAGGGGTAGTGTCAGTGTTATTATGTGTGCAAAAGCTGGAAAAGAATGCAAGTGTCAGTGCAAAAAAAAATGTGAAATGAAGTGAAGACGTGTCAGTGCAAGAAAAGAGTATGAAGCTCAAGACTATGAGGCTTAAAGAGTCATGCTGGAAGAGGAGGGATATACAGAGACTTTTGTTCGATAACTGTTAAGTTATGCCTATGTATCCTCTCGTGCAATGAGGAAGTCAGAATACCGTAGTTCGACTCAAAGAGACTGAAAGATAAATTGACTGATGAACATCTTGCTTGTCCATGCTCAAGTGTATGACCTATCTGGCTCAGGTGCAAACTGTCTTGCATTAGACGGAAGAAGCAAGTTCTCGTTTGTGAGTGAATGAGGTGAGAAAATAATCCCGAAGGAGACGATTATTGTTTGTTTTTGTGTTTTTAGTCTTTTATTGCTTTTTGAAGTTTGTCATATGAAAATGAGCTTAAGCCTAAACCAAGGATTAGTAAACTCATCACATCCTCCCTCTGATTAGGGGTAATGAGAATACCTCAAGTATGAAGTAAACACCTCACACTTAATCACCATGATGTAGGATTAAGATCATTAACCTACTTGTATTCACTCAGATGTTTTTGTTGTTTTTGTTTAGTGTTAAGTAATGAGTTTAAGCCATAATCAAGGATTTAATGGACCCATTACACCATCCTAATAGAAGGATAATAGATGAGAACATTTAAGCTGAGAAAGGCTCCTCAACTTAACCCATGATTAGGGATTAACCTCATGACAAAACAAAGCCTTTATTAAAATGGGTTTTAGTTAATGGTAAGATTAAGAAGTTAATTTTATGGTTTGTAAGACAACTTGAGGGGGGCTTGTCCATTAACACTAGGGTTAGTCCTTCTTAACAAATTAAGGAAGAATTAAAACCCTAATGCAAGGCCCAAGTTACAAGCTTGATGTCTTAGTGATTTATTAGATGGATTGATTAAAGGATTTAAACACATTAAGGGTTTAACACTTAGGATTAAAGTTATACACTCCATCTTAATAGAAGGATGCAGGTATAAGCTTAATCACAAAGGCTTAAAACCTTTAAGGTTTAGTCCTTGATTAAGAGATGAGAAGAGAAGACTCAAAGATGACACAAAGGTAAAACTAAAGGGGGGACTAATCAAGCCCTAATTGTGATCATGCTTAGGTATTCCTAAGGTTTGTGAAGCTTGCAATAAGATCTTCAAGAGAAAAAGCCACAAAGGAAGAGACAGGATGAAGGAAAAGAAGCAGAAAGAAGCAAGACAATTTACTTCACTTAAGAAGATAAGTTGCTTGAAGAAAGAAAGAGGAGAAGGAGCATGAATGAGCAAGATCACTCTAATACAAAAGTAAAATGCAGCAATGAATACATAAGAGGGATGAGAAGAGGTTATGAGAAGTGAAGGCAAATTCACTTCTCAAATACTTACCACCTGAAAAGTTAGCAGAAGAAAATGAAATGAAATGAAAATGAGATGAAATGCAAATATGAAAGCCAAAATCATAAGCATATCATGATGAAAATGATGCTATGAGATGGTATGAAATCATGTCAAGAGATGAGGATGATCATACAAGTAATGAAGATGCAAATGAAACATGCAAGGAAGCATGAAAGTTCAAGAAAACTTATGAAATGCAATGGATGCATAACATGGCCAATGGATGATGCAATGATCAAACATGATTATAATGTGTCCTAAGATGTCTTATATGTCATGTGGATGCACAAAATGCCATGGCAAGTTTATGTATGCAAGCATATGAAGAGTGAATGCAAATGAAGGCAAAGATTAGGGTTTATGTATAAGATGCAATGCAAAATTCAAAATTAGAAGCAAAACATGAGATAAAAAATTGAAAATGGGATCAAAGGTACCATAAACTTATACAAGTTCACTGCCCAAAGGGGAAGGTCAGAAGCTAAACCCTAAAGGACTTATGATTTTTCTAAGTTTGCTAGGGTTTTAAGGGACCTCACAAGGAAAAATGCAAAACAAATCAAAAATGAAAGATAAATTCATGCCAATTTTATCCTAGAAACTACATGATATGTGGGATGCAATGCAAAAAGAATTACTATCAAACCCTTCATGGTTAGGCAGAAAAGATTTTTCTAAGTTAGGGTCAAAAATATTGATTTTTAAGAACCTTAAATCCAAAGAAAATGTCAAAATGGATCAAGAACCAAAAAGAAATTTGTATGAATGGTTTGATAATGTCTCTAAATGTGTCATGGGTATGTTTGATCCTCCAAGAAGCACTTAATGTCATGGAACCAAGGCTTGTCATCTTTAGCAAGGTCTGCAGAGAATACGTATGCTGGTCTGTCAAGTCTGGACACTGAAATCCGAGGTACAAAGTTGGCAGCTTGAACTTTGATCATAGATGAAATGGTATCCAGAGCATCTGCAAACTGATTTTCGTCTCGAGGGATATACTCAAGTTTGACTGTAGTGAAGAATGTGAGTAACCTCCTTGTATAATCCCGGTATGGAATCAGATGCTACTGGTGAGTGTACCATTTGCCGTTGGTTTGATTAATTACCAAAGCTGAATCTCCGAATACAGTTAAAGTCTTGATCCTGAGGTCAATGGCTTCCTCAAGACCCATAATACAAGCTTCGTATTCAGCTTCGTTGTTAGTGCAGTTAAAGGTGAGTTTTGCCGAGAAAGGCATGTGAACTCCCTTAGGTGTAATGAGTACTGCACCAACACCACGACCATTCATATTAACAGCCCCATCAAACATCATTGTCCATTCTTCTTCTGGGTCAGGCCCTTCAGTGTGAATAGGCTCTTCATGATCTTTTGCTTTTATGAACATGATGTCTTCATCAGGGAAGTCAAATCTCATAGGCTGGTAATCATCAATGGGTTGCTCAGCAAGATAATCAGACAATACACTGCCTTTGATGGCCTTCTGGGATGTGTACTGAATGTCATATTCTGTGAGAATCATTTGCCATCTTGCAACCCGTCCGGTAAATGCTGACTTCTCAAATATGTACTTAACTGGGTCCATCTTGGAGATCAATAAGGTAGTGTGGGTCAACATATACTGCCTTAGTCGGCGAGCAGCCCACGCTAAAGCACAACAAGTTTTCTCGAGCAGTGAATAACGTTGTTCACAGTCGGTAATCTTTTTGCTTAGGTAGTATATTGCATACTCTTTTCGACCCGACTCGTCATGCTGGCCTAGCACACACCCCATTGACTCTTCTAATATTGTCAAGTACATGATTAGAGGTCTTCCTTCAACTGGAGGCATAAGGATTGGAGACTCTTGTAAGTATTCCTTGATTTTGTCAAAAGCCCTTTGGCAGTCTTCATTCCACCTGACCGTTTGTTCTTTTCTTAACAACCTGAACAAAGGCTCACAGGTTGCTGTAAGGTGAAATATGAACCGTGAAATGTAGTTCAATCTACCTAGAAACCCCCGAACTTCTTTTTCAGTCTTTGGTGCAGGAATTTCTTGAATGGCTTTAACTTTATCAGGGTCAACTTCAATCCCTTTCTTACTTACAATAAATCCCAGCAGCTTACTGGATCGCACCCCGAATGTGCACTTATTGGGGTTTAACTTCAATTGGTACTTCCTCAGACGCTTGAATAGCTTCAACAGATTCACCAGGTGGTCTTCTTCTGTGAGGAACTTGGCAATCATGCCATCCACATAACATTCAATTTCTTTGTGGATCATGTCATGGAATAATGTTACCATAGCCCGTTGATAAGTGGCACCAGCATTCTTCAGTCCGAATGGAATTACCTTATAACAGAATGTGCCCTAGGGTGTGATGAAAGTGGTCTTCTCCATGTCTTCAGGTGACATTTTGATCTGATTATATCCTGAAAATCCATCCATGAAGGAGAACACCGAGAACTGAGTCGTATTGTCGACCAATACATCAATGTGAGGTAATGGGAAGTCGTCTTTCGGGCTGGCTCTGTTCAGGTCCCGGTAATCCACACACATCCTCACTTTTCCATCTTTCTTAGGCACAGGTACGATGTTAGCAACCCACGGCGGGTAACTAGTCACAGCAAGGAAATCGGCGTCCCACTGTTTTTGTACCTCTTCTTTTATCTTCATTGCCATATATGGGCGAGTACGGCGCAACTTCTGTTTTACTGGCGAACAGTCTTCTTTCAGAGGCAGCTTGTGCATAACAATGTCGGTGTCCAACCCTGGCATATCCTGATAAGACCAAGCAAAAACATCCACATACTCCCGAAGCATGTCAATAAGTTGCTCTTTTATTGAATCTTGCAAGCAGGCCCCGATCTTAACTTCTTTCAAGTCTTCTTCTGTACCAAGATTAACCGTCTTAACTTCTTCCTGATGAGGAGTGATAACCTTCTCCTCTTGTCTCAACAACCTGGCTAGCTCTACAGGTAGCTCATAATCTTCTTCAACCCCTTCATCGGCTTGATTAATCGGATTGTCAAAGTCATACGAAGTCATAGCAGTGTTGTTGTCGGTGCAGTCTGGAGGGCACTCTCTGCAAGGGTTCAGATTTGTTCACTTTAGTGATCAGTTTTATCTTGTTTAGAAAAAGTGAAAATGAAGTTATTATTTTGAAAAACATTGCCATTTTATTTTGTACAAAAAATGAAAAAATGAAAAACAGTGAGCGGAAAAGAAAAGACTCATTTGCAAAAGATGTCCTGATATTCATTAATTGATTGTTTGTACAAAATACAAGATGACCCGATTACAAAATGAGCCCTGACATCTTGGGCAAGATGCAGGACTTGATGCATGCTTAAAGACAGGAAATAATAATTACTCCGCCGGAGTAACTCTTATAATTTCCTGGGAAGACCAGTTTAGGACATGGTTCCCCGGGATCCTTGGACGTATCCAGCTTTCCAGGTTGCGCTCGTCTTCTGACTCATCTTCCAAACTATTCACAGCATCTGGGGTGAGCATCCCCCCACTGACAAACTTGGGCTCCGTTGCAGCCTCTGGTTGATCTTGTCGAGTTGGTTTGTAACCCAACCTGAATCGGTCTTCTTTCTTCTCAACTGGCAGCAACTTGCCCCAGCCTCGGGCGGTACCCTCCTCAACAACCTTCCGGGCCTTTTGATATGATGTGATGGAGGTCCCAGACACATCAGATGCTTCATTGATATTAAGGGCTTCAAACCCTTGACTCATGGTCTCATGGATCTCCCCATCCATTTCTATGTATTTGAAAGTAGCCAGCTGGCTAACGAAGATATCCTCTTCCCCGCAAATGGTAATGACTTGACCCTCCCACTCAAATTTTAACTTCTGGTGAAGGGTTAACGTCACGGCGCCAGCGGCATGTATCCATGGTCTACCCAATAGACAGCTGTAGGAAGGCTGTATATCCATCACAAAGAAGGTCATTTTGAAAACTTGTGGGCCAATCATTATTGGCAACTCTATCTCTCCCAGAACTGATCTTTTAGAACCGTCAAAGGCTCTCACTACCAAGTTGCTTGGGCGTAGTGCCAATCCATCATGCTCCAGCTTCACAAGGACTTTCTTGGGTAGGACATTGAGTGATGACCCTGTGTCCACCAATACGTGAGAAAGAACTGCACCCTTACACTCCAAGGTAATGTGCAAAGCCTTGTTGTGATTGTGACCTTCCGTTGTCAGATCAGTGTTGGTAAATCCTAGTCCATGACTAGCGTTGACATTTCCAACCATAGCCTCTAACTGATTGACAGTAATCTCCTCCGGCACATAAGCTGCGTGCAGGACTTTTAATAGTGCGTTCCGATGAGCCTCGGAGCACATTAGCAATGATAGTATGGAGATTTTGGAAGGTGTTTGGTGAAGCTGGTCCACCACCTTATAATCACCCCTCTTGATTATCCGCATGAATTCACCAACCTCTTGATCAAAAGGAGTCTTCAAAGTTTCTTTAGCAACTGGTTCTTCTTGCACCACGTTCTTCCCTTTTGCCTTAGCAGCAGCTTCTGCTTCAGCAATGGGTCTTGGCATTTGTGAGGCGAAGAGACGTCCGCTTCTAGTGAAGCCTCCGCCTCCCCCCACATTCTCTATCTGAGGTGAAGAAGTTGATGACTCTAAAGTGATTTTCTGCCCCTCGCGGTATAGATCTGAGCCATAATGCCAAGGGATGGCATTATTGCTTTCGTAAGGAACTGGCCCAGGCACTGTGATAGTGACCGGACTGATAGCAGCTGCAGAAGGGATCACAATGGTGTGTGGATCATAATATATGGTAACTGGAGCTCTGATAGGAGTAGCATTTTGTTGCGAGTTGTTGGGAGGAACATTTGCAGGATCATAGTATATCGTAACCGTTGAGACGCTTTCATTAATTGTTGCTGATGTTGTAAACGGTACTATTGACTGGACAAGTGTTGAAGTTGTAGCAGAAACTGATGGAGTAATGGGTGTTGTCGTTGTAGAAGGAATTATGACTGAATCTGTATCCGTTGAAATGATTGATTGAATATTTGTTGGAGTTGTAGCAGAATCTGTTGGAACAATGGTTGCTGACGTTGTAGGAGTATCTGTGATTGTTGATGAAGGAATTGTTGGAGTTGTAGTCGCTGTTGTCGTAATTTGAAGAATGCCATCTCTAATGAGGCCATCTATGCCGTTTCTCAGTCTCTCACATCCATTAACGGCAATGTTGCAATATCCACAGCCGACCACACATCCGGGGAACACTTGGCATTCTAACAGCTGAGCTTTGATTTCAACCAAGGGTGTTCGGATTTATGCAACAATGTTGATCAATGTGGATGGTTTGCCCTCCTCAATAGCATTAATCCTAGGCCCGTTGTGACTAGGCATTGGATTTCTTGTAACGTTCGGAGGAGGTGCAAAATTGAAAGCTTTTGATTCCACTAGATCCTGGACTTTCATTTGTAGGGCCCTGCATTTTTCAGTATTATGCCCCGGCGCGTTTGAGTGGAATGCACACCTGGCATTTGCATCATAGTTCTTTGGCATATTGAGAGGATCTGGAGGTGCCAACGTCCTTAACTCAACTAGGTTGAGCTTTATGAGTTGTGGCAAGAGTGCAGCATACGACATTGGGATTGGGTCAATTACCCTGTTTGCTTGCGATGGCCTCTGTTGGAAGGGGCGTTGTTGTTGGTTGCTATTGTTGTTGTTGTACGACCTTTGTTGCAGATAATGAGCTTGTTGTTGATACTGTGGTTGTTGTTGTTGAGGATATGATGATTGTTGTGGAATTGGAGCTGGGATGGTAACAACTGCTACTGACCGGTGAGCATATTGAGGCCTGCCCCTGCTTGTATGAATGGAATTTGTTTCACCGGCCCTTCGGGGTCCCACAAAAGGTTTTCTGGGATTGCTGGAGGAACTTGCACCACTGTCGGAGATTTTGCCCATTTTCAAGAGACTTTCAATCCTCTCTCCGGCTATGACCACATCAGCAAAACTGGTAGAGGAGAAAGTATGCAATCTATCAATATAGGTCCCTTGCAATGTGTTCATGAACATGTCAGCCATTTCCCTCTCTAACATGGGTGGTTGGACAGCAGGAGCAAGTTGTCTCCACCTTTGAGCATAATCTCGGAAGCTCTCTCTGGAAGACTGAGACATGCCCATTAGAAGAGTTCTATTGGGAGCCATGTCCAGGTTGTACTGATATTGCCGGATGAAAGCCTCGGCCAAATCCTTCCAGCATCTTATGGTGGCCCTAGACAAATGCGAATACCATTCCCTCGAAGCTCTAGTCAGACTGTCTTCAAAGTAGAACATCCACAATTTTTCATCCATGGTGTAAGCTTTGAGCCTTCTGAAGAAAGACTGCAGATGAGTGCAAGGACAGGAGGTACCATTGTACTTTTCAAAGCATGGGGGTTTGAATTTGTGGGGAATTCTCACCCCATCCACTAGTCCCATATCCATCACATCGAAGCCCAAAGAATTCTGATATTCCAAAGATCTTAACTTTTCAGCAATCTCGTCCAATCTCCTGTCATATATCTCATCTCCAGCCCCAATGATAGTAAACTGTTCTCCCTAGGGATCCTCCTGCAGGATTTGGCCCCCAATAGCATTACCTTGACCATTTCTTGTGATGTTAACTTCTGGATCCAGATGAGGTCCATATACTGGTGGGTCAATACGAGGTTGGCCCCGTTCATTGTTGCTAGTTCCCCCTGTTCCAAGATGAGGTTCCTCAGGAGTTTCCCTTTCTACCAGCTCTCTTAACCTTTCTTGACTCTGGGCTAAGCCAGTCATCACTGCCATGAACTGAGACATTTGATTTCTTATCTCTACTCTCTCATTGGCCATCTGATTTCTGACCTCAGTCAGATCCTGTTGTACTTGTTCCATTTGAATGCCGGGAAGATTGCTACGAGTCGGGTACCGGTGCGTGCGGTTGACAGGGAACACTCGGCGACGAGCAATGTTTCCTGAGATCACAACAAAGTTAGAAACAAAAATAAAAACAAAACCTACAAAACAAAAACAAAGTTAGTATGCAATGCAGTATGCTTATTTGTTTTCCAAGGTATCCGGTTTGGTTCTTGGTTTTGACCTTTCCAGACCTCAAGGAAGATGCTTGATGTTGTTGAGAGAAAAGCCCAAATGAAAACAAACTAAAATATATTACAAATGGTGAACAATACGTAGTTTGTTTTACAATACATGCCCATGGAGGGTCAAAATACAACAAAAGGAAAAGTACATCAAATGGAAACAAACAACAAGCAAAGAATCAGACATCCAGTCCAAACTCATCTTCTATGACCTCCTTCAGGAGTGCCTCAGTCACTGGACCAGCTGGGTGCTCTGTAATGGTCCTAATGAGGAGGTTCCTGGTAGCAATGGCAGTAGTCAGCTTCTTGTGCCTGTCCTGGTCCTTTGATCTCTTCAATCCTGCTCTGAGCTTCAACTCTGATATCTCTTTCTGTGCAGCCAACAGAGCTTCCTGCTGCTTCTTCTCATTGGCCTCTAGCTGTTCAATCTTGGCTTGAGTCTTCTGGTCTTCTTGTGTACGGGCTTCGGTGATCCTATCCCACCTAGCCTGACTCTCTTGCAGATAGTGCTCAGCCCTAGCTTTCTGAATCTTGGCCTCCTTGCAAGCATTCTTCAATATTTGATCCCCAGCCCTTGCTTTCCTTATGTAGTCTTTTGTCCTCTCAATTTTGGCAAGATGCTCAACCTTAAGCTTTTCCAATCTCTCAATGTCCAGACGACCATCACTTCTTTCCCAAAGAGTCTTCTTCAAGGCCTGGGATAGCTGCTCATTCCTTTCTTTCAACTTTTCAAATTCCTCCAGGCTAACTGTTGCTGCAGGTTGTACTGTGGATGTCCCAGGTATGTCTTCCAAGGTGAAAGGCATTCTAGTAATCTGAGCTCTAGTACAGGACCAGTCTGAGTACTGAGCTGAAGCAACATTGTTACATCTTCCAAGAATAGCTACTATTTTTGTTTGGATGTTGTCCCAAGCCCAGGATGCTTGTCTGACAACAACTGAATTAGGTTGCACCTCACAATATAGGGTCTCAGCTAAATCCTGTCCTCTGGGAAGGTGAACCAAGGCATAACCTAGTTGTCTCTTAAACAGTAAAGGATTGTAGTTGATGCAACCCTTCACTCCTATCAGAGGCACATTTGGGTATTGTCCACAGCTGGTGATAATGTCCTTGCCCTTGGTGCTCTGGGTGCACCATCTGATATCATCTGAAGTCAAGGCAATGAACCTCTTGGCCCAATTCTTCTGCTGGTGAGGATTCAAGAAAGTATCTGACTTAGGCAGGTGCCTGAGCAGCCATGTTTAAAACAAAGGAGCACCACATCTTACCAACTTCCCCCTTTGTTTCTCATTCCTCTGATGGATGGAATAGTAAAAATCTCCTAGCAATGTAGGCATTGGGTTCTTCAGAAGAAACGGATGGATGGCATTCTTGCTGACAAATTTAGGCTCATCTGCAAACAATATAGCCCCATATATACTGAGGGCTAAAAGTGCACAGACTGCTCTCCACTCTCCCAATGAAACCTTCAGGATGGCTTGAGAAATCAAGAAGTCCAAGTGCAAACCAGGAATCCCAACTTTTGTTGTCATACTCTGTTCAATAAGGGCAGGCTCCAAATACAGTGCACTTGCTATCTCTTCATTTCTGGGAGCAGTCATCTCTGGGTTGAAAGGGATTCCACCTCTTATAGGTACTCCAATCAATGAAGAAAACTCTTCCAGTAGAGGCCCTAGATGAAAGTCTGGAAAGGTGAAACATCTCAATGGTGGGTCATAAAATTGCAAGCATGTGTGGATCATGCTCCTCTAAGAAGGGTCAAGGTCCATAACCATGTCCAGGATACCTCCATAGTGCTCTCTAAACAGTGGGATGTGGTCAGGTGTGATAAGTGACTGGACCTTCCTGATACCAGTCAATACAGGCTCAAAGAAATGGTAGGATATGTTGCTCTTCCTGGGAGTAGCCATGGGTGCTGCTGAAGAAGCTGAAGACAAATGCTGATGAAGATCACAGACACTGACAGACTGATGTTGGTGAGGAGATAACTGAAGCAGGTAACTGATGAAGACAGCTGAAGCAGAGGTCTATGCAGAAGAAGGGGTCAAAACCAAAACCAAGATACAATGAAATGGATACCCTGAAAAGCAAATAAACAAATGTTAAATGATGCAATGATGATATATGCAAATGAAATTCAAGGGTTTATGATCAAGCTGGATCTGATTATCTGTCTTGATATATGGCCCATTGTCACTCCCACCTGATGACACAGGGCCAAGAGGGGTACAGACGCGAACGGTCGGCGAAAGAAGAGAGAACACACATGGGTGAACTCAAAAGAAAAGAGTCGCCAGCTAGGCATTTTTATCCAGAAGGAAAGGTAATGCTGCATAGACCTAGAAAGATATGGATAAGATGGTCGCGAACCAGAGAAACTGAGAAAGGGGGTTGGTTACAACCTGGGAAGGTATTAACACCCAGATTGTCCGTCGTACTCGACGGGATCCACGCTTGAAAGATTTGTGTTTAAAAGGGGTAGTGTCAGTGCTATCTGTGTATCAAAGCTGGAAAGAATGCAAGTGTCAGTGCTGGAAGAAAGTGAAGTGAAATATGTGAAGTGTCAGTGTAAGGAAAGAGTGCAAAGCTCAAGACTATGAGGCTTAAAGAATAATGCTGGAAGAGGGGGGAATATACATAGACTTTTGTTCGATAACAGTTAAGTTATGCCTACGTATCCTCTCGTGCAATGAGGAAGTAAGAACACCGTAGTTCGACTCAAAGAGACTGAAGGATAAATTGACTTGTGAACTGCTTACTTGTCTATGCTCAAGTGTATGACCCGTCTGGCTCAGGTGCAAACTGTCTTGCATTAGACGGAAGAAGCGAGTTCTCGTTTGTGAGTGAAGATGATGAGAAAAGAATCCCGAAGGAGACGATTATTGTTTGTTTTTGGTGTTTTCAATCTTTTATTGCCTTTTGAAGTTTGTCATAAGAAAATGAGCTTAAGCCTAAACCAAGGGGTTAATAAACTCATCACATCTTCCCTCTGATTAGGGGTAATGAGAATACCTTAAGTATGAAGTAAACACCTCACACTTAATCACCATGGTATAGGATTAAGATCATTAACCTGCCTGTAAATATTTAGATTTTTTTGATGTTTTTGTTTAGTGTTAAGTAATGAGTTTAATCCATAATCAAGGATTTAATGGACTCATTACACCATCCTAATAGAAGGATGATAGATGAGAACATTTAAGCTGAGGAAGGCTCCTCAACTTAATCCATGATTAGGGATTAACCTCATGACAAAACAAAGCCTTTATTAAAGTGGATTTTAGTTAATGGTAAGATTAAGAAATGAATTTTATGGTTTGTAAGACAAACTTGAGGGGGACTTGTCCATTAACACTAGGGTTAGTCCTTCTTAACCAATTAAGGAAGAATTAGAACCCTAATGCAAGGCCCAAGTTACAAGCTTGATGTCTCAGTGATTATTAGATGGATTGATTAAAGGATTTAAACACATTAAGGGTTTAGCACTTAGGATTAAAGTTATACACTCCATCATAATAGAAGGATGCAGGCATAAGCTTAATCACAAAGCCTTAAAACCTTTAAGGTTTAGTCCTTGATTATGAGATGAGAAGATAAGACTCAAAGATGACACAAAGGCAAAACTACATGGGGGACTAATCAAACCCTAATTATGATCATGCTTGGTTGTTCCTAGGGTTTATGAGGCTTGCAAAAGATCTTCAAGGAAAAGCCACCAGGAAAGAAGCAGATGAAAGGAGGAAGAAGCAGAGAGAAGCAAGTCAACTTACTTCACTTAAGAAGATAAGTTGCTTGGAGAAAGAAAGTGAAGAGGAGACATGAATGAGCAAGCTCACTCTAAAACAAATACAAAATGCAGCAATGAATACATAAAGAGAGATGAGAAAAGATTATAAGAAGTGAAGGCAAATTCACTTCTCAAACACTTACCACCTGAAAAGTTAATAATAATAAAATGAAATGCAATGAAAATGAGATGAAATGTCATGATGCAAACCAAAGTCAGAAGCATGAACATGATGTTAATGATGCTAAGAGATGATGCAAACACATGTCAAAAGTTGTGGATGATCATACAAGGATGAGGATGCAAATGAGACATGCTTTGAACCATAAAAAATCTTAAAAGTTTATGACATGGAATGAATGCACAACATGGTAAATGAAATATGCAATGACCAAACATGGTTTCAATATGTCCTAAGATGTCTTATATGTCATGTTGATGCATAAAATGTCATGGCAAGTTCTTGAATGCAAGCATATGGAAGATGGATGCAAATGAAGGCAAAAATTAGGGTTTATGCACAAGACACAATGCAAAATTCAAAATCAGAAGCAAATGACATGATAAAAAAATGAAAATGGGATCAAAGGAACCCTAACCCTACACAAGTTCACTGCCCAAAGGAGGGGACCTAAGTCTTAACCTAATGGAAGTTATGATTTTCTCAAGTCAACTAGGGTTTCAAGGCACTTCAAAAGGAAAAATGCACATTAAATTGAAAATGAAAGATAAATTCAAACCAATTTTACCCTAGAAACTACATGATGTGAAGGATGCAATGCAAAAAGAACCATCATCAAACTCTTCATGGTTATTGCCTTTAAATAACTTTAATTCCAATGAAAAATGTCAAAATAGGTCAAGAACCAAAATGAAATTTGTTTGAAGAGTTTGATAATGTTTCTAAATGTTTTAAGATGCAATGTGAATTTTTTTGTGATTTTTAAATACCTAAATGCATTTTTAATTAATTAATTTCCATTAACTAATTAAAAATAAACACTTAAATGATTTAAAAATAAATTTTAATGCAAAAAATAAAAATAAAAATATTTTTGGGTTCTGAAAATTAATAAAAGATTTGATAAAAATTTTCAGAATTTTTTAATGTGTTTTACTATTTTTAAAAATTCGTACAAATTAAATAGAAAGAAAATGAAATAAAATTAATAAAATGGAAAAGTATGAGGATCCTGAGGCTGAGATTCAAAGATTTTTGGAGGGAATTGACCCGCACGCGTTTCAATGGCTAGGATTCACTCTTGAAAAATTCAAATTTAATCCTAATTAATTAAATTAATAAATCAGAATTAGGGTTTAATGATGGATCTGGTTCGTTCATTCGCGCGCGGGAAGGCAAGATCAAAGGCTCACATTCAAACTAAGCCCTAATCCAGATTAAGGCATTAATGACTTTCAGGTCACCGGAGAAGAGCTTCGGTCGTCTTCTCCGGTGACATCCCTCCCTGAAAAATCTCAATTTCTTCCCTAGGTCATTTCTGGAGCTCTAAAGCTCCAGATTTGTTCCTCTCACTCCCCTAAACCTAAATCCAACCTCAAATGGAATTTATTTTCACTCCTAAACATGATTCGAAACCAAGAACACAAATATGCAAAACTTTCAGACAAGCAATACACCCTCATCTCTCCATCATTTTCAATAATTTCAAGTTCATTACACTCAGGGGATCAAACACAACCAATTAAGAACTTAAAATAGAGGTTCTGGAAAAAAGTTTCACATGGCTACCTGAGATGGAGCTTTCAACCCAGGAGCTTTCTGACTGTTTCCTTGCTTCAAAATGCCTCCAATGACCTCCCTGAAGAAGCTTTGAAGCTTGGATGGAGTTTTTTGGCTGTTTTGTGAGTTTGTGATCAACTGGTCAGAAAATCGTGTTTGAGTTTCAATGGCTTTCAAGGCAAGATGAAGGGTGGTTTATGCTCTATGAAGCTTTTCTGAATGAATGGTGAAGTTGGTTTTGAGGTTTGATGTTTGTGTGATGAGATTCGAATGAAAATGCAAAGAGGGAGGTTTTTGTGAACTATGGCAATGTTGTGGTTTCAGGCTCCAAGATTGTGTGAAATGTGATCCTTGAGGCAAGTATGTGAAGCTGTGATTGGTCAGAGTAGTTGGTGTGGCTCAATTTGATTGGTATGGCTCAAGTTGCATAAAGTCAACTTTTGTGTAAGTGAAGGTATGGGTTGGTTCAGTCATGGTACAAGGGCATGGTTCGAATCAGCATGCTTCAAGGAGGTCCATGGAAGTCATGTTTGGCAGCTGGCACAAGTGGATGAGAAGCTTTGGCTCATTTTGCAAATTCATGGAGTTTTGGCCCCTTTTGGATTTATTAATGATCAAGGCATGAAAATGAGTGATTCCTTGGGCCATTCTGAATTTTAGGTCATGTGTTGTGTTTATGTGATGCTTAGAAGTCATTTTGAATTCATAGAAATGCTTGGCATGTGAATTTGCAAGTTTCCCTCTTTGGTGTAAAAGTGAAAATTTAGTGATTTTGTCCAACTTTGCAAGGCCATAACTTTTGATCCAAAATGAATTAGAATGAGTTCTTGTACTTTTTGAAAATGGGAGGATCCAATCTACAACTTTCATGACCAAAGATTTTTCATTTGAAGCATTTTTGAATCAAAAAGAGGAGGTTGAAAAACTTTCCCAAAATGGCAAGTTTACATTATAAGTCACTTTCCCAAAAAGGCAACTTTGCAAATGGCTTGAAATTCTTCAATTTTGTGAACTTCTAACATCTTCTATGATCAAATAAAGATCATACACATTCAAAATGATGGAGAAACCCCTTTGGTTGGGTCATTGGGGGCCTCAGATGCCCTGATTTTGCACTGACTTGCTCAAGAAGTCATCTTGTGATCAGATGCCTTCTCCATTGAATTTCTTCATGAAAATTGATATGCACGATCCTCATAACATATAGAGACCAATAGAATCAAGAATGACCAAAAAATTTGGAGTTATGGCCTTTGAAACCAAAACCCTAATTTTAGGTCATCTGTGTAGTTAAGCCTGGCTCTGCTTCCATGCCTTTCTCAGTTCTTGTGATTCTTGACTTTATTGACCTTGAGAGGATATAATATGATGCTTGAACATATATGGACCTTCTTGAAATGATTGAACCCCTTTGGAGTGGTTCAGATGGCTCAGGGATTGCTCAGATCACAAACCCTAGATGTAGATGACTTAGAACCAATGCAGTGAAGCAAGAATGCAATATGAGATGCTATGATTGAAACTATGAAAATGAAAAGAATCACAAGCCATGGTAAAATGAGTGAGGGAAAATTTGGGGTGTTTACAGCTGCCCCTATTCAAGCATGAGTTAGTTGTGCAGGATGTAAGCAACGGCGTATCAGGCAAACAAGATAACTTGTGGTTGAATACCAAAGACAGTCCAAAATTTGCACTCACTGAATGAAGAAGAAAAGGGATATAGATTGTAAAAGGAAGTAAAGTATGTTTATAAAGGGCGGGCGACGGAGGAAGACCGTCGAGCAGAGGACGACTGCATGGGATAAAGCAATGACGGGGACGGCCGACATGCTGGGGAAACAGAGAGATCCTGATGGGGACGGCCATCAAGTAAATAAATAAGACTTTCTGGGGATTAAAGGTAAATGATGGGGACGACCATCGGGTTGAAGAAATAGATGATGAGGAACGGTCATCAAAGGTGAAGGACGATCACCTAGCAGGGGACGGCTGCTCTTGGGGATAAGGATGAGGGACGGTCACCCAATGGTGAAGGACGATCACCTGGCAGGGTACGGCTGCCGAAAATATCACGACATAGGACGAATGTCGGATAAAAAAAGGTCGACGATGGGGACGGCCATCGGATAAAATGATGAAGGACGATCATCAAGAGGTGAAGGACGATCACCTAGTAGGGGACGGTTGCCGAAAGGTATCATGACATAGGACGAACGTCAGATAACAAGATCAACGATGGGGACGACCATCGGATAAAATGATGAAGGACGATCATCAAGAGGTGAAGGATGATCACCTAGCAGGGGACGGCTGCTGAAAATGTCACGACATAGGACGAATGTCGGATAGGAAGGGGTTCTAATGAATAGAGACTCCGCTGGGGGATGATGAAGGACAATCATCAAAAAGGTGAAGGACGATCACCTGGCAGGGTACGGCTGTCGGAAGGTATCATGACATAGGACGAATGTCAGATAGAAAGGAAATAGTTTATCAAGATTTGCCGGGAATTCTTCTGGGGAATGGTAGACACAGACGAGTGTCTGATTTCAAGGAGGCAAAGACATAAGTGTCTAACACGGTGTATAGATTAAAGATGCGGACGAGCATCCTTAAGACTTCGATACGGACGAGTATCAGTAGAAACAAACGCTTGACGCATGTTCAGAGATGATGATACGGTCGAGTACCAACTGGTTAACAAAGAACACTGACGAGTGTTGATTCTGAGGGGATTTAAGTGTTATATACAAGATACGGACAAGTATCGGTATGAGTGAAAAGTGATGAGTGAGACATAGACGAGTGTTCAACTTGCTGGGGAGAGCACGACACGGACGGGTGTCGGGAGAAGTATTTTATAAATAATTACTTGGTTTACAAAGTGTTTAGGCAACTATGTTGGGGGAGGTGACACGGACGGGCGTCAGGGAAGTGTGTAGATATATGTAAACATGTGTTGGTAAGTGCAAAGGGGACGCTTTGGCTTTCTGCCGGGGATATGACACAGACGAGTATCAAGAAGCATCTGTAATGTATAAGTATCTGTTTGTAGAGAACGCTCGGGCGACTTTACTGGGGAATGATGACACGGACAAGTGCCAAAAGGAGCATGTATCCGTATTTGTGAGTATAAAGTGGACGCTTTGGCTTTCTGCCAGGGAATTTGGGAAGTATTTTGTATATTGTTGATGGAACGTCAGTATTTACAAGTGTTCAGTTCGACACATGGCTTATGATTATGCAATATGTTTGATTTTTTGCTGTAATGCTCCGTATTAGACGGAATGCTACGCTCTGTGGGGAAAATATGATGTGAATGCTATGATTATGCAAAGATACCAATCCGGGATTCGGATCCCGTTGCTGTGGAGATCTCTGGGTGATCTACTTGAAGCGATATCCCAGCTGGGGATGAGATCATTGGTAGATCTGATATATATGACTCTGCATGGGGAAATAGGTCACTGATAGACCTATCTTGGTAATGAGGGACCCAGCTGGGGTTTGCGGGAGTTTTCGCCACTCTGTTGTGAGATCTTCAGGCATTGCTCTTCTGGATAGAGGCTGAAACTCTGCGGGGAGATGGTTCCCTGTCTGACAATTGGCTGAGGAGGAATGACGGCTGGCAACTCAGCTGGGGAGAAAACAGCCCTAGTTTCATTTGGAAGATGTGCTGCGGAAATGGTGATTTGACAGCTTGCTGAGGAGGAACTTTCATGCCCCATGTCGCACCTTGAGTACCTGCAATCCTGTGATGACAAAGAAGCGTACAAGTATCATGAGGTATCCCTTACTGGATTCCATCATAGGAATTTAGACACTCCTGGGAGTAAGTATATTTCCTGTAAGCACGTATTTTTAGAAGGGAAGCATCTGTATTTATGCAATCAATATCTTAAGGACATCAGACATTTTGCAAATGAAAATAAAATGTACGAGACGGAATATGACTGAAAATCTGATTTTATTAATTTATGTGCCCTGAATTGGCAAGATACAGTCAAAGAAACGGATCCCCTGAAATGAGGAAATCGTTACAAATTGAGAAACAAAAAGGTGTTGGCAATGTTGATGACGCTTCAAGGAGCTTCCCTTTGCTATGACTCGTATGACATTTGACATTCTTCTCATCTTACTTTCTGAAGAAGGCTGATTATGACCGATGCTTTAACCTTTCGAAGCTTGCCATGTTGTAAGCGATACAGATGAATTCAGAATGCAATTGTTCGCTTATTCCCTTATTTTGCGTGGATCGCCCTTTCGGGTTTTCAATCCACCGGGATACCCATTTTTGCCTGAGTTGTCCAATGTGGCTTTTCAACTCAGCGGGTGTACACATTTTTTTATTCATTTTCCCTTATTTTTGCCCAAGTCTTTTATTCTGTTTTTGACTTGCCGGGATGCCCTATTTCTGCCTGGACTTACATTCTGTTTTTATGTCCAGCGGGTCATTTTTATGCGAAGTATTTTTTAACTGCATCCGAATTCACAGGGGATAGGAAGTCTTCAACATCCATAGTACTGAGCATCAGTGCTCCACCGGAGAAAAATTTATTTACTATGAATGGCCCATCATAATTCGGAGTCCAATTGCCCCTGTGGTCTGTATGAGGAGGGAGGAGTCTTTTCAGCACAAGATCTCCTACTTGGTATTCTCGAAGCCTGACTTTCTGATCGAAGGCTTTCTTCATTCTTTTCTGATATAACTGCCCATGACAAATTGCAGCTAATCTTTTTTCTTCGATCAGATTCAGTTGTTCGTATCGGGATCAGACCCATTCTGCTTCATTCAGTTTAACATCCATCAGTACCCGCAAGGAGGGTAATTCAACTTCAACAGGTAGGACTGCCTCCATACCGTACACAAGCTGATACGGTGTTGCCCCAGTAGATGTTCTGATTGATGTACGGTACCCATGCAAGGCAAATGGTAGCATTTCATGCCAGTCTTTGTAGGTGACCACCATCTTCTGCACAATCTTCTTGATATTCTTGTTAGCTGCCTCAACAGCGCCATTCATCTTTGGCCTGTAAGGAGAAGAATTGTGGTGTTGGACCTTGAAGTCCCGGCATAGTTCTGCCATCATTTTGTTGTTTAAGTTGGAACCATTATCAGTAATGATTCGTTCAGGCACCCCATACCGACAGATGATGTCTCTCTTCAAGAATCGTGCTACCACTTTCCTGGTGACATTTGCATACGAAGCTGCTTCAACCCACTTGGTGAAATAGTCAATGGCTACCAGGATGAATCTGTGGCCATTTGAAGCAGTCGGATCGATCTTTCCAATCATATCAATGCCCCACATGGCAAAGGGCCAAGGTGAAGACATCACATTCAAAGGATTGGGAGGTACATGCACTTTATCCGCATAAATCTGGCATTTATGGCATTTCCTGGCATAAGCACAACAGTCTGCATCCATTGTGATCCAGTAATAGCCTGACCTCAGCAACTTTTTTGCCATGGCATGTCCTCTAGCATGGGTACCAAAATATCCTTCATGCACCTCGTGCATCAACAAGTCTGCTTCTGCCTTATCAACACATCTGAGAAGTACCATATCAAAGTTTCTCTTGTACAAGGAACCGTCAGTATTCAGGAAGAAACTACCATCTAGCATTCTTAATGTCTTCTTATCATTGGAAGATGCCCCAGGTGGGTATGTTTGATCCTCCAAGAAGCACTTAATGTCATGGAACCAAGGCTTATCATCTTTGACAACATCTGCTGAGAACACGTATGCTGGTCTGTCAAGTCTGGATACTGAAATTCGGGGCACAAAGTTGGCAGCTTGAACTTTGATCATGGATGAAATGGTAGCCAGAGCATCTGTAAACTGATTTTCGTCTCGAGGGATATACTCAAGCTTGACTGTTGTGAAGAAAGTCAATAACCTCCTTGTATAATCCCGGTAAGGTATTAGATGATCTTGGTGGGTGTACCATTTGCCGTTAGTCTGATTGATTACCAGAGCTGAATCTCCGAACACAGTCAAAGTCTTGATCCTGAGGTCAATGGCTTCCTCAAGACCCATAATACAAGCTTCGTATTCAGCTTCGTTGTTAGTGCAGTTAAAGGTGAGTTTTGCCGAGAAAGGCATGTGAACTCCCTTAGGTGTAATGAGTACTGCACCAACACCACGACCATTCATATTAACAGCCCCGTCAAACATCATAGTCCATTCTTCCTATGGGTCAGGCCCTTCAATGTGAACAGGCTCTTCATGATCTTTTGCTTTTATGAACATGATGTCTTCATCAGGGAAGTCAAATCTCATAGGCTGGTAATCATCAATGGGTTGCTCAGCAAGATAATCAGACAATACACTGCCCTTGATGGCTTTCTGAGATGTATACTGAATGTCATATTCTGTAAGGATCATTTGCCATCTTGCAACCCGTCCGGTAAGTGCTGGCTTCTCAAAAATGTACTTAACTGGATCCATCTTTGAGATCAATAAAGTAGTGTGGGTCAACATATACTGCCTTAGTCGGCGAGCAGCCCACGCTAAAGCACAGCAAGTTTTCTCGAGCAGTGAATAACGTTGTTCACAGTCGGTAAACTTTTTGCTTAGGTAGTAAATTGCATACTCTTTTCGACCAGACTCGTCATGTTGGCCCAGCACACACCCCATTGACTCTTCTAATACCGTCAAGTACATGATTAGAGGTCTTCCTTCAACTGGAGGCATAAGGATCGGAGGCGCTTGTAAGTATTCCTTAATTTTGTCAAAATCCCTCTGACAGTCTTCGTTCCACCTAACCGTTTGTTCTTTTCTTAACAGCTTGAACAAAGGCTCACAGGTTGCTGTAAGGTGAGATATGAACCTTGAAATGTAGTTCAATCTACCTAGAAACCCCCGAACTTCTTTTTCTGTCTTCGGTGCAGGCATTTCTTGAATGGCTTTGACTTTATCAGGGTCAACTTCAATCCCTTTTTCACTTACAATAAATCCCAGCAGCTTACAGGATCGCACCCCGAATGTGCACTTGTTGGGGTTTAACTTCAGTTGGTACTTCCTCAGACGCTTGAATAGCTTCAACAGATTTACTAGGTGGTCTTCTTCTGTGAGGGACTTGGCAATCATGTCATCCACATAACATTCAATTTCTTTGTGGATCATGTCATGGAATAATGTTACCATAGCCCGTTGATAAGTGGCACCCGCATTCTTCAGTCCGAATGGCATCACCTTGTAACAGAATGTGCCCCAGGGTGTGATGAAAGTTGTCTTCTCCATGTCTTCAGGTGACATCTTGATCTGATTATATCCTGAAAATCCATCCATGAAGGAGAATACCGAGAACTGAGCCGTATTGTCGACCAATACATAAATATGAGGTAAAGGGAAGTCATCTTTCGAGCTAGCTCTGTTCAGGTCCCGGTAATCCACACACATCCTCACCTTGCCATCCTTCTTAGGCACAGGTACAATATTAGCAACCCACGGCGGATAGCTGGTCACAGCAAGGAACCCGGCGTACCACTGCTTTTGTACCTCTTCTTTTATCTTCATTGCCATGTCTGGGCGAGTACGACGCAGCTTCTGTTTTACAGGTGGGCAGTCTTCTTTCAGCGGTAGCTTGTGCATGACAATATCGTTGTCCAACCCTGGCATATCCTGATAAGACCAAGCAAAAACATCCACATACTCCCGAAGCATGTCAATAAGTTGCTCTTTTACTGAATCTTGCAGACAGGCCCCGATCTTGACTTCCTTCAAGTCTTCTTCTGTACCAAGATTAACCGTTTCGACCTCCTCCTGATGAGGAGTGATAACCTTCTCCTCTTGTCTCAACAACCTAGCTAGCTCTTCAGGTAGCTCATAATCTTCTTCAACCCCTTCATCAACTTGATTGATTGGATTGTCAAAGTCATACAAAGTCATAGCAGTGTTGTTGTCGGTGTAGTCTGGAAGGCACTTTCTGCAAGGGTTTAGATTGGTTTATTTTAGTGATCAATTTTATCTTATTTAGAAAAAGTGAAAATGAAGTTATTTTATTCTGAAAAACATTGCCATTTTATTTTTGTACAAAAAGAAAAATGAAAAACAGTGAGCGGAAAAGAAAAGACTCATTTGCAAAAGATGTCCTGATATTCATTAATTGATCTTTGCACAAAATACAAGATGGCCCGATTACAAAATGAGTCTTGACATCTTGGGCAAGATGCAAGACTTGATGCATGCTTTAAAATACAGGAAATAATAATTACTCTGCAGGAGTAACTCTTATAATTTCCTAGGAAGACCAGTTAAGGACTTGGCTCCCCGGGATCCTTGGACGTATCCAGCTCTCCAGGTCGCGGTCGCTTTCCTCCTCGTCTTCCAAATTGTTCACAGCATCCGGGGTGAGCATTCCCCCGCTGACAAACTTGGGCTCCTTGGCAGCCTCTGGTTGATCTCGTTGAGTTGGTCTGTAACCCAACCCAAATCGGTCTTCTTTCTTTTCCACGGGCAGCAGCTTGCCCCAGCCTTGGGCGGTACCTTCCTCAACAACCTTCTGGGCTTGCCGATATGATGCGATGGAAGTTCCCAGTACAGCAGATGCTTCATTAATGTACAAGGCCTCAAACCCTTGGCTCATGGTTTCATGGATTTCTCCATCCATTTCTATGTACTTATACGTAGCCAGCTGGCTAACAAAGATGTCCTCCTCCCCACAGATGGTGATGATCTGGCCTTCCCACTCAAATTTTAGCTTCTGGTGAAGGGTAGACGTAACAGCGCCAGCGGCATGGATCCAGGGTCTACCCAACAGACAACTGTAGGTCGGCTGTATGTCCATCACAAAGAAGGTAATTTTGAAAGTTTGCGGGCCAATAATCACAGGCAGATCAATCTCCCCAAGCACTGATCTTTTATAACCATCAAATGCTCTCACCACCAAATTACTTGGACGCAGTGCCAAGCCATCATACTCCAACTTCACTAAGGCTTTCTTTGGTAGAACATTGAGTGATGACCCAGTGTCTACCAGTACATGAGACAGAACAGCACCCTTGCATTCCAAGGTGATATGCAAAGCCTTGTTATGGTTGTGTCCCTCTGTTGTTAAGTCAGCATTGGTAAAGCCCAGTCCATGACTGGTATTGACATTTGCAACCACAGTTTCTAGCTGATTAACGGTAATCTCCTCTGGCACGTATGCTGCGTGCAGGACCTTCAACAATGCGTTCCTGTGAGCTTCGAAACACATCAACAGTGATAATATGGAGATTTTGGAGGGCGTTTGGTGAAGATGGTCCACCACCTTGTAATCACTCCTTTTTATGATTCTCATGAACTCGTCTACATCTTGTTCAAAAGAGGTCTTCTGAGTTTCCTTAGCAGTTGGCTCTTCAGATACCACACTCTTTCCTTTTGCTTTGGCAGTAGCCTCTGCTTCAATATTAGGTCTTTGTGTTTGTGAGGCAAAAAGGCGTCCGCTTCTGGTGAAGCCTCCGCCTCCCCCAACATTATCAACTTGTGGAGAAGAGGTTGATGAATCTAGGGTGATTTTCTCCCCGTTGCAGTAGAGATCAGAGCCATAATGCCAAGGTATGGCATTACTACTTTCATAAGGAACCGCTCCAGGCACCGTAATGGTGACCGAACTGATTGCTGCAGAGGAAGGTACTGTAACGGTGTGCGGATCATAGTGAATTGTGATTGGTGATCTGGCAGGAGGTGCCATGGTTTGTTGTTGGAAATTGCTACTGGGAGGAACATTTGATGGGTCATAGTAGATTGTAACTGTCGAGACATCTTCATTAATCTTTGCTGGCGTTGTGGAAGATTCTGCTAATAAAGTGGATGCTGATGTTGTAGAAGAAATGGCTGTTGAATTTTGACTTGTTGAAGTGATGGACGGAGTAACTGCTGATGATATTGATGAATCGATAGGAATGATTGTTGCTGCTGTTGTAGAAGAATCGGGAATTGTTGTTAAAGGAATTGCTGGATTTGTAGGCGCCGTTGTTGAGATCTGAAGGATACCATCCTTAATAAGGCCATCTATGTCGCTTCTCAACTTTTCACACCCGTTGAATGCAATGTTGCAATACCCACAGCCGAGCTCACACCCGAGGAACACTTGGCACTCTAGAAGCTGAGCTTTAATTTCGACCAAAGGTGTTCGAATTTGTGCAACACTAGTGATCAAGGTAGATGGTTTGTCTTCCTCAATGGCATTAATCCTCGGCCCGCCATGATTAGGCATAGGATTTTTGTTGACATTCGGAGGAGGTGCAAAGTTAAGGGCTTTAGAATCCACCAGATCTTGGACTTTCATTTGTAAGGCCCTGCATTTTTCAGTATTGTGACCAGGTGCATTGGAGTGGAAAGCACACCTGGCGTTGACATCATAATTCTTTGGGAGATTGAGGGGATCTGGTGGTGCCAACGTCCTTAACTCAACTAAGTTAAGCTTCAGGAGTTGTGGCAATAAGGCAGAATAAGGCATAGGGATGGGGTCAATCACCCTGTTTGCCTGTGATGGTCTTTGTTGGAAGGGACGCTGTTGTTGGTTGCTATTGTTGTTGTTGTAGGTTCTCTGTTGCGGGTAATGAACTTGCTGTTGATAATGTGGTTGTTGTTGTTGAGGATATGCTGATTGTTGAGGAATCGGAGCTGGAATAGTAACTGCTGCTACTGACCGGTGCACATACTGAGGTCTGCCCCTGCTTGCATGAATGGAGTTGGTCTCACCAGCTCTTCGGGGTCCCACAAAAGGCTTCCTGGGATTACTGGATGAACTTGCACCATTGTCGGAAATCTTGCCCATTTTTAAAAGGCTTTCAATCCTTTCCCCAACTATAACTACGTCAGCAAAACTGGTAGAAGAAATGGCAGCCAGTCTATCAATATATGTTCCTTGCAAAGTATTCATGAACATGTCAGCCATCTCCCTTTCTGACATGGGTGGTTGGACAGCAGCAGCAAGCTGTCTCCACCTTTGGGCATATTCCCTGAAGCTTTCTCTGGAAGACTGGGACATTCCCATCAGGAGGGTCCTGTTAGGAGCCATGTCCAGATTGTATTGATATTGCCTGATGAAGGCTTCAGCTAAGTCCTTCCAGCATCTAATGGTAGCCCTGGTCAAGTGTGAATACCACTCCCTTGAAGCCCTACTCAGACTGTCTTCAAAGTAGAACATCCACAGCTTCTCATCCATAGTATAAGCTTTAAGTCTTCCCAGGAAAGACTGCAGGTGAGTTCGTGGACAAGAGGTTCCATTGTATCTCTCAAAGCACGGGGGTTTGAATTTGTGGGGAATCCTCACCCCATCCACTAGTCCCATATCCATTACATCGAAGCCCAAGGAATTCTGAGACTCCAAAGATCTCAAATTATCAGCATCCAACCTCCTATCATAGACTTCGTCTCCAGCTCCCATAACAGTAAATTGCTCTTCTTGGGGATCTTCCTGCAAGATTCTCCCCCCAGCAGTATTTCCTTGCACATTTCTCGGGATGTTGACTTCCGGATCCAGATGAGGTTCAAATACTGGTGGATTAATATGAGGCTGGTCCCGCTCATTGTTGCTAGTTCCTCCAGTTCCAAGATGAGGTTCCTCAGGAGTTTGTCTTTCCACCAGTTCACTTAACCTTTCTTGACTCTGGGCCAAGCCAGTCATCACAGCCATGAACTGAGTCATTTGGTTTCTCATATCCACTCTTTCATTAGCCATCTGAGTTCTGACCTCAGTCAGGTCCTGTTGTACTTGCTCCATTTGAATACCAGGAAGGTTGTTGCGAGTAGGGTACCGGTGCGTGCGGTTGACAGGGAACACCCGGCGACGAGCAATATTTCCTGAGATCACAACAAGGTTAGAAACAAAGATAATAACAAAACCTACAAAACAAAACAAAAGTTAGTATGCAATGCAGTATGCCTATTTGTTTTCCAAGGTATCCGGCTTGGTTCTTGGTTTTGACCTTTCCAGACCTCGAGGAAGATGCTTGATGTTGTTGAGAAAAGAAACCCAATGAAAGCAAACTAATATATTACAAGTGATGAACAATACATAGTTTTTTTTACAACACATGCCCCTGGAGGGTCAAAATACAACAAAAAGAAAAGTACATCAAAATGGAAATAAACAACAAGCAAAGGATCAGACATCCAGTCCAAACTCATCCTCCTTGACCTCCTTCAGAAGTGCCTCAGTCACTGGACCAGCTGGGTACTCTGTAATGGTCCTAATAAGGAGGTTCCTAGTGGCAATGGCAGTGGTCAACTTCTTGTGCCTGTCCTGTTCCTTTGATCTCTTCAATCCAGCTTTGAGCTTTAACTCTGAAATCTCCTTTTGGGCTGCCAACAAAGCTTCCTGCTGCTTCTTTTCATTGGCCTCTAACTGTTCAATATTGGCTTGAGTTTTCTGATCTTCTTGTGTCCGGGCTTTAGTGATCCTGACCCACCTAGCCTGACTTTCTTGCAGATAGAGCTCAGTCCTAGCCTTCTGAATCTTGGCCTCTTTACAGGCATTCTTCAATATTTGCTCCCCAGCTCTTGCTTTCCTGATGTAGTCCTCTGTCTTCTCAATTTTGGCAAGATGCTCCACCCTAAGCTTTTCCAACCTCCCAATGTCCAGACGACCATCACTCCTTTCCCACAGGGTCTTCTTCAAGGCTTGAGATAGGTTCCCATTCCTTTCCTTCAGCTTCTCAAATTCTTCTAGGCTGATAGTTCCTGCAGGTTGTACTGTTGAGGGTCCAGGTATGTCCTCTAAGGTGAAAGGCATTCCAGTAATCTGAGCTCTTGTACGGGACCAGTCATAGTACTGAGTTGAAGCAACATTATTACACCTCCCAAGAATAGCCATCCCTTTTATCTGGATGTTGTCCCAAGCCCAGGATGCTTGTCTGACTGCAGCTGAATTAGGTTTTACTTCACAATACAGGGTCTCAGCTAAATCTTGCACTCTAGGAGGGTGAACCAAAGCATAGCCCAGTTGTCTCTTAAACAGCAAAGGATTGTAGTTGATGCAACCCTTTACTCCTATCAGAGGTACATTTGGGTATTGCCCATAGCTGGTGATAATGTACTTGCCTTTGGTGCTCTGGGTGCACCATCTGATATCATCAGAAGTTAAAGCAATGAGCCTCTTGGCCCAATTCTTCTGTTGGTGAGGGTTCAAGAAGGTACCTGATTTAGGTAGGTGTCTGAGCAGCCAGGTGTGAAACAAAGGAGCACAACATCTTACCAACTTCCCCCTTTCTCATTCCTCTGATGGACGGAGTAATAGAAATCTCCCAGCAATGTGGGTACTGGGTTCCTCAGAAGGAAAAGATGAATGGCATTCTTGCTGACAAATTTGGGCTCATCTGTAAATAGTATAACCCCATATATGCTGAGGGCTAATAGTGCACAAACTGCCCTCCATTCTCCTAATGAAGCCTTCAGGATGGCCTGAGAAATCAAGAAGTCTAAGTGCAAACCAGGGATTCCAGCTTTTGTTGTCATATTTTGCTCAATCAAAGTAGGTTCCAGGTACAGTGCTTTTGCTACTTCTCCATTGCTGGGAGCTGGCATTTCTGGGTTGAAGGGGATTCCACCCCTGATAGGCACTCCAATCAATGAAGAAAACTCTTCCAGCAGAGGTCCTAACTGAAAGTCTGGAAATGTGAAGCATCTCAATGGTGGGTCATAAAACTGCAAGCATGTGTGGATCATGCTCCTCTGAGAAGGGTCAAGGTCCATAACCATATCCAGGATACCTCCATAATGCTCTCTAAACAAACGGATGTGGTCAGGGGTGATAAGTGACTGGACTTGCCTGATGCCAGTCAACACATGCTCAAAGAAATGGTAGGATATATTGCTCTTCCTGGGAGTAGTCATGAATGCTGCTGAAGATGATGAAGATAGATGCTGATGAAGATCAAGACTGATACTAGAGATGAGCCACTGATAGGCTGATGCTGGTGATGATGAAGATAGCTGAAGCTGAAGCAGAGGTCTATGCAGAAGAAGGGGTCAAAACCAAGCCAGATATAATGTGGATACCCTGAAAAACAAATAAACAAATGTTAAATGATGCAAATGATGAGTATGCAAATGATATGCAAGGGTTTGTGATCAAGCTGGATCTGATTATCTGTCTTGATATAAAGCCCATGTATGTTCAAGAAGTCCAGATGGAGGTTCATAAATCTAGTAACCAAGGTGGGGGACTCCAATAAAGAGTCACATGTCCAGGGTTAAATCACAAGAACTTTCCAAAATGAGGTACTCTTAAAAAAAACAAGTAACAGGGTATGATGTGGCCAATGTTACCTATAAACCTGTAAACAGCCCAACCCCCTCACAGGTAGTGTTCTAGAACAAGGATCCTCAGACTTGGATTAGCTATGAGAAGTGTAAACACTTCTAACCCGGAGGTACAGTGTTTACAATAACCATAAAAGATCCTCCTCTAATTCTCCTCAGCTTCTGAAGGTCATAATAAAGGTCATCCAGACTTAACAGGCTTCCCAGATAGCCCTAGCACTACAGGAAATCTGTAGCACAGAGTTCTCAAGAAGAAACCCACATCTGAACCGTGTTTCATATTCCCGCACCAGACCGAAATGGAATGGGAAAGAATATGAACCACTCTAGCCTAGGTGTCACTCAGGTCCCAGGTATAGGACCTCAAACTCTCAATGGAACACCACCCATCAAAACAGAAACCAGATCCAGCAATGATAATGACAGTATGAAATATGTAAAACTGTAAAGAAAAGCAATAAATAAAACTGTACATAAAGCAATAAATAAAGCAAATATATAAACACAATTAGCACATAACACCCCAGTAAACACAAATCAAACAAGCGCTAGGAGGAACCCACTAAAAGAACCAGAAGCCCTGGTTACAGTATAAGGGTCCCCAGCAGAGTCGCCAAGTTGTCGCTCCCACCTGATGACACAGGGACAAGAGGGGTACAGACGCGAATGGTCGGCGAAAGGAGAGAGAACACACATGGGTGAACTCAAAAGAAAAGAGTCGTCAGCTAGGCATTTTTATCCCGAAGGAAAAGTAATGCTGCATAGACCTAGAAAGATATGGATAAGACGGTCGCGAACCAGAGAAACTGAGAAAGGGGGTTGGTTACAACCTGGGAAGGTATTAGCACCCAGATTGTCCGTCGTACTCGACGGGATCCACGCTTGAAAGATTTGTGTTTAAAAGGGGTAGTGTCAGTGCTATCTATGTATCAAAGCTGGAAAGAATGCAAGTGTCAGTGCTGGAAGAAAGTGAAGTGAAATATGTGAAGTGTCAGTGTAAGGAAAGAGTGCAAAGCTCAAGACTATGAGGCTTAAAGAATAATGCTAGAAGAGGGGGGAATATACATAGACTTTGTTCGATAACAGTTAAGTTATGCCTATGTATCCTCTCGTGCAATAAGGAAGTCAGAACACCATAGTTCGACTCAAAGAGACTGAAGGATAAATTGACTTGTGAACTGCTTACTTGTCTATGCTCAAGTGTATGACCTGTCTGGCTCAGGTGCAAACTGTCTTGCATTAGACGGAAGAAGCGAGTTCTCGTTTGTGAGTGAAGATGATGAGAAAAGAATCCCGAAGGAGACGATTATTGTTTGTTTTTGGTGTTTTCAATCTTTTATTGCCTTTTGAAGTTTGTCATAAGAAAATGAGCTTAAGCCTAAACCAAGGGGTTAATAAACTCATCACATCTTCCCTCTGATTAGGGGTAATGAGAATACCTTAAGTATGAAGTAAACACCTCACACTTAATCACCATGGTATGGGATTAAGATCATTAACCTACCTGTAATTATTTAGATGTTTTTGATGTTTTTGTTTAGTGTTAAGTAATGAGTTTAAGCCATAATCAAGGATTTAATGGACTCATTACACCATCCTAATAGAAGGATGATAGATGAGAACATTTAAGCTGAGGAAGGCTCCTCAACTTAATCCATGATTAGGGATTAACCTCATGACAAAACAAAGCCTTTATTAAAGTGGATTTTAGTTAATGGTAAGATTAAGAAATGAATTTTATGGTTTGTAAGACAAACTTGAGGGGGACTTGTCCATTAACACTAGGGTTAGTCCTTCTTAACCAATTAAGGAAGAATTAGAACCCTAATGCAAGGCCCAAGTTACAAGCTTGATGTCTCAGTGATTATTAGATGGATTGATTAAAGGATTTAAACACATTAAGGGTTTAACACTTAGGATTAAAGTTATACACTCCATCCTAATAGAAGGATGCAGGTATAAGCTTAATCACAAAGCCTTAAAACCTTTAAGGTTTAGTCCTTGATTATGAGATGAGAAGAGAAAACTCAAAGATGACACAAAGGCAAAACTACATGGGGGACTAATCAAACCCTAATTATGATCATGCTTGGTTGTTCCTAGGGTTTATGAGGCTTGCAAAAGATCTTCAAGGAAAAGCCACCAGGAAAGAAGCAGATGAAAGGAGGAAGAAGCAGAGAGAAGCAAGTCAACTTACTTCACTTAAGAAGATAAGTTGCTTGGAGAAAGAAAGTGAAGAGGATACATGAATGAGAAAGCTCACTCTAAAACAAATACAAAATGCAGCAATGAATACATAAAGAGAGATGAGAAAAGATTATGAGAAGTGAAGGCAAATTCACTTCTCAAACACTTACCACCTGAAAAGTTAATAATAATAAAATGAAATGCAATGAAAATGAGATGAAATGTCATGATGCAAACCAAAGTCAGAAGCATGAACATGATGTTAATGATGCTAAGAGATGATGCAAACACATGTCAAGAGTTGTGGATGATCATACAAGGATGAGGATGCAAATGAGACATGCTTTGAACCATAAAAAATCATGAAAGTTTATGACATGGAATGAATGCACAACATGGTAAATGAAATATGCAATGACCAAAAATGGTTTCAATATGTCCTAAGATGTCTTATATGTCATGTTGATGCATAAAATGTCATGGCAAGTTCTTGAATGCAAGCATATGGAAGATGGATGCAAATGAAGGCAAAAATTAGGGTTTATGCACAAGACACAATGCAAAATTCAAAATCAGAAGCAAATGACATGATAAAAAAATGAAAATGGGATCAAAGGAACCCTAATCCTACACAAGTTCACTGCCCAAAGGAGGGGACCTAAGTCTTAACCTAATGGAAGTTATGATTTTCTCAAGTCAACTAGGGTTTCAAGGCACTTCAAAAGGAAAAACTCACATTAAATTGAAAATGAAAGATAAATTCAAACCAATTTTACCCTAGAAACTAAATGATGTGAAGGATGCAATGCAAAAAGAACCATCATCAAACTCTTCATGGTTAGGCATAATGGATTTTTCTAAGTTAGGACCAAAATATTGCCTTTAAATAACTTTAATTCCAATAAAAAATTGTCAAAATAGGTCAAGAACCAAAATGAAATTTGTTTGAAGAGTTTGATAATGTTTCTAAATGTTTTAAGATGCAATGTGAATTTTTTTGTGATTTTTAAATACCTAAATGCATTTTTAATTAATTAATTTCCATTAACTAATTAAAAATAAACACTTAAATGATTTAAAAATAAATTTTAATGCAAAAAATAAAAATAAAAATATTTTTGGGTTCTGAAAATTAATAAAAGATTTGATAAAAATTTTCAGAATTTTTTAATGTGTTTTACTATTTTTAAAAATTCGTACAAATTAAATAGAAAGAAAATGAAATAAAATTAATAAAATGGAAAAGTATGAGGATCTTGAGGCTGAGATTCAAAGATTTTTGGAGGGAATTGACCCGCACGCGTTTCAATGGCTAGGATTCACTCTTGAAAAATTCAAATTTAATCCTAATTAATTAAATTAATAAATCAGAATTAGGGTTTAATGATGGATCTGGTTCGTTCATTCGCGCGCGGGAAGGCAAGATCAAAGGCTCACATTCAAACTAAGCCCTAATCCAGATTAAGGCATTAATGACTTTCAGGTCACCGGAGAAGAGCTTCGGTCGTCTTCTCCGGTGACATCCCTCCCTGAAAAATCTCAATTTCTTCCCTAGGTCATTTCTGGAGCTCTAAAGCTCCAGATTTGTTCCTCTCACTCCCCTAAACCTAAATCCAACCTCAAATGGAATTTATTTTCACTCCTAAACATGATTCGAAACCAAGAACACAAATATGCAAAACTTTCAGACAAGCAATACACCCTCATCTCTCCATCATTTTCAATAATTTCAAGTTCATTACACTCAGGGGATCAAACACAACCAATTAAGAACTTAAAATAGAGGTTCTGGAAAAAAGTTTCACATGGCTACCTGAGATGGAGCTTTCAACCCAGGAGCTTTCTGACTGTTTCCTTGCTTCAAAATGCCTCCAATGACCTCCCTGAAGAAGCTTTGAAGCTTGGATGGAGTTTTTTGGCTGTTTTGTGAGTTTGTGATCAACTGGTCAGAAAATCGTGTTTGAGTTTCAATGGCTTTCAAGGCAAGATGAAGGGTGGTTTATGCTCTATGAAGCTTTTCTGAATGAATGGTGAAGTTGGTTTTGAGGTTTGATGTTTGTGTGATGAGATTCGAATGAAAATGCAAAGAGGGAGGTTTTTGTGAACTATGGCAATGTTGTGGTTTCAGGCTCCAAGATTGTGTGAAATGTGATCCTTGAGGCAAGTATGTGAAGCTGTGATTGGTCAGAGTAGTTGGTGTGGCTCAGTTTGATTGGTATGGCTCAAGTTGCATAAAGTCAACTTTTGTGTAAGTGAAGGTATAGGCTGGTTCAGTCATGGTACAAGGGCATGGTTCGAATCAGCATGCTTCAAGGAGGTCCATGGAAGACATGTTTGGCAGCTAACACACGTGGATGAGAAGCTTTGGGTCATTTTGCAAATTCATGGAGTTTTGGCCCCTTTTGGATTTCTAAATGATCAAGGCATGAAAATGAGTGATTCCTTGGGCCATTCTGAATTTTCGGTCATGTTTTGTGTTTATGTGATGCTTAGAAGTCATTTTGAAGTCATAGAAATGCTTGGCATGTGAATTTGCAAGTTTCCCTCTTTGGTGTAAAAGTGAAAATTTAGTGATTTTGTCCAACTTTGCAAGGCCATAACTTTTGATCCAAAATGAATTAGAATGAGTTCTTGTACTTTTTGAAAATGGGCGGATCCAATCTACAACTTTCATGACCAAAGATTTTTCATTTGAAGCATTTTTGGTTAAAAAAGAGGAGGTTGAAAAACTTTCCCAAAATGGCAAGTTTACATTATAAGTCACTTTCCAAAAAAGGCAACTTTGCAAATGGCTTGAAATTCTTCAATTTTGTGAACTTCTAACATCTTATATGATCAAATAAAGATCATACACATTCAAAATGATGGAGAAACCCCTTTGGTTGGGTCATTGGGGGCCTCAGATGCCTTGATTTTGCACTGACTTGCTCAAGAAGTCATCTTGTAATCAGATGCCTTCTCCATTGAATTTATTCATGAAAATTGATATGCATGATCCTCATAACATATAGAGACCAATAGAATCAAGAATGACCAAAAAAATTGGAGTTATGGCCTTTGAAACCAAAACCCTAATTTTAGGTCATCTGTGCAGTTAAGCCTGGCTCTGCTTCCATGCCTTTCTCAGTTCTTGTGATTCTTGACTTTATTGACCTTGAGAGGATATAATATGATGCTTGAACATATATGGACCTTCTTGAAATGATTGAACCCCTTTGGAGTGGTTCAGATGGCTCAGGGATTGCTCAGATCACAAACCCTAGATGTAGATGACTTAGAACCAATGCAGTGAAGCAAGAATGCAATATGAGATGCTATGATTGAAACTATGCAAATGAAAAGAATCACAAGCCATGGTAAAATGAGTGAGGGCAAATTTGGGGTGTTTACACCCATGTATGTTCAAAAGTCCAGATGGAGGCTTAGAAAACCAGTAACCAGGGTGGGGGACTCAAATAAAGAGTCACATGTCCAGGGTTAATCTCAAGAACTGTCCAAAGTGAAGTATTCTTAAACAATACAGTAACAGTGTATGATGTGGCCAAGGGTTCCTACAAACCTATAAACAGCCCAACCCCCTCACAGGTAGTGTTCTAGAACAAGGATCCTCGGACTTGGATCAGTTATGATAAGTGTAAACACTTCTAACCCGGAGGTACAGTGTTTACAATAACCATAAAAGATCCTCCTCTAATTCACCTCAGCTTTTGAAGGTCGTAATAAAGGTCATCCAGACTTAGCAGGCTTCCCAGATAGCCCTAGTACTACAGGAAATCTGTAGCACAGAGTTCTCAAGAAGAAACCCACATCTGAACCGTGTTTCATATTCCCGCACCAGGCCGAAATGGAATGGGAAAGAACATGAACCACTCTAGCCTAGGTGTCACTCAGGTCCCAGGTATAGGACCTTAAACTCTCAATGGAACCCCACCCACCAAAACAGAAAACCAGACCCAGCAATGACAGTATGACAATATGAAATATGCATAAGACTGTAAAGAAGGCAAATAAATAAAGTTGTACATAAAGCAGTAAATAAAGCAAAACAAATAAGCACACATAGCATATAACACCCCAGTAAACACAAATCAAACAAGCGCTAGGAGGAACCCACAAAAAGAACCAGAAGCCCTGGTTGCAGTATAAGGGTCCCCAGCAGAGTCGCCAAGCTGTCGCTCCCAAAGATTTGCATCCCGGTACAAGCGCGAACGGTCGGTGAAAGGAGAAAAGAAATGAAAAGAAAAGAGTCGCCAGCTAGGCATTTTTATCCCGAAGGAAAGGTAATGCTGCATAAACCTAAGAAAAGATGGATAAGACGGTTGCGAACCAGAGAAACTGAGAAAAGGGGTTGGTTACAACCTGGGAAGGTATTAGCACCCAGATTGTCCGTCGTACTCGACGGGATCCACGCTTGAAAATTTGTGTTTAAAGGGGTAGTGTCAGTGCTATTATGTGTGCAAAAGCTGGAAAAGAATGCAAATGTCAGTGCAAAAGAAATGTGAAATGAAGTGAAGAAGTGTCAGTGCAAGAAAAGAGTATGAAGCTCAAGACTACGAGGCTTAAAGAATCATGTTGGAAGAGGGGAGATATACAGAGACTTTTGTTCGATAACTGTTAAGTTATGCCTACGTATCCTCTCGTGCAATGAGGAAGTCAGAACACCGTAGTTCGACTCAAAGAGACTGAAAGATAAATTGACTGATGAACTGCTTGCTTGTCCATGCTCAAGTGTATGACCTGTCTTGCTCAGGTGCAAACTGTCTTGCATTAGACGGAAGAAGCGAGTTCTCGTTTGTGAGTGAATGAGGTGAGAAAAGAATCTTGAAGGAGACAATTATTGTTTGTTTTTGTGTTTTCAGTCTTTTATTGCTTTTTGAAGTTTGTCATAAGAAAATGAGCTTAAGCCTAAACCAAGGATTAGTAAACTCATCACATCCTCCCTCTGATTAGGGGTAATGAGAATACCTCAACTATGAAGTAAACACCTCACACTTAATCACCATGATGTAGGATTAAGATCATTAACCTACTTGTATTCACTCAGATGTTTTTGTTGTTTTTGTTTAGTGTTAAGTAATGAGTTTAAGCCATAATCAAGGATTTAATGGACCCATTACACCATCCTAATAGAAGGATAATAAATGAGAACATTTAAGCTGAGAAAGGCTCCTCAACTTAACCCATGATTAGGGATTAACCTCATGACAAAACAAAGCCTTTATTAAAATGGGTTTTAGTTAATGGTAAAATTAAGAAGTGAATTTTATGGTTTGTAATACAACTTGAGGGGGACTTGTCCATTAACACTAGGGTTAGTCCTTCTTAACCAATTAAGGAAGAATTAGAACCCTAATGCAAGGCCCAAGTTACAAGCTTGATGTCTTAGTGATTTATTAGATGGATTGATTAAAGGATTTAAACACATTAAGGGTTTAACACTTAGGATTAAAGTTATACACTCCATCCTAATAGAAGGATGCAGGTATAAGCTTAATCACAACGCCTTAAAACCTTTAAGGTTTAGTCCTTGATTAAGAGATGAGAAGAGAAAACTCAAAGATGACACAAAGGTAAAACTAAAGGGGGGGCTAATCAAGCACTAATTGTGATCATACTTAGGTATTCCTAGGGTTTGTGAAGCTTTCAAGAAGATCTTCAAGAGAAAAAGCCACCAAGGAAGAGACAGGATGAAGGAAAAGAAGCAGAAAGAAGCAAGACAACTTACTTCACTTAAGAAGATAAGTTGCTTGAAGAAACAGAGAGGAGAAGGAGCATGAATGAGCAAGCTCACTCTAATACAAAAGTAAAATGCAGCAATGAATACATAAGAGGGATGAGAAGAGGTTATGAGAAGTGAAGGCAAATTCACTTCTCAAATACTTACCACCTGAAAAGTTAGCAGAAGAAAATGAAATGAAATGAAAATGAGATGAAATGCAAAGATGAAAGCCAAAATCAGAAGTATATCATAATGCAAATGATGCTATGAGATGGTATGAAAGCATGTCAAGAGATGAGGATGATCATACAAGTAATGAAGATGCAAATGAAACATGCAAGGAAGCATGAAAGTTCAAGAAAACTTATGAAATGCAATGGATGCATAACATGGCCAATGGATGATGCAATGATCAAACATGATTCTAATGTGTCCTAAGATGTCTTATATGTCATGTGGATGCACAAAATGCCATGGCAAGTTTATGTATGTAAGCATATGAAGAGTGAATGCAAATGAAGGCAAATATTATGGTTTATGTACAAGATGCAATGCAAAATTCAAAATTAGAAGAAAAACATGAGATAAAAAATTGAAAATGGTATCAAAGGTACCCTAAACTTATACAAGTTCACTGCCCAAAGGGGAAGGTCAGAAGCTAAACCCTAAAGGACTTATGATTTTTCTAAATTTGCTAGGGTTTTAAGGGACCTCACAAGGAAAAATGCAAAACAAATCAAAAATGAAAGATAAATTCATGCCAATTTTATCCTAGAAACTACATGATATGTGGGATGCAATGCAAAAAGAATCACTATCAAACCCTTCATGGTTAGGTAGAAAATATTTTTCTAAGTTAGGGTCAAACATATTGATTTTTAAGAACCTTAAATCCAAAGAAAATGTCAAAATGGATCAAGAACCAAAAAGAAATTTGTATGAATGGTTTGATAATGTCTCTAAATGTGTCAAGATGCAATGTGATTTTTTTGGTGATTTTTAGAAACTTAAATGGTATTTTAATTAATTAATTTCCATTAATTAATTAAAATAAACATTTAAATGTTTTAAAAATCATTTTTTAATGTGAAAAATGAAAATAAAAATATTTTTGGTTTAAGAAAATTATTTGAAGTCAAAGTGCAGATGAAAAATATTTTTGGCATTTTCTAGCTATTTTAAATAAATTGTGAAAGATAAATGATAAAAAATGAAATTAAAATTAGAATTAATGAAAGTAGGATGATCTGATGGTTCACATTTAAACTGAGAGGATTTGGTTTGACCAGCGCGCAAATGAATGGACAGGATCCACTCTGGGATAATTTTAATTAATTAACTTAATTAAATGAATTAGGGTTTTAATGATAACATCTCAGCCACTCAAACACGCGGGGAACAAAGATCCTACGACCATTATTTAAACTTGACCCTAAACCCTAATTAAGCATTAATTACTTTCAGGCGGCCGGAGAAGACCTCCGGTCATCTTCTCCGGCCAGCTCTCCACCCTATCTCTCTCAATACGCAATGAAACAACACCAAACTCTCCAGAAACACTCCTCTAACCACTCTAAACAAGATTCAGCCCACAAAAACCATTTATTTTTACTCAAGATCAAGAATCAAAGCCAAACGGAAAATACGTAGAAAATTTCAGAGGTTCAATACATGCTTAATACTTGATCATTTTCAAAACTAAACATAGCAAGATCATCAGTGAATCATGGAGAACCAATTAGAAACTTAAAAACGCATTTCTGGAAAATTTGTTCTTGAGGTTACCTGAAGTGAAGCTTTCTCAGTTTTAAGCTTCTGGTCACTTCTCTTGTGCAAAATGACTCCCCTTGATCTCCTGATGAAGCTGCAATGCTTGGAAGAAGCTTGCAATGGCTGAAATGAGAGTTTGAACTCTTGCTGGTCAGAAATAGTATTTTGGTTGTGGGGTGTTTTAGGCTTGTTTGAAGGGTGAGAAAGGTTCCTTTAGTGATGCTGAGTTGATTGGTGAAGGTAGTTTAGAGTTTGAGTCAATGAGCTATGCGTTTCGAAGGAATTTGCAAAATGGAGAGATTTTGGGAACTTGAGGATTCTGAAGTGGTAGGCTACAATGTTGTGTGTTATGATATGCCTTTTGTCCACATAACAAGTTGTGATAGGCCAGAGAGTGGGTGGTGGCTGCAGCTGATTGGTATGGGAAAGTTGCAAAAAGTCAAGATTTTGTGTACTATAGGTATGGCTCGGGTCAGAGGAGATCTTAGGGCTTGTCCTGCTTCATCTTGAGTCAAGGAAGGCCTTTGGATCAGGTTTTGTGAACTGGATGGTCTTGATCAAGAGTTTCCAATGTTCTTGCATATTTCCCTCTTTGGAGTTTCTTATGAATCAAGGCAAGGAAACTTATGAGTTCTTGGCCAATTTGCAGCAAAATGGACCATATGAAGTTGTTATGATGCATTGAGATCAATTAACAATCAAACCAATCATTAAAAGTTCTTCTTGCAAAAAGTTCCCTTCTTGAAAATTCATGAAAAATGCCTTAGGGTAGCTTGTGATTCAAGGCATGAAACTTGAGAATTCTTTGGGCAATTCTGAATTATAGGTCATGCATGATGTTTGTGTAATGCTTAGAAGTCAATTAGAGATCACAAATTGCCTTGGTATGAGTTTTTTGCAAGTTTCCCTCTTTGGTACATAAGTGAAATTTTGTGATTTTTCTCAACTTTGCAAGGCCATAACTTGAGTTCTATGATGAATTAGATCAAGTTCTTGTACTTTTTGAAAAGGGAGTGATCCAATCTACAACTTTCATGACCAAGAATTTTTCATTTGAAGCATTTTTGAATCAAAAAGAGGAGGTTGAAAAACTTTCCCAAAATGGCAAGTTTGCATTACAAGTCACTTTCCCAAAATGGCTTGAAATTCTTCAATTTTGTGAACTTCTAACTTCTTATAAGATCAGATAAAGATCATATACACCCAAAATGATGGAGAAGACCCTTTGGTTGGATGATTGGGGGCCTCAGATGCCCTGATTTTGCACTAACTTGCTCAAGAAGTCATCTATTGATCAGATGCCTTCCCCATTGAATTTCTTCATGAAAATTGGTATGCATGATCCTCATATCATATAGATACCAATAGAAACAAGAATGACCAAAAAATTTGGAGTTATGGCCTCTGAAACCAAAACCCTAATTTTAGGTCATCTGTGCAGTTAAGCTTGGCTCTGCTTCCATGCCTTTCTCAGTTCTTGTGATTCTTTGACTTCCTTGATCTTGGGAGGATATAATATGATGCTTGAACATACATGGACCCTCTTGATATGATTGGAGACCCTTGGGGTGGCTCAGATAGCTCAGGGATGTCTCAGATCACAAACCCTAGATGCAGATGACTTTGAACCAATGCAGTGAAGCAAAAATGCATTATGAGATAATATGATTGAATTTATGCAAATGAAAAGAATCACAAGCTATGGTGAAATGGGTGAGGGAAAATTTGGGGTGTTTACATATGGGCATGGAACATCTCCAAGCGGAGGTGACTGAGATGAAGGCCCAGCTAGGGCATTTGATGGTGGACATTCGAGCGTTGTCCCAGGATCAAAAACTGCTAAGAGAAGAATTCAACTTGATAAAGACTCAGATGAAGCTACTTACGGTAATCATGAATGTTATGTTGAAAAAATAAAATAGCCATGTGTCTGCTTTTCAAACATAAGGTCATGTTTCTCCCATCTCTTTGGGATGTCCACTAAATCAGGAGTTGTTAGGTGGATTTCCTCTACAGTTTCAGTCTCTTCACCAGAAATCACCACTTGGCAGTCGGGAAGAGCCTAAGATAGGAACCAACTCCAAATTTCTTGATACAAGTGAGCTGAATGATCCTACACCAATCGTTGCCAAAGAAATGAGCACTTTCTTTCCTTATCAGGATCTTCCTCAACTGCTACGCCTTGGTTTCCAGGAGAAAGACTTCAACAGGTTTCGTTTGTAGCTCCTCCAATGGCAGCAACCCGTTATCAACAGGAGCAGGAAATGGTTATTGATCTGGTACCCGTGTCTTATGCTGAATTATGCCCACAACTGCTCAAAATGGGGTTCATTGAGTGTCGCGGGTTAACTCCTCTTTCTGGTAAACTTCTCCAAGGTTGGAATCCATACGCCTGCTGTGTTTTTCACTCTGGAGCTCTTGGACATGATGTTAATGATTGCAAGGCATTCAAGCATCAAGTGCAAGATTTAATTGATGAAGGAGTAATTACTTTTGGGCTAACCAGGAAGGAAGTGTCGAAACTTGACGCAGGTAATAATACAAAAGAGGTGGTCAATTTTTCTTCTTCCAGGGTCATTAATCAGGCTAAGTCTTCAAGGGTTTTACTTCAACAACCGTCATTCATTTCTCGACCGAGTATGAGCAAGAGAGTGCAAGGGCATGTTAGGCGCTCAAAGCAATATCAACTACAAAATGCTCAACCACATCAAAGGCGTTGTCCTCAAAAACTCCGACAATCTGACCGTGTTCTTCATCCGATCTTGATGACATACACGAATATGTTGCAACAATTGCTAAAGCTCAATTTGGTAGAGCTACGGACTTTGGCACCGCCGACACTAGGGAATCCACCAAAAGGGTATAACGTGAACGCGCGTTACGAGTTCCATTCAGGTGCTATAGGGCATACAACAGAGGATTGTATATCTCTAAAGTTCAACGTTCAGGATTTGATTGATGCAAAGGTTATCATGCCAGACGGTCTGTTTCTAAACTGAAATCCTCGAGTTAATCGTCCAGGGTGCAAAGGTGTTCATATAAGCAAATAAAGCCAGTAGTATCCAAATACTCTCAGTGATGGCAGTTGTGTGTTTGTCTTTCTTCAATGTCTTTTTATTCCCTATTGAGGGGAACTATGTCGCTCTGATTCTTCATTGGTCATTGGTCAATGGAGATACATAGGCATAAGATCGTCAGATCTTTCCGAGCAACCTTATGGGGCAACTTTACTCCCCAACTTTACTCTTTCCTTCAGACGTCTTGTGTCAGAGTTAAAATAACTAGAAGAAGAGGTATGATTGCCATGGTTGGGTATACAGCTGCAACTTGAAGATTACAAGTCTGTGAGAAAGTTATTGATCACTGAAAGTATCCAAGACTGACAGGTCCAGACAGAGTCAAGCCTCCTCAACAATGGCAATGTTCAGCTTCTTTACTGCATTTTCATTTGTAGTTTCTGTTATTTGCAAAAACATTTGTATACATGTACGAAAGTTGTTTACTTTTGAATGATAATCATAATAAAAATCGTGTGTTTTCTTGAGGTAATTCATTTGTATTCATTTATAGTTTTGTATGTGTGCATTGCAATACCAACTGTCATGTTTAAACTCTATGAGGGAGAATGACGAAACAAAAACGCAAGAATCTCTAATTGTGTGCTCTTGAATAAGACCTTGTTGACGATGTACGGGCTTTGTTTCAAATCCCTAAACACCGGAGATATAAGGGAGATAGACCCTTAATAACCCCTTTGAGCCTTGAAGTAGGAGTTTCATTTCGCATGAAAAAACCCTTACGTTTAACCCAGAGGCAGGGTAGGTGTCAGCTAGTTGGATCAAGCGTTCAGACTTTCATAAAGGAGTGTATTTGAGGATCCATTACATTCCACTATCCAAATCAAGGGGTCCAAAGATTGGAAGCCATAATGGTTATCCTTCATCGACCAAAGAATCAGGCAGTCATAACCCTCACAAAGCAATCAAGACAAGCAGTGTCACACGATTTGTTAAAAAAAAAATGAAAAGCTCGCTAAGTCGAAACTTGAAAACAAGCGACTTATGAAAAAATTAGGGCATCCCGCTGGACTTCACAATCAAAGATTCACAAGAATCAGTCCATGCAAAGTTAGGGATAAGAAAAATAATGCAAAATCGAAAAACAAAAAGGATTACATAAGAAAGATCCTCAAACAAGAACAAAGTCGTGTGGCACGAACATAAAAGAAAAAGGGGGACTGACTCCAAGCAATAACCTGATTGGTGATTGAACCGATAGCAGCAATGGTTCCTCAACCAGCACAAAACCCTTATAAAAGGTGAGCGCTTGTGAAGATTAGCTGAACATAGGAATTGAGGATATCATGAAGAGGGGTGGGCACATTTAAACTTCGAGCCTATATCCTTTATTTCTATAACCGTGAACCAGGCCACAATATAACCCTTAGAAGTCCTAACTGAAACATGGTTATTTTGAGAGCGTACTACCACGAGATAGCGTTCCTGACTCCTTTGAGTTGTGCTAAAAAAATCCTTATTGGTATTGCATGTACATATTTTAATTTATTCAAAAACAATGTCGTATCTTAACCAGTAATTCGCTCACAAAGGTTTATGACACCTTTTCAATAAAGACTTCAAGATTAACATGTGTGTTGCATTAGAATAATCATTCTCAGAATAAAACATTTCATGCTTGCATACATTTATTTGGCATCATAAAAAGTTCACATGCGGAAATTCAGTCCAAAAGCTTAAGCTTGCCAAGTTGAGAAGTCTAAAATTTCTGAAAGACAGTCACGTCGAGGTGCACTTTTCCGCGAAAGCTCCATTGAGTAAGGACTTTCCCAACCAGTCATGGCAAAAGCTAGCCAATCCGGGGCAGTTACATCGAGCAATCTCTTCAAAATTCAGCCAAACTGGGGCAATCACTCCGAGATTCAAATCTCTACAAGAGAAAGGATTAGTCAGTCAAGTGTAAAACTATTAAAATACTTGTGCTGGGGCAGGCCACCCCAGTAGCGCGAGAATTCATTATTTACCAAAGACAGACAATCAGAAGTATCTACCCGGAGTTCAGAGTACCATAACAGTTATACTCTCAAAGAGTTTCTATGTCACCCTCTTGTTATAACTCTTACTGATTGAGTCTATTACTCATCTAGTGGATGCTCGTCAAGCCAATTATCTCGTTCAGCACTTCTGACAGCTACAAACTCATCTGCGTTGGCAATGGTTACCTCCCCAGCAAGGTTATTATGCCAATTTATGTCAATTCATGATACCTAAGAGTTTAAAGACCCCAAGTCTTTTGTAAAATCCTCTTACGGTAAAAATCCAGACAAAAACAAATGATCCCCAACATGAGACGACTTGAAATCCTTCCTCCTCAACAGGACGTGTTTCGATTTTGTTATCCCCAGTAGACGGATGGAAGTTATCCCTAGTAAAGTCTCCAAACTTTTTCTCTTCAACAGGTTTCCTTGATCCTATTCCTCAGCAGATCTATGGTGGCTCTTATTCCCCAACAAATCTCAGACAAATTTCTCTTCCCCAACAGATCTCAGAAGATTTCATTGCTCCAGCAGAGAAATAAGGATTGATAATCCCCAAACAGAGAATTCTCTTCCCACGGTGAAGTATTTCTTACAAGAGTTCATGTATTTCCGACAACCAGCTGAACGGTTCCCTTCCCCACAGAGGTTCAAAAGGTTCAGGTAGACAGAGGGTTCTCCTCAGTAGAGCCTTGACAAGACCTTTCCCCAGCTAAGTTAGAAAGTTGTTGATCCCCCAACAAGGTTATGGGTAAGATTCAATCCCCAGTAGTTGAAGTATCCCCTAGCAGGGCCCTCAAATCTAAAGTCCAATTTATTTTTGGCAAAGGTGATGATCCGAGACAGACAAATTATTCACGCTCTTCTCCAGTAGAGATGTTATCCCCGTAGGGCTTCTCGAGATCAGATCAGCGATCATTGCATTCTCAGCAGAGTCAACAGGGACTTATAACTTCCGCATCATGAATTCCCTTTGCATTTACATCAGTTCACTGACATACTTAAGACATAACATCCCCAGTGTCATGGGGCATCATGCCATACAGTTCAACATATGTATACCCAGCATAATCCCATTTTAATATATTGCAAAGTTCAACCGCATATTGGCCAAAGTCCATCCTCTGGGTGGAAAATTTCTAAAGTCTCCCGTAGTGAGCAGAAGTCCCCTGTAGTGTGGCAAAAGTCTCCCGTAGTGAGCAGAAGTCCACCTGCAACGTGGAAAATTTCTAAAGTCCCCCGTAGTGAGCAGAAGTCCCCCGTAGTGTGGCAAAAGTCTCCCGCAGTGAGCAGAAGTCCAACCGCAGATTGGCAAACGTTTGTCCTCAGGGTGGCAAAGTATCGTGAAGTCCAACCGCAGATTGGCAAAAGTCCGTCCTCAGGGTGGCAAATTTTTCTTGAAGTCCAACCGCAGATTGGCAAAAGTCCACCTGCAACGTGGCAATAACTCATAAAACCTAACATTAATCATGATAAAATTTTGACAAATTGGACATGCTAAAAGGCAGTCAGTAGCTCATACATGATCAAAGGAATGGACATTAAAGTGTTCACAAAGGTTCAAAATAATTCCACACATTAGGTTATGCAAAAATACATGATCAATAGTTTAGGCCTCAAAGAATCAACCCTAAAATGTAACAAAAATCAAGATATGAACACAAAGTAGGCATCATAATATCACCTATCTAATTAACCATCCTCATGCAAGGAATAAAGTCTACACTATTTCAAATGGACCATTTTTGAAACATATAATTGCAACTAGGTCAATTTTGCACATATTTAATCTAAAATTCACAACAACAAAATCAAAATAATGCAAAATTATCAAGAAAAATGATTTAAAATCAAATAAAGTGCTAAATGAACTTTGGAATTTTTCTTAGGATTTTTAAAAATCAATTTTGTGAGCTGATCAATGTGAAAATGGAAGAAGAAAAAAAGTGAAGAAAATAGCATGGGGTGTATCCAAAGCAAATACCACATTCAAACATATATAGGACAAAAAATAAGGGGTGTGGATAACATTTTTGTCCCACACCCAGCCCAAGTTCCACTCAGAAAAAAAAACATGTGAGGGAGAGGGTCTTCATTAATATGTTCGCAGTGCGAGGGTTGTTGGATCACAAAAAATACACGCTCTAGATTAAAACACACATGCAAATGGAGTCTCCTAGGGTTTGACTAACCAGATGCTGGAGCTATCTTAGAATATTTTGCCTCCTGAATCCAAATATCACCTCAAAATTCACTCATGTTCACTTTATAACTCAAATCGAAGCAAATGAGTTAAACACCAAAAACTCAAATCATCACATTTTGACCTAAATTGGTCTACCAGTAATGCCTCTAGTGGGAGGACTCAATGTGCAACCTATTATACATAATTTTAGCCACATACAATGCCTGTTATGATGCTCAAAGTTTGAGATTCTTACATGGTCAGAATTGCTTTAAGCTTCAAGAAACCTTGAAAAAACTTCTTGCAGACCTTGAGATCAGCCTCTAAGGCAAAATAAATGCTCTTAGCCTTCAAACCTTGCCTGTAAATGAGTTTTTGAGTTGAACTAATTCCAAATTGTGGATCAAGCTATGGTGATTCCAGCTTCAAATAGGTGCAAACAGAAGTGAGATTAAAAGATGTTGATGGTGATTATGAAGAAAAATGGTGAGAAGCTTCAAAGGAAAGAGAGAGAGAGAGAGAGAGAGAGAGAGAGAGAGAGAGAGAGAGAGAGATATTCAAAGAAAAATACAGAAAAGTGATTTTTGTGATTATGGTGAATTTTGTTGTAAATGCCTCTAACTATGCATGGTTAAAGCTTTTATATGTGGTTTATGATGTGGTTATAGTGTGATCGATGGTTAATAATGAGTTAAGAGTGCGGTTAAGCAAAAAATGGAAAAGATGAGAAAATGAGTTTATGGTAATGTGTCCATGTGCATGGAGGTGCATGTAGCTTATTATGAGGTCCATTTGATGTGTGGTGGACGATTTTGGTACTAGTTTTAGTGGACACTTGCTTACAAAGCTTCATTTTGATTTTTTGAACATTAATGGAAAAGTGGAGAATGATGCATGAAAATGTAAGATGTGCTTAGTTATTTTAGGTAAAAATGAGGTTTATGGGATGTGATATGCACATGAGTTGAGTTTATGGAGGACAAAACTTGGTTCATGGCAAAAATATCATGATTGGAATGCTTTAGAAAAGGTTTGAGATGGTGACTTTAAAAGGTTGTATCTTGATGAATTATGGATCAAAGTACATGATCTTGAGCTCTTTGAAGAGATAAAGTTTGGTACGACATTTTTGATGTTTGGGTGTTGATCAAATGAAGCCTAAAACCATGTGAAAATTTGGCATGAAGTTGATCCAAAAGTTTACTTTGAAACTTAGAAAAATTCTAAGTTAGAAACCAATATTGACAACTTCTTGATTCAATTTTGAATGGACATAACTTTTGATTTCTTGATCCAATGGCCATGTTCTTTATATGGTTGAAAAGGTGGAAAGGTTTTCTACAATTTTCATGTTTGGGCTTTGATCAAATGGATCTTGCATCATGGTTTAAATTGGCTTTGAAATTGGATGAATGAACCATAAAAAAATTTCCTAAAAAGGAAAGTTTTTATCATAAGTCATTTCCTTTTTGGTAAACTTTAAAAATAAGTCATGATTTTTTATTCTTTTGACATTCCTTGATCAAATTTCATTCAATAACCATATTTGACATGTTAAGAACAATTTTGACCTCAAAAAGCCAGGAGTTGACTTTTGGTTAACTTTTTGTCCATTCAGTTGATTCCTGATGACTTGATCATTTAAAATCCTTCTGAATAAAATCAATGGTCAATATTGCATCCATGAATACTTGGAACATGTGAAGGACCATGGAATCAAGTTTTGGCCCAAGAATTAGAAATAAAGTGATCTTGAGTAAAACCCTATCTTTGGATCAGTTGGAGGAGCAAGGTTGACTAGAGGTCAAAACCCTAATTTTAATGGAGATTGGGAGATTCTTTTATTCAATATGTCATGTGTGTCAAGATGATGATGAGGATTCCAATTTCCTTTCCCATGAATGTGTCTTCTCCCTTGTCAAGAAAAAAAACCCTAACTTGGAGGATTCTTAAGGAGAGTGTGATCATCTTCCATTTCCTTCCAATTTCTCAATCATTTGAGGTCATGGTGAACCATGTAAGATGTCTTTGAGGCATAAGAGTACTTCATGACTTGAATGAACTTCTTTTCTCTTGGAGGATGATCCCATATCTCAGAGGACTAAAGATGCATGTATGATGTTTTATGACCTAAAATGCAAATGAATGAAGCATAAGCCTTTTGTTGGTGGTAATAAATATGAAGGCAAATTTTGGGGTGTTATAGACACACACTGGACATCAACTTTGGTTTTGTAAAATCCTCAGTATCTGTCGACCTCTAGCTTAAATGTGTTGACCTACATATTATTTTTTCTCATAAAAACTTAATTTTAACTTGTAAAAATATTTCTAACCTGATTTTAAGTATCCTAATATGAGAATGCACATCTAGACACAAAGGATAAGGTCAAATATACACAAATATTAAATGTTCTAGTTTTGACATCATTCAACCCATTCCTAAAAGGAAAATGCACTCACATACTCCCATTATTTTATGGTTGCAAAACATACGAAGTATTTTGTAACGCCCTATATAATATACATCTAGAATAATATCATACAAGTGTTATTATCTAATACTGACACCATCATAAGTGTCTATTGGCATGATTTACATACTTGACCATTTCTACAAAACATAAAAGAACAACAATGGTGAAAGATATGGAAAGTGCCATACAAAAAAATCTAAGATCTAAATATAATATTGATCATTGTATAAGATACATAATACACAGTGGAAAAACATAATCTAAGCTTCTCTTGAAACATCCACGCATAACTCCATTTGTAAACTAAAACTGCAAATAATACTTGAAAAACAACAACAATAATGAGGTGAGATAATAATCTTAGTGAGTTCCCCTATCTTATAGGTTCACTCGGCTCTAGAAGGTTTTAATCAATTTCTATCTCAAGTCAAGAGGGGAAAGGGATAAAACTTGAGTTCACATAACTCGCCATGTATGGAAACATGTCTCTTGGGTTCATTAACTCAAACAATCACTAGTATGGAAACCATACCAAGGCAATTTTCCCCGGCCAATCCTACATCTAAGACTCTCGACACGGGTCACGGATCCTTGTATCATAGGTAACTTTCCCCGACCAATCCTACACCATAGAGTTATCGACACGGGTCATAGATACATATCTCATACTTTAACATACGAATGGATTCGAATTCAAGCTGCTTCCCGCATGAATAGTCACTTCTTATGGGACCGCTTCCCATCTCAAGTCTCTTACCCGTCACTACAAAAAAATGCGTAAATTGTGGCGGTTAATTTAGGAATATTGTGGCAGTTTGAACAACCATAATTTACAAATACGACGTTTTTGAAAACGCCATAAATTTGGTTGCCGCTAAGAAAATAGTGGCGGTTTAAAATTAAACGTCGTGTAAATCGCCGTAATGTACCCAATTTAATTTGGAGGAGCAAGGTTGACTAGAGGTCAAAACCCTAATTTTAATGGAGATTGGGAGATTCTTTTATTCAATATGTCATGTGTGTCAAGATGATGATGAGGATTCCAATTTCCTTTCCCATGAATGTGTCTTCTCCCTTGTCAAGAAAAAAAAACCCTAACTTGGAGGATTCTTAAGGAGAGTGTGATCATCTTCCATTTCCTTCCAATTTCTCAATCATTTGAGGTCATGGTGAACCATGTAAGATGTCTTTGAGGCCTAAGAGTACTTCATGACTTGAATGAACTTCTTTTCTCTTGGAGGATGATCCCATATCTCAGAGGACTAAAGATGCATGTATGATGTTTTATGACCTAAAATGCAAATGAATGAAGCATAAGCCTTTTGTTGGTGGTAATAAATATGAAGGCAAATTTTGGGGTGTTATAGACACACACTGGACATCAACTTTGGTTTTGTAAAATCCTCAGTATCTGTCGACCTCTAGCTTAAATGTGTTGACCTATATATTATTTTTTCTCATAAAAACTTAATTTTAACTTGTAAAAGTATTTCTAACCTGATTTTAAGTATCCTAATATGAGAATGCACATCTAAACACAAAGGATAAGGTCAAATATACACAAATATTAAATGTTCTAGTTTTGACATCATTCAACCCATTCCTAAAAGGAAAATGCACTCACATACTCCCATTATTTTATGGTTGCAAAACATATGAAGTATTTTGTAACGCCCTATATAATATACATCTAGAATAATATCATACAAGTGTTATTATCTGATACTGACACCATCATAAGTGTCTATTGGCATGATTTACATACTTGACCATTTCTACAAAACATAAAAGAACAACAATGGTGAAAGATATGGAAAGTGCCATACAAAAAAATCTAATATCTAAATATAATATTGATCATTGTATAAGATACATAATACACAGTGGAAAAACATAATCTAAGCTTCTCTTGAAACATCCACGCATAACTCCATTTGTAAACTAAAACTGCAAATAATACTTGAAAAACAACAACAATAATGAGGTGAGATAATAATCTCAGTGAGTTCCCCTATCTTATAGGTTCACTCGGCTCTAGAAGGTTTTAATCAATTTCTATCTAAAGTCAAGAGGGGAAAGGGATAAAACTTGAGTTCACATAACTCGCCATGTATGGAAACATGTCTCTTGGGTTCATTAACTCAAACAATCACTAGTATGGAAACCATACCAAGGCAACTTTCCCTGGCCAATCCTACATCTAAGACTCTCGACACGGGTCACGGATCCTTGTATCATAGGTAACTTTCCCCGACCAATCCTACACCATAGAGTTATCGACACGGGTCATAGATACATATCTCATACTTTAACATACGAATGGATTCGAATTCAAGGTGCTTCCCGCATGAATAGTCACTTCTTATGGGACCGCTTCCCATCTCAAGTCTCTTACCCGTCACTACAAAAAAATGCGTAAATTGTGGCGGTTAATTTAGGAATATTGTGGCGGTTTGAACAACCATAATTTACAAATACGACGTTTTTGAAAACGCCATAAATTTGGTTGCCGCTAAGAAAATAGTGGCGGTTTAAAATTAAACGTCGTGTAAATCGCCGTAATGTACCCAATTTAATTTGGAGGTTTTTTTTTGTAAATTGTGGCGGTTAATTTAGGAATATTGTGGCGGTTTGAACGACCATAATTTACAAATACGACGTTTTTGAAAACGCCATAAATTTGGATGCCGCTAAGAAAATAGTGGCAATTTAGAATTAAACGCCGTGAAAACCGCCGTAATGTATCCAGTTTAATTTGGAGATTTTTTTTTGTAAATAGTGGAAGTTTTAAACGCCATAGATTTCACATAAGAGACAAATATCTTCAAATATTACGTTGGTTAAAACCGTCGTAAAATACTTCAAAAATATGTTGTTTTAAACCGTCCTAATATACTTATATTATTTGCCAAGCAAGAATTGTATAAACTGCCACAATTTTCAAATAAATTTCAAAAAGATAAAATAAGTTAAAATAAATTTAAATGTTTTTGTCATAATTTAACACCAACACTAAAGTTAAATCAAATATGTATAGTATTCTTACAAAAAAAATTGAATAACATATATTAAAAGGCCAAAAAATTAATATAAATGTCGGTGCAATTGTTTAATTTTGCCAAAATTAAATAGTAACTTTAAATGTTGCATATAAGTATCACAAAATATTAAGCTATTTCAAAAATATTAAAACATAAAAATGACCTACAATTTTCGTATCCATTATCTTAAGCTATTATCAAAATAAACAAGTTTAGAACATAAAAGTGGCATAAAAAATCATATGTTATTTGAAGCACTCCGATGATTTTCTTCATGTGTAATACTTGCATTTGATGATATCCCTATGTCATTATGTGATGAAGGTTCGCTTCTTGATTCAAAAGCCTACGAACAAAAACAAAAAATTATATTACAAATAATCGTTATGAAAATATAGAATACATATATATGCTTAGAGTTTTCATATCATGCTCTTATAACTATATATTTGGTGCAAATTTTTATATCACACTTTTGAACTAGTAGTACACAAGCATATGATTCACATTTTATCAATTCATATCACACTATTTTTCATATTACACTTTCATATACATTCAAACATAATGCAGAGTAGTTTTCTGAGATGTCTTTGGTAATGGTATAGGAACAACCAAAAGTTATTGATAATGGTACTCTTATGTACCTTAATTTATTTAGTTTATTCTAGCATGCATCATACCACACTTCATTTTGACTATCAACTATTACAAATTATGGATACACATAAAGAACTAAAAAATAACTATATATAATTATTCATAGCCTATATCACATGCAAATAATTAAGTGTTGAGTTTTAATTAGACAATGATACTTCTGTTTTAATCCATATATTAGAGATAGATCATTGATACTTCTAATTCACATTTCATATAAAAAATATTAATTGATCAATCACTTAATTTCTGTTTTGATCAATCACTTCTGATTAATTGAATGTTTCTTCAATTTAATTTCTTTATAAAAAATATTAATATTCTAAAAGCAAACTAATTAAAATTAAGGATAATTAAATTTTCCTAAATTCCCTATAATGGAATATACAGTAGTAATTACGTAGTTGATGGTGATGTATGTAGTATTTGATCTGTACCACTACCTACGTAGATGTATGCACTACATGCCTCTTTTGGGCATTAAATTAAATACTCATGCAGTACACTTCTCTTATGTTCTCAGTGAATTTTCCAAATCAATAAATTTTCTAAAATAATTTATGTGTGTAGTTTTGACCAAAAAAAAACACTACCAACAAACTCTAAGCCATGATGATTATGCTTCTAACTCTTAATGGTTTGAAGCATTATATCAACTCATAAAAGTCTATATACCTATTAACTATACTATAATAGCTAAAGTGAAACTACACAGAATCACATAAATAACAACGCATATAGAGGAAAATCTTCAAAATTAATTGCATTGATTTTGAAATAGAAATCTAAAACTAAAGATTCAACAAAAATAATTAACTAATTGATATACCTATTGTGTTTGATTTGCAAGTACGGAAGCTAACTCTGTAGGGAGGGTACCACCTTCTTTTGTACTAATGTAGCCAACAACTATTTCCAATAGGGCATTCATAGATGCAAGTCTTTGGTCACAAGTTTACTGCTTCTCTTTCTCGTTCAGTTCAGCTAAAAGCTTATTAACTTCGCGTTCGATTTCTTCCATTTGACTTTTAAGCTTTTTCATCTGCACAATCATAACCATTTCTTTGAGATCACTAGGTATATAATGTACAAAAATTGTTCTCTATGAGTTTGGAGACATAAAAATTATGTAATTAACTAAACATTACCTAGCATTCAACTTCTTTATATTCCAATAATCTGCACTGAAAGAACGACACATATATTAGATATATAATAATGAATAAGACAGAGTGGTGGTAGTAGTAACTAGAATTTAGTAAACTCGCCTTGTACGTAGTTCCTTATTCTCTTGTATCAATTTTATAATCTCTAGCCTTTACAAGCTGCTCTGCAGGAGTTGTGGTGATCTCTATACTCTACCTAACAAAATTCTTCAAAGAAACAAGAAATATGTAAAGTCAGTTTTGTAACCAATTCACACAATAATACCCTAGCCATTAATTTATCACACATATGTTTCAATGACAAACCTTAATTCAAATTTTGAACCAAGATTTAAAATTGGTTTAAAGCATGTTATAGTAAGTTAGTAACATAATTTTAAATTTGTTTAAAACATATGTTGCAGAATAATTTTAGTTAAAAGGCCAACATTGCTTTTTATGTGTGGAGAGGAGACAAAGTGAAAGATCCACTAAACAAACTGGTGAATATAGAGAGGAGACAGAGGGAAAGATCCACGGAAAAAATTATGATAGAAGCTTGGATTATGAGGCACATAAGTCCTATGTGTAGTATGGAATACTCAGTAGGATATTAATTATGAACAAAAAGTACCTATAGTTCAAATGTTCTTTATCACACTTCAACATGTATAATTGTAAGTTCAATAATGGTTGTCGCCTATACAAAAACAAAACCATTGTGTTTAAAATTATTAACAGTGTCAGATTATGATTTAGCGGAATAGAAAAAAAATATCACTTAATTACTAACTACTCCCTTCAACGCTTTTGATCAAAGACAATATTTCCACCTTTGAGAATTTCAACACTACGGAAAGTTCGTGTGTGTTGTAGGAATCGAAGGCTCCAAGTGATGCGCACATGGTTTCTAAGCTAAGGGACTCTGGTGCTATCATTTTGGAAAAAACTAGTCTCTCTAAATAGTATGGTGTTCATTCTAGCATCATTTTAATCTTTTTCACCTTAACAAGACCCTCATGTGTTTCATTTTCAGGTGATTTTTTATTTTCTTAATTTCTTGACATGTTTGTATAAATCACAATATATGTGGAATGCTGCCTAGATTAGTCCTAACTAAAATAAATCATGATTGTGTTCTGTTTCACATTGATTACTTTATGATACTAATTATATCATTTTCATCTCTCTATTTTCATCATCCAAAAAAGTATAGCTTATAAGTATCGTTCACCAAGAGATAACTCTCCCAATTCAAGAAGTCCATCACCACCACCACCATCACCAAATAGATCATGTACATCTCCATTAATATCCTACAATCAAGCATTTCTCTTATTTTAAATCCTTCATCAAATAATGAATAAAGGAGTATGTACTCCGATTATGTTCATAACATAATGAAGAACACAACTTTACAAAAAGATTAAAAGCATCACTTGGAGTATGTACTCCAATTCTGTTCATGACATGATAAACTCAACAATACAACAAACTCGAATGTGTTATTAGGATTGAAGGTTCCAAGTGATGTGCATGTGATTTCTAAGTTAAAGGACTCTAGTGTTATCATTTAAAGTATCCTAAAGGAACTTTTATACATGAAGATGTCAAGAACTTGAACTTAGACAAAAAAACAAATGAATATAGAATAATATATTCAAATAATGTTAATCATGTGAAAGAGGACATGAAATTATCACTTGAGTCTCATAAACCACTACAATTATGTTAATATCATAAATCATAATGTGAAAAACAAAAGAAATATTACCTCGAAATTGATGGGTTATGGAATTGTGGATTGTTGAATGGCGGGATGGAGCAGTAGAACAACCGATTGCAAAACTTTAGATTGCATAGCAGCAAAAAAAAGCCACAAAAAAACAGATTGTAGAACTGCAAAATGAAGATTTGCGATTGAACGAAACAAAAAAGATAGTTGAAATGATTGGTAGAGTTGATTATTAGGGTTCCATATTTGATACTGGTATTGAAGAGGTGTCATTTTAATTTCAAAACAATGTTAGGGTTTGAATTTGGATGATAAGTGAATAAATTGAAATCGAAAGAGTTTATGGGAAACTGATTGGAAGGAAAAGATTAACAGAAACTAGAAATCGAAGCTTTGAGGATATTGCAAATTGAAATGGAAACTGTTGAATATGAGAGAGATAGGGTTTTGTTGAAAAGTATGGAAGATGAGAGAATGATTTTCATTTTCTTTTTTTTTATAATTAATACAATAACATTATTATTATTATATGTTTTTTCTTTAAAAAAATATTACTATTAATTAATATAATTAAAAAAATTATTTTAATATATGGATAAAAGAATGAAAAAAGGGGGAAGAATGAGATAAACACGATGTACACTTCTGAATTAAGAAACACGTGAGAAAATAGCGGCGGTTGAAACCGCCATTTTATAACTTAAATTACGTCGTTTGTTAAAACCGTCGTAATTTACTGTACATTGTGGCATTTTAAGCTAACCGCCATAACTAAACCGCCATAATTTACGCGAATTTTTGTAGTGCGTAGGCTCCATTTGTACACTGGGACTCAAACCTGTCAAAGTGCTAGTGCGTACATCCCAAAGGAGATATACATAAACGACACAACTCAAGGGTTGTTTCCAAATACGTGATTATATACGACAATAACAAGGTGACCACATTCACCTTAATCACACAATAACACCACACGTTACATACAAGGCATCTCATTCACAACTATGGTAACCATCCATCCATGACATACACCTAGGTATCATGTTGTATGAGTGTCACCTTCTAGTGTTATTTAAATCATACTTGTAACCTAGTCATCTTTCTAATCAATTTACATGGTTATAATCCTAAGTTTCCTTATTCATCTTTATAATATTTTAAGCATGTTATCACACAATCAAAACATCCAAACCATTGGTCATATGTCATACATGTAACACATATAGTAACATAGCATAAACAAGTCAAACATAATTATTTCACATAAGGCATACGACCATTACAATAAGTGGGACTTTCAGAGTCAAGCTCCTCACTAAAACTAATAGGACTTTCAGGACAAAGGTCCCCCACCAAAATATCAAACCATTCACATGGTACTCGTCATAACACTAGGTGTTCATCTCCACTTGTTCACATATTATCCCATATTCATTAAATTCATTAATAATAATTAAATTCAATACTTTTTATCATGTAGATTATTTGAATAAATTTCCAATGCTTCTGACCGCGCCTCAATCCGAGTTACATATCACAAGTTATGACGAAAACAAGAAACGAAAAAACTGCACCCTGTCATGGTCGCACAACGACCCCAAAGCGAGGGAAAGGCTAAACCAAAATTGGTTCATGTCGTACAACGACCACAAAGTGAACAACTCACTTTCCGTTCGTTGAAGCTCGCATAGGGACCATAGTAGAACAGGTTGCCTAGAGCTCGCCCAAAGCTCGCACAACGATGCAAGCAAATTCCAGATTCAGCAGAATGCGTTTGGAAGGGAACCATGGCCAAAAACTCAACCCCACGTGTTCACACAACATCAAAACACCCAAATAGACATAAAATAACATAGTATGGCATGTGATTCCTCAATATCATCGTATATCAATATTCAATTCACAATTAAACATGTTTTTCACACAAAACCTAAATCCCAACATATATTTCTTCCCCTCCCAAAGCTACATTATCGAATGGAACTCACCTTGGATATGAAGAAAATGGGATGGAGTTAATGATGAATCCAAGTTCATATATATATATATATATATATATATATATATATATATATATATATATATATATATATATATATATATATATATATATATATATATATATATATATATATATATATATAAAATATCTCCAATTGATATTTTGTTATCTAACACCAATTGACCAAATATTATCGTTACCAAAAATGTATCCTCTCTTGCACTTATTAATATTGGTCTATCTCTTTCATAATAATTTACCTCTTCAGAGTCCCCTAATTACTCTATTGATCCAAACATATATCATTTAGAGTACTTGGGAGCTCTTAATGCTCTAACTGTGATCGACTCTAACTAAGCGAGTCTAAATCTAACTGCAAGTGCACAACCTATCGAAGTAATATAAAAGATTATTGAACCCACAGAGACCAAAATTCAAAATCTATCATATTGAGTGTTACGATGTTTATTTAAGGTGAACAATAAGAAAGTTGATTTGCGGAAATAAAAGTGCGTTAAAATAAAGTTGATTGCGAAATTAAAAGTGCGTTGAAAATAAAGTTGATTGCGAAAATAAGAGCCCGTTGAAATAAATTGTGTTAAATAGATTGAACAGACAATGCATAGATGTAGGGATCTTGTTAATCAATTGTACTTTTGGTGCTCCTAAAAGAGATTTCACAATGGGGCAATATTTCCTATTTCGAAAAGAATTAATTTAATGGGAACTGTTGCTTTCGCAAACGAACCCATATTTACTCTCTAATTTATACAATTTTCATTGTCACTCATGGTGGGCGCGTAATACGTTAAAATAATAAACCCATCAAATCTTTACTAAATAGAAAAGTGATTTTTGATTTGAAAGTATACTTTAAAAAGGGTTCTTAAGCTTTTGCTTAAGAATCAGATCCTAAACCTACATACGTGCGCTTTCGTAGGAACGAATAAGGCATGTTAAATTAAATTCCTTACATCTCAACACTTATAAAAATAGTGCAACATAATCTTAAAGGAAGTAAATGCGATAGAGGTGAATAAGATGAAGAAAATTATTGCGAGGTAAATAAAGCAATGAAAATAAAGGCGAGATAAATAATATAGGAATGTAAAGGCAAAATAAATAAAGCGTAAATGCAGAATAAATTAAGAACCAGCTCTGAACAGAGTCTTGAATCTGATACAACAGAAATAAACTTCGACGGAATGTAATTGTGGGAAAATAAAATGATCCAAACCCGACAACAATAACAATGCGATAACCCTCCGATGTGGTGAATTAAAGCTTTTGGAATTTGAAAATATATGCCTAAGTTGTACTAAGCTTGGATAACTTGAAAGTGGAACGTAGTGGGGTATTTATAGAGCTCTAAGAACCCTAAAAATTCCTAAAAATGATTCAAAGTTATGGAGGAAAAGTAGGAGTACTTTGTGGTCCCTTGGAGACCATGTAGAGCCCATTTCCAATCGCCTGGACTTCACAAAGGGTGGCGAACGCCATGTATGTCATGGCAATCGCCATGAGCCTATTTTCCAAAATTTAGATCTTTGTGTTAGCTTTCCAACACTTTGAATGGGGTGTCCTTCTGATTTACAGATCAAAAGTTATGGCCAGAATCGTCGAACAACATCTCATGTGCAAATTGTTCCATTTCTTTGGTTTTTCATCTGAATTACTTTGTTTCTTCCACACGTCTCTTAAATGGCTAAATATCTGAAACAAACAAAATACTAACATAATAGTGCAAATGCAAATCAAAATAAATAGAAAACATGCATTAATCAAGTCAAATAAATGATGTACTTCCTTGTCATCAAACTTTCCCACACTTGAACTTTTGCTTGCCCTCAAGCAAGACTCATGTAAACATAAGGAAATAGTGATTCTTATACTGACTAAGCTTATAAACTTTACATCAGACAAGGTTATATTGATTGGTACTAATTCAAAGACTAATGATATTGTAACAACATACTTCACATTTTGCGATAATAGGTATTTTCCTATAGTTACCGATCCGCATCATATTATTATGCTCGAACCAAACTTACTCATCTAATTTTTCATATTTTTCATTCAGGCGCAATCACATTAAGCTCTTTATCTTGTACTTGTATGGCGAATAGACCTGTTGGTAACTATGATCCCGACTTTTGTGCCAAATTTCAACACTTTTTGCAATTTTTTTTCATTACAGACACACAAGCATAATTTTAAAGGTTCCTCCACCATTGTGCTGAATAACCAGGTGAGGGTTACCTAACTTAGAAGGCGGATTCTATTTTCAAATAATTTGTTTTATTACTTTTTTTTCTTCTTTTTATGAGATTATTCACTTATTTGCATCAGTTCATTCGCTTAGCGGTAACCAATATGGTGTTGACTGCTAAAATAAACTACTAAAACTACTTCAAAAATGAGAATTCAAGGATTTCAAATAATAATTATGAGAATTTATTCTTATATTCAAAAGACCTACGATGTTAAGACGATACCGATCTTTTAGGAACTTTTTCCAAGTCTTTGTAATATATCCTCTATTTCTTCCAAAAATTTCAGAAAATTCAAGATTTATTCAATTTTTCCAAAATTTATTCAATTTTTCAATTTTTATGGTATGACTCAAGAAAGAGGGAAAGCGAGATAAACGATAGGAAACACACATAAATGAATCGACAATACATGCAATGACTCGATAATAGACAAAGAAAAATAAAAATAAAAAGCGATAAATCTAAGGATGGCAGCGGGTAAGGTCGGATGCGGGTTTCACACTACCCAAACCCGCACATGAAATCACCACCCGAACCCAAACCAGAACCCAAAGGCTATTTTGGTGGCAAAATAACACCTACGCCCACACCCGTTGAGTTCAGGTTTTTCCACCCAACCCCGAACCCGTAGCAAAAACACAAACATACAATATCAACATTGAAATTTGAAACACAAGAATTCCATCAAGGCATCCCAAAGAAATTAAGGAATTAAATTACAACTTTCCATCAAGTTTGGTAACATTACAATTAAAATTAAGGTCTTCAACATCTTAACACAATTAAAATTAAAGTATACAGTCTATAATTAAAATTAAAATTAAAGTCTACAATTAAAATTAAAATTAAAGTCTAAGCGGATGTGGTTTCGGATTTCGGGCGTAGGTTTCACACTACCTTAACCCGCACCCAAAATATCGGGTGGCACCCGAACCTGAACCCAGTCAACTCGGGTTTTCACCCGTTGACTCGGGTTCGGGTACGGATAGGCCCCGCGTGTTTGGGTTTGCATGCCATCCCTAGATAAATATAACTAGAAAGTGAGTAAAATCCCGCTCACACTTAAACCAAACATTGTCCTCAATGTTTTGAAATAAGGTGGAAAAGGAAAAGAAGAACCTGTATGAATGCTACTACGTGCCACCACAACCAAATCCTCTCTGATCATGCTCTTGTTGTTGTTGATACTTGACATAAAATAGGTTATCACACTCATCACCATAGATAGTTTGAGAAGTTATCAACCTTCGTACCATGAATTCTAATCTAGAGAAAGTTTGTGAATTAACAAAATTTTCCACCAATATTTCAAGGTTTAACTTACAAGGTTTGACTTGCAATATTAAGAATATTGTGGTCCCTTGAAATGATTGAATTGATGATTAACGAAATAGTTTGGGTAATTCATTTTAAAATGCCTTAATCTAAAAGAAGTGACATCAAGGTTATAATATTTTTGACAAAATTGGTTCCCAACAACGACGTCAAAAACTTGATATGCTCTGACTAAGCGAGTCTAAATCTAACAATAAGTGTACAATTTATCGAAATAATATAAAAGATTATTATATTGTACAAAAATCAAAAACTATCGTACTAATTATTATATTGTTTATTTAATTATTTAAAGCAAACAATAAAAAATTTGATTTGTTGAAATAAAAGTGTGTCAATTTAAATAAAAAATCAAATATTCACGATAATTTTGAAAATTCTTTATATGTTCCAACAGAATAATGAAATGAATTTTATATTTCACAATATTAATAAAATAATTGCATAATAGCAGGGGTGGAAGTTAAATTTGCGTTCTTTTAGGATATAAATTCTCAAACCCTAGCACTCAGGCCCAACAATTTTTGCGATAGATTGGGTTTTTAAGAGCCCACACATATACTTCTTTTTTTATTTCCCTATTTCTTCAACCTTCGTCTTTTCGTTTAACCTAGCAACATATTTGTTGGAGCCGCCACGTAATTCAACCACGCCGCTGCCTCATACTCCTCCGTATTCGGATTCTTCAATCCCTCTTCAGCTTTCTCTATCCAGGTACTGTTTTTTTTTTCTTTTCGAATAAACCAATCTCAATTGTTATTCTCGTTAAATACATCTGAAGCAGCTGCAATAACGGCCAGCGATTACTCCTCTTGCGCCGCCGTTATTCGTTGCCGCGATTAACTACCTAGGTTTTCATGAAATTATCTTATTTGAGTTTTTCTTTCTTTTTGTATCAGGTTGGAGTGATTTTACAAACTTAAATTTGAAAAGCAATTTTCAATTTAAGTTGAAGGATATTATCAATTTGCGCTTTCTATATTTTGTTTGCCAGCCACTATCATGGCTGTTCAATCAAAATATCGGCTTATTACTTACTCACCAGAGATTATTGATGGAAAACCTATTTTTGTTTCGTCGAATTGTTTTCCGGTGAAGGCTTCGAAATTTGAGCCAGCAGGTCATTCCTTTCATGCTGTCGCACTTAAACTTCGTGGCGTTAAGAAAGAAGAAGAAAACAAAGAGGCTGATATTAAGAAAGTTGTTGGTGATAAGGATCAGGCTTATTTGCCGTCGGATTCTTATAGTAGTAAGAGTAAGAAGAAATCTGGTGGTGGAGATAAGCAGCAGGATCATTATGCTTTATTGGGGTTGAGTCATCTTAGGTATCTTGCTAATGATGATCAAATTAAGAAAAGTTACCGGGAAACTGCATTGAGGCATCATCCTGATAAACAGGCTTCTTTGGTTCTTTTGGAGGAAACTGAAGCTAGGAGGCAGGCGAAGAAAGAGGAAGTTGAAACTTATTTTAAGGCAATTCAGGAGGCGTATGAAGTGTTGATTGATCCGGTTAAGAGAAGGATTTATGATTCTACTGATGAGTTTGATGATGAGATTCCAACTGATTGTGCTCCACAGGATTTTTTCAAGGTGTTTGGTCCAGCTTTTATGAGGAATGGGAGGTGGTCGGTTAATCAGCCGATTCCGTCTCTAGGTGATGATAAGACTTCGATAGTGGAAGTTGATGATTTCTACAATTTTTGGTATTCGTTTAAAAGTTGGAGGGAGTTTCCTCAGTCTGATGAGTTTGATCTCGAGCAAGCTGATTCTCGAGATCATAGAAGGTGGATGGAAAGGCAGAATGCCAAACTGTCGGAGAAGGCGAGGAAGGAAGAATATGCACGGATCCGTACTCTTGTTGATAATGCTTATAAGAGGGACCCTAGAATATTGAGAAGGAAGGAAGAGGCAAAAGCGGAGAAGAAAAGGAAAAAGGAGTCTAAGTACTTGGCAAAGAAGTTGGAGGAGGAAGAAGCTGCTAGAATTGCAGAAGAGGAGAGACAACGAAAGGCTGAGGAAGATAAAAAAGCTGCTGAAGCTGCTTCTGCACAGAAGAAAGTGAAGGAGAAGGAGAAAAAACTCTTGCGGAAAGAGCGAACACGCCTTCGAAATCTCTCGGGGCCTATCTCATCAAAACATGTACTTGATATTTCTGAAGATGATGTAGAAAAGATTTGCATGTCATTTGATATTGAACAGTTGAGGGGTTTGTGCGAGAAAATGGAAGGCAAAGAGGGGTTAGAGCGGGCAGAAGCTCTAAGAGATGCACTTAGTTGCAAGGAAGGTAGTAGTAAGAAAGATGTGGTTGATGAGAAAAGTACTCAACAAAATGGCTCTGTCAAGGCTAATGGAAACCTTAGTTCTCTAGCTGGCTACACCGAGAAAAAGGAGAAGCCTTGGACTAAAGAAGAGATTGAGCTTTTGAGGAAGGGAATTCTTAAGTTTCCCAAAGGAACTTCAAGGAGGTGGGAGGTTGTTTCAGAATATATCGGAACTGGAAGATCTGTTGAAGAAATAATGAAAGCGACGAAAACCGTTCTCCTCCAGAAGCCAGATACAGCCAAAGCTTTTGACACATTTCTTGAGAAGAGGAAGCCTGCTGCACAATCAATTGATTCTCCACTGACAACTAGAGAAGAAGTGGAAGGTGTATCCATACCAGCAACAACACCTGAAAATAGTGCCGCCTCAAAAACACAGATACCAACAGCAACACCGATGCCATCAGCAACTCCGACGGCAACAACAAATAACATCGGCTCGGAAGACTCTCAAGAAGTTTCTGAATCAGAGGTGTGGTCTGCAGTGCAGGAAAGAGCACTAGTTCAAGCTTTAAAAACCTTTCCAAAGGAAGCTAGTCAGAGATGGGAGCGAGTAGCTGCTGCTGTACCTGGGAAAACTGTGAATCAGTGCAAGAAAAAATTTGCCATGATGAAGGAAAATTTCAGGAGCAAGAAAACTGCCGTTTGAATTAGTCATTCTTAACCCATATCTGTGAAATTTTGTCTCATGCTTGTTAGATTATTTTTTTACCACAACTTAAACAGAATATGAGTTGCTACTCAATCTTAGCTAGGTATCTTGATCACTATTAAAACCAACATTCTATCATAGCACCGGAAATATGTACCATTTTTGGTTAAGAGAGTTTTGCTTTAATTCTGTGTTGTCTGGTTTATGTCTCCAGCCGAAAGGATGCTTTTGTAGTTTATATACTTGCTTCTTTATCTTTATATTTATAAAATGATTTTGTCTGGAGTTTTCAATCCTGCTTGACAGGGATATTTCTACCATTTAAAAACTATGTTTTCTTATTTGATTGAAAAATTACTGTTATTTTTTTGTCATTTATTATTAATGAACATTGACAATGAGTTGGAATAAATGAGACATACAATTCCAAGAGCACTTACGGTTCTCTCGTAGCAATTCAAAAAATCTCTCATTCTGAAGTGATGGCTAAAAATTATGAGGATGCATTTGAGCTACTTGATTTGTAAGACTGTTGATCCCTGCTCCTTCCCTTCAGACATGAAGTGAACAAGGATGGGTGGTCATTATAAATTCTTTGATCAGGTAACTTCTATTCCCCTAAATTTTCAATCTCTGAAATAGCTTAAATGTGATGCATATTTTATTAGTAGAAATTGGTCCCTGGTTAAACATTTTCTTTTGAATATGTCTCTTGACTCATGGGATTTATTCAATAAAATGCTTTTGTTATATGTCTGTCCTATAACATCTTAAATGATTAAGTTGTGAGGTTTATCTATCTATCAATGACTATACTGAGAATATCTATGTTCACATCTTTTTGGATAAGTAATATTGGGGGTACATAGTTGATATACTCAACACCAAGTTTGGAAGAAGCAACCTTTATCTTCAATAATTGATTCCATTCCATCTCATTAGCTTGCCTTCAAAATCACTGATTCACAGTGTTTGCACTTAATTTTTATGAGATATTAAATGTGACTGCTCCTGCCTATTTATAACATTCTGCAATTGCTTCTGTATAGTGTATACTACTACTTATCTTTGGTTTTGGGCTTCAAGTTAGGATTAGAGAGTTGAAACAGCTGGCCAACAATTAGTTAGTATAGTTGGAATTGCGACGTGTTAATAGAGGCGAGTAGGGGAGAATTAGGGGAATCAAAAGGAACATGTTGTAGAGTGAAATGTTCAAATGCTATCTAAAAATCCGACTGATTGGGATTCAATTCCTTTCTCTTGTTACATGCTGAGCAAATTCCTTTTTTTTCTCTATATCTTTATGTAGCATTAACAGGCCTCTAGCTTTTGTCAAACAGAAGAGTTCCTCAACTTTACTGAAAATGGCAAGAGATGAAGCAACTTGACAAATATAAAGAACATGAAATTTTACTTTCTGCTACGGTGTGAATGAATAGTGACAGTTGCAACAAAACATGATAGACTCACTCACACCAGAATAGTACTTATTAAGCTTTTTTCTTCATTAATAAATTATTTTACTTTCTTCTATTCGTTTTACTCAATACTTCATCTTTTTCAAAGTTCTTCCTTTTGAAAATTTTAAAGTTCTAAACAGGTATTGTCCCTAAGTTTGTGGACATTTTTGTTTTAGCTTTAAAAAAAATAATTTTTTTTGTATTTTAAGAAATAAATTTTATAAAATCATTTTTTAAAATATTATAAATATTTTTATATTTGTTTTTTTTTAAATTGAAAGAATAATTTTGATATCTTATAATATAAAAATAGATTCTTTAATATTAATATAAAAATACATTCTTTAAGAGTAAAGAAGAGGGGGAAGAAGATATCTATTTATTTCATGTGTCATATGATGATTGTGTACCGTCAATAATACTGTTGTTAAAAGTCAATAACAAAACAGTTTTTCTAATTTATGCAACATTGCATAGGATAATAATAACAAAACGGTTTTTCTAATTTATGCAACATTGTATAGGATAATAGTGAATAATTAATATATTATTTGAATAATTAATATATTATTTTTATTGAAATATTATATATTAGTTACTATTTTAGTGATAATTTATTTATGAAATATTTACAATATTACGTAGGTCAGAAACCCATAACAAAATAGTCTTTGAAAGATGAAAAAATAACATTTATTAATTTATTAAAGGGCCACTGTCAATAATATTGTTGTTAAAAGTTAATATAAATAACTTAATAATCTAACAAAATAGTCTTTGAAAGATGAAAAATAACATTTATTAATTTATTAAAGGGTCCTGAAAATTAGTTAGAATTTTAATGCATCTAATATATATATTATTTTAAAAATATATATTTTTAATCTTTTAAAAATGTTCAATTTATTTTTTAATCTTTAAATTAGTACATCGGAGATACTTGTTAGTATTTTCTTATTAAATAAGTGATTAAAGTATAAAAAAATTTAAACCATCAATTTATCACAATTATTTATAATCATTACTTTAAATATAATAAAAATAAAAGTCAAATGTAATTTTAGATCTGATGGTTATCATTCACTAACAATGTTTTACATTATCAGCGCTTAAACCTATTTTTCTTTTGTTTCAAAATATGAAGTTCTTAAAGAAGTTATTAGAACGCAATTTGAAATAATGTGTCCCTAGTACTATCCATTTTTCCTAATATTTTATTTTTTTTATTACGATTTTTCATTTAATAAATATTACTATTTAGTCTTTTAAATATATTTCTATTAGAAAAATTAGTCTATTTTATTAAATTTTAATTTTTAGTATATAAGGGAAGCAATATTGTAGAGTTTCCGCCATTGATTTAATTATTTACCTTTAATTTTAATTATTTGATCCTTTTAAGAAAATATCACATGGTTGAATATTAAAAATATAAGGAGAATTCTCTTATTCTGACATCTAACATCTAGATTAAAACATTTTTTTTTCTCGTTCTTGATTGAATGCAAAGAACCTGAACTCTTGGGAACTCGTTGAATCGATAAACAAAATCAAATTGTATTTCCATGAAAGACTTCGATAACAACTACTAGCTATGTCAACACCCAATCACACCTTAAAAAATTACACAACCCCTAACAATGAGGATACTCACTCGAGTGTTTGCGTCCAACCATTGGAGCAAACAATTTCGAATTGAAACCATTTATCATTGCCTATGGTACAACATAACTAGTTCTCTGGTTCACCGACAAATGATCCGAATTTATATATGTCTATTTTTGCTAAATTCCATGATACCATAAAAATGAATGGTGTAAACTCGAAAGCGATCTGGCTAAGTTTATTTACATTTTTCTTATGGTAAAAGAACCAAAATAATGCTACAATTCTTACCCTCCAATTCCATAATGAAATGGAATGAGCTGAAAAACCCAATTTCTGAGTCGTTATTTCCCTCCGAGCAAAATCGTTCAACTTAGAAATCAAGTAAGTAGTTTTAAATAGTGATTGGGAATCCCTATATAATATTTAGGGACGGTTTAAGGAGATGCTTAGGCTTTGTCCCACCACATACTTGATAAATGGTTGATAGTCCATACATTTAATAATGGTCTTCTCTACTCTATGCGAATGACCATCGACACTGCTGCAAATGGGGCATAATAAAGAACATCAAAGAAGCCTACACACTCATATAGGACATGGCGAAGAACTATTACCAATGGGGAAGTAAATGTACCCCTGTTGAAAAAGCTCCAAAAAATATAAGTTTATATGAAGTGAGTGCCACGGACCATATAAACGCCAAGGGATATGCCTTATTTCAAAAATTTGATAATTTGAGTACGAACGTTGTAGTCCTTGCCACCCTAACATGTGAGATTTGAGAAGTAGTCGATCGCACTAGTATTGCATGCCAGGTGATTCCACACGAGAATCTAGCCAAAATATGGCTAGTTTTATGAACAATACCAAAAGAGGAAATCCCTATTCAAACACCTACAATCATGGTTAGAGAAAACCACTTAATTTCCCCTAGTATTATCAAATCTCACACCAAATGGTCCTCTAGACTTCCAGGGACAAAAGGGTACATGCCCTTAGAATTTTGTAGAACTTTATCCTTCTTCTTCTCAAATCTACTATCTGTCTTCAAGAAGTTTCTCTTAACAAACAAACCTTCACCAACAGAAGACAACTTATACTTCTTTCGTTCATTTAAACCCTTATAGTACAAGGTTGATTGAACTTCTTAAAAGGGCAATGAACCTCTTCCATACAAGAAATTTTCTTTGAAATGAGCATGAGACTTAGGTAAAGCACACAACGAGAACAATGTTGGATCTTCATCATCAATCTTGACCTGTATATTTTCAAGATCAAGAATAAACTTGTTGAACATATCCAACTACTTAGCCTAGACTTTTTTCTTCACTCATCTTTAATGAATACACAACTCGCTTCAGGTAGAAACGATTGACCAAATATTTGGTCATCTACAAACCTTCGAGTTTTCTCCATACACCTGATGTTGTCTTCTCCTTCGAGATGTCGGAGAATCTTATTACCAAGGCTTAATATGATGACAATGTGGGCTTTCTCAATCATCTTCTCCTTATCCATTAGGTCAACATCCATCTTCTTCGATCCCTTCAGCGCTTTTACAAACCCTAATGAACTAGTAGGGCTTGCATCTTCAAGCGTCACAAATTGAAATCATTCACGCTGGTGAATTTATTAATCCCATACTTTGTTGAAGACATCTCCTTCTCCATGCTCACCTCACCAATTTGTTGTAAAAGTGATGCCCAAAAAACAAGTATGATTTCTTGATTAACAATAAAACCACAAGGTAAAGGAAAAGAAATAGAGAAGAATAAAAAACAATTCAAAGTGGTTAAAAACTGGATTCTTGATTCAAAAACACATTAGCAAATAATATTTACAATTGAATCTCAATCACATCACTTTCTTCCTCTAATTAGGATTATCATGGATTAATAAAGAAGTGAGATCTAGTATTCTATTTATAAGAAAACTAAATTCTAAGTTTTAACTAACATACTAAACAATTGGCCCAACAGACTAGCCCAATTCAATACGGTAACTTATACAATAAGCTTACAAATTTCTGCATGCAATAACATATTTCGTTTATATCATACACATCTTCGACTATTATCGAACCATGAAACTGCCCTTGTCGAGGCTAGAGTTCGGTTCAAATACCATAATAACCCTTTTTGTTTCCATGTTTTATAAAGGTGATTAGTCTTATTGGCTTTTTCGTTGTTGTTCTACCATGCCTTTTTCATGTTGCATTTGGTTGATTTTACTGACTGGTTAACTATTTTTTTAAAGTGCTCAGTAATCTTGAGCACGACATGAGTATTGTTACTTTACTCTCTATCCAACATACATCTAGTAGTTTTTTTAGTTGCATTGATGGTCCTTTGATGCGCTCGGTCACCTTTAGCATAATATTAATGTTGAGGTTTCATTTTCTAGCCATCAAACCTTTTAATATTCATTAGATTGCTTTTGTGTTTAGTATTTTGTACTTTTGATGGTTAAACTTGTTGTTTTTATTTTGTTGATGATCAAGTAGTTAAGCATGTGTTATTGCTTATAAGCATGTGTTATTATTTCTACTTGATGTTCCAGTGTTTGGTTTTTTTTCCTCAAGAAAATAGAGCCCATGATATAAATGGAAAATAGGTATAAAAATGAGGGGGCAAAAAACCAGACCACAAACCTATCTAGTTCTAAGTAAGGTAAGTGATCTGACTTGATCAGAAGGAACCTTCCTGGGTGAGTAGCTTCTATAGTGGAGAAAATACGGGGGTGTACCAGCAAAGTACTCTGATTCCAAAGTGAGAAAGAGCTATGGAGTGAGCAATTACATAAATAAGTAAGAAACCTGACCCTTTAATGAAAGAGTATTTTTATAGTGTGCCCCCAACACTGAGCCAAGGTTCTTCTCATTGGTTGGATCAGCTAGGACCAAGGAAGAACTGTCAAGGTTTTCATAGGAACATATAAGACCTAGCAAATGGTCTTGTCCCTGGTCCAACTGCTCTGCAAGACTAGGAGACTATTGCGGGGGCAGTTGGTAGAAGGTATGGAGCACGTGTGGGAGGTTTTCTCCCCACGTCCTTAAGTATTGGGATTTGGGTCTGTGCCTGATGGATTGGGTCGTGCCCGACATGCCTAGTGTCAGGTCCAGTCCATAACAGGAGCCCTCCAAGTCGCAACTCCGATGCATAGTGATGACTTAAGGGTATATTTATTGGGTAGGTGGCGTGAGGTGGTTTGTTAATTCTGGGAACTTGGTAGATGTTGAGGAGGAACGCTTGCCCGAGGCCATTCTGGATGTTGTTTGGCAATGGCGGGCGTTTGAGTATTTCCTTGGCGCCTTAGATTATTGAAGAAAATCGCACGTTCGAGGTCAGTCGCGGTCGCAGCTTGTCCATGGCAGGTGCATGAGATTTCCTTGGTGTTTTAGGATGTTGATGAAGTTGTGTGCCTGGTGCTTTTTAAAAAGCGCAGTCTTGTGGCTTTTGGGGAACCCAAGGATGACGTTTTCTTCCCTTCATTTTGTGTCATTATGGCATTTAACGATAGCCTCTTCTTTTTACGCGTGACAGTACATTAAATGCCTATAACTACCTAGGGGAATCTAGACAGTCTAGGCAATGATGGACTAGACGCGTTTCTCTGTAATGGTGCTTATAAAAGAGTTGGTGGTGGGACTTCCCCCCCCCCCCCACTTCTCTCGTTCACTATTTCAACTCTCCTCAGGCAATCGTCAGAAATCCCTCTGCCCTCATCTAAAAACGTCCTTTCATCGTCTCAACAGCCTTAATGTTTCCTTGTCGCCGTACATTCAAGTAAGTCTCCTCTCTTTTCTCAGTAGTGGTAGGTTTTGTTTGATTTTTTCTTGGTGGTTATCCACCGGAGAAGACGAGGAGGCTCTTCCTTGGCATGTTCACATAAATCTTCCGGACAAAGTATCAGTTTCCCGATGGGAATTTCTTGGAAACTGTCGAGGAGGACCCTCATCAGGTGTCAATTAAGGGATTTCCGATGAATGTCCCGGGAACCCTATGAATTTCCGATGAATGTCCCGGGCATCCTATGAATTTCCGTTGAATGTCTCGGGCATCCCATGAACTATCTGATGAATTTGTCGAGCATTTCATGGATCCCCCGATGAGGGTTCCCCTCGTCCCTTGTTGCACGTTTCTTTCTTCGACTCTGGTCCTCGCCCTTTCACTTGAACTGCGGTGGAAGGGTGGATTTGATGTGACGTCGAATTCACCAGTTTCCTCAACTTTTCAGGTAAAATAGACCTGCACAGAAAGGACGAGGATGCCCCAGTGGATGAAGTGGACGTAAAGGTGGATGAGGAAGAGGTGGACGAGCAAGAGTCAGATGAGCACGAGGCGGATCAAGACGGGCCCGCTGCTTATGGTGTGCCTAACTTGTCATCGGTCGGGGAGGAGCCATTGGAAATGGGTTCTCACTTCGTGGACTACCCTTGCAGCGCACACACCGTCATGGAGGATTTAGCTCCGAGGGCACCCCAAAATTGGGAATGTTATGCTCCTCGCCCCGGACAAAGGGTTTGCTCAGTCTTTGGGGGAACACGTTTTCCTATGTATGAATTTGCATTTAAATAGGCGAGGCTCCGTCTACCTTTCTCCAGATTCCATGCAGGAATTTTCAGATGGCTTGACTTGGCCCCTCCCAACTACATCCAAATTTTATTGCTTTCATTCAGGCGTTCGAGTTGGTGTGCCAGCACCTCAAGATTGGATGTACTCTGCCCCTATTCTTCCGGGTCTTTCATCTGTAACGGTTGTTTGTGCATGGTCGACATAGTTGGGTTTTGTTTAAAAAGCCGAGGAGGTTGTTTAGGACTTATGTCGATTCTATCCGGAACTTCAAGGATAGGTGGTACACAGTGAAGCCCCTTAATCCGCAGGTCTTGGATAGCATATATGCTAAGCATCTTTCGCTCAAATGGCAGCGGGCTCACTATAATCGCTCTACCGACCAGTACCTTGTGAAGCCTGAGAATTTGGGTCCTGAGGACACGACTGTCTACCAGAAATTGGTAGCCTTTGTCGAAAGTTTTACCCCCTCTCTGCAGGTGGATCAACATGATAGGCTCTTGTTGTCATAAATCGGGAGCCCATCTATGATATCCTCATGATCAATACTAAGGCGGTGCTCGAATGTAAAATAGACGAGGAGTTCCTTCGTCTCTTAGGTAGGTTGTGCTCACATTCCTTTTATCTTAGCTATCTTTTATCTGGCGATTGACTAGTGTTTTTCTCTTTGCAATTGTCATGCCTAAACTCAAGGAACGTGTGTTGAAGCTGTCGAATAAAGAAACGGGAAAATCATTAAAGAAGGCTGCCAATGGTCGTGTCTGACAGGTGATTGTCGAGGATGTGAACAAAGGCTCATCAACTCCTATTCCTCCTCCCCGTTATCCTCCTACCGCAGGGACTCCTGCCAGCCAACCTTCTGATCATGTGACTCCTCCTGCCAAGCGCCAGTGGGCTGAGGGCTCGTTGACTGGTTTCCCCGCAGACATGGGTGTGCAAGAGAACCTTGGGTGTATCTCCTGCCTTCCTGCCATCTTCAACGGGATATTTTTAGCGGGGAAGGCTCAATAGGGGTGTCTAATGCTGATGATAAGGCCGTCATGGGGCTGGACAAGGAGACCATACATTCAAACTTGTCCCATGATATTGCTGGTGTGATCAGGGTCATGGAGTAGCCTTGGTCCTTTCCAACGATGCTTTCCTGACGTCTAGTTAAAGGTTGTCAAAGAAAAGCTTGAGGCGGTGAGGATCAAGAGGGAGAAGATTAAAAGTGACTTTTTGGACTATAAGGAACATCATTGGCTCCAAGAAGGGTTGATGTTCAAGCTGGGAGAGGTCGAGCTCGAGCGAGACGCTCTGGTCGATGAGAACAAAAATCTGAAAGACAAAGAGGTTGAGTTCGATGAGGCTAATGAGGAGGTCAAGCGTCTCCGGACAAGGGTGGAGGAATTGGAGCGCTTAGTAGTCCCTGTTGAGGGTGAGGGTGAAGAAGACACGACCTTGAGGACCCAGGTTGACCTTATTACCCAGATTTGGGAGTTCGAGAGCGATTGTGTGCATACTCTTAAGTTGGGTTTTGACAACACCGTGGAGAATCTTTGAGTCGTCAATCCTAGGGTGGATCTTGTGACTGAGGGTAATGCCTTCAACTTCGACGTGGTCAAGGGGAAAATCGCCTGCCCCGTCGGGGATTCAGCTGAGGACGAGGAAGAAGATGCTGATGAGAAATATTTTCTCGACCTACGCACTGTTGTTATATTTTCGAAATGTTCTCCATTGTTTTTTTGTTGTACTTGGCCGTAGTCCCTTTTGTAACTATGGGCGTAGTCCCTATTTTTGTACTTTCAGTGCCTACCAGTTTTTGGTTGGTTGATTAAATGAAATGAATTTTCGGGTATATTGTATGTTTAAGTTTATTTTTGAACCTTTGTTTCTCAACCTATTGACTCAACGGTTTAGGGAACCGCCGAGGCTGCGAGCATTACTTTTGTGGGGTAGTGGCACAAGGACAACGATCAGGGTCTTGATCTCGCGGCTTGGACCTTCCCATCATGAGCTGGGTGTCCTATTGGTGTGGTACTTCGATATTGGAGTTCATTTGAAGTATCCTCTGTCGGGGAGGGGCCTTATCCATCTTCCAGGAATATGGGCCACCATTTCGATTGAGATGGAGAGTCATGGTCGTACCTTCCATGCTCATGTGGCCACGTTGTTACCCTTATTCGGGTTATGGTCGTGTGGGCTGTCTAGATATAATACTGCTTAAGTTTTTCGACATTCCATGGTCTAGCAAGTTATTCACCTTGCAGGTTTTCGAGGTAATAGGCTCTGTTGTCCGTTTTGGCTCGGACACGGTACGAGCCTTCCCAGTTCACGTCCGGCTTGCCTTCTCATGGATTCTTATGATTTCTTCGTAGGAAGAGGCTTCCAACCTTGACTTATCTTTTAATGACCTTTGCGTCGTGGCACATAATAACTTCCTGTTTCAGGGATGCCTCTTGAAAGAGTCACCTCAAATTGTATTTCCTCGACGAGGTCGAATACTGTTCGGAGGGCTTCATCCTTCAATTCTTTGTCTATGGGTGCTCTGTCTATCCCGAGGGTTCTCTGATTTCCATTGGGATGACTTCCTCGATCCCATACGCCAGTCGAAATGGAGTTTCCCCAATTATTGAGTGACGGGTTGTGCGATGGGCCCATAGTACGCTATGTAGCTCTTCGACCCAACCTCTATTTGCTTTACCCAACTTGCGTTTTAGGCCTGTTAAGATTACCCTGTTGGACGCTTCTTCTTGGCTGTTAGTCTAGGGGTGCTCGGCAGAAGTGAAATGTTACTTCGTGCTTAAGTTGGCGACAAATTCTTGGAATCTTATGTCCGTTAATTGTGTCCCATTATCAGTTATTAGGACTTGAGGTATGCCAAATCGGGCGAGGATGTTTCTTTTTAATAAACAGAGTATATTCTGAGCTATGATTTTAAGAGGGCTTCGGCTTCGATCCAGTTTGTGAAGTAGTCGATATCGAAGATGAGGTACTGGTCGTGAATTTCTGAGTCTAACAGTTACTAACTGCAAGTGCACAGTCTATCGCGTAGTAATAAAAGATATCGATCCCACAGAGACTCGATAATCAACCTAGTGTAGTCGCGTGTTGCTATGGTTAGCTAAGGCGAGCGATGTTTTGGATTTTTAAGGGTTAAGAGTTAACTAAATTAAATTAATGATATAAATTATCGGTACGTAATTGATTTTGCCTTCGCGAATTCAATAGAGGGTCAGCTTGTTAAGGTTTATTAAGTTATCTCTCTGTAGAAACTCTCGGTTTAAAAGTCCTCGACTCACACTCTCGTGGTCTTGCCTAATACTATACTCCTAAGTTCAATTAAGCGCTCTCGCTATGCCAGTTCAAGTTAGAAATACTCTTTGGAAACCTAAAGGTTCTAATTAGTTTTAAAGCGTTCTCGTTGTGTTTAAAACTAATGCCCGATTTCAGTTATCTGACTAGAATCTCACATTCTCGTGGTCTTAAACATAATCTTTTAGACTCTCTTACTCTCGTAATGAAAGTTAATTAAAACAAGAAATCGAAACCAGATTATAACTTAATTTAAGGTTTTAGCCTAATTTTATCGAATTCGTTCTGGTTTATACAATTACATATCGATTAACGGTTTAAGCTGACATATTAAACGAAGAAAGGTAGAAGGAGAGAAATTGCATAACGTAAATAAATACGATAATAAATAAATAAAATAACATTAAAATCAGAAACCTGGTTGCAATATCCTTGATCAACCAAACTTCGAAACTTGAATGAAAACAAAAATTGCGGTGGCTAGAAACAATAAAAATGGTGATAGTTTCCTAATGGTAGAAACTATCACTAAGGTTCGGTAAAAGAGATAAAAGTGAATGAACAATGAAAATAAAAGGCGAACTTTGAAATAAAAAGGGCAACAATTGGACGTAAATCGAATATCTCTCGGTGCAATGGCAGAGAGCTCTATTTATAGATATTGTGGTAGGGTTTGTTGAGAAAAATAAGGCTTGGATTTCGACTGGGCTTGAGACCGGGTTGCATGCACTAAGTGAACTAGGGTGAGAAGAATCCTCTGCGTGACCGTAAGAATCTCTATGAAATTTGACTTTTGTTGCTTGTTGTTACGGATTTTGCGTTACTGAATTATTTAGTTGAAACTAATGTCTTGCAATTGAAACGAGTGTCTTGAGGATGAGACAACCAACTCATTGCCAAGTTGGGCGTCTGACACATGAGACGACCGTATGACTAGTGAGACGATCGTTTGACAGCAAAAATGCATAAATTCATTTTTCTTGTTATTTTCCTTGTGTTTTTCCTTTGGTTCTTGTCTTAAATGTTTCCTTTTTGTATTTTGCCTCCAACTGACGAGTCCGATCGAATGTTTGCAAAACAAACACAATTTGCGCATAATATCGTCCAATATAAATAAATAAACATGTTAAATAATCAGAAATTAAATTAAATAATCGATATGAATTCGAGTTATCAAATTCCCCCAGACTTGAATATTTGCTTGTCCTCAAGCAAACAATCAATCATGGTTTTAAATAAAATGCCTCTACATGTAGACACTAACACCTATCCGTACGTGGTCGTGCGACTTTATGTTAAATCAAACAAAATTAACTCGAACACTAAGAATACACTAATGACACTAAAAACGAATAACGTTCTTAAACCCCCCTTACAAACAAATCCAAATCATGCTGTTATAACTCAGCTTGATGTTGTTATATCTATTTTGCCCGGTTTCATTATGATGCAATCACATTAAGCCTTTTACCTTTGCACGCGCATGGTGAAATAGCCTGTTAGTGAATTTGATCCTTCTTTTAAAACGAGGTCTGGTACACGAGTGCGGTAACCCTTTATCCAGCCTGCTCCATACAGCCACCCACAAGACAATTCCAGTCTGCTCCACACAGCCCCCCACAGCACACAAACATCCTCTGCTCCACTTCCTCCACTACAACCAAAAATTCAGACTTTGTCTCCTTTCCTCCAACCCTTCACCTACAAGTTATCAGTACACAATTTCAAATCAAAAAAACCATGAAAGGTCCTATATAATATACACTGTTACATTAGAGAAGGGGGAACAAAAAAAACAGCCACTGTAAAAACCAGCTCCATATTCTCACAACCAGCAGCCACAAATTCATTCATAAAAATAACAGACCAACATAGGAAGACTTTCTTCTACTTGGATTTGCAGAAATTCAGAAGAGAAAGAGGAGGGTTTAAAGATTAAAAGCAAAAGAGGAGTAATCAGCTTACCATTGCGGATTCTCCACCCCGATAACTTTCGGGTCGGTATTGTTCTCTTTTCCTTCACCTTTTTTCAGCATTTTGTTCATAGCTAGTTTTCCTTTTTTAGTTTCATTTCAAGTTCAAATCTGCATACACAAAACAAAATTTCATATTAAAAACTTCAAAAAAACACTTAAAGTCATACACAAATCAGACAACAACCTTCAAACCGTCAAGACCGTGTCAGCACCATAACACAAACCTATTTTCTGGAATTTCTGGGAATAGTTTGATGCTCACAAGAGAACCTGCACAACCACAAAAAACAGAAATTACTACCTCATGAAACACAGAAAAAACAAAAAGAAACAATCTTCATCAAATCACCATTATCCCTCTTTCACTCTCCTTCAAACAAACCCTTCAACCTTTCTTCAAACACCATCAAACCAAATCTGCAGCTCACTCTTCACCCTCCAAAACAATCCTCAGCCAAAACCCATCTGCAAAATCACCAAAACATAAACCACTATCAACAGCCACAATAAAACCCAAACGAATTCGAAATCAGAACTCAAAACCAAACACCAATCGAAATCACACCTGAGAGAGACAAACTCACAGTGAACCACTATCTTCAATAAAACCTCCGCTGCCGCAAGCCAATCTGTTCCCCTTTTCGTGAATCCGCCGGATCACCACCATTACCGCTCAAACCTGCAACAACACAAACCGAACCAAAACAAGACAATCACGCCTCCTTCTTTAAACCATCATCTTAAAGTCTTCACAACATCAACACAGAACAACAACCCTCCTTTACCTCTACCAAACGCAAACCTCATCTTTCACGACCATTAAACTGCCTCCAACACCATACCATAAAAAACACAGAGAATGAGATTGAGAGGAGAACGAAAGCAAACTCAAAATAAATCAAACAAGAGACGTTTCGAGTGAGAAATAGAGATAACCAAAACCAAATTCACCTTTTCATCCTCTGCTCTTGCACTCTCAAATTTCTCAGATACCCATTTCATAAAACCCTAAAAAATCTCATATTTTCACCCAACCACCTTCCAAATCTCCATGAACCGTGAAACCCGCAAGTGAACCTTGAAACCAATTTGAACCGAACACAGAACCACCCAATTTCAACCTCATCGCAAAAAAATCTCAAACCACCAAACCCAGTCGCGAGCTCACCAAACCGAACTGGCCCTTCATCTTCACCGTGAAACCCTCACCGCCGAGCCCAAACTCGTATCACCACCAAGGCCAAAAACGTGCATATCAGAGAGAGTGACGAGTTTCGAAAAAACAGTAGCAGAGGTGATTGAGTGAGAACCGGATATGCGAGACGGTTGAAAGAGAGCGCCGCCGCCGAGAGTGGAAAGCCGTGAGGGAGAGTTCGCGAAATCGCTCGCCCCTTTCACGTCGTTGATTTTTTCCGCCGCCGTTGAGTTGATTGTGAGGGTGAGTTTTGTTTTTTCTAAATCGCGTTTTGAGAAGAAGAGGAATCTATTTCTTTTATTTTGGTGAAAACGTGAAGTTATGTTTTTCTTTGTTTCAGTTTTATTCCCTTATCATTATTATTATTATTTTAAAAAAATAAACAACAAAACCTAGTTTAATTCGTCTTGTGATTGTTGGGCCCAGTAAGCCCATTCGAATTTTTCTGCACACACCCTATGAAACCAGCGTTGACCCCCCTATTTTTGGGCTTTTATTTATATTCACTATTTTTGATTTATAGTTTCATCTTCTTTTATTTTCATAGATTTTATTTTATTTTATTCTAAGAAAAATCTTTGGTCATTGTCTGTTCTTCCTATATTAGAAAAAATCTAAAAATTTAGTTTATAATTCTGTTGTTCTTATGGCATTTGTTTAGATTAATGATTTATTGGTAGTTTTTTCCTTTATTCGGGCCAATGATATGACAAAAGTCACGATAAATCGTTTCCGATTAATCGTGACCAATATGAGGCCATTTATTTATTTTTATTTTCATTCTATTTAATTTATCCTATTTCACAATTTATTTCACTTTATTTGTTTTATTTATTTCTCGCACTTTTACACCATATTAACTTTAATTTTCAAGATAATAAATCCTTGGTCCAACGCCAAGTGAACTTTACACACTTCACTCACACACGTAAGTCGGTCGTTTTACGATCGCCATCTGCACGGTCTTTACACTTCACAGCTTTCTAACTTAAGCAAATTGACGCACCGCGTTTGTCTTCCACCCCGCATTCTCGATCCATATATCGAGTCATAGCCCGGTTACTAAGCCTTTTACCTTGTATTTCCATTTACTTTATTCAGTTTATTTTTGCAAGTAGCAACCTATGCCTTAGACTTAGGAGCTTGCACCCTCATTTGTTTACTTTATTTTTCGCATTTCAATCCAAAAGGGAAAGACTCCTGCAGTTGACTCAATGTCATAGGAAGTTTAGCCATCCCTAGTTACCATTTTGACCTTAGCAATTAGGTCCCTCTTTTTTTCTTTGACCTTAGCAATTAGGTCCCTCATCCTTAGGTCCTTAGCCATTAGGTCCTTAGTGTTTTATTTTATAACTTTTTGTGACTTTGTTAAGTCACGTGAGTGTTTGCCATAACACTTACCTTCCCCCGCGAACCTTGAGCGTAACCAAGTGTTCGTTAATCCTTAGGAGAACTACGAGTGCTCTGATTCTATACCCGATACGTAGGCATCGATGCGATGTTGTGCGAGCACCATTAGAAATAAAAACCTTAGGTTCCCATAATTTTATCAAGCAATAAATAACAAAAATACAAATATTAACAAGAGGTTCCCGTAGGATACTGCGGATGCTTAGGATGCTAACACCTTCCCTAAGTATAATCAACCCCCGAACCTAGTTTCTCCTCATTTAGGGTTTTTACGATCTTTTTCCCTTTTCCCTTTGGATTAAATTAAAGTCGGTGGTGAACATAAAAGTTTTGCGATTCAAGCTCACTTAATAGCTTGGTATCCGATTCTCACCGCGACAGAAATGGCGACTTCACTGGGGAGACTATTTTTGAGGGTTAAGCCCACCTTGTATATTTGTATATTTGTTGTTGTATTGCTTGTTATTATTTGGGATTTTTGTTGGGTGTTCCATGTGTGGTGAGATAAGTCCTAACCCGGACTTGAGTGCAAAATAAGTTAGGACGGTGGTATATTCAAGAAGGCTTGTAGGGAGTTGAGTCCCGACCAAGTTGACTTGAGACACCACCACTCAGCGGAGGCCTCCTCGGATGTAGTTTTGTTGATCGAGTTCAGTCGTGAAAGCATTACTATATTCGACCTGAGAGCCATTAATGCTGAGGACCGTAGAACATTTACCCCCACTTGGCCTTCTAGGGATGTAGTGCGATGACTATGAGGGTGCAAATCCGAAATAGTTGATACGTGATACTACACTCGGATGAGACTCTCTTGAGAATATTATTGATTACCAAGTTGAGTTGGGAAGTCGGTAATATCCGAAAGATGGGACAATGATTCTGGGAACTTTTAGAACCCGTTGTACAGGTACAAATAAACTCATAGTACATACCTTTTGGGAGGGTTGAACCTTCGACCTCATGCAAGCTTTGAACCTAAGCCTTGTGTGTGTTTGTGCATTCACGCATCATGAAGCATCATTTTTACCAATTTATTCAAGGAACTCAGAAACTATCTTTGCAAATATCGTAGGTATCATCATGGACTTTGGAAGAAGAAAGACTGTCAAGTACACATTCAAAACTCCCAAACTCGAAGACCTAGTCTTTGTTTTTATTAAGCTTTGTTTGGGATTTTTGAAGATGTACTCAAGACTTTGTATCACTTTTTGAATTTAATGAAATCATATCCTTTTGATTATTATGTGTTCCTTGGTATTTGCAAATTGTTTCTTAAGTTCCTTGAATAAAATTTAATTTTCGCATTGCACTCATACATTTGGCATTTCATTTGCATTTTTCATAAAACTCATTCCCGTCATCTGCTCTACAGCTTTCACACTGAAGCTCTCACGCAAATACTACACTCGAGCTCAAGCCAGAAAGAGGATGGCTGAAAGAGACCTAGAGATGGACAGAGTTAACGAGGAGCTTACTGATATTCGTGGAAATATGGGTCAGATGATGGAAATGTTGCAGGTTATTCGAGCGAAGATGGATACCCAGCAGACTGTGGTGTCAGAAATTGTCACTGCAACGACTGAGCCTACATCATCAGTCACTACCCCTGTGACCTGGCCTCCTTTTGGGTTTCCTCAGGGTTTCGTCCCTCCTCCTCAAGGTTTTGCTTCTCAAAGTTTTATACCTTCTTCCCAAGGATTTTCTGCTCAGGGTTTCTTCCCTCCTTCTCAAGGTTTTGCTTCTCAAAGTTTTATTCCTTCTTCCCAAGGACTTGCTGCTCAGGGTTTCTTTCCTTCTTCCCAAGGACTTGCTGCTCAGGGTTTCTTCCCTCCTTCCCAAGGTTTAGCTTCTCAAAGTTTCGTACCTTTTTCTCAGGGTATTGCATTTCCTTCCCAAGGTTTTGTGCCTCCTCCTCAAGGATTTGCTGCTCAACAGACTGTTCCTGTGACTAATGAAGAGAACCATGCAGTTGCTAATTTTACACAAGACATTGTGCACACCCGTGCCCAACCGTACTTTAATGACCATCAGGCGTATGACGCGCCAAATATGTCTGAAAACGGAGACGAGAAACATGAGAAGATGCAAGAGAATTTTGATACCCTTGAAAAAAGGTTAAGAGCGATTGAAGGTGACCAGATCTTCGGGGCCGCTGCTAGAGAGATGTGTCTGGTGTCTGGATTGGTAATACCTCCAAAGTTCAAGATACCCACTTTTGATATGTATGAAGGCGCGACTTGTCCTAAGAACCATCTCTTGATGTACTATCGAAGAATGGCTGCACAGGTGGACAATGATAAGTTAATGATCCACTGCTTCCAGGACAGTCTGAAGGGAATCTCCTCCAAATGGTATCTAACGCTAGACCAGTCGAAGATTCGCAGTTTCCAAGACTTGGCAGATGCTTTCATCCAGCAATACAAATACAATATGGATCTTGCTCCCGATAGGAGGCAACTGTTGAGTATGTCACAAAAAGATTCTGAATCATTTAAAGAATATGCTCAGAGGTGGAGAGGGACCGCTTCTCAGGTAGAGCCCCCATTGACTGAAAGAGAATTAGTTGACTGGTTTGTTGACACTGTGCGACCAGAATTCTATGAGAGAATGGTGGGGAGCATAACTGCTAGTTTTTCTGATCTAGTGGCTGTGGGAATCAAGGTAGAACTCGGTTTGAAAAGTGGAAAGATGAGTGGTGCATCTGGCAGTTCCAGCACTGGCAGTGGAAATAATGGCAAGAAATTTACCAGTAATTTCCACAAGAAGAAAGAGGGTGAGACGAATGCAATAATGACAAGTCAAAGAAGAAATCCGCTTTGGCAGAGACCTCCACCTATGGCTCAACAACAGTATGCTCATCCACCGCAGTATGCCCAACATCCATATGTAGCGGCAGTTCAACCGTCATTTAATCCACAAGTCCCGATGTATCGGCCAACTCAAGCAGTACCGATGTATCAGCAAGTGGCTCCAGTGATTCCACCTTATCAGCCAATGCTCAACAATCCAGGCTATCAACAAGCGCCCAATGCTTCAGCCTACCAGCAGAGGACTCCAGCTCATCATCCGAATCCCAACTTTCAGAATAGAAGACCAGGAGGAAGGCATCCTAATCCTCGAATCCCTATAACTTATACTGAATTATATCCTTCACTGCTGAAGAAAGGTTTGGTTACTCCAAGGCCTTTGGGTCCTCCACCAAATCCGCTCCCACCAAATTACAACTCAAATGCCCACTGTTTATTCCATGAAGGTGCCCCAGGGCACGATTTGGAGGGTTGTTATGCTTTAAAGTACATAGTGAAAGATTTGATGGAGAAAAACATTCTGTCATTTGGGAATACTGGTCCGAATGTCAAAGATAATCCTTTACCCAAGCATGGGTCCATAAATGCCATTGTTGACGAGTCTGACGAAGGTTTGATTTTCAACGCTACAGAGATCAAGACCCCGCTTAGAGACTTTCATGCAAAGTTAGTAGAAGTGGGTATGTTGAAGGGCTGTCATAAGAATTGTGAAGCTTGTGCGAATAACCCAAAGGGATGTAAATTGGTCTTAAAAGATGTTCAAGATTTGATTAATCTGGGTGTTTTACAAGTAAGCAGTCGTGTGAAGAAGAATGAAGTGGCAATGATTGAACCCATTAAAGGGAAGGGTATCCCATCTTTTGCATCGCTGAAGAGTACCATTTCCGCCATTGAAGAAAGAAGCTATGAAGGTTGGGGTGATGTCATCGAGGTCAAGCAGAAGTTAGATCGTTGCGGGTTGGGTTACAAACCAACTCATGTGAAGGAAGGAGCGTCAACCTCCGTTAAAGGACGTCCAAAGACCATTCAAGAAGTGTTTTCCAGTGATGGTTATCAGGTCAATGCAATTAGTGGGGATAATGAAGATGAAGATATGAATCATTTGGTGTATCAGTGTGAAGAAGCCTTGGACAATTGGGAGGCAGTCGAGATCCCAGAGTTTTTTCCATTGTCAAAGTAATTTATTGTTTTTTAAGTGTTTTCAAAGTTCCCTAGCTCTGCCCAAGGCTATGGGAGTATTTTGTAGGGCCCCTTCTCATTTTCAAAGTTATTATCAATGAAGGCATTTTGTTAAACTCTTATTTTGATCATTTACTGTTTTTCTCTCTTTTAACTTTTAAAAGAAAATGGCAATCTTTCAAAACCAATAAAAAGCTTTTTCTCTTGCATTTCTCTATTTTCCACTTTTAATAAAAGCAAATCATTATCATATGCAGAATAAACGAAAACCCTGTTGAATCCAATGACTCTACATTCTCTCCTAACTTTGATTCGCCCATCTACCAAGCGGAAGATGAAAGTGATGAAGATTGTGACATCCCCGAAGAACTGGCAAGATTAGTTGAGTATGAGCACACAGATCTCCAGCCACATAAGGAGCAGGTAGAGACCATCAATCTTGGCACTGATGAAGACAAGAAGGAAGTCAAGATTGGTACAACACTTGGGGCAGACATCAGAGAAAGATTGGTCAAGCTTCTCAGAGAGTATGTAGATGTGTTTGCATGGTCATATCAGGATATGCCCGGTTTAGACACAGACATAGTGGTCCACAAGTTACCTCTTCGACCAGATTGTCCTCCTGTAAAGCAAAAGCTTCGAAGAACAAGACCAGACATGGCTCTGAAGATTCGAGAAGAGGTCAAAAGGCAGTTTGATGCGGGATTCCTTGCAGTTGCAAAGTACCCTGAGTGGGTAGCTAATATTGTGCCAGTCCCTAAAAAGGATGGCAAAGTCAGGATGTGTGTGTACTATAGGGATTTAAACAAAGCCAATCCGAATGACGATTTCCCTCTTCCGCATATTGATACTTTGGTTGACAACACTGCTAAATTTGCTGTTTTCTCCTTCATGGATGGGTTTTCAGGATACAACCAGATTAAGATGGACCCTGATGATATGGAAAAGACCACTTTTATCACACCATGGGGCACTTATTGTTACAAGGTCATGCCATTTGGTCTCAGAAATGCAGGAGCCACTTATCATAGGGCAATGGTCACCCTTTTCCATGATATGATTCATAAAGAGATAGAAGTTTATGTGGATGATATGATTGCCAAATCACAGAGTGAGGAGGATCATTTGAATCATCTCTTGAAATTATTTGAGCGTCTCAGAAAGTTCCAACTGCGTCTGAATCCATCTAAGTGTACTTTTGGTGTCCAATCAGGAAAGTTACTTGGTTTTATTGTTAGTGAACAAGGAATTGAAGTAGATCCAGATAAGGTCAGAGCAATTCAAGAAATGCCAGCTCCAAAAACAGAAAAGCAAGTCAGAGGCTTCCTTGGAAGATTGAACTACATCTCCAGATTTATGTCCAACATGACTGCTACATGTGAGCCTTTATTCAAGTTACTCCGGAAGAATCAAGCAATTGAGTGGAGTCCTGATTGTCAACTGGCTTTTGAGAAGATTAAGGTTTATCTACAAGAACCTCCTATCTTGATCCCACCTACCCCAGGGAAGCCTCTTTTCATGTATCTGACTGTGCTCGAGGGATCTATGGGTTACGTATTAGGCCAACAAGACGAAACTGGTCGTAAGGAGCACGCCATTTATTACTTAAGCAAGAAGTTCACAGACTGTGAAAGCAGATATTCGCTCTTAGAGAAGACTTGTTGTGCTTTGGCATGAGCTGCTAGACGCCTCAGGCAGTATATGATTTGTCACACTACTTTGTTGATCTCGAAAATGGATCCAATAAAATACATCTTTGAGAAGCCTGCTTTGACTGGAAGACTCGCCCGTTGGCACATGTTGTTATCCGAGTACGACATCCAATATGTAACCCAGAAGTCTATTAAAGGCAGTGTTTTATCGGAATACCTTGCTGATCATCCTGTCAAAGATTATGAACCTTTGAAATTCGATTTCCCGGACGAAGACATTATGTTGATAAAGGACTGTGAAGTTCCAGGTCCAGATGAAGGCCCCGAGCCAGGTTCTCGTTGGAAGATGATGTTTGATGGTTCCTCCAACTACATGGGGCATGGTGTAGGAGTTGTTTTGATGAATCCTGATGGTGGTTATACTCCTTTCACAGCCAGATTATGTTTCGAATGTACAAATAACATCGCAGAGTATGAAGCATGTGTTTTGGGTATCGAAGCTGCAATTGATACCAGAATCAAGATCCTTGATGTATATGGAGACTCAGCTTTGGTAATATACCAAGTCAAAGGCGAATGGGAGACCCGTGACGAGAAGTTGATCCCATATCGTGCCCACATTGTGGAATTGATCAAATACTTTGATGAAGTCACTTTTCATCACGTTCCAAGGGCAGAGAATCAAATAGCAGACGCCTTGGCTATGTTGGCTTCTATGTTTCAAGTCAGATTTCTTAATGAAGCTCCACTCATTACAATCGAGCAAAGAACTGCACCAGCCTACTGTCTACTGGTCGAAGAAGAAACTGATGAGAAACCGTGGTTCTATGACATCAAGAACTACTTGCAAAATCAGGAGTACCCAGCTGATGCAACAAATCTAGACAAGAAGACTTTAAGAAGATTGGCGTCCAAGTTTTTCCTCAGCAACAATGTGCTTTACAAGAGAAATCATGATATGGTTCTGCTCAGATGTGTGGACAAACGCGAAGCAGACTTATTGATTAGGGAAATCCATGAAGGATCCTTTGGAACACATGCCAATGGACATGCCATGTCCAGGAAGATTTTGAGAGCTGGATACTTCTGGTTGACCATGGAATCAGATTGTTTCAAGTATGCCAGGAAGTGTCATAAATGCCAGATTTATGCCGACAAGGTGCACGTACCTCCAACACTTTTGAATGTTCTGTCATCGCCTTGGCCTTTCTCAATGTGGGGCATTGACATGATAGGGTCAATTGAGCCTAAAGCTTCCAACGGTCACCGGTTTATCTTGGTCGCAATCGATTATTTCACCAAATGGGTAGAAGCAGCTTCATACGCCAATGTGACAAAGCAAGTGGTTGCCCGCTTCATCAAGAACCAAATTATCTGCCGTTATGGAATCCCAAGCCGAATCATCACAGATAATGGGACCAATTTGAACAACAAAATAATGAAAGAGTTGTGTGAGACATTCAAGATTGAACATCATAACTCTTCTCCGTATCGTCCGAAGATGAATAGAGCTGTTGAAGCTGCAAACAAGAACATCAAAAAGATTCTGCAGAAGATGGTAAAAACTTACAAAGATTGGAACGAGATGTTACCATATGCTTTACACGGATACAGAACATCAGTTCTCACTTCAACAGGGGCAACCCCTTTCTCTCTGGTGTATGGGATGGATGCAGTTCTCCCTATTGAAGTAGAGATACCATCTTTGAGAATCTTGATGGAAACCAAACTGGAGGAAGCTGAGTGGGTCCAGAACAGGTTTGACCAACTGAACCTCATTGATGAGAAGAGAATGACCGCCATGTGCCACGGCCAGTTGTACCAGAAGCGCATCAAGAGAGCATTTGACAAGAAAGTCCGTCTCCGAGAATTCAAAGAAGGAGATCTTGTACTCAAGAAAATCTTGCCAGTCCACAAAGACATGCGTGGAAAATGGAGTCCTAACTATGAAGGCCCATATGTTGTGAAGATGGCTTTCTCCGGAGGTTCCTTAATCCTTACAACTATGGATGGTGAACAGCTGAAGCACCCGGTGAATTCTGATGCAGTCAAAAAATATTATGCCTAAATAAAACCCGATAGGTTGAAAACCAGAAATGGCGACCTGGGCAAAAATGGGTATCCCGGTGGATCATAACCTATGAAGGAGATCCAGGCAAAAGTTAGGGATAAAAATGAAAAATAAGAGCTCGCTAAGTTGAAAACCTGAAAGGGCGGCTTAGGCAAAAAAGAGCGTCCCGGTGGATTGAAAACCCGAAAGGGCGGTCTAGGCAAAAGTTAGGGACAAAGGCATTTGACTGTGTCAGATGGTGTTTACCATTACTGAAGAATCATACTGGAAGACCAATCCATTTGCTCTTGTCAAAAGCAAGGTGTCGGGCCGTCTTAGTTATTAGGGATTGTAGTGGTCGTTTGATTCAATGTAGACCTTTCCCCATTGCCATTTTCAAATTGTAATTTCCCATGGAGTTTTTGCCATCGGCAAGCTACCATTCTTGAATAAAATACAAACTTTGCCTATGAGTTTTGTTGTTCAGCTTCTTATTTTCTTTTGTTATGCAAAATGCCATCACTTGATTACAATTTAACTCTGAAAATGACAAGTTTTTTTAAAGGAAATGTTTTTTTGAAAACACACTGAAAAACTTTTAAGTTTCTTTGACTTTGGAAAATTGAAAAAACCTTCTGTTTCCCCAAGAAGTCCTGGTTTGCAACAACACTTTTATACTATTGTTTCAGAAATCCCCATAGAAGTTCAAAACTGATAACACTCTTGGATGGATCTTTGGGCCAAGCATGATTTCCAAAGTTCGAAGACATCTCCCCAGTGTTTTTCATATTGCTCATCTGAGTATTAGTGTTGAGAGCCTACTCCTCTTTGAGTCTTGTCAAAACTCTTTGTCTCTTTAGAGTCAGCATTTGCATATCATGATCATTCGCATCATGCTCAATCATGCGCATTTGACATTAGCATTTGTCTTTCCCCAGTTGTCATCTGTCTAACTCCAAGTCCAGATATCATTAGTGTTCAATTTGAAAATTCATTGTAGTTGGTACCCGAAGTTTGGTTTACCAACGTTTTTGTCCCCAGTAATTGCTGGTGTCCCCCGTGGAATTCTAATTGTGGTTGGTTTTTGTCTTTATGACCACCATGTCTCCTTGAAGTCCAATTGTCATTGGCAAAAATCTTTTGAGTAGGTCCTGAAACCTTTTGCTTAAAATCCAAGTCCATTTGATTTTGGCACATACCTGTACCTTTCTCCTGTTGGTTCCTGAAGGAATTTCCAGAGGTTGGATGTCTTATCTTATTTGGAAACTCCAACATTTTTTTGTTGTTACTTCTTTGTGCTAGCCGGTCGCCTAGAGCCGTTGATCTATCTTTGGGTGATTTGCATTCTATCCCCAATGCTAGCTGGTCGCATGGAGCCGCTGTTAAATCGCTGTGATTTCCTTCCTTATCCTCGGTGTTGGCAGTTACATTTGAACCTGCTAATTTACCATTTTTGAATACTTTGACTACTTTGTCTTTATCATTCTTAGTGTCAACCGGTTTTTCTAACCTGTTGCGCATTCACTTTGAGTGTATCTTGGCTTATATTCTTAGTGTCAATAGGTCTCGAACCAATTGCGCTTTCACTTAGAATGTTTATTTTGTTTCTATTCTTAGTGTCAGTTGGTCGCATTGAGCCGCTGCGCATTCACTTTGAATGTTGTGTCATTTCTATTTTTCAGTGTCAGTTGGTCGCATCGAGCCGCTGCGCATTCACTCTGAATAAGTTTGTTGTTTGTCATTCTCGGTGACAGTTGGTCGCATCGAGCCGCTGCACATTCCCTTTGAATGTTTATTTTTGTTATATTCTTAGTGTCAGTTGGTCGCATCGAGCCGCTGCGCATTCACTATGAATATGTTTATCTTGTCTTTATTCTTAGTGTCATTTGGTCGCATCGAGCCGCTGCGCATTCACTTTGAATTTTGTGTCGTTCCTATTTCCCGTGACAGTTGGTCGCATAGAGCCACTGCGCATTCATTTTGAATATTTTTGTTGTTATTCTTAGTATCAGTTGGTCGCATCGAGCCGCTGCGCATTCACTTTGAATATTATGATTATCATTTTCAGTGACAGTTGGTCGCATAGAGCCGCTGCACATTCACTTTGAATGTTTATTTTTTTTGTATTCTTAGTGTCAGTTGGTCGCATCGAGCCGCTGCGCATTCACTTTGAATATGTTGTTGCTTTTTATTTCTCAAAGTCAATTTGGTCGCATAGAGCCATTGGTCAACCACTTCAATTTATTTCCTTGTCTTATTTGTATTCTTGGTGTCAGTTGACCGACAATGGCCGCTGCGCATTCATTTTGAATTTTGTGTCGTTTCTATTTTTCAGTGACGGTTGGTCGCATAGAGCCGCTGCGCATTCACTTCGAATATTTTTGTTGATTATTCATGATGTCAGTTGGTCGCATAGAGCCGCTGCACATTCACTTTGAATGTTTATTTTGTTGTATTCTTAGTGTCAGTTGGTCGCATCGAGCCGCTGCGCATTCACTTTGAATATTATGTTTATCATTTTCCAGTGACAGTTGGTCGCATCGAGCCGCTGCACTTTGAATATTATGTTTATTATTTCCAGTGACAGTTGGTCGCATCGAGCCACTGCACATTCACTTTGAATGATTATTTTGTTGTATTCTTAGTGTCAGTTGGTCGCATCGAGCCGCTGCGCATTCACTTCGAATATTTTTGTTGATTATTCATGATGTCAGTTGGTCGCATCGAGCCGCTGCACATTCACTTTGAATGTTTATTTTGTTGTATTCTTAGTGTCAGTTGGTCGCATAGATCCGCTGCGCATTCACTTCGAATATGTTGTTGCTTTTTATTTCTCAAAGTCAATTGGTCGCATAAAGCCATTGGTCTACCACTTCGATTTGTTTCCTTGTCTTATTTGTATTCTTGGTGTCAGTTGGTCGCATCGAGCCACTGTGCAGTCACTTTGAATTTTATTTTGTTTTGTCTGTGTTCGTTGATCCAACGCTTTGGATTTCCTTTTGTTCCTGTCTTTTGTTATTCTTAGTGTCAATAGTTACACTTGAACCTGTTGATTTATCACTTTGAATATTTCCCGTTTTCGTTTCTTTATCCCCAGTGTTTGTCACCCCCAGTGAGTCTTGGCTTGTGGTCGTCGATATATCTCATTCTAATCATTCATACCATAAGCATCATTCGTTGCATATGAGTTACAGAGTTAGATAGCTTGTTAGTCCAGCATAACATTGCATTTAGGGGCAAAATTTCCGGTTATTTATATATTTAAATACCTTTCACCCTGATCGCCTGAGTGTCCTTCGTCATTCATGCCATCTGGTAAAGTTATTTAAATAGGGGCAACTGTCACACCCCAAATTTTACTCCTAAGTTTCATTCACGCATTGGTCCCATCATTAGCGTACCATTGTGCATACTAGTTTTTTTTGGATTTGCAACGAGCTTCCCTAAGGGGCGTCTTAAATCGTGTGATGAGGGTTCCTCTTTTGGGGGTTGTTAGTCTATTTGTAAAATTTAATTTCCAAGCTATCAATTCATTATTTAATTTTCCTCTTCTAAATTTTGATTTTAATTTCTTCTTTTTATTTTTATTCAATTTCTAAGTTTTCGTTCAGATTTAATTTTTTTAACCTATTGCCATTTCTAAATTCCAAGTTTAATTTTTCTAACCTATTGCCATTTCTTCAAATTTTCAATTTAATTATCAAGTTTATTTTCCAATTTTTGTATTTCATTCTATTTTAAATTTTCAAGTTTATATTGCAATTTTGCTTCCAATTCCTATTTCAAGTCATCAATTGACATTGCAAATTCAAATACCATTTATTCTAAATTCCATTTCTTTTCCATTTTTATCCCAATTTCTATTTCAATTCATGTTCATGTATTTATTTTATAAACTCCAAAATTATTTCATTAGTTCTAAGTCATTTTCAATTTCAAGTTTATTTTTTTAGTTTCTAATTTATTTTCAATTCTAAGTTTAATTTCTAGTTTTTTTTAATTCACTTCCACTTCCAAGTTTTAATTTCAATCCCAATTTCAATTTCAATTCTAATTCAATTTCCAAATTTCTTCTTCAAATTCAATTCAAATTCCAAGTTTTATTTCCAAATTTCTATGCCAAGTTTCATGTTTAAATTTCAATTCAAATTTTCTTTTTTTTAATTTTCAATTCTCATTCATTTTATTTTCCATCTCCTTTCCAACTTTAATTTCAATTTAGTTTTAATTTCAAGTTCTAATTCCAAATTCAAATTCTCAAATTCCATATCTATATTCAAGTCTCAATTTCAATTTCATAATACATTTTCCATGTTTAAAACTCAGTGTCAAATTCAAGCTTTACATACATAGCCAATTCTTCACATTAAGCATGTTACAATTGCATTAGAAAAATAGAAAAAGGCACAAAATTCAGTAGGGACCACAATGTACAAACAGCCACCCACAAGGCAATTCCAGCCTGCTCCATACAGCCACCCACAAGACAATTCCAGTCTGCTCCACACAGCCCCCCACAGCACACAAACAGCCTCTGCTCCACTTCCTCCACTACAACCAAAAATTCAGACTTTGTCTCCTTTCCTCCAACCCTTCACCTACAAGTTATCAGTACACAATTTCAAATCAAAAAAACCATGAAAGGTCCTATATAATATACACTGTTACATTAGAGAAGGGGGAACAAAAAAAACAGCCACTGTAAAAACCAGCTCCATATTCTCACAACCAGCAGCCACAAATTCATTCATAAAAATAACAGACCAACATAGGAAGACTTTCTTCTACTTGGATTTGCAGAAATTCAGAAGAGAAAGAGGAGGGTTTAAAGATTAAAAGCAAAAGAGGAGTAATCAGCTTACCATTGCGGATTCTCCACCCCGATAACTTTCGGGTCGGTATTGTTCTCTTTTCCTTCACCTTTTTTCAGCATTTTGTTCATAGCTAGTTTTCCTTTTTTAGTTTCATTTCAAGTTCAAATCTGCATACACAAAACAAAATTTCATATTAAAAACTTCAAAAAAACACTTAAAGTCATACACAAATCAGACAACAACCTTCAAACCGTCAAGACCGTGTCAGCACCATAACACAAACCTATTTTCTGGAATTTCTGGGAATAGTTTGATGCTCACAAGAGAACCTGTACAACCACAAAAAACAGAAATTACTACCTCATGAAACACAGAAAAAACAAAAAGAAACAATCTTCATCAAATCACCATTATCCCTCTTTCACTCTCCTTCAAACAAACCCTTCAACCTTTCTTCAAACACCATCAAACCAAATCTGCAGCTCACTCTTCACCCTCCAAAACAATCCTCAGCCAAAACCCATCTGCAAAATCACCAAAACATAAACCACTATCAACAGCCACAATAAAACCCAAACGAATTCGAAATCAGAACTCAAAACCAAACACCAATCGAAATCACACCTGAGAGAGACAAACTCACAGTGAACCACTATCTTCAATAAAACCTCCACTGCCGCAAGCCAATCTGTTCCCCTTTTCGTGAATCCGCCGGATCACCACCATCACCGCTCAAACCTGCAACAACACAAACCGAACCAAAACAACACAATCACGCCTCCTTCTTTAAACCATCATCTTAAAGTCTTCACAACATCAACACAGAACAACAACCCTCCTTTACCTCTACCAAACGCAAACCTCATCTTTCACGACCATTAAACTGCCTCCAACACCATACCATAAAAAACACAGAGAATGAGATTGAGAGGAGAACGAAAGCAAACTCAAAATAAATCAAACAAGAGACGTTTCGAGTGAGAAATAGAGATAACCAAAACCAAATTCACCTTTTCATCCTCTGCTCTTGCACTCTCAAATTTCTCAAATACCCATTTCATAAAACCCTAAAAAATCTCATATTTTCACCCAACCACCTTCCAAATCTCCACGAACCGTGAAACCCGCAAGTGAACCTTGAAACCAATTTGAACCGAACACAGAACCACCCAATTTCAACCTCATCGCAAAAAAATCTCAAACCACCAAACCCAGTCGCGAGCTCACCAAACCGAACTGGCCCTTCATCTTCACCGTGAAACCCTCACCGCCGAGCCCAAACTCGTATCACCACCAAGGCCAAAAACGTGCATATCAGAGAGAGTGACGAGTTTCGAAAAAACAGTAGCAGAGGTGATTGAGTGAGAACCGGATATGCGAGACGGTTGAAAGAGAGCGCCGCCGCCGAGAGTGGAAAGCCGTGAGGGAGAGTTTGCGAAATCGCTCGCCCCTTTCACGTCGTTGATTTTTTCCGCCGCCGTTGAGTTGATTTTAGGGTGAGTTTTTTTTTTCTAAATCGCGTTTTGAGAAGAAGAGGAATCTATTTCTTTTATTTTGGTGAAAACGTGAAGTTATGTTTTTCTTTGTTTCAGTTTTATTCCCTTATCATTATTATTATTATTTTAAAAAAATAAACAACAAAACCTAGTTTAATTCGTCTTGTGATTGTTGGGCCCAGTAAGCCCATTCGAATTTTTCTGCACACACCCTATGAAACCAGCGTTGACCCCCCCTATTTTTGGGCTTTTATTTATATTCACTATTTTTGATTTATAGTTTCATCTTCTTTTATTTTCATAGATTTTATTTTATTTTATTCTAAGAAAAATCTTTGGTCATTGTCTGTTCTTCCTATATTAGAAAAAATCTAAAAATTTAGTTTATAATTCTGTTGTTCTTATGGCATTTGTTTAGATTAATGATTTATTGGTAGTTTTTTCCTTTATTCGGGCCGATGATATGACAAAAGTCACGATAAATCGTTTCCGATTAATCGTGACCAATATGAGGCCATTTATTTATTTTTATTTTCATTCTATTTAATTTATCCTATTTCACAATTTATTTCACTTTATTTGTTTTATTTATTTCTCGCACTTTTACACCATATTAACTTTAATTTTCAAGATAATAAATCCTTGGTCCAACGCCAAGTGAACTTTACACACTTCACTTACACACGTAAGTCGGTCGTTTTACGATCGCCATCTGCACGGTCTTTACACTTCACAGCTTTCTAACTTAAGCAAATTGACGCACCGCGTTTGTCTTCCACCCCGCATTCTCGATCCATATATCGAGTCATAGCCCGGTTACTAAGCCTTTTACCTTGTATTTCCATTTACTTTATTCAGTTTATTTTTGCAAGTAGCAACCTATGCCTTAGACTTAGGAGCTTGCACCCTCATTTGTTTACTTTATTTTTCGCATTTCAATCCAAAAGGGAAAGACTCCTGCAGTTGACTCAATGTCATAGGAAGTTTAGCCATCCCTAGTTACCATTTTGACCTTAGCAATTAGGTCCCTCTTTTTTTCTTTGACCTTAGCAATTAGGTCCCTCATCCTTAGGTCCTTAGCCATTAGGTCCTTAGTGTTTTATTTTATAACTTTTTGTGACTTTGTTAAGTCACGTGAGTGTTTGCCATAACACTTACCTTCCCCCGCGAACCTTGAGCGTAACCAAGTGTTCGTTAATCCTTAGGAGAACTACGAGTGCTCTGATTCTATACCCGATACGTAGGCATCGATGCGATGTTGTGCGAGCACCATTAGAAATAAAAACCTTAGGTTCCCATAATTTTATCAAGCAATAAATAACAAAAATACAAATATTAACAAGAGGTTCCCGTAGGATACTGCGGATGCTTAGGATGCTAACACCTTCCCTAAGTATAATCAACCCCCGAACCTAGTTTCTCCTCATTTAGGGTTTTTACGATCTTTTTCCCTTTTCCCTTTGGATTAAATTAAAGTCGGTGGTGAACATAAAAGTTTTGCGATTCAAGCTCACTTAATAGCTTGGTATCCGATTCTCACCGCGACAGAAATGGCGACTTCACTGGGGAGACTATTTTTGAGGGTTAAGCCCACCTTGTATATTTGTATATTTGTTGTTGTATTGCTTGTTATTATTTGGGATTTTTGTTGGGTGTTCCATGTGTGGTGAGATAAGTCCTAACCCGGACTTGAGTGCAAAATAAGTTAGGACGGTGGTATATTCAAGAAGGCTTGTAGGGAGTTGAGTCCCGACCAAGTTGACTTGAGACACCACCACTCAGCGGAGGCCTCCTCGGATGTAGTTTTGTTGATCGAGTTCAGTCGTGAAAGCATTACTATATTCGACCTGAGAGCCATTAATGCTGAGGACCGTAGAACATTTACCCCCACTTGGCCTTCTAGGGATGTAGTGCGATGACTATGAGGGTGCAAATCCGAAATAGTTGATACGCGATACTACACTCGGATGAGACTCTCTTGAGAATATTATTGATTACCAAGTTGAGTTGGGAAGTCGGTAATATCCGAAAGATGGGACAATGATTCTGGGAACTTTTAGAACCCGTTGTACAGGTACAAATAAACTCATAGTACATACCTTTTGGGAGGGTTGAACCTTCGACCTCATGCAAGCTTTGAACCTAAGCCTTGTGTGTGTTTGTGCATTCACGCATCATGAAGCATCATTTTTACCAATTTATTCAAGGAACTCAGAAACTATCTTTGCAAATATCGTAGGTATCATCATGGACTTTGGAAGAAGAAAGACTGTCAAGTACACATTCAAAACTCCCAAACTCGAAGACCTAGTCTTTGTTTTTATTAAGCTTTGTTTGGGATTTTTGAATATGTACTCAAGACTTTGTATCACTTTTTGAATTTAATGAAATCATATCCTTTTGATTATTATGTGTTCCTTGGTATTTGCAAATTGTTTCTTAAGTTCCTTGAATAAAATTTAATTTTCACATTGCACTCATACATTTGGCATTTCATTTGCATTTTTCATAAAACTCATTCCCGTCATCTGCTCTACAGCTTTCACACTGAAGCTCTCACGCAAATACTACACTCGAGCTCAAGCCAGAAAGAGGATGGCTGAAAGAGACCTAGAGATGGACAGAGTTAACGAGGAGCTTACTGATATTCGTGGAAATATGGGTCAGATGATGGAAATGTTGTAGGTTATTCGAGCGAAGATGGATACCCAGCAGACTGTGGTGTCAGAAATTGTCACTGCAACGACTGAGCCTACATCATCAGTCACTACCCCTGTGACCTGGCCTCCTTTTGGGTTTCCTCAGGGTTTCGTCCCTCCTCCTCAAGGTTTTGCTTCTCAAAGTTTTATACCTTCTTCCCAAGGATTTGCTGCTCAGGGTTTCTTCCCTCCTTCTCAAGGTTTTGCTTCTCAAAGTTTTATTCCTTCTTCCCAAGGACTTGCTGCTCAGGGTTTCTTTCCTTCTTCCCAAGGACTTGCTGCTCAGGGTTTCTTCCCTCCTTCCCAAGGTTTAGCTTCTCAAAGTTTCGTACCTTTTTCTCAGGGTATTGCATTTCCTTCCCAAGGTTTTGTGCCTCCTCCTCAAGGATTTGCTGCTCAACAGACTGTTCCTGTGACTAATGAAGAGAACCATGCAGTTGCTAATTTTACACAAGACATTGTGCACACCCGTGCCCAACCGTACTTTAATGACCATCAGGCGTATGACGCGCCAAATATGTCTGAAAACGGAGACGAGAAACATGAGAAGATGCAAGAGAATTTTGATACCCTTGAAAAAAGGTTAAGAGCGATTGAAGGTGACCAGATCTTCGGGGCCGCTGCTAGAGAGATGTGTCTGGTGTCTGGATTGGTAATACCTCCAAAGTTCAAGATACCCACTTTTGATATGTATGAAGGCGCGACTTGTCCTAAGAACCATCTCTTGATGTACTATCGAAGAATGGCTGCACAGGTGGACAATGATAAGTTAATGATCCACTGCTTCCAGGACAGTCTGAAGGGAATCTCCTCCAAATGGTATCTAACGCTAGACCAGTCGAAGATTCGCAGTTTCCAAGACTTGGCAGATGCTTTCATCCAGCAATACAAATACAATATGGATCTTGCTCCCGATAGGAGGCAACTGTTGAGTATGTCACAAAAAGATTCTGAATCATTTAAAGAATATGCTCAGAGGTGGAGAGGGACCGCTTCTCAGGTAGAGCCCCCATTGACTGAAAGAGAATTAGTTGACTGGTTTGTTGACACTGTGCGACCAGAATTCTATGAGAGAATGGTGGGGAGCATAACTGCTAGTTTTTCTGATCTAGTGGCTGTGGGAATCAAGGTAGAACTCGGTTTGAAAAGTGGAAAGATGAGTGGTGCATCTGGCAGTTCCAGCACTGGCAGTGGAAATAATGGCAAGAAATTTACCAGTAATTTCCACAAGAAGAAAGAGGGTGAGACGAATGCAATAATGACAAGTCAAAGAAGAAATCCGCTTTGGCAGAGACCTCCACCTATGGCTCAACAACAGTATGCTCATCCACCGCAGTATGCCCAACATCCATATGTAGCGGCAGTTCAACCGTCATTTAATCCACAAGTCCCGATGTATCGGCCAACTCAAGCAGTACCGATGTATCAGCAAGTGGCTCCAGTGATTCCACCTTATCAGCCAATGCTCAACAATCCAGGCTATCAACAAGCGCCCAATGCTTCAGCCTACCAGCAGAGGACTCCAGCTCATCATCCGAATCCCAACTTTCAGAATAGAAGACCAGGAGGAAGGCATCCTAATCCTCGAATCCCTATAACTTATACTGAATTATATCCTTCACTGCTGAAGAAAGGTTTGGTTACTCCAAGGCCTTTGGGTCCTCCACCAAATCCGCTCCCACCAAATTACAACTCAAATGCCCACTGTTTATTCCATGAAGGTGCCAGTTGGCCCAGACTCTTACATCCGTCCTGGTGTCATAAGGCAGAATGATGCTTCTGACGATTTTCCCGTTGACTATGAGGTTGTGTCTACCATCCTTCCTTGCTCTAATCAGATGACTGGATTTGCAGAACTCCATGTCGAGGAAAAGGGTGGTTTCTCCATGCAGCTGGTTCAAGTTTTCCTCTAAACTCAGCTTAAGCGCAATATCGATAATCATACTGTCAAAGCAGAAGGGAGATTTCCCTCTTTTACAGATATATTTGATGTTATCGAAGATGAAGGCGACGGGGTTTACCCGCATGTCGAAGTATGCACAGTAAATCAAGAATAGCTCTCTTTGATTTACTTTGTGGTTGTTGGCTCTCCTGAAGATAACACTTGACACAGCCCTATGAAAATATCAGATGGCGAGGTTCTAAGTGTGTGTTGCGTACATATCCTCCCATCCATCCTCTCTTTCACCAGATAATTCCTCCCACAAAGCTCTGATATGCCAATCACCTCCCTTCGGAATAGTTAGGTGAACACCTTCACCATGTGGGAACCCAAACCAGTCGCTGAATTGTTCTTGAGTTACAAAGAATTCCCTCGCGAACATACAAAAGGTGATGTTCCCCGTAAGAAATTTTGTTTCTCCCCTAGGTGTGTGGTACTCGAACGAGCTAAGGAACTATAGCACGAGCGGGGCGTAGGTTGGCCGGTTGCTTCGGCAGAGCGCCATGAGATGAGTCTTATCCATCATATAGTTAACGCTATCGAGGAGGCCCAAACGAGTTAGGCAATCCTCATCGGTGTAACAGGTGATGTTGACTCGCCTATCACAGAACTCCTGAAAGCAATCCCGTTGGAGAACTACGGCGTATCCGTCTCTTGAAACAATGGTAGTTTCTCTTTGCCCAGCCATTATGGTAAGGTATGAAGAATTTAAGATGAAATAGACAGCGAATACTTGACAATATTCGGCGAGAGTGAAGAACTGGTGTGAAAAGGAAATTATGAAGCAATCAAAATTAGAAATAGAAGATGGAAAAGCTGAGAAAAATTGCTAAGAAAATGTTATGGTGGTTGTTGTGTGAAAATGAGATTAGAGAGGGCTATATTTATAAGAGAAAGGATCATAGTTGTTGGAAACAAAAAGTGGTGGGGCTGCAACGGCTCTAACGACCGTTAGGAAAAATGAACGTTGAGCATTGAGACGCTCGTCTGGACATTGTGACGATCGTTTGAAGCTTGAGACGGTCGTCTCATAGCTCAGAAGCTCGTCTGGCTAGATAAATCCAATTTCTAATTAAAAAAAATAAACCTACTTCTCTGCTTTGTACTTCACACGTATTGTAACTGCAACTTAATTCATGCAAGTAGGATATATAGCAGGTAACAAAATAAATTAAAATACAAACATGCTATATATATATATATATATATATATATATATATATATATATATATATATATCAGTATTGAAAATGAAAACTTTTGTCTAGAAGTAGGTAGATTATAAGCATCATTATATCAACTAGCAGTGCAATAATAAACATATCAACTGATATATATTTTTTTAACACACATAACACATGATCCTTTTTAATACTAAGTTTATGATATTCCTCAACTTCAATAGCAATCAAAATTCAAAGCTCTAGCAGATCAAGATAAAACCAAAGTACTTTATTAAAACTTAGCAAAATGCAAGAGTAATAATTCAAAATAAGCTGAAAATTTAAAATTGACTTAAAATTAAAATTTGACTAAACTTAAAATGCTAAAATTGAATTAAAAAATGCGAGAAAATTCTGATTAAATTGTCGATGAAATTCAGCCACGAATTTTGCGGATGTAATCAATTGCATCCCTCAAATACTCAAACAGATCTATTGCCATATCTCTTAAAGTGATAATATCGAAGCGCAAGTCGCGGATGTCGGATTGCATGGTTTGAACTTCAGTTTGTAGACTTTTTAAAGTAAGTTCAGGTTTTTTTGGAATTGGTGAAGGTGTCTTAGGTTTATGTTCTTCTTCCAATTTAGGTTTCGCTACATCTTTAATCATATAATCTAAATCATAATAATTTGATTGAGTCTTAGGATCTATATAAGCTTCAGACCAAGCATCACCTAGTTCATAAATTTGTTCATCCAAATCAAATAGCCAGTTTTCCCTCTTATGCACACCAGTGCACTCATGATCATGTAATACTAAATGTGGCACAAATTCGTCATTAATTAGGAGCGTGAAATGGTCAGGTCCGCGGTCATACAACATTGCTCTCTAAAAAAAAGGTGATATTCATAGGCCTAAACTTTCCAAGTGGGGTAATGTTAGCAAGATGAGGTCTAAATCCCATTGCTTCAACAATCTTAGTAATTAATCCTCCTATCATAATTTGACGGTGACCACTCTGAATAATTTTGCAAAAGTTGGCAAACATAAAGGTGACTGCATTAACCTCCCTGGAAGTGAAAGCACAATACATGATAAACAATTCATCTCTTGAAATGGTGTTATCACTTTCAGCTTTTCTGAACAGTGTGTAAGCTAGGATCATATGAAAATACCTAATAGATAGGTTATGTATTTCAGTGGACAACCTAGGGTGTTGGTCATGATCAAGTTTTCTTGAGATACTACTCCAAAAATTATCTAATTCACCGTGTGCAAACAAATTTTCACGTGCTTCTGAGAAAACAGTAGGGCCATCTGGAAAGTCTAAAAGGTCAGCCATCTCATGGATGTTAAACTCACAAGGGTATCCAAATAGTCAAAATATTATCTTTCCTCTGGTCAAGCCTTTTTCCCAGTTAGGGTGGTAAATCAATGAGCTCAGAAATTCCAAAGTTAGCTCACAGTAGGTTATATGTTTCTTATGTGCAAATATGTGCCAACCTAGCTGGCTAAACAGGTAATCAATGCTAGCACCTATGCCTAAAGCTTTCATGGTAGGTCCATGGGAAAATTTGGTCAAGGCCACAGGTCATAGGGCTAAAGCTTCATAACGCAGTCTCTGGACGCCATCTTTAAAATCCACAATCAGTTTGAAAGTCATGATCAAAGTTGGTGAAAAACAAAGAAAGATGAGTAAAAGGTAGAAAACTTTAAAATCCTGGAATCACACAGTAAAACCAATCACACAAAAATCATTGAATTTAAAACATCGAGAAATCAAAATTTTGAAAAACTAAATAAAATGCGAATTTTAAAGTAAGAAAGTTAAAAATTAAAAACGCGGGTTGCCTCCCACTAAGAGCTTCATTTAATGTCGGGGCTCGACACGGCTTAAGGGAAACTAATTTAAGGTTTCCGATGGCAATTTTTCCAGTTTCAGACCCGTTCAATATTCTTTGTCTTCTACACAATTGTAATGTTTAAGGCGTTGTCCATTTACTATAAACGATGCACTAGACCTACCCTTAATTTCAATAGCACCACTACTTAAAACTTTAGTTATTTCGAAAGTTCTGGACCATCTATATCATAATTTTCCTGGGAAAAACCTAAGTCTACAATTGAATAACAGAATGACATCTCCCACACTGAATTCTTTTCTAGAAATTCGCTTGTCATGCCATTTCTTGGTTCTCTCCTTATAAATGTGGACGTTCTCGTAAGTGTCTAATCTCAGTTCTTCCAATTCATGTAAGTCTAGAATTTGTTTCTCACCTGCATTAATGTAATTAAAATTAAGGTTTTTAATCACCCAATAGGCTTTATGCTCTAATTCTACCGACAAGTGGCAAGATTTTTCGTATACTAATTTGAATGGTGTGGTTCCGATGGGTGTCTTAAAAGTTGTTCAATAGGCCCATAAAGCTTCTGGTAATTTAATATACCAATCTTTCCTCGATGTAGCTACGGACTTTTCTAGAATTTGTTTTATTTCTCTATTCGAGACTTCTACTTATCCACTAGTTTATGGGTGGTAAGGTGTAGCTATTCGGTGTCTTACTCCATATTTCAATAAGAGTTTATCAAATATTCTAGATATGAAATGTGATTCTCCGTCACGTATAACGAGTCTTGGTATACCGACTCTTGGGAAGATAATGTTCTTAAAAAGATTTATGACTACTTGAGTGTCATTTAATGGGGAAGCTATAGCTTCTATCTATTTTGAAACGTAATCGACAGCTACGGGTATGAATTTATTTCCAAAAGAAGATGGGAATGGTCCCATAAAATCAATTCCCCAAACATCGAAAATTTCTACTTCAAGAATACCTTTTTGGGGCATCTCATCGCGCCTCGAGATGCTACCAGTGTGTTGGCATCAGTCGCAATTCGGAATGGCAAGGTGAACATCTTTCTAAAGAGTGGGCCAAAATAGGCCTGATTGAAGAATATTTGCATAAGTCTTAGAAGTACTTGCATGTTCACCGTAAGGAGCATAAGGACAATGGGAAATTATGTTTCCTATTTCTTCATCAGGGACGCATCGACGGTAAATACTATCGGATCCTCGCTTGAAAAGCAATGGTTCGTCCCAGTAATACTGTTTTAAATCATGGAAGAATTTCTTCTTTTACTGGTAAGTAAGATCTGGCGAAAGTACTCCGACAGCTAAATAGTTGACTATGTCAGCATACCATGGCAAAGTGTTTTGTGCATAGACTTCTTCCATTGTTTCTTCTTTGTCTTGTTCGTCTAAAGAAGATATCTCTTGTTCTAGTTTGGCTATAAGAAATTCATCAGGGAAATCATCATTTATTGGTATTGGGTCAGGTTTAAGTGGTCTGCTACTACATTGTCAGTTCCTTACTTATCATTGATTTCTAAATCAAACTCTTGTAGTAATAGGATCCATCTTAGTAATATGGGTTTTTCATCCTTTTTACTTAGAAGGTATCTGATGGCTGCATGATCAGTATAAATGATGATTTTGGTTCCTACTAGGTAAGAACAAAATTTATCAAGTGCAAATACTACGGCTAAGAGTTCTTTTTCTGTTGTGGCGTAATTCATATGAGCAGGGTCTAATGTTCTACTTGCGTAATATATTGCATGGAGTTTCTTATTTTTTCTTTGGCCTAAGATTGGGCCTACAACGTAATCACTTACATCACACATAATCTCGAATGGTAGCGTCCAATCTGGTGGTTGCATGATGGGTGCAGTAATAAGAGTTGTTTTGAGTGTTTCAAACGCTTTTAAACAGTATTCGTCAAAGATAAACTCAGCGTCTTTCATTAATAAATTTGTCAACGGCTTAGTGATTTTAGAAAAGTCCTTAATGAATCGTCGGTAGAAACCAGCGTGTCCTAGGAAACTTCTTATATCCTTCACGGTTTTAGGCGGTTGAAGGTATTTTATGACTTCTATCTATGTTTTATCTACCTCGATGCCTCTATTGGATATCACATGTCCTAAAACAATTCCTTGTCTGACCATAAAATGACACTTTTCCCAATTTAGTACATGATTTACTTTTACGCATATTTCTAGTACCATTTCCAGGTTAGATAAACATCCTTCAAAACTTTGTCCGCATACAGAGAAATTATCCATAAACACTTCCATGATTTCATCTATGAAATTTGTAAAGATCGTCATCATACATCTTTGAAATGTTGGTGGGGCGTTACATAAACCAAACGACATACGTCGATGAGCAAATATTTCGTAGGGGCATGTGAATGTTGTATTTTCTTAGTCATTAGGGTGAATAGGTATTTGGAAAAATCCTGAGTAACCATATAGGTAGCAAAAATAAGAATGTTGGGCTAATCTTTCTAACATTTGATCAATGAATGGCAAAGGAAAATGATCTTTCCGAGAAGCTTTGTTTAGTTTTCGGTAATCGATACACATTCTATACCCGGTTACTACTCTTTGTGTTATAGGCTCTCCTCTGGCATTTTTAGTGACTGTAATGCCTCCCTTCTTTTGGTACAACGTGTACTGGGCTGACCTACTGACTGTCGGATATTGGATATATAATCCCTGCATCTAACAAATTCTTTACTTCATCCTTGACTATAATACTTAGAATCGAATTAATCCTTCTTTGAGGCTCTCTAGAGGTTTTACAATCTTCCTCCAGCATAATGCGGTGCATACATATCGAATGGCTTATTCCTTTTAGATCGGATATGTTATAACCTAACGTGGCTGGGTATTTTATTAGGACGTCTAAATTTTTTTCTGTTTTGAGCTTTCCTAAGTCTGTGTTTGCTATAACTAGTATTTTAAGTTCTGAATCGAGACATTTGTATCTAAGATTGTTAGGCAATATCTTGAGTTCAAGATCGGGCTTCTTTGGGCATGGCATATGGTCAGGTGTAAGAGCTAAGCTTTCATTTAAGCTTTCGTCTTTTTATAAGGCTCCTTCCAATTATCGTCTTCAAATATTAAAGGAGATGGGATCTTCATTATGTCATAATAGGTAATCTCCTTTTTCCATTTCTCGACTGCATTCATCAATGACGTCAATGAAATAGCAGGTATCGTCTATGGCTAGAGCTTGGAGAAATTGGTTTAGAATAAATTCGACTTTTTCTTCTCCTACTTCGAATGTCAGTCTGTCTTTCTTTACATCTATAATTGCTCGGGATGTGGCTAAGAATGGTCTTCCTAGTATGATAGGGTTCGTAACATCTTCTTTGATGTCCGTGATTATAAAATCAGTTGGGATGTAGAACTGGCCTATTCATATAAGAACGTTTTCTAAAATACCAATCGAAAATTTGACTAAGAGATCGGCTAGTTGAACTGACATCTTGGTCGGTCTAAGTTGTCCCATATCGAGTTTCTTACAAATTGATAATGGCTTAACGCTTATGCTGGCTCCTAGGTTGCATAGATATTTGTCTATGATGAACTTTCCTATTACACAAGGAATAGAGAAACTTCCTGGATCCTTCAGTTTAGGTGGCATATTATTTTGGATAATAGCACTACACTCAGCAATAAGTGTAACTGTTTCATTTTCTTCGATTTTCTTCTTGTTAGATAAGATCTCTTTCAGAAATTAGAATATGAAGGCATCTGAGTTATAGCTTCTGTAAAGGGTATGGTAATGTTTAATTGTTTCAAAAGTGTCGCTCCCACAAAATGACACCTGGCCAGAAGGGGTACAGACGCGAACGGTCGGCGAAGGGAGAGAGGACACACAGGGGTGAACTCAAAAGACAAGAGTCGCCAGCTAGGCATTTTTATCCCGGAGGAAAGGTAATGCTGCATAGACCTGAGAAGAGATATGGATAAGACGGTCGCGAACCAGAGAGACTGAGAAAGGGGGTTTGTTACAACCTGGGAAGGTATTAGCACCCAGATTGTCTGTCGTACTCGACGGGATCCACGCTTGAAAGATTTGTGTTTTAAAGGGGTAGTGTCAGTGCAATTTGTGTATCAAAGCTGGAAAGAATGCAAGTGTCAGTGTAAAAGAAATGTGAAGTGTATAAGAGAAGTGTCAGTGTAAGAACAAGAATGAAATGCTCAAGATCATGAGGCTTAAAGAATAATGCTGGAAGGAGGGGGAATATACAGAGACTTTTGTTCGATAACTGTTAAGTTATACCTACGTATCCTCTCGTGCAATGAGGAAGTCAGAACACCGTAGTTCGACTCAAAGAGACTGAAAGGTAAATTGACTTGTGAACTGCTTACTTGCCTATGCTCAAGTGTATGACCTGTTTGGCTCAGGTGCAAACTGTCTTGCATTAGACGGAAGAAGCGAGTTCTCGTTTGTGAGTGAATGAGATGAGAAAAGAATCCCGGAGGAGACGATTATTGTTTGTTTTTGTGTTTTCAATCTTTTATTGATTTTTGGAGTTTGTCATAAAATAATGAGCTTAAGCCTAAACCAAGGGTTAATAAACTCATCACATCTTCCCTCTGATTAGGGGTAATGAGGATACGCAAAATGTGAAGTAAGCACCTCACACTTAATTACCCTGATGTAGGATTAAGATCATTAATCTACTTGTGATTATTTAGATGTTTTTTGTTGTTTTTGTTTAGTGTTAAGTAATGAGTTTAAGCCATAATCAAGGATTTAATGGACCCATTACACCATCCTAATAGAAGGATAATAGATGAGAACATTTAAGCTGAGGAAGACTCCTCAACTTAATCCATGATTAGGGATTAACCTCATGACAAAACAAAGCCTTTATTAAATGGATTTTAGTTAATGATAAGGTTAAGAAATGGATTTTATGGTTTGTAAGACAACTTGAGGGGGACTTGTCCATTAACACTAGGGTTAGTCCTTCTTAACCAATTAAGGAAGAATTAGAACCCTAATGCAAGGCCCAAGTTACAAGCTTGATGTCTTAGGTTATTAGATGGATTGATTAAAGGATTTAAACACATTAAGGGTTTAACACTTAGGATTAAAGTTATACACTCCATCCTAATAGAAGGATGCAGGCATAAGCTTAATCACAGAGCCTTAAAACCTTTAGGGTTTAGTCCTTGATTATGAGATGAGAAAAGAAGACTCAAAGATGACACAAAGGCAAAACTAAATGGGGGACTAATCAAACCCTAATTATTATCATGCTTGGTTGTTCCTAGGGTTAATGAGGCTTGCAATAAGATCTTCAGAGAAACCACCAGGAAAAGAACAGATGAATGGAGAGAGAAGCAAAGAGAAGCAAAACAACTTGCTTCACTTAAGAAGACAAGTTGCTTGAAGAAAGAAAGTAAGATGAACATGAATGAGCAAGCTCACTCCAAAGCACAAGATAAAATGCAGCAATGATGCATAAGAGAGATGAAAAGAAATTGTGAGAAGTGAAGGCAAATTCACTTCTCAAAACAACTTACCACCTGAAAAGTTAGCAAAAGAAATGAAATGCAATACAAATGAGATGAAATGCAATGAGGGAAACCAAAGTCAGAAGCATAAACATGATGTTAATGATGCTAAGAGATGATGCAAACACATGACAAGAGATGAGAGTGATCAAACAAACATAAGAATGCAAATGAGGCATGCCTTGAACCAAAAAGATCCATGAATGTTTATGAAATGAAATGAATATATAACATGGCAAAGGAATGATGCAATGATCAAACATGATTCTAATATGTCCTAAGATGTATTATGAATCATGTGGATGCACAAAATGTCATGGCAAGTTGTTGGATGCAAGCAAATGAAAGATGGATGCAAAGGAAGACAAAAATTAGGGTTTATACACAACACACAAAGCAAAATTCAAAATCAGAAGTAAATGACATGATAAAAAATTGAAAATGGGATCAAAGGTACCCCAAACCTATACAAGTTCACTGCCCAAAAGGGGGGGACCCAACTCTTAACCTAGTGCAAGTTATGAATTTCTCAAGTCAATTAGGGTTTTAAGGTGCCTTATCATGAAAAATGCAAAACAAATTGGAAATGGAAGATCAATTCAAACCAAATTTATCCTATAAACTACATGACATTAAGGATGCAATGCAAGAAGAACCATCATCAAACTCTCAATGGTTAGGCAGAATGGATTTCTCCAAGTTTGAACAAAAATATTGCCTTAAAATGCATTTAATTCCAATGAAAATGATCAAAAGGCATCAAGAACCAAAAATAAATTTGCTTTGAGAGTTTGATAATGTTTCTAAACATTTTAAAATGCAATGTGAATTTTTTGGTGATTTTTAAATACCTAAATGTATTTTTAATTAATTAATTTTCATTAACTAATTAAAAATAAACATTTAAATGATTTAAAAATAATTTTTAATGCAAAAAATAAAAATAAAAATAATTTTGGGTTCTGAAAATTAATGAAATCTTTGACAAAAATTTTCAGAATTTTTAAATGTGTTTTACTATTTTAAATAATTCGTAAAAGATAAAACAAATTAAATGAAATAAAAATTGAATTTATGAGAAGTATGCAGATCCAGAGGCTGAGGTTCAAACAAATTTGGAGGGAATTGACCCGCGCCATATCCAGTGGCTGAAATTCAAACTGGCTGGATTTATTTAAACTTAATTAATTAATCTAATTAATTAGGATTAGGATTTTAATGAAAGATCTGGACCCTTCAAACGCGCGGGAGTCAACCCTGGTCAACTAAATCCATGGTCCAAATTCAAACTGAACCCTAAACGTGATTAATGAGTTAATGACTTTCAGGTGGCCGGAAATGACCTCCGGTCATCTTCTCCGGCCACACCCCTCCCTGAAAATTGCTATCTCTCTCCCTAAGCTTCTAACACTCAAATTTTCTGCCCAGAAATGATCCCCATACATCATACATCAAGAATCAACAAACAAACAACATTTAAAACACATCAAAAGTGAGAATCAAATCAAAACAATTCTAGGTCAAAACATTTCAGAACACGAATACATATTCATTTCTCAACCATTTTCAAAACAAAACACATCAACATGATCAGTGAAGCATAAAGAATCATTTAGTAACTTAAAAACAAGTTTCTGGAAAAAATATTCTTGAGCTCACCTGAACTGGAGCTTTGATCTTTGGAACTTTCTGGCTGCTTCTTTGGTCCAAAACGCCTCTAATGAACCTCCTGAGAAGCTTGCAACGCTTGTTTGGAATTTCTTTTGGCTGGTTTGAGAGATTGATAAAGTTCTGTTCAGGAGGGGTGAGAAATCGTGTTTCTACTTAGGGTGGTTTCAGGGACAAATGAGGATTGGGAAATGATCAGAGGAACATGGTGAATGGTTTTGTGAAGTTTGTTTTGATGTTTGAAGCCTGTGTGACGAGTTTCGAAACAAAATGCATAAGAGGTGAGTTTTGGGAACTATGGCCTGTGATATGTTTCAGGCTGTGTTGTGTTATGTGTTGGGTTGCTTTTGGTACACATATCAATCCTTGATAGGTCAGAGAGTTGTTGTGGAGCAGTGTGATTGGTATGGAGCAAAATGCATAAAGTCAACTTTTTGTGTAAGAGAGGTATGGGCTGGTTCAGTCAAGGTACAAAGGCATGGCTTGGCTCAGCTGTGATTAAGGAGAACCATAGAAATGAATTAGAGGCAATGCAGCAAGTGGATTAGGGTTTGTGTGAGGTTTTGCAACTTTTACAAAGTTTGGCCCTTTTGAAGTTTCTTAATGCACAAGTCATGAAAATGGGTAATTCTTTGGTGCATTCTGATTTTCAAGTCATGGTTCATGTTTGTGTAATGCATAGAAGTCACATTGAAGTCACATTTTGCCTTGGCATGAGGTTTTGCAACTTTGCCTCTTTGGTGTAAAACTTGAAATTATGTGATTTTATCCAACTTTGCAAGGCCAATACTTTTGATCCAAAATGAATTAGAATGAGTTCTTGTACTTTTTGAAAAGGGAATGATTCAATCTACAACTTTTATGACCAAAGTTTTCTCATTTGAAGCATTTTTGAATCAATTTGAGGAGGTTGAAAAACTTTCCCAAAATGGCAAGTTTACATTACAAGTCACTTTCCCAAAAAGGCAACTTTGCAAATGGCTTGAAATTCTTCAATTTTGTGAACTTCTAACATCTTCTATGATCAAATAAAGATCATACACATTCAAAATGATGGAGAATTCCCTTTGGTTGGGTCATTGGGGGCCTCAGATGCCCTGATTTTAAACTGACTTGCTCAAGAAGTCATCTTTTGATCAGATGCCTTCCCCATTGAATTTCTTCATGAAAATTGATATGCATGATCCTCATATCATATAGAGACCAATAGAATCAAGAATGACCAAAAAAATTGGAGTTATGGCTTTGAAACCAAAACCCTAATTTCAGGTCATCTGCAGTTAAGCTTGGCTCTGCTTCCATGCCTTTCTCAGTTCTTGTGATTCTTTGACTTCTTTGATCTTGTGAGGCTATAATATGATGCTTGTACATACATGGACCCTCTTGAAGTGATTTAAGACCTTTGAAGTGGCTCAAATGGCTCAGGGATGGCTCAGATCACAAACCCTAGATGCAGATGACTTTGAATCAATGCAATGAATCAAAAATGTGGTATGAGATGCTATGATTGAACTTATGCATATGAGAAGATCGCAAGCCATGGTGTGAATGGGTGAGGGAAAATTTGGGGTGTTTATAGCTGCCCATATTCAAACATGAGTTAGCTGTGCAGGGTGTAAGCGACAGCTTAACAGGCAAACAAGATAACTTGTGGTTGAATACCAAAGACAGTCCGAAATTTGCACTCACAGAATGAAGAAGAAAAGGGATATAGATTGTAAAAGGAAAATAAAGTATAATTATAAAGTGCGGGCGACGGAGGACGACCGTCGAGCAGAGGACGACTGCTGGGGATAAAGCAATGACGGGGACAGCCGACATGCTGGGGAAGATACGGGAAATAAAGCAATGACGGGGACGGCCGACATGCTGGGGAGATAAGAGATTATGATGGGGACGGGCATCAAGTAAATTTATAAGACTCTCTGGGGATTATAGGTAAATGATGGGGACGACCATCAAGCTCAAGGCATAAATGAAATAAATGATGAGGTACGGTCATCAGAGGTGAAGGACGATCACCTAGCAGGGGACGGCTGCTCTGTTGGGGATAAGATGAGGGACGATCATCCAAGGTGAAGGACGATCACCTGGCAGGGTACGGCTGCCGAAAGTATCACGACATAGGACGAATGTCGGATAAAAAGGTCGACGATGGGGACGGCCATCGGATAAGCATGATGAAGGAAGATCATCAAGAGGTGAAGGACGATCACCTAGCAGGGTACGGCTGCTCTCAGGATTCATCATGACATAGGACGAATGCCAGATAACAAGATCAACGATGGGGACGGCCATCAGATAAAATGATGAAGAACGATCATCGAGAGGTGAAGGACGATCACCTAGCAGGGGACGGCTGCTAAAAATATCACGACATAGGACGAATGTCGGATAGAAAGGGGTTCTAATGAATAGAGACTCCACTGGGGGTGATGAAGGACGATCATCAAAAGGTGAAGGACGATCACCTGGCATGATACAGCTGCCGGAAGGTATCATGACATAGGACGAATGCCAGATAGACAAGAAATAAATCAACAAGATTTGTTGGGGATTCTTCTGGGGAAGGGTAGACACAGACGAGTGTCTAATTTTAAGAGGACATGAGTGTTTGACACGGTGTATAGATTAAAGATGCGGACGAGCATCCTTAAGACTATGATACGGACGAGTATCAGTAGGAACAAACGCTTGACACATCTTCAGAGACGATGATACGGACGAGTATCAACTAGTTAACAAAGAACACGGACGAGTGTCGAATCTGAGAGGATATATAAATGGCATATACAAGATACGGACAAGTATCTGTATGAGTGAGACACAGACGAGTGTTTAACTTGCTAGGGAGAGCATGACACGGACGAGTGCCGGAAAAAGTGTATTATAAACAAATATATGATTTACAAAGTGTTTAAGTAACCATGTAGGGGAGGGTGACACGGACGGGTGTCGAGGAATTGTATATATATGTATTTGTGAGTGCAAAGGGGACGCTTTGGCTTTCTGCTGGGGATGTGACACAGACGAGTGTCAAGAGGCATCTGTAATATATAAGTGTTTGTTTGTAAAGAATGCTCGGGCGACTTTACTGGGGAGTGATGACACGGACGAGTGCCAAAAGGAGCATATTTCTGTATTTGTGGGTGTAAGGGAAATGCTTTGGCTCTCTGGTGGAGAATTGGGAAATATTCTGTATATCGTTTGATGGATTGTCAGTATTTACAAGTGTTTGATTCAGAACATGGCTTATGATCATGCAACATGTTTGATTTTTGCCGCAATGCTCCGCATAAGACGGAATGCTACGCTCTGTGGGGAAAATATGATGCGAATGCTATGTTTATGCAAAGATACCGATCCGGGATTCGGATCCCGTTGCTGCGAAGATCTCTGGCTGATCTACTTGAAATAGATGTCCCAGCTGGGGATGAGATCCTTGGTAGATCTGACATATATGACTCTGTATGGGGGAGTAGGTCATTGATAAACCTATCTTGGTAACGAGAGACCCAGCTGGGGTTTGTAGAAGCTTTCGTCACTCTGTTGTGAGATTTTCAGGCGTTGTTCTTCTGGATAGAGGCTGAAATTCTGTAGGGAGATGGTTCCCTGTCTAGCACTTGGCTGGGGAAAGAGAAAAATCACTGAAAGATCTTCCTAGAGATTTCCATGGGGATCCTGCTGAGGATGATACTTGACAACTCAGCTGGGGATATGAAAACCTTCAGGTGCTGCCCTTTGAAGGTAATGTTGGAGAAGTGATGCCCGGCAACTCTGATGGGGAGAAGCTTTCGTGCTCCATGTTGCGCTTTGGATACCTGCAATCCTGTAAAGACAAAGAAACACACAAGTACCCCGAGGTATCCCTTACTGGATTCCATCATAGGAGTTTAGACACTCCCGGGAGTAAATATATTTCCTGCAAGCACGTATTTTAGAAAGGAAACATCTGTATTTATGCAATCAATATCTCAAGGACATCGGACACTTTGCAAATGAAAATAAAATGCACGAGGCGAAACATGACTAAAAATATGATTTTATTAATTTGAGTACCCTGAATTGGCGAATACAATCAAAGAAACGGATCCCCTGAAATGAGGAAATCGTTACAAATTGAGAAACAAAAAGATGCTGGCAATGCTGATGACGCTTCGAGGAACTTCCCTTTTGCTATGACTCGTATGACAATTGACGTTCTTCCCATCCTGCTTTTGAAGGAAGCTGATTCTAACCGATGTTCGAACCTTTCGAAGCTTACCGTGTTGTAAGTGATATAGACGAATTCATAATGCAGTTGTTCGCTTATTCCCTTATTTTGCGTGGATCGCCCTTTCGGGTTTTCAATCCACCGGGATACCCTTTTTTGCCTGAGATGTCCAATGTGGCTTTTCAACTCAGCGGGTGTACATTTTTTATTTATTTTCCCTTATTTTTGCCCGAGTCTTTTATTCTGTTTTTGACTCGCCGGGATGCCCTATTTTTGCCTGGACTTACATTCTGTTTTTATGTCCAGCGGGTCATTTTCATGCGAAGTATTTTTTAACCGCATCTGAATTCACAGGGGACAGGAAGCATCAGAGCTCCACCTGAGAAAACTTTCTTTACTATGAATGGCCCATCATAATTCGGAGTCCACTTGCCCCTGTGGTCTGTATGAAGAGGGAAGAGTCTTTTCAACACAAGATCTCATACTTGGTACTCTCGGAGTCTGACTTTCTGATCGAAGGCTTTCTTCATTCTTTTCTGATACAGCTGCCCATGACAGATTGCAGCTAATCTCTTCTCTTCAATCAGGTTCAGTTGTTCATATCGGAATCGGACCCACTCTGCTTCGTTCAGCTTAACATCCATCAGTACCCGCATGGAGGGTAATTCAACTTCAACAGGTAGGACTGCCTCCATACCATACACAAGCTGATACGGCGTTGCCCCAGTGGATGTTCTGATTGACGTATGGTACCCATGCAAAGCAAATGGTAGCATTTCATGCCAGTCTTTATAGGTAACCACCATCTTTTGCACAATCTTCTTGATATTCTTGTTAGCTGCCTCAACAACGCCATTCATCTTTGGCCTGTAAGATGAGGAATTGTGGTGTTGGATCTTGAAGTCCCGGCACAGTTCTGCCATCATTTTGTTATTTAAATTGGAACCATTATCAGTAATGATTCGCTCGGGCACTCCATACCGACAAATGATGTCTCTCTTCAGGAATCGGGCTACCACTTGCCTTGTAACATTTGCATAAGAGGCTGCTTCAACCCACTTAGTAAAATAGTCAATGGCTACCAGGATGAATCTGTGGCCATTTGAAGCAGTCGGTTCAATCTTGCCAATCATATCAATGCCCCACATGGCAAAGGGCCAGGGTGAATACATCACATTCAGAGGATTCGGAGGCACATGCACTTTATCCGCATAAATCTGGAATTTATGGCATTTCCGGGCATAGGCACAACAGTCGGCATCCATTGTGATCCAGTAATAACCTGATCTTAGCAACTTTTTAGCCATTGCATGCCCCCTGCATGGGTACCAAAGGATCCTTCGTGCACCTCGTGTATCAACAAGTCTGCCTTTGTCCTATCAACGCATCTGAGGAGTACCATATCAAAGTTTCTCTTGTACAAGGAACCATCAGTATTCAAGAAGAAACTACCAGCTAGCCTTCTTAAAGTCTTCTTGTCATTGGATGATGCCCCCGGTGGGTACGTTTGATCTTCCAAGAAGCGTTTGATATCATGGAACCAAGGTTTATCATCTTTAACAACATCTGCTGAGAACACGTATGCTGGTCTGTCAAGTCTGGATACTGATATCCGAGGCACAAAGTTGGAAGCTTGAACTTTGATCATGGATTAAATGGTAGCCAGAGCATCCGCAAACTGATTTTCATCTCGAGGTATATACTCAAGCTTGATTGTTGTGAAGAAAGTCAATAACCTCCTTGTATAGTCCCGATAAGGTATCAGATGATCTTGGTGGGTGTACCATTTGCCATTGGTTTGATTAATTACCAGAGCTGAATCTCCGAATACAGTCAAAGTCTTGATCCTGAGGTCAATGTCTTCCTCAAGATCCATAATACAAGCTTCGTATTCAGCTTCGTTGTTAGTGCAGTTGAAAGTGAGTTTTGCCGAGAAAGGCATGTGAACTCCTTTAGGTGTAATGAGTACTGCACCAACACCACGACCATTCATGTTAACAGCCCCATCAAACATCATAGTCCATTCTTCTTCCGGGTCGGGCCCTTCAGTGTGAACATGCTCTTCATGATCTTTCGCTTTTATGAACGCGATGTCTTCATCAGGGAAGTCAAATCTCATAGGCTGGTAATCATCAAGGGGTTGCTCAGCAAGATAATCAGACAATACATTGCCCTTGATGGCTTTCTGAGATGTGTACTGAATGTCATATTCTGTGAGGATCATTTGCCATCTTGCGACCCGTCCGGTAAGTGCTGGCTTCTAAAAAATGTACTTAACTGGGTCCATCTTTGATATCAATAAAGTAGTGTGGGTCAACATATACTGCCTTAGTCGGCGAGCAGCCCACGCTAAAGCACAACAAGTTTTCTCGAGCAGTGAATAACGCTGTTCACAGTCGGTAAACTTTTTGCTTAGGTAGTATATTGCATACTCTTTTCGACCAGACTCGTCATGCTGGCCCAGCACACACCCCATTGACTCTTCTAGTACTGTCAAGTACATGATTAGAGGTCTTCCTTCGACTAGAGGCATAAGGATTGGAGGCTCTTGTAAATATTCCTTGATTTTGTCAAAAGCCCTCTGGCAGTCTTCATTCCACCTGACCGTTTGTTCTTTTCTTAGCAGCTTGAACAAAGCCTCACAGGTTGCTGTAAGGTGAGATATGAACTGTGAAATGTAGTTCAATCTACCTAGGAACCCTCGAACTTCTTTCTCAGTTTTCGGTGCAGGCATTTCTTGAATGGCTTTGACTTTATCAGGGTCAACTTCAATCCCTTTCTCGCTTACAATAAATCCCAGCAGCTTACCCGATCGCACCCCGAATGTGCACTTGTTGGGGTTTAACTTCAGTTGGTACTTCCTCATACGCTTGAATAACTTCAACAGATTCACCAGGTGGTCTTCTTCTGTGAAGGACTTGGCAATCATGTCATCCACATAACATTCAATTTCTTTATGGATCATGTCGTGGAATAATGTTACCATAGCCCGTTGATAAGTGGCACCAGCATTCTTTAGTCCGAATGGCATTACCTTGTAACAGAATGTGCCCCAGGGTGTGATGAAAGTGGTATTCTCCATGTCTTCAGGTGACATCTTGATCTGATTGTATCCTGAAAATCCGTCCATGAAGGAGAACACTGAGAACTGAGCCGTATTGTCGACCAATACATCAATGTGAGGTAAAGGGAAGTCATCTTTCGGGCTGGCTCTGTTCAGATCCCGGTAGTCCACACACATCCTTACCTTGCCATCTTTCTTAGGTACAGGTATAATATTAGCAACCCACGGCGGATAGCTAGTCACAGCAAGGAACCCGGCGTCCCACTGCTTTTGTACTTCTTCTTTTATCTTCATTGCCATATCTGGGCGAGTACGGCGCAACTTTTGTTTTACTGGCGGGCAATCTTCTTTTAAAGGCAGCTTGTGCATGACAATATCGGCGTCCAACCCTGGCATATCCTGATAAGACCAAGCAAAGACATCCACATACTCCCGAAGCATATCATTCAGTTGCCCTTTTACTGAGTCTTGTAGGCAGACCCCAATCTTAACCTCTTTTACGTCTTCTTCCGTACCAAGATTAATTGTTTCAATCTCCTCCTGATGAGGAGTGATAACCTTCTCCTCTTGCCTTAACAACCTGGATAGCTCTTCAGGTAGCTCATAATCTTCTTCAACCCCTTCATCAGCTTAATTGATTGGATTGTCAAAGTCATACGAAGTCACAGCAGTGTTGTTGTCGGTGCAGTCTGGAAGGCACTTTCTGCAAGGGTTTAGATCGGTTGATTTTAGTGATTGATTTTAATCTTATTTAGAAAAAGTGAAATGAAGTTATCATTTTGAAAACATTGCCATTTTATTTTTGTACAAAAAGAAAAAATGAAAAGACAGTGAGCGAAAAAGAGACTCGTTTGCAAAAGATGTATGATATCCATTGATTAATCCATTTGCACAAAATTACAAGATGGCCCGATTACAAAATGAGTCTTGACATCTTGGGCAAGATGCAAGACTTGATGCATGCTTTAAAATACAGGAAATAATAATTACTCTGCAGGAGCAACCCTTATAATTTCCTGGGAAGACCAGTTAAGGACTTGCTTCATTAATGTTCAGGGCCTCAAACCCCTGGCTCATGGTTTCATGGATTTCTCCATCCATTTCAATGTACTTATACGTAGCCAGATGGCTAACAAAGATGTCTTCCTCCCCACAGATGGTGATGATCTGGCCTTCCCACTCGAATTTCAGCTTCTGGTGAAGGGTAGACGTAACAGCGCCAGCGGCATGGATCCAGGGTCTACCCAACAAACAGTTGTAGGCCGACTGAATGTCCATCACATAGAAGGTAGTTTTGAAGGTCTGCGGGCCAATCATCACAGGTAGATCAATCTCTCCAAGTACTGATCTTTTAGAGCCATCAAATGCTCTCACCACCAAATTACTTGGACGCAATGCCAAACCATCATACTCCAGCTTCACTAAGGCTTTCTTTGGTAGAACATTGAGCGAAGACCCAGTGTCCACCAGTACATGAGATAGAACAACACCTTTGCATTCCAAGGTGATATGTAAAGCCTTGTTGTGGTTACGTCCCTCTGTTGTTAAGTCAGCATTAGTGAAACCCAGTCCATGACTGGTATTGACATTTGCCACCACAATTTCTAGCTGATTAACAGTGATCTCCTCTGGCACGTATGCTGCGTGAAGGACTTTCAATAATGCATTCCTGTGAGCTTCAGAACACATCAACAGGGATAATATGGAGATTTTTGAGGGGGTTTGGTGAAGCTGATCCACCACTTTGTAATCACTTCTCTTTATGATTCTCATGAACTCGTCTACATCTTGTTCAAAAGATGTCTTCTGAGTTTCTTTGATAGCTGGCTCTTCAAATACCACACTCTTTCCTTTTGCTTTGGCAGCAGCTTCTGCTTCAATATTAGGTCTTTGCACTTGTGAGGCAAAAAGGCGTCCGCTTCTGGTGAAGCCTCCGCCTCCCCCAACATTATCAATTTGTGGAGAAGAGGTTGAAGAATCCAAAGTGATTTTCTCCCCGTTGCAGTAAAGATCAGAGCCATAATGCCAAGGTATAGCATTACTGCTTTCATATGGAACGGGTCCAGGCACCGTGATGGTAATTGGACTGACTGCTGCAGAGGAGGGTACTATAATGGTGTGCGGATCGTAGTAAATTGTGACTGGTGACCTGGCAGGAGGTGCCACTGTTTGTTGTTGGAAATTGTTGTTAGGAGGAACAATTGATGGATCATAGTAGATAGTGACTGTTGAGACATCTTCATTAATTTCCGTTGGCGTTGTAGGAGATTCTGCTGATAAAACGGATGCTGATGTTGTACAAGAAATGGTTGTTGACATTTGATTTGTTGAAGTGATGGATGGAGCCATTGCTGATGATATTGATGAATCAGTAGGAATGATTGTCGCTGCTGTTGTAGAAGAATCAGGAATTGTTGTTAAAGGAATTGCTGGATTTGTAGGCGCCGTTGTTGAGATCTGAAGGATACCATCCTTGATAAGACCATCTATGCCGCTTCTCAAATTATCACACCCGTTGACTGCAATGTTGCAATAACCACAACCGAGCTCACACCCGGGGAACACCTGACACTCTAGAAGATGAGCTTTAATTTCGACCAGAGGTGTTCGAATTTGTGCAACACTGGTGATTAGAGTAGATGGTTTGTCTTCCTCAATGGCATTAATCCTTGGCCCACCATGATTAGGCATAGGATTTCTGTTCACATTCAGAGGCGGTGCGAAGTTGAGGGCTTTAGAATCCACCAGATCTTGAACTTTCATTTGCAATGCCCTGCATTTCTCAGTATTGTGGCCTGGTGCATTGGAATGGAAAGCACACCTGGCGTTGATATCATAATTCTTAGGGATATTAGAGGGATCTGGAGGTGCCAATGTCCTTAACTCAACCAAGTTAAGCTTCAGGAGTTGTGGCAATAAAGCAGCATAAGGCATAGGGATAGGGTCAATCACCCTGTTTGCCTGCGATGGTCTTTGCTGGAAGGGTCTTTGTTGTTGATTGTTGTTGTTGTTGTTGTAGGCTCTTTGTGGCGGATACTGAACTTGCTGTTGATAATGTGGTTGTTGTGGTTGTTGATATGTTAGTTGATGAGGAATCGGAGCTGGAATAGTGACAGATGCCACTGATCTGTGAACATACTGAGGTCTGCCCCTGGTGGCATGGATGGCATTTGTCTCACCGGTCCTTCGAGGTCCCACAAAAGGCTTCCTGGGATTACTGGACGAACTTGCACCATTATCAGAAATTTTGCCCATTTTCAAAAGGCTTTCAATTTTTTCACCGGCTATAACTACGTCTGCGAAGCCGGTGGAAGAAAAGGCAGCCAGCCTGTCAATATATGTTCCTTGCAGAGTATTCATAAATATGTCGGCCATTTCTCTTTCCGACATGGGTTGCTGGACAGCAGCAGCAAGCTGTCTCCACCTTTGGGCATATTCCCTGAAGCTTTCTCTGGAGGATTGAGACATTCCCATCAAAAGGGTCCTGTTAGGAGCCATATCCAGGTTATATTGATATTGTTTGACGAAGGCCTCAGCTAGGTCCTTCCAGCATCTGATAGTAGCTCTGGTCAGATGTGAGTACCACTCTCTTGAAGCCCCAGTCAAACTGTCTTCAAAATAGAACATCCACAGCTTTTCATCCGTGGTGTATGCTTTAAGTCTCCCCAGAAAGGACTGTAGGTGAGTTCGTGGACAAGAGGTCCCGTTGTATTTCTCGAAGCACGGAGGTTTGAACTTGTGCGGAATTCTTACCCCATCTACTAACCCCATATCCATTACATCGAAACCCAAAGAGTTTTGAGATTCCAAGGATCTCAATTTCTCAGCAATTTCATCAAACCTTCGGTCATAGACTTCATCTCCAGCTCCCATGACAGTAAATTGCTCTTCTTGGGGGTCTTCTTGTAAGATCCTACCCCAGTAGTATTTCCTTGCACATTACCCGGGATGTTGACTTCCGGATCTAGATGAGGTCCAAATACAGGTGGATTAACATGAGGCTGTCCCCTCTCATTGTTACTTGTTCCTCCAGTTCCGGGATGAGGTTCCTCGGGGGTTTGTCTTTCTACCAATGCCCTTAACCTTTCTTGGCTCTGAGCCAAGCTAGTCATCACTGTCATGAATTGGGCCATTTGGTTTCTCATCTCCACTCTTTCGTTAGCCATCTGGGTTCTGACCTCAGTCAATTCTTGTTGTACTTGCTCCATTAGGATACCCGGAAGGTTGTTGCGAGTAGGATACCGGTGTGCACGGTTGATGGGGAACACTCTTCTGCGAGCAATATTTCCTGAACCACAACAGAGTTAGAAACAAACAAGATAATAACAAAACCTACAAAACAAAACTAAAGTTAGCATGCAATGCAATACGCTTATTTGTTTTCCAAGGTATCCGGCTTGGTTCTTGGTTTTGACCTTTCCAGACCTCGAGGAAGATGCCTTGATGTTGTTGAGAAAGGAAAACCCAAATGGAAACAAACTAAAATATATTACAAATGATGAATACATAGTCTGTTTTTTTTACATCACACGCCCTTGAAGGGTCAAAATACAACATGAAAAGAAAAGTACATCAAATGAAAACAACAACAATCAAAAAGTCAGACATCTAGTCCAAACTCATCCTCCTTAACCTCCTTCAGAAGCGCCTCAGTCACTGGACCAGCTGGATGCTCTATAATAGTCCTGATGAGGAGGTTTCTGGTGGCAATGGCAGTGGTCAGCTTTTTGTGCCTGTCTTGGTCCTTTGACCTCTTCAAACCAGCCCTAAGCTTCAACTCTGAAATCTCCTTCTGGGCTGCCAGCAAAGCTTCCTGTTGCTTCTTTTCAATGGCCTCTAACTGCTCAATCCTAGCTTTAGTTCTCTGATCTTCTTGAGTACGGGCTTCAGTGATCCTGACCCACCTAGCCTGACTCTCTTACAGATAGAGATCAGTCCTAGCCTTCTGAAGCTTGGCCTCTTTACAGGCATTCTTCAATATTTGCTCCCCAGCTCTTGCTTTCTTGATGTAGTCCTCTGTTTTCTCAATCTTGGCCAGATGCTCCACCCTAAGCTTCTCCAACCTCTCAATGTCCAGACGACCATCACTCCTCTCCCAGAGGGACTTCTTCAGAGCTTGAGACAGATTCTCATTCCTCTCCTTCAGCTTCTCAAATTCTTCCAGGCTGACAGTGGCTGCTGGCTGTACTGTGGATGGTCCAGGTATATCCTCAATGGTGAAGGGCATCCCAGAAATCTGAGCTCTAGCATGAGACCATTCATTGTACTGAGCTGAAACAACATTATTGCACCTCCCAAGAATAGCCATCCCTTTGGTCTGAATGTTGTCCCAAGCCCAAGATGCTTGTCTGACAGCAGCTAGACTGGGCTTTATCTCACAATACAGGGTCTCAGCCAGATCTTGTACTCTAAGAGGGTGAACCAAAGCATAGCCCAGTTGTCTTTTAAACAACAAAGGATTGTAGTTGATGCAACCCTTCACTCCTATTAGAGGTACATTTGGGTACTGCCTACAGCTAGTGATTATGTCCTTGCCTTTGGTGCTTTGGGTGCACCATCCGATGTCATCTGAAGTCAGAGCAATAAGTCTCTTAGCCCAATTCTTCTGTTGGTGGGGATTCAGGAATGTATCTGACTTAGGCAGGTGTCTGAGCAGCCAAGTGTGAAACAAAGGAGCACAGCATCTCACCAACTTTCCTCTTTGCTTCTCATTCCTCTGATGAATGGAGTAATAGAAATCTCCCAGCAAGGTGGGTACTGGGTTCCTCAGAAGGAAAAGATGAATGGAATTCTTGCTGATAAACTTGGGCTCATCTGCAAACAGTATAACCCCATATATGCTGAGGGCTAACAATGCACAAACTGCCCTCCATTCCCCCAAAGAGGCCTTCAGGATGGCCTGAGAAATCAAGAAATCCAAGTGCAAACCAGGGATCCCAGCCTTTGTTGTCATATTCTGCTCAATCAAAGTAGGCTCCAGGCACAGTGCTTTTGCCACTTCTCCATTGTTGGGAGAAGTCATCTCTGGGTTGAAGGGGACACCACCCCTGACAGGTACTCCAATCAATGATGAAAACTCCTCCAGCAGAGGTCCTAGCTGAAAGTCTGGGAAAGTGAAGCATCTCAAAGGGGGATCATAAAACTGTAGGCAGGTGTGGATCATGCTCCTCTGAGAAGGGTCTAGGTCCATAACCATATCAAGGATACCTCCATAATGCTCTCTGAATAAAGGGATATGGTCTGGAGTGATAAGTGACTGGACCTGCCTGATACCAGTCAACACAGGCTCAAAGAAATGGTATGAAATGTTGCTCTTCCTGGGGGTAGCCATGAGTGCTTGATGAAGAACTGAAGACAAGTGCTGATGAGGATCAAGAATGATATTGGAGATGAGCCACTAATAGGCTAGTGCTGGTGATGAAGGCAGCTGAAGCAGACAACTGATGGAGATAGCTGAAGCAGATAACTGATGAAACAGAGGTCTATGCAGATGAAGGGGTCAAAACCAAGCCAGATATAATGTGGATACCCTGAAAAACAAATAAACAAATGTTAAATGATGCAATGAGGATGTATGCAAATGATATGCAAGGGTTTGTGATCAAGTTGGATCTGATCTATCTGCCTTGATATAAAGTCCATGTATGTTCAAGAAGTCCAGATGGAGGTTCAAAAATCCAGTAACCAAGGTGGGGAACTCAAATAAAGAGCCACATGTCCAGGGTTAAATCACAAGAACTGTCCAAAATGAGGTACTCTTAAACCAAATAGTGACAGGGTATGATGTGGCCAAGGGTACCTGCAAACCTGTAAACAGCCCAACCCCCTCACAGGTGATGTTCTAAAACAAGGATCCTCAGACTTGGATCAGTTATGAGAAGTGTAAACACTTCTAACCCAGAGGTACAGTGTTTACAATACCCATAAAAGATCCTCCTCTAATTCACCTCAGTTTCTGAAGGTAATAATAAAGGTCATCCAGACTTAGCAGGCTTCCCAGATAGCCCTAGCACTACAGGAGATCTGTAGCACAGAGTTCTCAAGAAGAAACCCACATCTGAACCGTGTTTCATATTCCCGCACCAGACCGAAATGGAATGGGAAAGAACATGAACCACTCTAGCCTAGGTGTCACTCAGGTCCCATGTATAGGACCTCAAACTCTCAATAGAACCCCACCCATCAAAATAACAAACCAGATCCAGCAAGATGATAGTATGACAGTATGATGTATAAAACTGTAAGGAAAGCAGTAAACAAGACTGTACATAAAGCAAAAAATAAATACATAACACATACAACATATAACACCCCAGTAAACACAAATCAAACAAGGGCTAGGAGGAACCCACAAAAAGAACCAGAAGCCCTAGTTACAGTATAAGGTTCCCCAGCAGAGTCGCCAAGCTGTCGCTCCCACCAAATGACACCTGGCCAGAAGGGGTACAGACGCGAACGATCGGCGAAGGGAGAGAGGACACACAGGGGTGAACTCAGAAGACAAGAGTCGCCAGCTAGGCATTTTTATCCCGGAGGAAAGGTAATTCTGCATAGACCTGAGAAGAGATATGGATAAGACGGTCGCGAACCAGAGAGACTGAGAAAGGGGGTTTGTTACAACCTGGGAAGGTATTAGCACCCAGATTGTCAGTCGTACTCGACGGGATCCACGCTTGAAAGATTTGTGTTTTAAAGGGGTAGTGTCAGTGCAATTTGTGTATCAAAGCTGGAAAGAATGCAAGTGTCAGTGTAAAAGAAATGTGAAGTGTATAAGAGAATTGTCAGTGTAAGAACAAGAATGAAATGCTCAAGATCATGAGGCTTAAAGAATAATGCTGGAAGGAGGGGGAATATATAGAGACTTTTGTTCGATAACTGTTAAGTTATGCCTACGTATCCTCTCGTGCAATGAGAAAGTCAGAACACCGTAGTTCGACTCAAAGAGACTGAAAGGTAAATTGACTTGTGAACTGCTTACTTGCCTATGCTCAAGTGTATGACCTGTCTGGCTCAGCTGCAAACTGTCTTGCATTAGACGGAAGAAGCGAGTTCTCGTTTGTGAGTGAATGAGATGAGAAAAGAATCCCGGAGGAGACGATTATTGTTTGTTTTTGTGTTTTCAATCTTTTATTAATTTTTGGAGTTTGTCATAAGATAATGAGCTTAAGCCTAAACCAAGGGTTAATAAACTCATCACATCTTCCCTCTGATTAGGGGTAATGAGGATACCCAAAATGTGAAGTAAGCACCTCACACTTAATTACCCTGATGTAGGATTAAGATCATTAATCTACTTGTGATTATTTAGATGTTTTTTGTTGTTTTTGTTTAGTGTTAAGTAATGAGTTTAAGCCATAATCAAGGATTTAATGGACCCATTACACCATCCTAATAGAAGGATAATAGATGAGAACATTTAAGCTGAGGAAGACTCCTCAACTTAATCCATGATTAGGGATTAACCTCATGACAAAACAAAGCCTTTATTAAATGGATTTTAGTTAATGATAAGGTTAAGAAATGGATTTTATGGTTTGTAAGACAACTTGAGGGGGACTTGTCCATTAACACTAGGGTTAGTCCTTCTTAACCAATTAAGGAAGAATTAGAACCCTAATGCAAGGCCCAAGTTACAAGCTTGATGTCTTAGGTTATTAGATGGATTGATTAAAGGATTTAAACACATTAAGGGTTTAACACTTAGGATTAAAGTTATACACTCCATCCTAATAGAAGGATGCAGGCATAAGCTTAATCACAGAGCCTTAAAACCTTTAGGGTTTAGTCCTTGATTATGAGATGAGAAAAGAAGACTCAAAGATGACACAAAGGCAAAACTAAATGGGGGACTAATCAAACCCTAATTATTATCATGCTTGGTTGTTCCTAGGGTTAATGAGGCTTGCAAGAAGATCTTCAGAGAAACCACCAGGAAAAGAACAGATGAATGGAGAGAGAAGCAAAACAACTTGCTTCACTTAAGAAGACAAGTTGCTTGAAGAAATAAAGTAAGGTGAACATGAATGAGCAAGCTCACTCTAAAGCACAAGATAAAATGCAGCAATGATGCATAAGAGAGATGAAAAGAAATTGTGAGAAGTGAAGGCAAATTCACTTCTCAAAACAACTTACCACCTGAAAAGTTAGCAAAAGAAATGAAATGCAATACAAATGAGATGAAATGCAATGAGGGAAACCAAAGTCAGAAGCATAAACATGATGTTAATGATGCTAAGAGATGATGCAAACACATGACAAGAGATGAGAGTGATCAAACAAACATAAGAATGCAAATGAGGCATGCCTTGAACCAAAAAGATCCATGAATGTTTATGAAATGAAATGAATATATAACATGGCAAAGGAATGATGCAATGATCAAACATGATTCTAATATGTCCTAAGATGTCCTAAGATGTATTATGAATCATGTGGATGCACAAAATGTCATGGCAAGTTGTTGGATGCAAGCAAATGAAAGATGGATGCAAAGGAAGACAAAAATTAGGGTTTATACACAACACACAAAGCAAAATTCAAAATTAGAGGTAAATGACATGATAAAAAATTTAAAATGGGATCAAAGGTACCCCAAACCTATACAAGTTCACTGCCCAAAAGGGGGGGACCCAACTCTTAACCTAGTGCAAGTTATGAATTTCTCAAGTCAATTAGGGTTTTAAGGTGCCTTATCATGAAAAATGCAAAACAAATTGGAAATGGAAGATCAATTCAAACCAAATTTATCCTATAAACCACATGCCATGAAGGATGCAATGCAAGAAGAACCATCATCAAACTCTCAATGGTTAGGCAGAATGGATTTCTCCAAGTTTGAACAAAAATATTGCCTTAAAATGCATTTAATTCCAATGAAAATGATCAAAAGGCATCAAGAACCAAAAAGAAATTTGCTTTGAGAGTTTGATAATGTTTCTAAACATTTTAAAATGCAATGTGAATTGTTTGGTGATTTTTAAATACCTAAATGTATTTTTAATTAATTAATTTTCATTAACTAATTAAAAATAAACATTTAAATGATTTAAAAATAATTTTTAATGCAAAAAATAAAAATAACAATATTTTTGGGTTCTGAAAATTAATGAAATCTTTGACAAAAATTTTTAGAATTTTTAAATGTGTTTTACTATTTTAAATAATTCGTAAAAGATAAAACAAATTAAATGAAATAAAAATTGAATTTATGAGAAGTATGCAGATCCAAAGGCTGAGGTTCAAACAAATTTGGAGGGAATTGACCCGCGCCATATCCAGTGGCTGAAACTCAAACTGGCTGGATTTATTTAAACTTAATTAATTAATCTAATTAATTAGGATTATGGTTTTAATGAAAGATCTGGACCCTTCAAACGCGCGGGAGTCAACCCTGGTCAACTAAATCCATGGTCCAAATTCAAACTGAACCCTAAACGTGATTAATGAGTTAATGACTTTCAGGTGGCCGGAAATGACCTCCGGTCATCTTCTCCGGCCACACCCCTCCCTGAAAATTGCTATCTCTCTCCCTAAGCTTCTAACACTCAAATTTTCTGCCCAGAAATGATCCCCATACATCATACATCAAGAATCAACAAACAAACAACATTTAAAACACATCAAAAGTGAGAATCAAATCAAAACAGTTCTAGGTCAAAAAATTTCAGAACACGAATACATATTCATTTCTCAACCATTTTCAAAACAAAACACATCAACATGATCAGTGAAGCATAAAGAATCATTTAGTAACTTAAAAACAAGTTTCTGGAAAAAATGTTCTTGAGCTCACCTGAACTGGAGCTTTGATCTTTGGAACTTTCTGGCTGCTTCTTTGGTCCAAAACGCCTCTAATGAACCTCCTGAGAAGCTTGCAACGCTTGTTTGGAATTTCTTTTGGCTGGTTTGAGAGATTGATAAAGTTCTGTTCAGGAGGGGTGAGAAATCGTGTTTCTGCTTGGGGTGGTTTCAGGGATAAATGAGGATTGGGAAATGATCAGAGGAACATGGTGAATGGTTTTGTGAAGTTTGTTTTGATGTTTGAAGCTTGTGTGATGAGTTTCGAAACAAAATGCATAAGAGGTGAGTTTTGGGAACTATGGCCTGTGAGATGTTTCAGGCTGTGTTATGTTATGTGTTGGGTTGCTTTTGGTACACCTATCAATCCTTGATAGGTCAGAGAGTTGTTGTGGAGCAGTGTGATTGGTATGGAGCAAAATGCATAAAGTCAACTTTTTGTGTAAGAGAGGTATGGGCTGGTTCAGTCAAGGTACAAAGGCATGGCTTGGCTCAGCTGTGATCAAGGAGAACCATGGAAATGAATTAGAGGCAATGCAACAAGTGGATTAGGGTTTGTGTGAGGTTTTGCAACTTTTACAAAGTTTGGCCCTTTTGAAGTTTCTTAATGCACAAGTCATGAAAATGGGTAATTCTTTGGTGCATTCTGATTTTCAAGTCATGGTTCATGTTTGTGTAATGCATAGAAGTCACATTGAAGTCACATTTTGCCTTGGCATGAGGTTTTGCAACTTTGCCTCTTTGGTGTAAAACTTGAAATTATGTGATTTTATCCAACTTTGCAAGGCCATAACTTTTGATCCAAAATTAATTAGAATGAGTTCTTGTACTTTTTGAAAAAGTAATGATTCAATCTACAACTTTTATGACCAAAGTTTTCTCATTTGAAGCATTTTTGAATCAATTTGAGGAGGTTGAAAAACTTTCCCAAAATGGCAAGTTTACATTACAAGTCACTTTCCCAAAAAGGCAACTTTGCAAATGGCTTGAAATTATTCAATTTTGTGAACTTCTAACATCTTCTATGATCAAATAAAGATCATACACATTCAAAATGATGGAGAATGCCCTTTGGTTGGGTCATTGGGGGCCTCAGATGCCCTGATTTTGCATTGACTTGCTCAAGAAGTCATCTTTTGATCAGATGCCTTCCCCATTGAATTTCTTCATGAAAATTGATATGCATGATCCTCATATCATATAGAGACCAATAGAATCAATAATGACCAAAAAAATTGGAGTTATGGCCTTTGAAACCAAAACCCTAATTTCAGGTCATCTGTAGTTAAGCTTGGCTCTGCTTCCATGCCTTTCTCAGTTCTTGTGATTCTTTGACTTCTTTGATCTTGTGAGGCTATAATATGATGCTTGAACATACATGGACCCTCTTGAAGTGATTGAAGACCTTTGAAGTGGCTCAAATGGCTCAGGGATGGCTCAAATCACAAACCCTAGATGCAGATGACTTTGAATCAATGCAATGAATCAAAAATGTGGTATGAGATGCTATGATTGAACTTATGCATATGAGAAGATCACAAGCCATGGTGTGAATGGGTGAGGGCAAATTTGGGGTGTTTACAAAAAGCTCTACAAAATTCTTGAATTGTCCCATTGTTTTAGAATTTGTTAACCATTGGGGGTACGGAATTGGTGGTTTATAAGGTGGAAGAGGTACATAAGGTTTTTCCTTTTCCTTAGCCTCTTGTTCGTTGGTTTCCTTTTCCTGTGGTTTATCGATTTTCTCAGTTGATTTCTCAGGTTGAGGTTATTGATACATGGCTGGATTTTCGGTTCTAGGATCAGCAGGTCCGTCCAATTCTTTTCCACTTCTTAGTATAACTGCATTTGCATGACCCTTATGATTTGATTGCGGTTGTCCAGGAAAAGTTCCAGCTGGAGCAACAGCTGATGCTTGTTGTTGAGCTACTTGAGAAATTTGGGTTTTTAGCATCTTATTATGGGTAGCTAAAGCATCCACCTTGGTCACCAATTGCTTTATTTGTTCACTAGTATGGATATTCTGATTTAGGAAATCCTTGTTCGTTTGAGCTTGAGTAGCTATGAAGTTTTCCATCATTAGTTCAAGGTTTGACTTTCTAGGAACATTAGGATTGGGTGCATCAGCTTTATGATATCCTAGTGGTACAGTTGGTGCTTGATTTGGCGCATACAAGACGTTGTTATTCTTGTAAGAGAAATTCGGGTGATTCTTCCATCATGGGTTGTATGTGTTAGAATAAGGGTTTCCTTGAGCATAGTTCACCTGGTTTATGGCTAATCCGGAAAGAAGATGACATTCAGGCGATGTGTGTCTTGGGATTCCACAAATTTTGCAATTTGGAGTTACAGCTGCCACGGTGGCTGATGGTGTTATGGTCAAGTTATCGATTTTCTGAACTATGGCATCCATCTTCGCATTTACGTGATCGATACTTTTCACTTTGTACATTCCTCCTTTGGTATGGTTCTTCTCTACATGCGTTATTTCTCCTCCCCATTGGAAATGGTTCGGAGCCATGTTTTCAATGAGGTTATAGGTTTCTTTGTAATGTTATCCATAAGAGCGCAGCCCGCGGTAGTGTCTATCGTCATCCTGGTGTTGTATAGAAGTCCATTATAGAAGGTTATCATGGTTACCCAATTTTCAAACCCATGGTATATACATAATGTTAACAGGTCCTTGTATCTTTCCCACGCTTCATAAAGTGATTCAACATCTTTCTGTCGAAATCCGTTAATTTGAGCTCTCAGCATAGCTGTTTTGCTTGGCGAGAAATAACGAGATAAGAAGACTTTCTTCAGTTCTTCCCATGTTGTGACAGAGTTGGCTGGTAACGATTGTAACCTGGCCCATGCTCTATCTCTTAAAGAGAACAAAAAGAGTCTTAGTCTGATTGTGTCTTGGGTTACACCACTTTCTTTCGCAGTATCTGCGTATTGTACGAACTTCGTCAGGTGTTCATTCGGATCTTCTGTCGGACTTTCACAAAACTGGTTCTGTTGTACAGCTTGCAATAATGAAGGTTTGATTTCAAAGTCATTTTGGGCTATGGCTGCTGCGGCGATACTGTGGTGCGGTTCTAGTTGGCTAGGAGCCGCATAGGACTTAAGTGAACAAGGTGGTCCTCCATTTTCTTCGGCCATGATTGGTTCTTCAATTGGTTCTTGTATAATAATTTCAGGAATACGGGTTTCACTGGGTTCGGTTCGGCGTCTTGAACTTAAGAAACGTTTTACTTCATCGATCAGGGGTTCTAAGTCTTCGCCTCGGGAGTGAGTACTGGGCATACAATCGACAAAGAAAAGGTAAATTGTTTGCCCTAGTCTAGAAGGTACAACAACTTAATACACTATTGACTAAATCTAAGTCCCCGACAACAGCGCCAAAAACTTGGTCGCGACTTTCTGAGTCTAACGGTTACTAACTGAAAGTGCATAGTCTATCGCATAGTAATAAAAGATATCAATCCCACAGAGACTCGATAATCAACCTAGTGTAGTCGGATGTTGCTATGTTTAGCTAAGGCGAGCTATGTTTTGGGTTTTAAAGGGTTAAGAATTAACTAAATTAAATTAATGATATAAATTATCGGTACGTAATTGATTTCGCCTTCGCGAATTCAATAGAGGGTGGGCTTGTTAAGGTTTATTAAGTTATCTCTCAGTAGAAACTCTCGGTTTAAAAGTCCTCGACTCACAATCTCGTGGTCTTGCCTAATACTATACTCCTAAGTTCAATTGAGCGCTCTCGCTGTGACAATTAAAGTTAGAAATACTCTTTGGAAACCTAAAGGTTCTAATTAGTTTTAAAGCGCTCTCGCTGTGTTTAAAACTAATGCCAGATTTCAGCTATCTAACTAGAATCTCACACTCTCGTGGTCTTAATCCTAATCTTTTGCACTCTCTTACTCTCGTGACGAAAGTTAATTAAAATAAGAAATCGAAACCAGATTATAACTTAATTTAAGGTTTTAGCCTAATTCTATCGAATTCGTTCCGGTTTATACAATTACACATCGATTAATGGTTTTAGCTGACATATTTAACGAAGAAAGGTAGAAGGAGAGAAATTGCATAATGTAAATAAATGCGATAATAAATAAATAAAATAATATTAAAATCAGAAACTTGGTTGCAATATCCTTGATCAACCAAACTTCGAAACTTGAACGAAAACAAAAATTGCAGTGGCTAGAAACAATTAAAATGGTGATAGTTTCCTAATGGTGGAAACTATCACTAAGGTTTGGTAAAAGAAATAAAAGCAAATGAACAAATAAAATAGAAGGGGAACTTCGAAATAAAAAGGGCAGCAATTGGACGTAAATCGAAGCTCTCTCGGTGCAATGGCAGAGATCTTTATTTATAGATACTGTGGTAGGGTTTGTTGAGAAAAATAAGGCTTGGACTTCGACTGGGCTTGAGACCGGGTTGCATGGACTGAGTGAACTAAGGTGAGAAGAATCCTCTGCATAACCGGAAGAATCTCTATGAAATTTGACTTATGTTGATTGCTGTTACAACTTTTGCGTTACTGAACTATTTAGTTGAAACGAACGTCTTGCAATTGAAACGAGTGTCTTGAGGATGAGACAACCAACTCATTGCCAAGTTGGGCGTCTGGCATATGAGACAACCGTCTGACTAGTGAGACGACTGTTTCATAGCAAAAATGCAGAAATGCATTTTTCTGTCATTTTCCTTGTGTTTTTCCTCTGGTTCTTGTCTTAAATGCTTCCTTTTTGTATTTTGTCTCCAAATGACGAGTCTGATTGAATGTCTGCAAAACAAACACAATTTGCGCATAATATCGTCCAAAATAAGTAAACATGTTAAATAATCGGAAATCACATTAAATAATCAATATGAATTCGAGTTATCAGGTGCTTGTTCTAGTAATGACTTGTTACGAAGGGCCCGAGGATGTCCATCCCCCGCCATGAAAAGGGCCATGGGGATGGAAAGTTCTTTAGTTTGTCGGGAGGAGCCAAATGCATGTACCTGTGCCTCTGGCATCTGTCGCATTTCTTTACGTGCTCTTTCGCGTCATGCTACATTGTCGCCCAGTAGTAGCCTGCTTGGAGGGTCTTCCGCACTAGGGATCTTCCCCCGAGGTGTTAGGCATTTATTCCATCATGGATTTCTCTCAGGATTTCGGGGACCTTTTCCTTGTCGAAGCACCTGAGGAGTGGGATGGAGAATCCTCGCCTATAGAGTTTTCCTTCGACGAGAACATAGGAGCAAAATCTTCTTTTGGTCGCCGAAGCCTCCTTCGAAACAACAGGTAGTTCGTCCCTCGTGAGGTAGTTGTAAATTAGGGTCATCCAACAGTTGACGTCGCCAATGGCGTTCACGTCGAGGGGTGGAGTTGGTTTTTCAATGCTTGGGCACGGGAGGATCTCTTGGATAACAGATTTATTTTGCCTTTTTTCCGCGTGCTCGTTATTGCACCCTCAAATTTTCCCTCACATCTTCAAGACAATTTGTGTCTAAAGGGTATCTTCATCCCATGTCTTAATCCTTGCTTCACAAGTTTGCTCATTCAATTGCTCAAATGATCAACATGAACTTATAAGGGATATCTTGAGGTTTCCAAAAAATCCCAGGATCACCTTCATATGACAAAAATTGAAAGAGTTGTGATTGGTGCGAGTTGGACAATTTTTGAGAAAATGCATGAAGTCACTTTGAGAAAAACTTGAAAATTTGGACTAATGGACCAAAGTTTTAAGGTCTAAGCATGTTCATGATCTCTTGAATGATCTCATTATTTTTATTTTTATTTATTTGCATTTTATTTCATTTAACTTGGATTTTATTTATAAAAATTCAAAATAAAATGAAATTGAATAAAATAAATGACTAGGATAATGGGGGCACCCCATTATGGGCTTCTAGAAGCAAGATCATCACATTCAAAGCTTCATGATACCTCACCAAACCATGATCTTCATGCAAGGAAGGTGTTTGAAAAATTATAGAAATAATCTTTCCCTTTGATGGCCATGAAACACTTGTTTCTTCCCATCTACATCACACCCTTATCTCCTATAAATAGGAGGCCAAACTAAGCCTTAGAGAGAAAAAAAGATATGCTGGAATAGCCATAAGAAACAAGAGTTTGATCACAAAAAATTCTCAAAGGAGGTGCAATTTCCTATCTCAAGTTCCAGTTGGTTCTAAGTCCATACTACCGTCCAAATATCTTCCTGAGACGTCCAAGGGTAAGTACAAGTAGTTTTTTTTTAGACTCATCCATGCTTGAAATAATCATATGCATTATCCCCGATTTTATGAATTTTCCATCATTTGTATTTTCAGTTTCCTCCAATCTTATTGATTACTAACCATCTAAATTTGTGTATGTGCTTATTTAGAACAAGTAGAATGCGTTCCATGGAATTCTTAGCGTAAAGTTCATAATCTGACATCGATGAACTGTGATATACCTTTTTTTTACGAAACTCGAAAAAACCAATAAAAATTTAGACTTAGGTTTATTTTAAAATTTTGGGATTTTCTCTTATTGAGCTTAATTATTTTATAATTAACCATGTAAATAAATTTTTAAAAACAATTAATTTATTTTTGTTAAGAAAAATACGTAAAAAAAATATTAAAAAGAGTAGTTTTGTCTAATTGGTTTTTTTATCAAATTAATTTAGGCTTGGGATTTCCTATTAATTAATTTTGTAAAATAAACTAGAACTTAGGTTAATTAATTATTAATAACACCTAGAATTAAATCATAAAAAAATACAAAAAACATTAATTTAGACTTTAGGACTTTAAAAATATTTCTTTTTTCTTCTAATATTGTTCTTGTTTTATTGTTATTTAAATTCCTAGAACAAATATATAGAATTGCACAAACTATGTAATTGCCCATAAGCCATGTTATAGTCTAGGTTTTACATTCCTACATTTCTTACATTTATGTATCTCTACCAAAGCGATGTAATAGCTTATGATTTATTTTTCTCGTACTCTATGCTTATCTATAACTGTTAGATGTATGCTAATAGGCTTGTATGACAAGACAAAAATAATCGGTAGATAACCCTAACCTCCAAGATAAATATAACTAAATTGAACACACTATGCACACTCACACCTCTAGGGTAACCTCTCTTGGTTCCTTTCAACAAATTGGCCATGTCTCTCAAACGTAGGGGTATCTTAGAAAAAGACGCTTACGAATAAATCATCATAGTTGCCTACGAAAAAAGATCATAGTCCCTCGATGATCCTTCGAGTTGCCTACGAAAAGATGATCTCGTCCCTCGATGACCCTATCGAAAAATGATGATAGTCCCTTCAAATTTCTAAGGTATCCTTACATGTTGTCTTCTATGACCATTCGATGACCCTTCGATGTTCCTCCACATCCAATAGATATGACTACCTACCCACTAATGGTGTGGATAATACCATCTCTCAAGGAAAACGATAAGTACAAGAAAGACCTTACATTAAGGGTAAGTAACTTTTAAATTCTCGCTCACACTTTCAAATATTTTCAAAAAAAATAAATAAACACTTTGTATACATTCATACGAAAATCATTACAAAGTTAAACTTTTTTTTTAGAAATATTTTCTAAACACACAACACATTTCAAATGCAAATTAAAGTGAGTAAGTAATTAAGAGCTCATGGATAACCATAGATACAAAGGGTGCTAACACCTTCCCTTTGTATAATTACCCCCCCGGACCCAATATTTAAAAAAAAAAGTATTTCCTGTTCTTTTATGCCTTTCCTAATAAAATTGGATAAAATAAAAGTCGGTGGCAACTCTTGCTAACCGCGACATTTTTTGCAAAAGCAAAACTAAAAAAGGTAATTCTCCCACCGTGTTACACTCGCCAATTTAGATAGTACGTCTTCCCGCGTGTTGTGCTCGCGTTGGACATGTTGGACTTCCCAAGAGTCAAACAGCTCTATTATTTCCTTGACGAGAGTCAGGTATTCGATGAGGTTGTCATTTTTGGCTAGGTATTCTCCTCGTACCTGAGATGCAACAAGTTGGGAGTCGGTGAAGATTTTCACTTCCTTTACCCCGAGGTCCTCGGCGAGCCTTAATCATGCCAAAAATGTCTCATATTCGGCCTGGTTGTTTGAAGTTGGGAAGGCTAGAGCCAACGAGACTTCGATCAAGATCCCATCTTCGTTCTCGAGGATGATGTCTACGCCGCTGCCCGTTGAGCTAGAGACTCCGTCCATGAAGATTGTCCATTTGTGGGCGCCTCTCATAGGGGTCGGTTGGTGGGTCATCTCGGCGACAAATTCATCCAGGACCTATTCTTTTAGGGCTTTCTGCTTTTGTATTGGATGTTGAACTCCGACAACTCTAGGGACAACTTTAACATTTTGCCGACCATGTTTGGGCGTCCGAGCAGTTATTTTATGGGTTGATTTGCTCAGACTTTAATTGTATGGGTGAGGAAGTAATGTTGTAACCTTCTTGCTACATTTATCAAAGCCAACGCAGCCTTCTCGATCTACTGATACCAGATCTCGGGACCCTACATGGCCTTGCTCTTGAAATAAATCAGTTTATTTCCATCAGTCATTTCGCGAATGAGGGTCGCGCCGACTGCCTAGGTAGCTACAGACAAGTATAGGTATAATGTCTCTTTTATTGTGTTCGTGATAGAACTGGTGGTTCAGAGAGGGCCCTTTTAAGGTGGAGCGAGGCTTTTTTGCATTCCTCGGTCCATTCGAACGCGACATCTTTTCGCAGTAGCTTGAAGAAAGAAAGTGTGTACTATGCAGATTTTGTGATGAAGCGAGATAGCGAGGTGAGCATCATATTCAGGGGTTGGATGGTTTTCTTTGACTTTGGGGTCGGGAATTCGAAAAATACCCGACAATTGTCGGGGTTGGCTTCGATCCCTCATTTTGTGAGGTAGAAGTCGAGGAACTTCCCTGCCCACACGCCAAAGGTGCACTTTTCAGGATTGAACCTCATTTTTCATTTTCTGGCCTGCTCGAAGACCTTCCTGAGATGAAGGGCGTGATCGGGCTCCTCATGGGATTTTACAATCATGTCGTCCATGTAGACCTCGAGCATGTCCCCGATCTCTGCACGGAAGACCTTGTTCATCATGTGTTGGTATGTAGCCCCGACATTCTTCATCTAGAAGGGCATTAAATTATAGAAGTAATTTCCCGTCATGGTCATGAAGGTCATGTGTCGCTTATCTTTCTCCAGATTGGGGATCTGATTGTATCCACTGTACGCATCCATGAAGGATAAAATTTGAAACATGCAGACTTATCTACTAGTTTATCAATGTTAGGTAAAGGAAAAACACCTTTGAGACATGCCCTATTAAGATCGGTATAATCAACGTACATTCGCCACTTTCCATTATTTTTCTTAACAAGAACTACATTAGAGATCCAGGTTGTGTATTGGGGTTCAGAAATAAAAATTGCCTATAAAAGGTCTTTTACAGCCTGCTCGACAGCCTTCGCTTTCACAGGAGACTGCTTGCACTTACGCTGTGCTACAACCTTAATGGCTAGATCTATGGCTAGCTGATGGCATGAGACCTCGGGGTCGAGCACTAACATCTCGATAACGCTCCACGCGAACAAGTCCACATTCTCTCTGAGGCAGATCGTGAGATGTTCCTTTGTCATCGACGGAAGACCGACACCAATCTTTACGCTTCTGTCGTGGTCATCGTCGAGGAGGATAAGCTTGAAATCTCCGTATGGGATTGGTCAAACTGGATGAGATAGTGTCTTCTTGTTGGCGGGAGACTGGAAGGTCCCGTCTTCAGTGTTTTCTTCACCGAGGCGACATTTGAGGTCAATGGAGTTTATTTGTGGAGAAGACTTCCGCTCTTCGACCTGAGGTTTCTTGTTTCCTCTGGTGGACGCGTTGATCACGACCTGTCCTATGACTGTTGCGTCGAAGCATCTTCTAGGTGCCTCGATGTCCCCATGCAACGTGACTACGCGGCCTAACTTCGTGCAATATTTCATCTTCAAGTAGACTGTCGAGGGCACGACGGTCATCTCGGCTAGAGTTGGTCGACCAAGAATGTAGTTGTACAAGGATGGGAATTTTATCACCAATAACTAGACTTTGACTTCCCTGGTTGTCTCGTTCTTTCCAAATAGGACGAGGAGATCTACGTATCCCCACGGTCTCGTGGTTTCCCCAATAAATCCCTGGAGGTCGGATCCCACGTACGGGGACATATTCTTTTCGTCGAGCTTGAGGGTTTTGAACAAGTGGGTATACATGATATCGACGGAGCTGCCCTGGTCGACCAGGATGTGGAGGACATCAAAGCGCGCCCTTTTTGACCTTATCAGTAACAAGATGCTCATGTTGGGAGATCCCCTAGGGAGTTATTCAAGGTATAAGGAGATGGGGTGGGACTACCCTTGAGATTTGGTTAGAGTTGCCAGTTGGTCGGGTGTGGTCAGCTGGAGTTTGTCAAATTTTCTTTTCATTGAAATTACGGTGTTTTTGTTGTTATCCTTCCTCCGAAGATTACCAGGGTTGTTAGGAAGTTTTCCCAAGGGTTGTAGGCAACCAGATAGCCTTCCGTGTGTGTGTCGGGGTGGAAGTCTTCAGTACGAGACACGCAAAGGGCTACCGGGAACAGAGAGTCATCAGACATAGTGTCTTTGCGACTTCTCTTTGAGCCCTGGTCCTCGTGTCGGGGCTCGTTCCTCTTGGTGTACTGCTTGAGGTGGCCCTCTATTATCAGTATCTTGATTGTGTCCTTCAGTTGAACGCAATCTTCTGTACATGCCCGTGCCTTATGTGAAATCGAAAGTATTTGGATTTGTCGGGGTGGGGCTTGGGTGTCGTCGTTTTGGGGAACCTCACCCTGCCCTACTTGAATTCCGAATTGACACATTCGGCCAGTATACACTCGCGGGGAGTGGTAAGCAATGTGTATTCGGAGAATCACCCAATTGGCCCTCTGCCTTCACGAACCTCGCGAGGTTTGTCATCTTTTCTCCTCTCCCCGATGTGGCGAGGAGCGGAATAGTCGTCATGTTTGGGATTTTTCGTCTTGGTTGCATATGCTCCTGATGCTGTGTGCTACCTGTTTTTCTTCGTACCTATTGTATGCCTGAGCTTTGTATAGAAGCTCGTCCATAAAGCGTGAAGTTTCAATTCCAACTTCCCTGTTTAGTTCGTTGTCATGGAGAAGTCCCTTCTCGAGAAGGTATTTTGTCATATAGTCGGTCGTATCTACCTCGACGACCTCCTGGATAAATCGTTCGATGTACGAACGCAGCGTTTCATTATTTTCCTGGATGATGGCTTCAAGTATAGCCTCTGTCTTAGGGTGACGTCGAGAGGTTGTGAAGTGCCTTGTGAATGCTGATCTCAGGCTTCTCCAGGAAGTGATGGATTCGGGAGCCAAGCTCTTGTACCATGCCATGACCCCCTTTCTGAGCGTCGTGGAGAACAACCTGCACTAAATGTTTCCCCCAACATTGTTGCGATAGTAGAGCATGGCGTTGATGTTATCAACGTGGTCATCGGGGTCGGTAGTCCCATCGTACATGGAAAGGTTAGGGGATTTTTCCATGCCCATGGGGAGCTGGGTCTCCATGATGGCCTGAGAACTTGATCGTGACTTTCTGAGTCTTGAGGTACTAACTGTAAGTATACAACCTAATTGCATAGTAATAAAAGATATCAATCCCGCAAGGACTAGATAATCAAACTAATGCTTTCAAGTGTTACTATATTTAGCTAAGGAGAGTGATGTTTTAGTTAAAACGGAACATAAAATTAAGAATTTTAATTAAATTAGAATTACGATAGAATATCGGTACGTAATTAATATGCCTTCACGGATTCAATAAATGATTGGCTTATAAAGATTGGTCAAATTATCTTTATGTAGAAAATACCGGTTTAAAAGTTGTCAACTCACACTTTAGTGGTCTTGCCTATAACTATACTCATAAGTCAGATTGAGCGCTCACGCTGTGTCAAATTTAGTTAAAAGCACTTTTTGAAAACTTATAAATTCTAATTAACTTTTAAGCGCTTTCGCTGTATTTAAAACTAATGTCTGATTTCAGCTATTCGGTTAAAACCTCACACTCTCGTGGTCTTAATCCTAACCTTGTTACCTTTTACTCTCGTAATAAAAGCTAATTTTAAATTAAAAAATTGAAACTAGAAAATAAGTTTGTTTATTATTTTAGCCTAGATCTGTTGAATTCATTTTGGTTAATCAATTACATACCGATTTAAGTGTTTTAGCCAGACATATTAATTAAAATAATCAATAATAAATAGAAGCAGTAAACAATATAAAGCATGGAAAATGGAAAATAAACGCAATTCTATTAATGTGAAAATAAACCTGGACTGAAGTACAGGATATTAGTACAATCTTGGCGTAATAAATTCTTGCGGAAAATAAAACTAGAAACAGTAATGGTTTGAAACAATAAAAATTTCAATAGCTTCCCAATGTAGGAAGTTATTACTGGTTCGGTAAGGTAATGGCAATGGAAACTTAATGCATAAAAATAAAAATAGAATAAAGCTCTGAACAGTAAATTCAAATTGGGCTCTGAATGTAAAACTAAAGAATAAGGATTAGGTCGAAGCTCCCTTTGGAAATTGAATTGGCTTCTATTTATAATTGATCATGTAGACTGAGTTGTTGAGGAAATTCAGGAAAAATTATCTATGGGCTTTGATTACGTTGCTTGACTGCTACTGAGTTGAATCTGAGAAAATAACGCAACAACGACTCTTTTGTTTTAACTAAGGCGTGTATCTTTATTTCTCTATTTTTGACCTGTGATGGTCGTCTTAGCTTCAGGACGATCGTCCCACATATGCCATCTATGACGGACGTCACAAGTATGTTACGACCATCTGGGCTTCAGAATGCAGAAACTTATTTTTATGTCATCTGTTCTCATTTCTTCTAATGTAGACTTCAATTCTTCCTTATTTTAGCTCATTTTTTCTACAAGTCATATAAATCAGAATACCTGCAAAAATATACAAATACCTTGCATAATATCATTTAAATTATGGAAAACGGATAGCTTAATTAATCGAAAACCAAGCTAAATAATCGATATAAAATCGTGTTATCAATGGCCGAAGAAAGTGGGCAGCGGGGGTCTTCTTCGTCGCTCCTCAGGGGTGAGTAGTCCTTGTCCCTATGGATTTGGTCGCGACTGGGGGATACCCTTGCTGGCTGGTGGACTGCTCGGGGCATCCTCTGGCTTTACTCTTCTTAGGCTCTGGGAGCGTCGTTCCCGGTGCGGAGGGGAGCGACCGCACTTCTTGGATGCGTTCGGTTGGGATCTCTCCAACTGAGGCTTGCGTACGCAACCGCGGGGAGAGGCGTTATGTGATCGTCGGGGTATTCATTAAGGAGAGGTGGCACGACGCTCTGTTTCTAACACGGTGATTCTCTCTTGTTGTTGAAACATCATGAGATTTTTCTGGTTGAGAGCATTAGCCATGGCTATGATCGTTGGATCTCCTTCAATTGTTATCAGGATCGACTCGAAGGTGGCCACGATGTGACGTCGGGAAGAGTCGTTGGCAGCTGGTTTAGGCGACAGGGTGGCGGGATGTTCGTCCCGGTGGTCAGACTCGTGGATACATAGAGGTTGTCGTTGCCATCAATGGTGTGATCGACGACGAACTAGTCGCGATTATTGTAACACCCTAAAGTCAATTTTTAATTATGTTTATGTCTTTTCTTGTGAATTTTGATGTTTATGAGGTTATTTGATGTTTTGTGAAGTCGGGGTAGCTTAATATTTTAATAAAAATTAGAATAATTAAGTATATAAGGTTTAATGGATTATTTGAGAGTTAATTAAATAAAATAAGAATGAATTAGAATATGAGGGCATTGTGGTCTTTTGGTTGAGGATAAGTGAGGGTTTTATGGGGAAAGACTAAAAGAGGTCCTAAGGGCAAGAGTGACAAAAGAGGGAAAAGTTGGAAAGAACGATCATTTTGACGATCGCATAATTGGGAAATAGCTCTGGAGAAGAGGGAAGAAGCTAGGGCTTGAAGGATTGAGAGATTTGTGAAGAGGTTATCGAAAAGCTTACGGAATTGAGGTATGGTGAGTATTTTACTTTCGATAATATAATGTAGGAATGGAATTGGGGGTTTTGTGGTGTAGTTTAGGTTTTTGAATTCATGATTTTGTGTTGTTAATGATGATGTTATGATGAATTAGATGAATATAATTGATGTAGATGATGTATATAATGTTATTAGGATGAATGTTGATGTTAATGAGGTTTTTCTGGTGTAATGCTGTTGAATTTTGGGTTTTGGGGGAGTTTAATCGCTGAAGGGAGAAGGCTGAATCGCAGAAAAATTCTGCAGAAATCGTGAAGCTCGCTTAGCGAAAAGAGTCACGGAAGTAGGCGCTTAGCAAGCGTGAGTTCTCGCTTAGCGAGCCTGGGAAATCTTGGAAAAATGTTTTATTTTTAAAATCTGTTTTTTTGGTAGTATGTTATAGGTTGCTAGAGTGATGTGAAGTTGTCAAATGATGCGCCTTGAAGTCTATATGAGTAGAGTTAATATTTAATTGACGAATTATGATTTATTTGATGTTATTTGAGTTAGGTTGTATGATTTTATGATGTAGAGATATGAGATAAGATGAGAGTGTTATCTGATGTCTTATGAGTATGTATTTGATGTTATGATTGAGTTTTGAGGGATGATTGTTAATAATGAATGCGGATGCAATTTTATGATGTTTTGAGGATGATATGTGTATATTGCGTCTTGCATTCATGGCATTGATTTTTATAAGGGGACTTAGGTCCATGGGTAGATTCAATCCCATTATGTGGATTGAAGTGATATGATGTTTATGATGCGCTCCCTTGGGGAGGGTTGATGGCCCATTGTCCATCACATGAGGATGTTTCGGTACCACATGCATTAGTAAGAGGTTGCATTTCATTCTAAATGACATAGCATGAATGCATTGATGTTTTGTGTAATTATGGGAAGTGATTGATTATGTGTATTAAATGAGTATGAAGAATATTTCTATGATGTATGATGCCATGTATAAATGAGCTGTAATTGGTTTACTGTTGAAGTTTTGTTTAAATTCTTGTTTCTATATTATATTATGGAATGTGAATTTACTCACCCTGCCTGCTTTCCGGTGATGGTATATTATGTCATCCTGCAGATAATCAAGGTTAGCTCGGTGCGTGCTTAGCTCGGAGATAGTGAATCGTCGAGTTAGTTAGAAGTGGAGTCCTACTATGTGTCCAGTAACATCGGGATGGGTCTTGTTTTGAATGTTTATGTTTAATTTGAATTAAGATGTTGAATTTTGCTTAAGTATTTTGATAAAAAGATATTTATGATGATTTATGAGTTTTATTTTATTAAATAGGAGTTTATGAATTATTGTTTTCCACTGCGTATTGTTCCAAAAGAAATACAAATGAGGTATTGATGATTTTATGAACCCGTGTTGCGGGACATGAATCTATGAGATGTTTTGAATTTTGAGTTTTTGAAGTAAATGTGATGCCCTTTGATGAGTTGGACTCTGATATTTGATTTAAAATTGCTTATTTCGTGATGGGGTAGAAAGGGTGTTACAGTTATCACCGTGTTCGTTAGTGATGCGGGTTGGTTGAGGGAAACTGGGTGAAGTTTTGGTCCTTTGTTTCAAAAGACGGGGAGAACTTGAGTTCCCACATACAGCGTCATTGATCTGACCTGATCAGAAGGAACCTTTTAGGGTGAACAACTTCTACGGTGGAGAAAATAGGGGGGAGGGGGTGTACCTGCAAGGTACTCCGACACCAAAGTGAGAAAGAGCTATGGAGTGAGCAAGTACAGAAAATAAGTAAGAATAGAATATCTGACCCTCTAGTGAAAGAGGATTTTTATAGTGTGCCCTCAGCACTTGTCAAGGTTCTTCTCATGGGCTGGATTAGCTAAGCCCAAAGAAGAACTTCCAAGGTTTGCGTAGGAGCAGATAACACCTAGCAGATGGTCTTGTCCCTGGTCCAACTGCTCTGCAAGACTAGAAGACTATTGTGGGGGAAGTTGGTGGAAGGTGTGGAGCACGCGGGGGAGGTGTTTTCCCCACGTCCTTAAGTATCAGACATTGGGCATGTGCCCGACGAATTGGAGTGTGCCCGACATGCCTGGTATCAGGCCCAATCCAGAACAATAAGCTTAATTTGTGTTTGTTAAAGTAAACTAGGATCGCCGAATGAACCTCATCCCACCAAGTAAATGAGTTAAGCGATAAACTAGCTAAAATATATGCACAATGATTTCCTTCCCTAAAAATGCAGGGGGGAAAAAACTTAAGATAACTTATCCTAGACATACAAAGATCCCATATACTTTTAATACCCCCAAGGAACCACAAATGAATTAGAAAACATTGAGACAACCAAAGAAGAATTCGATTCCAACCACAAATTATGCCAATTCCTATCGAAGGCGACTTCCAAGACTAAAATGACCCTCATAAACTCTACCTAAATCGCATCACGAACCCTAAATAACAACCAAAGCTGCCAAGATGATTTCTAACATCGTCACAAAAAATCCGCCACAACAAACTACAAAGGTAAACCACCAGAAGACCCATCAACATTAACTTTGATCCAACCCTGTCGGGGGCGACCACAGGACCTCAATCACTTCCAGAGGAGGAGGCGGATGGAGCTCAACCTTGAACTATTTTAACAAAACAAAATCTCTAATGGAAGAACATGCATCTTGAAATATTGCCTGAAATAAATGTTAAATAATGGATTTCAACACACACAAAATTCCTATAAAAAAGCTTGTTATGGAATCTTGCTTAATTTCTAGCATTCCAAATACAAGCTATGGAGTTCAAGACAACATCAATATGCCCAACATGGCTCTAATCGGAACGATGATCATCAATAATCCTCAAACAGTCTGCCAAACTAGTAACCAACCCATAACCTAACATGTAGCCCAAACAGTTTCATATTGTCTTTGCAAAGGAGAAATCAAAGGAAAGGTGAAACGGAGATTCATAATGATGCCAACAAAGGTTATAGATAGAAGGAAGATTCATACCACGAGTCTGAAGCTTGTCGTTCGTTGGCAGCTTACTATGAACCAACCTCCAAAACAGAAAAGACTTTAAAGGAGGAATAACCTTGTGCCAAACGTTACTCCTCCAATTACAAACAAAGTTTTGTTGCACCAATTATACACATCCTTAATAGTGAGTTGGATGTTATCCATATCTTTCTAAATCATCTTGTCAGCTTGCTGATGATTCACAAAAACTTGATCAACCATAATAGATAAAGAAGGACATCGACTGAAAAACTTAATTGGGGAGCACGATTTTGCTATCTTGAATACACTCCTTCAAAATATCATTTAAGATCTCAACATTAACCCCTGCAGCTGAAATAAGATCAGTCAACGAAAGACTGCACCAGTTATCTGTCCAAAGGTTAATATACTTACAGCTGGAATAAGATCAGCCAACGAAAGACTGCACCAATTATCTGTCCAAAGGTTAATATGCTCGCCATAGCCTATTAATGACACTCCAACACTACTTTAGATTTGATGCTTCATTAAGCACACTAAGAGACCTAATACCAAACCCACCATCTGCAATGCTACCCACCATCTGCAATGCTTTCATGCAACCATCATCAATTTCTGCTTGTTAATGTCTCCGTTCCAAATATAATTTCTGCAGCATCTTTCCACCATTTTAATGATGCTACCTGACCAAGAATACACCATCATTGGATAGATGTCATGCGTATGAATTACCGACCTCACAAGCTGCACTTATATAAAACTTTGTTTTTGTAATATGTCTTTTTTTAGATTAGCGACGCTTTTACATCCAAATGAAATGTCAACTTTCAAATTACAAGGACAGTAGTTAATTGAATTGAATATATAAATAAAATTAGTTATTTATTGTAGTATTTATTACTAATTAATCAGTGTCTATAAGTAGACTTACTTAATCTTTTCATTTGTAATATTTTAAAGTCATTTTTATTTAATCTTTTAATTTATAATATTTCAAAATCATTTTTATAAAATGAGAAGTTACACATAATTACTACTTTATGGACTTAAAGTTTATTCTTACAAAAATAAAAAGAAATTACACATAGTTCTATTACTGATGAAATTAAAATTTATTATCATTATAAAATAAGATAAAAGTTACACATAGTTCTATTACTGATGAAATTAAAATTTACTATTATTATAAAATAAGAAAAAAATTACACATAGTTCTAGTTCTACTACTTATGGATCTGGTAATGGTGCATAATCAACAAGCACACATCATTTTTGTGCACCCCTAATTCAAAAACAACATAGGCGGTGGTCACATAGATTCAAGCAACAACGACAACAAAAAAGAGAAAAACAATACAAAACAAAATCAGCAAAATTACCTTCGCCGATTATTTTATTTACATAATAATAATAATAATTAAAACTAATAAAACATAAATTAATACAACGTGTTACGAAAAGAAGCGAACAACTTCACCGGAGACGTAGAAGACGCCGGAGATTATTCGTTGCTCCGTCGTCAACAAAACTACCCGCCACAGGCGCAGCAGCTTCTGTGTTGCAAGTGAGTTTCGATCTCATGGAAAATTTTGGCAACGGCAAGCTACTAGGTGGTGGAGCTAGATTGAAAACCGACTCTGAAAAAACGTCCATGTTTCCAATTCCAATAACAACGGGTAGGTTCTTGGGAAGATCTTTCGGGTCGGGTCCCCATGGATTAACCATAAGAATCTCCGGTCCCGATCTCTTTTTTGGTTTTGATTTCTTGGGTGAGGGAGATAAGGTTTGAGTGTTGAGGCTTCGTGGAAGCAGAGGTTTTTGATGAAGGATTGAAGAGACGTGTGGCAGAGGTAAGAGAGGTGGTTGTTGTTGTTGTTGGTATTGAGGAAGATTCAAGAGACCTGCATAGGTGTTAGAAGAGAAATTAGTATTACTAGCTCGTTTGTTTTTCTTTGGAGTTTTGATTTTGATTTGCTTGTTTGTTGTAGCAATGGATTGTTCCTTTGCGTTTGGACTCAAAACAGTGTCCATTGAGAATGAGATGGAGAAAATTAAAAGAGGCTATTTGGTGGTGGTGATCTTCAAAATAAACAGATCAGTGGCTTGTGAATTAGTTTATACAAATAATACTCAATAGAAAGAAGAAAAAAAAAACGTATATGTAAGAATATGATATGAAGAGATGATCTATGATATATGTATAATAGTTAGAGAGGAACTAAAAAAGAAAAAGAAAAGTTGGTAGGATGAGAATTAGATGAGAGGGGAAGAAAAGTTAGAAGTTAGAACGTGAAGTTTATGGTAGAAGGGACCCTGCTTTTTAAAGAGAAGGATCTTCCTTTATTTTCAAGCATGCCACTGTTGCACACGGCACTCCTTTTGATATCTCAAGATACTCTAACTCACCGGCTTTTTTCACAACTAAATTCACTTAAATTAAATACATCTTTAAATGTATTTTCAATAATAATATAAATTATTTATCCTTTTTTATTATACATTTTAAATAATGTTATGTTTAAATATGTAATTTATGTATATAAAAATATATTGCATTGATTGAGTGGTGAAAAAGGAAATAGCAATATTAAAAAGAATTTTGGAATATTATTTATAATATAAAAGACCGTGAAAAATAAAATTAGATAATTAAATTTATAAGAAAATAATTTAAATGAAAAGAAGTCAACCCATTAAAGTCAAGTGAAAACTTCAAAAAATATATATTTTTATTTGTTTGAATTTTATTCTTAAAAATATATTTAATTTAATTATTATTATTTTTTAAATAAAATTATTAATTTATAAATAATAATAATTTACTTATATTAATACATAAATATAATTAAATATTTTTTAAAAATTTATACGTTAAATCAATAATTTGCATTTACTTAACTCAACTTTAAGGTATTAGTTGAATCACCCACCCCTCGTCTTTGTATTTCAATTCTCCCAAAATTAATAAAAAGTGTTGTTATCTTTTCAACAATATTATTATTTTTATTAACCGCGTGAAAAGAAAGAGTTAAAGGACAAATTTATAATGAGTCTTATTTTCCATTAGTTTAACAATTACGGTTTTCACATGTAAATATTTCTCTGAAATTACCGACAACCGGTGCAGTCGGCGACCTTTCTTATTATAGGTACCAATAGTTGAACCCCGTGGAACACTGTAGGGCGGCAACCGCCATATCATCCACAACCGTTGGATTTAGTTTATTAAAATAGCCGTTGAAGACAAAACGACCGTTGATAAGTTCATCGAGCTCCTCGAAAATTTGTCTGAGTCAGAAGAGTTGGAAGAAATCGTAGCCAAACACGTCGTTATTGAAGTGGGGCCCATATTTTAATTTCTGGTTTATTGCCGCGTGACCTCATGTGCAGGGAATAACTTTGGGCTTCCCGTTTTTCCACCAATGGGGTTTGGTTTGTTTGTTTCCTGATGTTGGAAGTTTATGTGTTTTGTTTCGACCAATAAAATGAGCCAGCTTATTGGTTAAGTTTTACTTCTAGTTTGGGTTTGTTTGAACGTAGGAAAAGTTAGGGAAAAAAGGTTGAGGAAAACAAAATGAGAGAAGCAGCTCGTGTTATACTCTAAGTGAAGCGAATTTTTATTTCCCTTAAACAGCCTTTTGGATTACCGGAATAAGTAAATCTCAATTTTCCTATAGCACGACATTAAAGACATTTACACTCTCTATGTTACATACTTACACAATATCAGATTCACTTAACAATTTCGAGAGTTTAAAAAAAATTAAAAGAAAGAAAATAATATTTTTATTAAAATATTAATATCATGTATTGAGAATGATAAAAGAAATACTATTAATTAGAGGATAACATTGGAAAAAAATGTATTGGAATTTGAAATAAGTCATTTATTTTAGAACGCTATTTTATTCTAACTAAGTCATTCATTGTGGGACAGAGAGAGTAATATTTAACTAGTGTTTGCATAAAACAATATTGTTGCATCAATGTATGTTTATCATTTTGCCCCTTAAAAATTGAATGAACCTCGGTTTCCCATGACACTATTGATAGAATTAGAATTTGATTTAATTCATTAATTTAAATTTTGTTTGTAGGATGCGTGATGTTATTCTATATAAATTATTTGTGCACACTATATTTAATCAATATGAAATTTGAGTTTTTCCCAATACATCCCTCATGACTAACACTATTTGACTTTGTGTGTAGATATAAATGATGGATGACCTGAATTGTCTATATGTGAGACTTGGTTTTTTCAATACACTAGATGTGCCTAACATTTTTGGGCCTCGCACTGTTGGCTGGAGATTTCGACCAGAAAGAACTTTTCATGTTTAGAAGCAAATCCATATAAGCGACAAAGAAGAGGGATTCGATCCAATCAGAGAAAAAGAAAACGTGACAACAGGTCGACATGCAGAAGGAGCAAAGTTCATAATATGGAAAGAAGATGTCGAAGCATTTCGACGCTACCCAAGAACCAGTATGTCGAAAACCTTTCGACACACCATTCGAAACACTATGAAGGAAATGCTCAAGGAAGTAGGGCAAAGTAGTGGGTAGTTACCATAAGAGTGGTGAAATTATGGTATAGCAGATTACATATGTCATATGAGATGTCGGAACAACTGATCTCTGCACTTAACACAATGACATGAATACAAATATAGTTGTAGAAAATAAATGAACACAAGGAATTATTAACCCAGTTCGGTGCAATCACACATACTCTAGGGACTACCAAGCTATGAAGGAAATTCACTATCAGTAGTATCAATTCAGAGTTAAACCACTCAACTTACACTCTTCACTTAATCACCACCCAATGCAATTTCTATATAAGAACTCTTATATTAGAGATACCTCTCACCCCCCACCCCTCAATCACACACAGTGATAAGCAAACAAGAAACAAATAGAAACAAATACACCTTTCAAAGACACAACTTGATTTTGCTTAAAAGCTTCAATCAAGAACAATACACTCGTGTTTAAAAGCTTAGAGTGAAAAACTTACAACTCAATAAAATCAGTATGATTCCAACATCAAAGTGATGTGTGGGTGGCTCACAATTAACAACTTAAACTTAAAACCCTAAAATAGAATACACGAATTTTACACTCTAATCTCTCTACCTCCAATTAGGGTTGCACCACTGTTAAATAGAGAACGGTCTTTATGGACTTGGACAAAGAATCCAAACAAATTTGATGAAGTAATGAAATCAAACAGATCTGATCTTCGTTAAAAACTGATTGATCTTCAAATCTCTTTTGAACAAATTGCAAAGGAATAGAAACATCAGATCTTTCTAAAACAAACAAGGCAAACTGCTTTAAAGATTCCATAAATAACAACCTAAAAGATATGAAAATATCTTCAAATATATGAAATAGAACAACTTTTGTTAATCATAAAATTCCTCCTTGATTTTCGCCAGCAATTAGACTAATCACATAAACAAACACCTACTAAAAATCCTCTAGAATGAAATCACAACTTTCTGCAAAGTTGCCCAGAACTGACTGACAGATGTTAAGACATCTGCCCTGAGATCACAAAACAACAATACTTTCATGACAGTTGAAGATGTTTCAAAATTTGGCTCAGCCTCTGCCAAGTATTATAACCACATCTGTATTGATGTCTGAGCAACCATGCCAGAAATTCTTATCTGAAAACTTGTAAAACCTGCTATAGAACTTGTTCTTCAAAATGTTAGAACATTTTGTCCAACATGTTGTTGTCAGGTTAGTTTTACCAAAATTAATGTCAACACCCACAACTGCAGAACTAACAATCTCCCCTTTTGGCATATTTTAGCTAAAACTAACCAAATAACCCTTCTTCCAGATCAGAGGCTAACAACATGTCAGCAGCAGAAAACATGGCAACCTTTTTCACAAATATCTTCTTTTACATCAAATAGTTAAAATAAATATCTCCCCTTAATAGCATAATCTCTCCCCGACCAAAGAACATTACTACTACTTACTTCTCCTCTTTTTTAGCCATAATATATCAAACCAAGCAACTATGCATTAAGGGTAATCAACCAAAAATAAGTAAATCTGCAGTAGAACACGTCCAATCACCAAAAGCAAAAAAGGCAACAAGCAGAAATTTGTTTCCCAACCGCATCTTGCTTCTTTACTAGAGGGATGAAATCCTGGACATTATGTTCAACATCATACTCTGACTCACTTGAGAATGCTTCCTTACTTTTCTCAGTAACAAAAGCCACTTCATCAGTATTCAGGTCATCAACATTGACCATCTATGTAGATTGATGGTTATTTTCACCAACACTTTCCTCTTTGTCTTCAGACAAATATTTCTCACTTTCAACAACCTTAGGTATCCACGCCTTTATAGTTTTAATCATACCATGATTATTCCTAGGTTGTGTGGACTGTTTTGGATAACCATGCAGTTTGTAACATTAGGTTTTATGTAACCAAACCTTCCACAATAATGACATTTCCACTGTTGGGTCTTGCTTCCACAATGATTTCTTTTTTGATGTTGGGACTTTTGACCTGACATCTTTTGTTATTGTTTTCCTTTAGGTCGAACAAACTTCATTGTAGGCACTTTTCCTTTCTTCTTCACATCTTGATTATCATAACCCAAACCTGTAACATCTCAATCATTCTTCCCAGTTTGAAGAATTTCACCCAGCACATCAAAACTATTATTAAGCATTCTTATAGATTTAGTCATATTGTCAATTTTTGAGTTGAGTAATACAACTTCCTCCTTCAAATCAAAGATGAAAGTCAGATACTTAACTTTTTCAGCCTGGAGTTAAGCAATGACCTTCTTTTGATCCTCTTCCATTGACACACTTCTTCGCTTCTGAGGCACACCTCTTTATATGAAGCTGCAAGTTCATCAAAAGTAAGTTCTCCATCATCGGATCCTTCATCAGAATCACATCTGCAAGTGAGAGCTTTTTCTAGATTGTGTTTCTCCTCTACTATTGCTTCTCTATGAAAATTATTGTTCTTCCTAATGTTGAATGACATGTTTGCAACATCTGTTCTTGACCTCCTATCCATAAACTTTAGCACCTTATTGACTTGCCTCCCAAGAAGCACAATTTCATTATAAATTCCTTCACCAGTCTCCATGTCATATTGAACCTCTTTATTATTAGTATTGGAGATAAAAGTTAAGCTATTGTTCTTCTTTTCAGATCTTTCATTGATATCCAATTCAAAAGTTTGAAGTGACCCAACAAGCTGCTCCACCTTCATGTTGTTGATGTATTCAGCTTCTTCAATAGTTGTGACCTTTATTTCAAACTTCTTAGGCAACAACCTGAGAATCTTTCTAACCAGCTTCTCCTCTGACATCTTCTCTCCCAAGGCACTAGATGTATTGGAAATATCAAGAATAGTCATGTGAAAATCGTGAATACTCTCATCCTCCTTCATCTTCAAGTTCTCAAACTTGGTGGTAAGAAGTTGAAGTCTTGACATCTTCACCCTAGAGGTTCCTTCATGAGCATTCTTCAAAATCTCCCATGCATCTTTAACAACAATACAATTATTTATCAATCTGAAGGCGTTCCTGTTCACTCCATTTAATAAAACATTCTTATTTATTGAAGATATTAGATCAAACAAACATCATCAGGATGTGCGCCAAAGATAATATGTAGGTTAATATGTGTGGCACAAGCTGCAAGCATATTGAATAAGCTAGTATGCTTTTGTATCTGATCACAATCAAAAAGATCCAAAGATGTTGTATATTACGGTTGCAATGCTTTTGTGGTTTTGTTTTTAAGAAGTGGTTCTGATTCTGAAGCTAGAAAATTTTCTAAAGGAATAACCTTCTAAAGAACTAATATGCTGAAGATTCTAATGACTTGAAGATCGGGTGGTTGAAGGCTTTGAAGACCAAGTGTAGAAGACTTTGAAGACTTAAGGGTTATGAAGATTAAGGTTCAAAAGATTAAGCGATGAAGACTTTAAGACAATTTTTTGAGTGAACAAAGTTCTGAAGACTCCAAAGACTTGAAGATAAATGTTTAAAGAATAAAGTGTTGAAGTCCTGAAGATAAGAATCTGAGTGAACGAGTTCTGAAGAGTGAAGACTTAAGTTTCTGAAGACCTAAACCACCGTGTCTCTACTCATGCTTCATACAATATCATCAGAAGCCTATGAAGTTTAGAAGGCAAATGTTACCATTAGCAGTGACCGTACACTGAACACTAGTCCCATGTCTTCTTAACTAGCTGTAAAGTATGAAAAAATGAAATGTGATTGTACTACTTCATTACTGTATAACGTTTCTTTTTTCAAATGGCAAATGAACCTTCAACGACTATATTTGCTTGGCTATTTAAAGAAAATGATTTCGTGATTTCATGGTTTTCAAAAATAATTGGAAAGATCAACATTGTTGTTGCAATTGAAACACGATCATTGTTGTTGAAACTCAAAGATCATCAATCAACATAACAACAATCAGAAATCACAAGAGTTGATAAATGCAAATACTTTTGGAAAACAATTAAGTCACCAACCACTTCATCATCTGAGTTTATTGAAGATCTGAAGTAAGGAGTTGCTACTTAAAGCTTACGCAACGCAGAAGATGAAAAAGCTCTGCAAGATATAATTCAACTGACAATCACATACATCTTTGTAAAAGTTGTAAAGTCGTTGGAAATATTGCCTAGGGGCGAGCAAGGGACGGGTCGGGATGGGTTATGACTAACCCTAAATCTGTCTTAAATCTTGATCGGGCTATTTTAATGACCCTAACCCGTACCTAAACCCGAAAAAAACCGATAACCTATAATTTAATTTGGACCGGGTTAATGTAAGACGATATCGGATTGACCCGAAATATATGGAAAAAATTGTGACTTAAAAAATTTATTATAGTATTTAAAAAATTCATTTAAATAAGAAATATGAATAAAATTATTAACATGAATGAAAAACAATAAAGACACCTAAAGTCAATTTTTTAAAATAAAAAACATGATGTAATTCTACGTATGTCATCACCTTTTTATTTTCACTAGAACATTAAATTCTTTATTTATTTGAATATATGAATATATCATAATATTTGCTTTCATATGTGTCTTCTATTTATTATTGAATTTTATTTACAATCATTTAACACCACACATATTTTTAATAATTTCTAGCCAAAATTTACGGTTTCAAATTTCTCTAACACCACACAAAAATGATACTCTCAACTAGCTAATTTTGTTTAGGGACTATTGCATGGACTCCATAAGCAATACAAAATCATAACAATAATTTATTAATATAGTTAAAGAATACTTTATAAATATCGGAACCCACTAAATAATTTATCCATAATAGTAGAAATCAAACTAAATTAAATAATAAATAGTACTACATATGCATTCATAATATTAGGACGGGTTGGGTAACCTGAGGGTCAACCCGAACTCATCCCAACCCGATACCGGGTTCATTTTTGGATAGTATTTTTTCTATTTTTTGCATGAGACGAGAAAAATACTAACCCGAAACTATTGGGTTGAGAGGGGTCTTTGAGTTGGGTTGGGTTATGCACACCCTCATAGCCGTCTCAATCTTTTGAGAGGCCCTGTGTAAGAAGTTGAAGTTGACTTCAATTAAGTTGTGAAATTTGTTTAAGAGGCCTTATTTAATCATAAATTAATTATAAAATATTTATATGGAGACCCTTTTTTCCATAGCTTAGTCATGAAAAAATGTGAGGCCCTGTGCGGTAGGCCGTCTTGCACGCTCTCAAAGACGGCCCTGCACACCCCTAATATAGTCGTTGGGTTAGGGACGTCCTTCCCACACGCCTGACAGTTCACACGATCAACTGTCTCTCCGAAGATCATTTATTCAGTTGGACCAGAGTGAATACCACATTCTAGGTCTTCCATGCTTCTATGTTGACCCTGACAGACTCCTATTATAGGCCTGATACTTCTACCCAAATGGGGACATTGGCTCAACATTGTGGGTCACTTATAAATACCCTCTCTTTTGGAGGGTCAAGTATTCTAATTATTCTAACACATACACTTTGTACTTGTCCTATTTATCTGATTTTTACTTTAGCAACAGAGTACCTTGTAGTTACATCCCTTCCTCTCATACAAACTACTCTTGTTGTCCATCATTGAAGGTCACACGATCAACTGTCTCTCCGAAGATCATTTATTCAGTTGGACCAGAGTGAATACCATATTCTAGGTCTTCCATGCTTCTATGTTGACCCTGGCAGTCTCCTATTATAGGCCTGATACTTCTACCCAAATGGGGACATTGGCCCAATGTTGTGGGTCACTTATAAATACCCTCTCCTTTGGAGGGTCAAGTATTCTAATTATTCTAACACATACACTTTGTACTTGTCCTCTTTATCTGATTTTTACTTTAGCAACAAAGTACCTTGTAGTTACATCCCTTCCTCTCATACAAACTACTCTTGTTGTCCATCATTGAAGGTCACGTCGATCCATTATATATATATATATATATATATATATATATATATATATATATATATATATATATATATATATATATATATATATATATATATATATATATATATATATATATATATATATATATATATATATATAATGAATCACGTAAATCCACTTGCTTTTGTAAATGTTTATTTTAGCAACATGCACCTTAAGATGTATTTAATCACTTTTTAGTTAGGGTTTTGCTAAAACACTCATTCATAAAAATAATTGGGTATATGTTAGCAACCCCTTGCGGGATTTGCTAAAATATACCCAATTATTTTTATGAATGTGTTTTAGTAACATGCACCTTACGATGCAGTTAACCCCTTTTTAGTTTAAACTTTCTAAAATAGATCTTCATAAAAACAAGCGAGTCTATGTTAGCAATATATATATATATATATATATATATATATATATATATATATATATATATATATATATATATATATATATATATATATATATATATATATATATATATATGGATCAAATGACACCAATGTGTTAAACTTAGTAACATGACACTTCCATTAACTTTTTACCACACATCTTTATAGTAAAATCCACATTTCGATTGAAAAATATTATCATATAGATCATATATATAAAATTTAACATAGATCAAAAATCATTTGATATGTCAATGAGATACATAAAAATTAACGTCTTACAAAACTTTAACAAAATCGTTAATTTTGATCTTCCTCTTTAACATATCAAATGATGTTTTATTGATGCTAAATTTTATAAAAATGATCTATATGTTGATACATTTCAGTCCAACGGTGAATTTTGTTATACAAATATGCGGTAAAGAGTTATCGAAGGTGTCATATTATTAGGTTTGACATTTTAGTGTCATTTGATTTTATATATATATATATATATATATATATATATATATATATATATATATATATATATATATATATATATATATATATATATATATATATATATATATATATATATATATATATATATATATATATATATATATATATATAATGATAATTAAGGAGGTGTCATATTATTAGGTTTGACATTTGAAAATAAAAAATATTTTTGTCAGGGATCGAACTCATGACCAATTAAAGTTTTCCTTTTCGGTTGGTAGATCAACCGAAAATAAAAGGTGACACATTTTTCATAACACATTTCTTTACCTCACTCAACACATTGAGATAAAAACTCATTTCTAAATAGGGAAAATCACTTATCTATGGTAACACATACACAATTATTCTAAAATGATATTACAAATGTATAAGAAAGACTAACATACTAGTTTATTTAAATTAAAAATTTAATATAATTTTTATTTTATTTTAATATTAAGTGACCAAATTAAACCTTGAAGTTTATAAAATTAAGGGACAAAAGAGAAAATAAGTTAGTTAAAATTAATTTAAATTATGCTTTTAGTATCTCCTTAAAAACTATATTATAAATATCAAATTAAAAACTATATAAATTAATAGGAATTATAAATAGATAAATAATCATATTTTTTTCAATAAAAAATAACTACTTTTATTTGCTTGAAAGTTAAATATTTGATAAAGGTTAAGAAAAATCCCAAAACAACAACTCCTACAACACATTTATTATAAGAGTCTAGATGCATATATTTTAAATGATATTTCAAAATGGATAAAAAAGACTCACAAACTAATTTATTCAAATTAAAAATTCAATATAATGTTTTCATTTTAATATTAAGTGACCAAAATAAATCTTAAAATTAAGTTAAGGAAAAAATAATTAAGTCAAATTATAGAGTTTATAAATATCAAATCAAAAACTATATAAATTAATAGGAACTAATGGGAAACTCGTGCGGACGCACGAGTACTTGTCGTTGTCGTATAATTTGTGTCAGAATGACCTTAGAAATAAATAGTAAAATTAGTTTAGAAATATAAAGTTATATAATTATAGATGTTATAGAGGAAAAAATGGTGTTGGTTTCTATCACATGTAGGCAACAAACTTGCAAAATTCAAATGTTCAAAATCTACCTTATTTTTACAATATAAGTAAGTTCCTATTGAATGCGCCAAGAAAAAAATAACAGTAGATGCATGATTAACATTTACAATTATATTTAATAATCAGGTTTATTTCAATTCAAATGCTCAGAATCAGATGAATTAAGACATTGGAAGCAGAAGAAAATTAGAACTACATCAACAAATTACTAAGATAATATTGGGTCTCAGACTTTTGGAGAAGCTAATGAAACTCTCAATCATGATTTCTTGCTCTTCTCAGTAGTTGCTATTTATTCACTATGCTCTTCTTGCACATCGCTATCAGCTATCGTTGGAAGGAGAGATCTTGCACCAAGAAGGGAAAAAACAAGATAAAAAACCCTTCAACTTGTACAATCATTGTCCGCGCTCCATTCAACTCTCCAAATCTTAAGATTGTACCATCCACAAGACTGATCTGCAAAAATAAATACGCTCAAGCAAGTTATAAATAAACTATCAACTAAAAATTGTACCAATAAAGATGTTTCAGATTGCCAAGTAGATGTTACTAGTTACCAAACATTGTAGATCAACATCGATAGGCCTGGAACCTTCTACCTTGGTGGACATCACTACACCAAAAGCACATTGATAAATCCTGCAAATTCTATGAATTTATTAAACATGTTATGGCACACTAAATCTTTAAATTCATATGCCTCATTAGCTTCTGCAGATGCATCAAACTTCTCTTCAAAATCATCTGCAAAGGAAATTAAAGTAGGAACAAATTAATAACAATAATCAGATAATGTTCAACTTCATTTATTCGAACTATGCTTCACCATTTTATCTCTAAAAAACACAAGCTCTTTCTAATTTACAACACAAAGATTCCCTATAAATCACAAAACCCTAAAATTATCAACTTGAATTTTTGAAGAATTGTAGTTAGTGAAATTGAACTCATTTAAGGTGAAATTAAACATACCGAACCACTGATTGTTTGTGTTTGATTCAAGTGATTGAAAGATCTTTGGATTGATACTCTTGCCCAAAGACTTTGCCTCAACTATTACAAACTGATATGATTTTGTACATCTTGTGTAACGCCTCATATAATATATATCTAGAATAATATCATACAAGTGTTTATTTGATACTGACATCATCATAAGTGCCTAATAGTACAATTCACATTCTTGACCAATTCTAAAAACAATAATATCTATGGTGCAAGACATGGAAATTATACTAAAAAAATAAAATACTAATATCAATACAATATCCATTATTGTACAAAGATAAATACACAGCAGAAAAACTAAGACTATACTTCTCTTGAAACATCACGAGCATAGCTCCACTTGTAAATCAAACCTGCAAGTAAAACCTGGAAGAAAAAACAACAATAGTGGAGTGAGATATCAACATCTCAGTGGATTCCCTATCTTATGGATTCTCTTGACTCTACAAGGTTCTACCAAACCTAACTTAAGTCGGGGGAAAAGGAATACAACCTAGAGTTCACACATCTCACACTATGAGACATTATCACGAGTTTAATAACTCACAATATCACACTCATTTGGGACCACTACAAGAGTTATATAAATCCTAATATCACTAGTTAGGATGTTACCTTTTTACTTCCCATAGGACTCGATATAACACTCATCTCAAGCCTAAGGTCACTTCTTTCTATATAATCAGACATACTATTCATTATCGTTCGGATTGCTTCACGTGAGACTCAGTGTAATATTGTTGTACCCTAAAAGTTGCCCTCATATCTTCAAGACAATATGCCTCAAGAGGTCTCCTAATAGTCACAAGATTCTCAATTGCTCAAAGGGATTCAAGGTTTCATCAGACAAAGCCCCCTCCTAAGCAATGGATCTTAAAATTAGGGTTTTGAGTTTCTCAAGGAAAATTGGACTTCTAAAATCCAAGTGGACTTCATGGTATCCCATATACTTCAAATGATCCTCATGTTAAGTTTCAAGGCTTACCCTACAAGTTTGGACAATCAGATGATTAAAAATCAGTTAACTTGGTCAAAAAGTCAAATATGGTCAACATACAGTAAAACTTCAAGATTTTTGGTAAACATCAAGATTATGAGGTGAAATTCATCATTTGATAAAGGGTTGATCATGATTCATTAAGGAAACCTCAAATTCATCAAGAATCAGAAGTTACTAAATTAGGGTTTTTGTAGGAAAAGTCAAATGTACTTTGACCGACCATAACTTTCACATGCTTCATCAAAAATTTCCCATCCGAACTCATTTTGAAGGAAATTCAATTCCCTAAAACTTTGTGTATCACAAGTTGTCGCTCCCAAAAGATGAGACTGGCTCAAATAAGGTACAGACACGAACGGTCGGCGAAAGGACGAAGTGAGAACACACAGGAGTGAACTCACAGGGAATGAAAAGAGTCGCCAGCTAGGCATTTTTATCCCGGAGGAAAGGTAATGCTGCATAGACCTAGAAAGATATGGATAAGACGGTTGCGAACCAGAGAGACTGAGAAAGGGGGTTGGTTACAACCTGGGAAGGTATTAGCACCCAGATTGTCCGTCGTACTCGGCGGGATCCACGCTTAAAAGATTTGTGTTTCAAAGGGGTAGTGTCAGTGCAATTTGTGTATCAAAGCTGGAAAAGAATGCTAGTGTCAGTGTAAAAAGAATGTGAGGTGTGTAAATATACAGTGTCAGTGTAAGAACAGGAATAAGATGCTCAAGATTATGAGGCTTAAAGAATAATGCTAGAAGGAGGGAGGATATACATAGACTTTTGTTCGATAACAGTTAAGTTATGCCTACGTATCCTCTCGTGCAATGAGGAAGTCAGAACACCGTAGTTCGACCCAAAGAGACTGAAAGATAAATTGACTTGTGAACTGCTTACTTGTCTATGCTCAAGTGTATGACCTGTCTGGCCCAGGTGCAAACTGTCTTGCATTAGACGGAAGAAGCAAGTTCTCGCTTGTGAGTGAATATGATGAGAAGAGAATCCCGAAGGAGACGATTATTGTTTGTTTTTGTATTTTCAGTCTTTAATTGCTTTTGAAAGTTTGTCATAATATAATGAGCTTAAGCCTAAACCAATGGATTTAGTAAACTCATCACATCATCCCTCTGATTAGGGGTAATGAGAGTACCTTAAGTGTGAAGTCAGTTTCTCACACTTAATCACCTTTGATATAGGATTAAGATCATTAACCTACTTGTGATTATTTGGATGTTTTTGGTGTTTTTGTTTAGTGTTGAGTAATGAGATTAAGCCATAATCAGGGATTAAACAAACTCATTACACCATCCTAATAGAAGGATAATAGATGAGAGTGTTTAAGCTGAGGAAAGCTCCTCAACTTAATCCATGATTAGGGATTAAACTCATGACAAAACAAAGCCCTTATTAGATGGATTTTAGTTAATGGTATGATGATGAAGTGAATTTTATGATTTGTAAGACAACTTGAGGGGGACTTGTCCATTAACACTAGGGTTAGTCCTTCTTAACCAATTAAGGAAGAATTAGAACCCTAATGCAAGGCCCAAGTTACAAGTGTGATGTCTTGATAATTATTAAGTGAATTGATTAAAGGAGTTAAACACATTAAGGGTTTAACACTTAGGATTAAAGTTATACACTCCATCCTAATAGAAGGATGCAGGCATAAGCTTAATCACAAAGCCTTAAAACCTTTAGGGTTTAGTCCCTGATTATGAGATGAGAAGAGAAGACTCAACGAGACACAAAGGTAAAAAAACTAAGTGGGGAGACTAATCAAAACCCTAATCATTGTCATGCTTGGTTGGTCCTAAGGTTTGTGAGGTTTGCAAGAGAAGTCTTCAGAGGAACCACCAGGAAGCAGATGAAAGGATCAGGAGAAGCAGAGTAACTTGCTTCATTCAAGAAGTCAAGTCACTTGAGGAAAGAAAGTAAGAAGAAAAAGAATGAGCAAACTCAATCTCAAACACATAACAAAATGCAGCATGGATGCATAAAAGAGATGAAAATAAAATGTGAGAAGTGAAGGCAAATTCACTTCTCAAAGTTGCTTACCACCTGAAAAGTTAGTGAAAGAAATGCAATGCAATGCAAAATGAAATGAAATGTCATGATGTAAATCAAAACCAGAAGCATATATGAGATGATAATGATGCTATGAGATGATGCAAACATGAAACAAAGCATGGGGATGATCATACAAACTTATGGATGCAAATGAAGCAAGTTAAAAAAACATGATCATACATGAAATGTTATGAAGTGCAAATGGCATACAACATGGAAAATGCAAGATGCAATGATCAAACATGCTTACAATATGTCTTAAGATGTCAAATGAATCAAATGGATGCACAAAATACTATGGCAAGTCATGTTATGCAAGCAAATGCAAAATGGATGCATATGGAAGCCCAAATTAGGGTTTATGATCAAAGCATCAAACAAAAAACCAAAATCAGAAGCAAACATCAAGATAAAAATTTGAAAATGCCCTCAAAGGAACCCTAAACCTAATCTAATTCACTGCCCAAAGGAGAGGTTCCAACTCTTAACCTAATTAGAGTTATGAATTTCCTAAAATTTCTAGGGTTTTAGGGTACCTTAACAAGAAAAATGCCAAACAAATGGAAAAAGAAAAATCAAATCATGCCAATTTAATCTCACAAACTACATGCTAAACAAAATGCAATGCAAGAAGAATCAAAGTCCAACTCTCAATGGTTAGGCAGAAATGATTTTTTGAAGTTTGGATCAAAATAATGCCTTGAAATGATTTTAATTCCATGAAAAATTCTCAAAAGACATCAAGATCAAAAAAGAAATTTGGTTTGAAGGTTGGACAATGTTTCTAAATGATTATGAAGGTTTCATGAATTTTTTTGGTGATTTTTAAATACTTAAAATTATTTTTAATTAATTAATTCTCATTAATTAATTAAAAATAAACTCTTAAATGACTTAAAAATATTTTTTAATGCAAAAAATAAAAATAAAAATATTTTTGGTTTCTGAAAATTAGTAAAAGTTTATACAAAAAATTTCAGAATTTTTAAAATGATTTTGCTATTTTTAATAAAATGGAGAAAAGAAATGAATTAATATGAAAAAGAAAATGAATTTAATCTGAAAAATGGAAAAGTAATCAGATCCAAAGGCCCAAGTTTGAACTGGCTGCGCGCGCGTTTGACCTGGCGCCATATCCAATGGCTGACATTCAAACCTGGCTAATTATGATTAACCCTAATTAATTGTGCCCTAATCACTTTCAGGCGACCGGAACACTGTTCCGGTCGTCTTCTCCGACCAACCAAAATCTCAAACTCTCTCTATACGCATCCAAAACAAAATCTAACTGCCCAGAACTCTTCCCCACTCAAAAACGAATCAAACCCCTCAATCAAACAACATTTATCATTCAGAAACAGGGAGAATCGAATCAAACATTTTTTAGGGCAAAAGTTTCAGACAAAGCATACATCCTGGTTTCTCAACCATTTTCAAAAATAATCACATATTCATGATCAGGGAAGCATGTAGATTCATTTAGAAACTTAAAATACACGTTCTGGAAAAAAAGTTCATGAAGCTACCTGAGTTTGAAGCTTTTCAGTTTGGAGCTTTCAGACCTCTTCTCTTGTGCAAAACCACTCCTGTGACTTCCCTTGTGCTTCTGAAAGGCTTGGAGCAAGTTTATTTTGGCTGGTTTGAGAGTTTGCAGAAGTTATGTTCAAGGTGGTGTGGTGATCGTGTTTTTGATTCAGTGGGTTTCAGGCCATGGTGATGGGTGCTTTGTGATCAGGGAAGTGTATTAAGATTGTTTGTGAAGTTTGTTTTTGTGTTTGTGGCTTGTGCTGAGAGTTTCGAAGGCTCTTGCAAATGAGGGTGAAAATGAGAATGTTGTCCTATGGCCCGTTTCAGGCTTGCTTCTTGTTATGTTTGGCTGGCATTTGATTAGTATAAAGAACTGTGATTGGTCAGAAGAAGTGACATGTGCTTTATTGATTGGTATGGGTGCTTTTGCCAAAATGTCAAAGTTGGTGTAAGAAGGCATGGGCTACTTTCTAGCCAAGTACAAGGAGTGTGTCATGCGCAGCATGATGAGGGAAAAGGCCTAGGATGGATCAGCAAGCTAGCAAGCAAGTGGATGAGAAGCTATGATGAGTTTTGCAACTTGCCTTGCCTTTGGTTCTTTATGAAATATCTTGTTCCATAAGTCATAAAAATGTGTAATTCTTTGGTCCATTCTGAACTTTAGATGCCACATGATCATGTTGTGTGGATTAGAAGTGCATTTGATAGCTTTAGAACACTTGATCAAGTCATTTTGCAAAATACCTCTTTGGTAGAAACTTTGAAATTTTGTGATTTTTGCCAACTTTGACAAGCCATAACTTTTGATCCAAAATGAATTAGGTCATGTTCTTGTACTTTTTGAAAAGGGAAAGATCTATTCTACAACTTTCATGACCAAAGTTTTTTCATTTGAAGCTTTTTTGAATCAAAAAGTAAAGGTTGAAAAAGTTTCCTAAAATGGCAATTTCATTAAAAGTCAAACTTTCCCAAAAAGTCAACTTTGCAAAAACTTGAAATTCTACAATTTTGTGAACTTCCAACATCTTCTATGATCAAATAAAGATCATACACAATCAAAATGATGAAGAACCCCCTTTGGTTGGGTCATTGAGGGCCTCAGATGCCCTGATTTTGCACTGACTTGCTTGAAAAGTCAACTCTTGATCAGATGACTTCCCCATGGAATTTCTTAATGAAAATTGATATGCATACTCCCTACACCATATAGAGACCAATAGAAACAAGAAGGACCAAAAAATTTGGAGTTATGGCCTCTGAAACCAAAACCCTAATTTTAGGTCCTCTGGGCAGTCAAGCCTGGCTCTGCTTCCATACCATTCTCAGTTCTTGTGATTTTTTGACATTCTTGACTTTGAGAGGATATAATATGATGCTTGAACATACATGGACCCCTTTGAAGTGATTGATGACCCTTGGAGTGGCTCAAGAAGCTCTTGGATTGCTCAGATCACAAACCCTAGATGCAGATGACTTAGAACCAATGCAGTGAATTGAAAATGTGATATGAGATGCTATGATTGAGTTTATGCATATGAGAATGATCACAAGCCATGGAGTGAATGGGTGAGGGCAAATTTGGGGTGTTTACAGCTGCCCCTATTCAAACATGAGTTAGCTGTGCAGGATGTAAGCAACGGCTTAACAGGCTAACAAGATAACTTGTGGTTGAATTCCAAAGACAGTCCAAAATTTGCACTCACAGAATGAAGAAGAAAAGGGATATAGAGTGTAAAAGAAAATAAAGTATATTATAAAGTATGGGCGACGGAGGACGACCGTCGAGCAGAGGACGACTGCTGGGAAAGAGCAATGACGGGGACGGCCGACATGCTGGGAAGTGCGAAAAATAAAGCGATGACGGGGACGGCCGACATGCTGGGGATAAAAAGAATCATGATGGGGATGGCCATCAAGATAAAGCTGTAAGATTCTCTGGGGATTAACGAAACATGACGGGGACGGACATCAAGTTCATAAAGTAAAGTAACCAACGATGGGGACGACCATCGGGCTAAACTGATGAAGGACGATCATCAGGAAAAGGGAAAGGGACCACGACGGGGACGACCATCGGGTTAAAGAATAAATGAAATAAACAGATGATGAAGTACGGTCATCAAAGGTGAAGGACGATCACCTAGCAGGGGACGGCTGCTCTGCAAGGGTTAAGATGAGGGACAGTCATCTAAGGTGGAGGACGACCACCTGGCAGGGTACGGCTGCCGAAAATATCGCGACATAGGACGAATGCCGGATAAAAGGTCAACGATGGGGACGGCCATCGGATGAGCATGATGGAGGACGACCATCAAGAGGTGGAGGACGACCACCTAGCAGGGGACGGCTGCTCTCAAGGTTTATCATGACATAGGACGAATGCCAGATAACCAAAATCAACAATGGGGACGGCCATTGGATAAAATGATGAAGGACGATCATCAAAAAGGTGAAGGACTATCACCTAGCAGGGGACGGCTGCTAAATATCCCGACATAGGACGAATGTCGGATAAAAGGTCAACGATGGGGACGACCATCGGATGAGCATGATAGAGGACGACCATCAAGAGGTGGAGGACGACCACCTAGCAGGGGACGGCTGCTCTCAAAGTTTATCATGACATAGGACGAATGTCAGATAAAAATAAAATTGCTTTGTTTGCGATTTACTGGGGAATAGTAAACACAGACGAGTGTTTATATCCAAGAAATAAAGGGTATAAGTGTTTGGTATTGTGTATAGATTAAAGATGCGGACGAGCATCCTTAAGACTATGATACGGACGAGTATCAGGTAGAAACAAATACTGACACGTGTTCAGAGATGATGATACGGACGAGTATCAACCGGTTAACAAGGAACACGGACGAGTGTTGAATCTGAAGGGACTCTTTTGGGGAATAGTAGACACAGACGAGTATCTATATTCAAGAAGACAAAAGTGTCTGACACGGTGTATGGATTAAAGGTGTGGACGAGCATCCTTAAGACTATGATACGAACGAGTATCAAGTAGAAACAAACGCTTGACGCATGTTCTGAGATGATGGTACGGACGAGTACCAACGGGTTAACAGAGAACACGGACGAGTGTCGAATCTGCGGGGATATAAATGGTGTATAAAGGATACTGACGAGTATCTGTATAAGTAACGTGAGTAGTAAGTATGTGTGACGTATAGATGAGTGTCCAACCTACTAGGGAAGTGACACGGACGAGTATCGAAAGGAGAAGAGTATAATATAAACAAATATCTGATATACAAAGTGTTTAGATAATTGTGCTGGAAAATGACATGGACGAATGTCAAGGAAATGTATACATAAGTATATGTGAGTGCAAAGAGGATGTCTTTGGCTTTCTGTTGGGGATATAACACGGACGGGTGCCATAAGGAGTGTATACTGGTGTTTGGGAGGCAACTGCTTTGGCTGGGGAATCTGGAGGGTTATTCTGTATACTGCTGATGAATTGTCAATATTCACAAGTGTTTGATTCAAAACATGGTTTATGATTATGCAATATGTTTGATTTTGCCGTAATGCTCCGTACTAAACGGAATGCTACGCTTTGTGGGTGAATATGATGCAAATGCCATGATTATGCAAAGAAACCGATCCGGGATTCGGATCCCGTTGCCGCGAAGATCTCGGGTTGATCTGTTTGAAGTGAACATCCCAGCTGGGGATGAGATCATTGGTGGTTCTGATGAGATGTATTTGCTTGGGGAGATAGGTCACTGACAGACCCATCTTTGGTAATGAGGGGGCCCAGCTGGGGTTTGTAGAAGCTTTCGTCACTCTGTTGTGATTCCTTCATGCGTTGCTCTTCTGAATAGAGGCTGGAACTCTGTGGGGAAATGGTTCCCTGGCTTTTGTACTTGACTGAGGAAGAATGATTGGCAACTCGGCTGGGAGAAACGACAAGTGGCAACTCAGCTGGGGAGAAACACTTTGGGTGCTAAGACTGAGGGAATACTGATTTTCCAGCTTGCTGGGGTGAAGCTTGCATGCCCCATGTTGCGTTTTGAGTGCCTGCAATCCTGCAAAGATAGAGAAACGCACAAGTAATCCCGAGGTATCCCTTACCGGATTCCGTCATAGGAGTTCAGACACTCCCGGGAGTAAGTATATTTCCTGCAAGCACGTATTTTATTTTTAAAGCTAAACATCTGTATTCATGCAATCAATATTTTAAAGACATCAGACATTCTTTGCAAACAAAAAATGTACGAGACATTGTGTGACTGAAAAATCTGTTTTTATTAATTCACGTGCCCTGAATTGGCAAGATACATCAAAGGAACATATCTCCTAAAATGAGGAAATTGTTACAAATTGAGAAACAAGATGCTGGCAATGTTGACGACGCTTTAAGGAGCTTCCTCTTTTGCTATGACTCGTATGACATTTGACGTTCTTCTCGTCTTGCTTTCTGAAAAAGGCCGATTCTGATAACAGCTTGATCCTTCTGAAGCTTACCAAGTTGTAAATGATACAGACGAATTTAGGATGCAGTTGTTCGCTTATTCCCTTATTTTGCATGGATCGCCCTTTCGGGTTTTCAATCCATCGGGATACCCATTTTTGCCTGAGTTGTCCGATGCGGCTTTTCAACTCAGCGGGTGTACATTTTTTATTTATTTCCCTTATTTTTGCCCAAGTCTTTTAATTCTGTTTTTGACTTGCCGGGATGCCCTATTTTTGCCTGGACTTACATTCTGTTTTTATGTCCAGCGGGTCATTTTTATGCGAAGTATTTTTTAACTGCATCTGAATTCACAGGGGACGGGAAGTCTTCACCATCCATAGTGCTGAGCATGAGTGCTCCACCAGAGAAAACTTTCTTTACTACAAATGGTCCTTCATAGTTTGGAGTCCATTTGCCCCTGTGGTCTGTATGAGGAGGGAGGATTCTCTTCAACACAAGATCTCCTACTTGGTACTCTCGGTGCCTGACTTTCTGATCGAAGGCTCTCTTCATCCTTTTCTGATACAACTGCCCATGACAGATTGCAGCAAATCTTTTCTCTTCAATCAGACTCAGTTGTTCGTATCGGGATCAGACCCATTCTGCTTCGTTCAGCTTAACATCCATCAGTACCCGCAGGGAGGGTAGTTCAACTTCAACAGGTAGGACTGCTTCCATACCATACACAAGCTGATACGGTGTTGCCCCAGTGGATGTCCTGATTGACGTGCGGTACCCATGTAAGGCAAATGGTAGCATTTCATGCCAGTCTTTATAGGTGACTACCATCTTCTGCACAATCTTCTTGATATTCTTATTAGCTGCCTCAACAGCGCCATTCATCTTTGGCCTGTAAGGAGAAGAATTGTGGTGTTGGATTTTGAAGTCCCGGCATAGCTCAACCATCATTTTGTTGTTTAAATTAGAACCATTGTCAGTAATGATTCGCTCGGGAACTCCGTATCGACAGATGATATCTCTCTTCAGAAATCTGGCTACCACTTGCCTTGTAACATTGGCATAGGAAGCTGCTTCGACCCACTTGGTGAAATAGTCAATGGAAACCAGGATGAATCTGTGGCCGTTTGAAGCAGTAGGTTCAATCTTGCCAATCATGTCAATGCCCCACATAGCAAAGGGCCAGGGCGAAGACATCACATTCAAAGGATTGGGAGGCACATGCACCTTATCCGCATAAATCTGGCATTTATGGCATTTTCTAGCATAGGCACAACAGTCGGCATCCATTGTGATCCAGTAATAGCCTGATCTCAACAACTTCTTGGCCATGGCATGCCCTCCTGCATGGGTACCAAAAGATCCTCCGTGCACCTCGTGCATTAACAAGTCTGCTTCTGTTCTATCAATGCATCTGAGGAGTACCATATCAAAGTTTCTCTTGTACAGGGAACCATCAGTGTTCAGAAAGAAACTACCAGCAAGCCTTCTCAAAGTCTTCTTATCATTGGAAGATGCCCCAGGTGGGTATGTTTGATCCTCCAAGAAGTACTTAATGTCATGGAACCAAGGTTTATCATCTTTGACAATATCTGCTGCAAATACATATGCTGGTCTGTCAAGTCTGGACACTGAAATCTGAGGTACAAAGTTGGCGGCTTGAACTTTGATCATAGATGAAATGGTAGCCAGAGCATCTGCAAACTGATTCTCGTCCCGAGGGATATACTCAAGCTTGACCGTTGTGAAGAAAGTCAATAACCTCCTTGTATAATCCCTATAAGGTATCAGATGGTCCTGGTGGGTGTACCATTTGTCGTTGGTTTGATTAACTACCAGAGCTGAATCCCCGAATACAGTCAATGTCTTGATCCTGAGGTCAATGGCTTCCTCAAAACCCATAATGCAAGCTTCGTATTCAGCTTCATTGTTAGTGCAGTTGAAGGTGAGCTTTGCCGAGAAAGGCATGTGAACTCCCTTAGGTGTAACGAGCACTGCACCAACACCACGACCGTTCATGTTAACAGCCCCATCAAACATCATAGTCCATTCTTCTTCCGGGTCAGGCCCTTCCGTGTGAACAGGCTCTTCATGATCTTTCGCTTTTATGAACATGATGTCTTCATCAGGGAAGTCAAATCTCATAGGCTGGTAGTCATCAATAGGTTGCTCAGCAAGATATTCAGACAATACACTGCCCTTGATGGCTTTCTGAGATGTGTACTGAATGTCATATTCCGTGAGAATCATTTGCCATCTTGCAACCCGTCTGGTAAGTGCTGGCTTCTCAAAAATATACTTGACTGGGTCCATCTTTGAGATCAATAAAGTGGTGTGGGTCAACATATACTGTCTCAGTCGGCGAGCAGCCCACGCTAAAGCACAGCAAGTTTTCTCGAGCAGTGAATAACGTTGTTCACAGTTGGTAAACTTTTTGCTCAGGTAGTATATTGCATACTCTTTTCGACCAGACTCGTCATGCTGGCCCAGCACACACCCCATTGACTCTTCTAATACTGTCAAGTACATTATCAGAGGTCTTCCTTCAACTGGAGGCATAAGGATTGGAGGTTCTTGCAGGTACTCTTTGATCTTGTCAAAAGCCTTCTGGAAGTCTTCGTTCCACCTGACCGTCTATTCTTTTCTTAGCAGTTTGAACAAAGGTTCACAGGTTGCTGTAAGGTGAGATATGAACCGTGAAATGTAGTTCAATCGACCTAAGAACCCCCGAACTTCTTTTTCTGACTTCGGTGCAGGCATCTCTTGAATGGCTTTGACTTTATCAGGGTCAACTTCAATCCCTTTCTCGCTTACAATAAATCCCAGCAGCTTACCGGACCGCACCCCGAATGTGCACTTGTTGGGGTTCAGCTTTAGTTGGTACTTCCTCAGACGCTTGAATAGTTTTAGCAGATTTACCAAGTGGTCTTCTTCTGTGAGGGACTTGGCAATCATGTCATCCACATAACACTCGATTTCCTTATGGATCATATCGTGGAATAATGTTACCATAGCCCGTTGATATGTTGCACCAACATTCTTCAATCCGAATGGCATCACCTTGTAACAGAACGTGCCCCAGGGTGTGATGAAGGTTGTCTTCTCCATGTCTTCAGGTGACATTTTGATCTGATTGTATCCTGAAAATCCGTCCATGAAGGAGAATACCGAGAACTGAGCCGTGTTATCCACCAATACATCAATGTGAGGTAATGGGAAGTCATCTTTCGGGCTGGCTCTGTTCAGATCCCGATAGTCAACACACATTCTTACTTTGCCGTCTTTCTTAGGCACAAGTATAATATTAGCAACCCACGGTGGATAGCTAGTTACAGCAAGAAACCCGGCGTCCCACTGCTTTTGCACCTCTTCCTTGATCTTCATTGCCATATCTGGACGAGTACGGCGCAGTTTCTGTTTAACCGATGGACAATCTTCTCTTAAAGGTAGCTTGTGCGTAACAATATCGGTATCCAACCCTGGCATATCCTGATAAGACCAAGCAAACACATCCACATATTCCCGAATCAAATCAATCAGTTGTTCTTTCACTGAGTTTTGTAGACAGGCCCCGATCTTAACCTCTTTCACGTCTTCATCTGTACCAAGATTAATCGTTTCGACTTCCTCCTGATGAGGAGTGATAACCTTTTCCTCTTGTCTCAACAACCTGGCTAGCTCTTCAGGAAGCTCATACTCTTCTTCAACCCCTTCATCAGCTTGATTGATTGGATTGTCAAAGTCATACGAAGTCATAGCCGTGCTGTTGTCGGTGCGGTCTGAAAGGCACTCTCTGCAAGGGTTCAGTTTGTTCATTTTAGTGATTGATTTTAATCTTGTTTAGAAAAGTGAAATAAAGCTGTCATTTTGAAAACATTGCCATTTATTTTTTTGTACAAAAAGAAAAATGGAAAAACAGTGAGCGGAAAAGAAAAAGACTCATTTGCAAAAGATGTCTGATATTTCATTGATTAATCTTGTTGCACAAAAATTACAGATGGCCTGATTACAAAATGAGTCTTGTCATCTTGGGCAAGATGCAAGACTTGATGCATGCTTAAAATATACAGGAAATAATAATTACTCTGCAGGAGTAACTCTTATAATTTCCTGGGAAGACCAGTTTGAGATACGACTCCCCGGGATCCCTGGACGAATCCAGCTTTCCAGGTTGCGTTCATCTTCCGACTCATCTTCCAAGTTGTTGACAGCATCAGGGGTGAGCATCCCCCCACTAACAAAGTTGGGCTTCTTAGCAGCCTCTGCTTAATCTTGTTGAGTTGGTTTGTAACCCAACCCAAATCTATCTTCTTTCTTCTCCACAGGCAACAGTTTTCCCCTGCCTTGAGCATTCCCTTCTGCCACAACCCTCCGGGCTTGCTGGTAGGATGTCATGGAAGTCCCAAGTACAACAGACGTTTCATTAATATTCAGGGCCTCAAACCCCTGACTCATCATTTCGTGGATCTCCCCATCCATCTCAATATATTTGTATGTAGCCAGATGGCTAACAAAAATATCCTCCTCTCCACAAATAGTAACGACTTGGCCTTCCCACTCAAATTTTAACTTCTGGTGAAGGGTAGACGTAACTGCGCCAGCGGCATGAATCCATGGTCTACCCAACAAACAGCTGTAGGCAGGCTGAATGTCCATCACGTAGAAGGTCGTTTTGAAAGTTTGTGGGTCAATCATTACAGGCAACTCAATTTCTCCCAGAACTGATCTCTTAGAACTGTCAAAGGCTCTTACTATCAAGTTGCTGGGACGTAATGCCAATCCTTCATACTCCAGCTTCACAAGGGCTTTTTTAGGCAAGACATTGAGGGATGACCCTGTGTCTACCAGTACATGTGAAAGGACTGCACCCTTACACTCCATGGTAATGTGCAAAGCCTTGTTGTGATTGCGGCCTTCCGAAGTCAAATCAGTGTTGGCAAATCCTAGTCCATTACTAGCATTAACATTCCCAACCACAGCTTCCAACTGATTGACGGTGATCTCTTCTGGCACATAAGCTGCGTGCAAGACTTTTAGTAGTGCGTTCCGATGAGCCTCGGAGCACATAAGCAATGATAGAATAGAGATCTTGGAAGGCGTCTGGTGAAGCTGGTCCACTATCTTGTAATCACTTTTCTTGATGATTCTCATGAATTAATCAACTTCTTGATTAAAAGGTGTTTTCAAAGCTTCTTTAACAACTTGTTCTTCTTGCACCATGCTCTTCCCTTTTGCCTTGGCAGCTGCTTCTGCTTCAGCAGTGGGTCTTTGAATTTGCGGGGCAAAGAGACGTCCGCTTCGAGTGAAGCCTCCGCCTCCCCCCACATTGTCTATTTGTGGTGAAGAAGTTGATGATTCGAGAGTGATTTTCTGTCCTTCGCAGTACAGGTCGGAGCCGTAATGCCAGGGGATGGCATTATTGCTTTCATAAGGTACTGGCCCAGGCACTGTGATAGTGACTGGACTGATGGCAGCTGCAGAAGGGACCATGATAGTCTGTGGATCATAGTATATTGTGACTGGTGCTCGGATAGGAGTGGCATTTTGTGAGTTGTAGGCAGAATCATTTGCAGGATCATAATAAATTGTAACCGTTGAGACATCCTCATTGTTTGCTGCTGATGTTGTAGGAGATACTATTGAATGGATGGGTGTTGTTGTTATAGGAGACTCTGAGTGAAGGGGTGCTGAAGTTGTAGAAGGGATGTTTGCTGATATTTGGTCCGTTGAAGTAACAGATGAAACATTTATTGATGAAACTGAAGAGTTGTTCGAAACAATGGTTGTTGCAGTTGTAGAAGACTCTGGAACTATTGTTAAGGAGATTGCTGGATTGGTAGGTATTGATGTTGTGATTTGAAACAGGCCACTCTGGATGAGACCATCTATGCCATCCCTCAAGTTATCGCACCCATTCACTGAAATGTTGCAATAAGCACATCCTAGCTCACATCCTGGGAACATTTGACATTCAAGGAGTTAAGCTTTAATCTCTACCAAGGGTGTCCGAATCTGGCCCACACTGGTTATCAAGTAAGACGGCTTGTCTTCTTCAATAGCATTGATTCGGGGTCCCCCGTGGTACGGCATAGGGTTCTTGTTAACATTTGGTGGTGGTGCAAAGTTTAGAGCCTTGGAATCCACTAGGTCATGTACCTTCATATGTAAGGCCCTACACTTTTCTGTACTGTGGCCAGGTGCATTCGAGTGAAAAGCACATCTGGCGCTGGCGTCGTAATTTCTGGGTAGACTGGCAGGATCTGGAGGTGCCAATGTCCTTAGCTCAACCAGGTTGAGTTTTAGGAGTTGTGGCAGTAATGTGGCATAAGGCATAGGGATCGGATCGATCACCCTATTAGCCTGAGAAGGTCTCTATTGAAATGGTCTTTGCTGATTGTTGTTGTTGGTGTTGTTGTAGCTTCTCTGAGGAGGATACTGAGTTTGTTGTTGATAATTTTGTTGATGTGGTTGATAAGCTGGTTGTGGATGAACTGGAGCGGGAATGGTGACCGCTGCCACAGACCTATGAACATATTGGGGTCTGCCCCTGCTGGTATGGATAGCATTGGTCTCACCAGTTCTTCTTGGACCTACAAAAGTTTTTCTGGGGTTGCTGGACGAGCTTGCACCGTTGTCAGAAATCTTGCCCATCTTTAACAGGCTCTCAATTCTTTCCCCGGCTATGACTACATCAGCAAAGCTAGTGGAAGAAAAGGCAGCTAGCCTGTCAATGTATGTCCCTTGGAGGGTGTTCATAAACATATCAGCCATCTCCCTCTCTGACATGGGTGGCTGGACAGCAGCAGCAAGCTGTCTCCACCTTTGAACGTACTCCCGGAAGCTTTCCCTGGATGATTGAGACATTCCCATCAGGAGGGTCCTGTTGGGAGCCATATCCAAGTTGTACTGGTATTGTCTGATGGAGGCCTCAGCCAAATCCTTCCAGCACCTGATGGTTGCTCTGGTCAGGTGAGAGTACCATTCCCTTGAAGCTCCCGTTAAGCTATCCTCAAAATAAAACATCCATAGCTTTTCGTCCATGGTATATGCCTTCAGCCTCCCCAGAAAGGATTGTAAGTGGGTCCGTGGGCAGGAAGTCCCGTTGTACTTCTCAAAGCACGGTGGTTTAAATTTATGGGGAATCCTGACCCTGTCCACTAAGCCCATGTCCATAACATCAAAACCCAAAGAGTTTTGAGACTCCAAGGACCTTAGTTTCTCAGCAATCTCATCTAGCCTTCTGTCATAGGCTTCCTCCCCAACTCCCATCACTGTAAATTGATCTTCCTGGGGGTCTTCTTGCAGTACTCTACCTGCAGTGGCAGTCCCTTGCACATTAACAGGGATGTTGATCTCTGGGTGAAGGTGGGGTCCATAGACCGGAGGATTAACATGAGGTTGAACTCTCTCATTATTGCTTGTCCCAGCAGTCCCTAGATGGGGATCTTCCTGATTCTGCCTCTCTACTAGTGCTCTTAATCTCTCTTGGCTTTGAGCCATATTGTTCATCACCTCCATAAATTGTGTCATCTGATTCCTCATTTCCAATCTCTCATTGGCCATTTGGTTCCTGACCTCTGTAAGGTCCTGCTGTACCTGGTCCATCTGTATACCCGGAAGGTTGTTGCGGGTTGGATATCTGTGTGGACGGTTGAGTGGAAACACCCGACGTCGAGCAATAGTTCCTGAAGTCACAACAGAGTTAGAAACAATAAAACGAAAACCTACAAAACAAAACAAAAGGTTAGTATGCAATGCAGTATGCCTATTTGTTTCCAAGGTATCCGGCTTGGCACTTGGTTTTGACCTTTCCAGACCCCTGAGGAAGATGCTTATGATGTTGCTTTGAAAGAACTCAGATAAAACAAACTAATGAATATATTACAAAAGTACATGATACATAGTTTGTTTCTTACAATACATGCCCTCTGAGGGGTCAAAATACAACATAAGAAAAATAAAAGTACATGAAATGAAAGCAACAACAAGCAAAGGTCAGACACTAAGACCAAACTCATCCTCCTGAACTTCCTTGAGAAGTGCTTCAGTCACAGGATCAACTGGATGCTCTGTGAGGTTTCTGATAAGGAGATTCCTTGTAGTAACAGCTGCAGTTAGCTTCTTGTGTTGACTCTGGTCCTTTGACCTCTTCACACCAGCTCTAATCTTCAATTCTGAGATCTCTCTCTGGGCTGCTGCCAGAGCTTCTTGTCGCTCTTTTACACTAGCTTCCAGCTGCTCAATCTTGTCCTGAGTCCTTTTATCCTCCTGAGTACGAGCTTCGGTGATCCTGACCCACCTAGCTTGACTCTCCTTCAGATACAAATCAGTCCTGGCCTTCTGGGACTGAGCTTCCTTGCAGGCATTCTTCAAGATCTGTTCTCCAGCCCTTGACTTCTTGATGTAATCCTCTGACTTTTCAATCCTGGCTAGATGCTCCACCTTTAGCTTCTCTAACCTTTCAATGTCCAACCGACCATCACTCCTCTCCCAGAGGGTCTTCTGTAGAGCCTGAGTCAGCTTCTCGTTTCTCTCTTTCAATTTATCAAACTCCTCTAAGCTGATAGTTGCTGGAGGTGGTGATGTGGAAGGTCCAGGCACATCTTCAATAGTGAAGGGCATCCCAGCAATTTGAGCCCTGGCATGAGACCACTCATAGTACTGAGCTGAGGCCACATTGTTGCATCTCCCAAGAATGGTTACCCCTTTAGTCTGGACATTATCCCAAGCCCAGGATGCTTGCCTGACAATAGCCAAATTAGGCTTGCTTTCACAATAAAGGGTCTCGGTTAGATCTTGTACTCTAGGAGGGTGGACTAATGCATAGCCCAGTTGTCTTTTGAATAGCAGAGGGTTGTAATTGATGCAACCCTTCACTCCTATCAGAGGCACATTGGGAAATTGCCCACAACTAGTAATGATGTCTCTGCCCTTGGTGCTCTGAGTGCACCACCTGATATCATCTGAGGTTAAAGCAACAAGTCTCCTAGCCCAGTTCTTCTGCTGGTGAGGGTTCAAGAATGCATCAGTCTTTGGCAAATGCTTGAGCAACCAAGTATGGAATAAAGGAACACAGCATCTCACTAATTTTCCCCTTTGCTTTTCATTCCTTTGGTGAACAGAGTAGTAAAGATCTCCCAGTAAGGTGGGCACTGGGTTCCTTAGAATGAAAAGATGGATTGCACTCTTGCTAACAAACTTAGGCTCATCTGCAAAAAGTATGATCCCATATATGCTAAGGGCCAACAAAGCACAGACTGCCTTCCACTCTCCCAAAGAAGCCTTCAGGGTAGCCTGAGAGGTCAAGAAATCCAGATGTAGACCAGAGACTCCAGCTTTGGTAGTCATATTCTGCCCAATCAGAACTGGTTCCAGATACAAGGCTTTTGCTACCTCTTCATTACTAGGAAAAGCCATCTCAGGGTTGAAGGGGACTCCACCCCTGATAGGTACACCAATCAGTGATGAATACTCTTCCAACAAGGGTCCCAACTGAAAATTCTGGAAGGTGAAGCACCTCAGAGGGGGATCATAGAACTGCAAGCAAGTATGGATCAAGCTCCTCTGTGAAGGGTCCAAATCCATAACCACATCAAGGATTCCTCCATAGTGTTCTCTAAATAGTGGTATATGGTCTGGAGTAATCAGGGTTTGAATCTTCCTGATGCTAGCCAACTCAGGCTCAAAGAAATGATAGGAGATGTTACTCTTCTTGGGTGCCATGTTGCTGAAGAAGAGCTTAGACAGATGCTGAGAATAACACTGAAGATGGGCCACTGACAGGCTAAGACTGGTGATGCAGGTGACTGAAGCAGGTAGCTGATAACTGAGGTAGATACTGATGAAGATAGGTTTATACTGATGAAAGGGTCAAAACCAAGCCAAAATGTATGATGGATACCCTGAAAAACAAATAAGGAAATGTTAAAATGATGCAATGATGATGTATGCAAATGATATGCAAGGGTTTGTGACTGAGCTGGATCTGATTAACTGCCTTGATATAGGTCCATGTATGTTTAAGAGATCCGGATGGAGGTTCAAAAGTCCGGTAACCAAGGTGGGGGACTCAAATAAAGAGTCACATGTCCAGGGTTTAAAATCACAAGAACTGTTCCAAAATGGAGTACTCTTAATCAAAACAATGTAACAGGGTATGCTGAGGTCAAGGGTACCTGCAAACCTGTAAACAGCCCAACCCCCCTCACAGGTGATGTTCTAAAACAAGGATCCTTAGACTTGGATCAGTTATGAGAAGTGTAAACACTTCTAACCCGGAGGTGCAGTGTTTACAATAACCATAAAAGATCCTCCTCTAATTCACCTCAATTTCTGAAGGTCAATACTAAAGGTCATCCAGACTTAGCAGGCTTCCCAGATAGCCCTAGCACTACAGGAAATCTGTAGCACAGAGTTCTCAAGAAGAAACCCATATCTGAACCGTGTTTCATATTCCCGCACCAGACCGAAATGGAATGGGAAAGAACATGAACCACTCTAGCCTAGGTGTCACTCAGGTCCCAGGTGTAGGACCTCAACTCTCAGTAGAACACCCACCCACAAAAGCAACAAAACAGATCCAGCCAGCACAGTATGACAGTATGATATATGTAAAGCTATAAAGAAAGCAATAAAACAACTGTACATAAAGCAAAAATAAATACAAATACAAGCACAAATAGCACATAACACCCCAGTAAACACAAATCAATCAAGCGCTAGGAGGAACCCACAAAAAGAACCAGAAGCCCTGGTTACAGTATAAGGGTCCCCAGCAGAGTCGCCAAGCTGTCGCTCCCAAAAGATGAGACTGACTCAAATAAGGTACAGACGCGAACGGTCGGCGAAAGGACGAAGTGAGAACACACAGGAGTGAACTCACAGGGAATGAAAAGAGTCGCCAGCTAGGCATTTTTATCCCGGAGGAAAGGTAATGCTGCATAGACCTAGAAAGATATGGATAAGACGGTTGCGAACCAGAGAGACTGAGAAAGGGGGTTGGTTACAACCTGGGAAGGTATTAGCACCCAGATTGTCCGTCGTACTCGACGGGATCCACGCTTAAAAGATTTGTGTTTCAAAGGGGTAGTGTCAGTGCAATCTGTGTATCAAAGCTGGAAAAGAATGCTAGTGTCAGTGTAAAAAGAATGTGAGGTGTGTAAATGTACAGTGTCAGTGTAAGAACATGAATAAGATGCTCAAGATTATGAGGCTTAAAGAATAATGCTAGAAGGAGGGGGGATATACAGAGACTTTTGTTCGATAACACTTAAGTTATGCCTACGTATCCTCTCGTGCAATGAGGAAGTCAGAACACCGTAGTTCGACCCAAAGAGACTGAAAGATAAATTGACTTGTGAACTGCTTACTTGTCTATGCTCAAGTGTATGACCTGTCTGGCCCAGGTGCAAACTGTCTTGCATTAGACGGAAGAAGCAAGTTCTCGCTTGTGAGTGAATATGATGAGAAGAGAATCCCGAAGGAGACGATTATTGTTTGTTTTTGTATTTTCAGTCTTTTATTGCTTTTGAAAGTTTGTCATAAGATAATGAGCTTAAGCCTAAACCAATGGATTTAGTAAACTCATCACATCATCCCTCTGATTAGGGGTAATGAGAGTACCTTAAGTGTGAAGTCAGTTTCTCACACTTAATCACCTTTGATATAGGATTAAGATCATTAACCTACTTGTGATTATTTGGATGTTTTTGGTGTTTTTGTTTAGTGTTGAGTAATGAGATTAAGCCATAATCAAGGATTAAACAAACTCATTACACCATCCTAATAGAAGGATAATAGATGAGAGTGTTTAAGCTGAGGAAAGCTCCTCAACTTAATCCATGATTAGGGATTAAACTCATGACAAAACAAAGCCCTTATTAGATGGATTTTAGTTAATGGTATGATGATGAAGTGAATTTTATGATTTGTAAGACAACTTGAGGGGGACTTGTCCATTAACACTAGGGTTAGTCCTTCTTAACCAATTAAGGAAGAATTAGAACCCTAATGCAAGGCCCAAGTTACAAGTGTGATGTCTTGATAATTATTAAGTGAATTGATTAAAGGAGTTAAACACATTAAGGTTTTAACACTTAGGATTAAAGTTATACACTCCATCCTAATAGAAGGATGCAGGCATAAGCTTAATCACAAAGCCTTAAAACCTTTAGGGTTTAGTCCCTGATTATGAGATGAGAAGAGAAGACTCAATGAGAAACAAAGGTAAAAAAACTAAGTGGGGAGACTAATCAAAACCCTAATCATTGTCATGCTTGGTTGGTCCTAAGGTTTGTGAGGTTTGCAAGAGAAGTCTTCAGAGGAACCACCAGGAAGCAGATGAAAGGATCAGGAGAAGCAGAGTAACTTGCTTCATTCAAGAAGTCAAGTCACTTGAGGAAAGAAAGTAAGAAGAAAAAGAATGAGCAAGCTCAATCTCAAACACATAACAAAATGCAACATGGATGCATAAAAGATATGAAAATAAAATGTGAGAAGTGAAGGCAAATTCACTTCTCAAAGTTGCTTACCACCTGAAAAGTTAGTGAAAGAAATGCAATGCAATGCAAAATGAAATGAAATGGCATGATGTAAATCAAAACCAGAAGCATATATGAGATGATAATGATGCTATGAGATGATGCAAACATGAAACAAAGCATGGGGATGATCATACAAACTTATGGATGCAAATGAAGCAAGTTAAAAAAACATGATCATACATGAAATGTTATGAAGTGCAAATGGCATAAAACATGGAAAATGCAAGATGCAATGATCAAACATGCTTACAATATGTCTTAAGATGTCAAATGAATCAAATGGATGCACAAAATACTATGGCAAGTCATGTTATGCAAGCAAATGCAAAATGGATGCATATGGAAGCCCAAATTAGGGTTTATGATCAAAGCATCAAACAAAAAACCAAAATCAGAAGCAAACATCAAGATAAAAATTTGAAAATGCCCTCAAAGGAACCCTAAACCTAATCTAATTCACTGCCCAAAGGAGAGGTTCCAACTCTTAACCTAATTAGAGTTATGAATTTCCTAAAATTTCTAGGGTTTTAGGGTACCTTAACAAGAAAAATGCCAAACAAATGGAAAAAGAAAAATCAAATCATGCCAATTTAATCTCACAAACTACATGCTAAACAAAATGCAATGCAAGAAGAATCAAAGTCCAACTCTCAATGGTTAGGCAGAAATGATTTTTTGAAGTTTGGATCAAAATAATGCCTTGAAATGATTTTAATTCCATGAAAAATTCTCAAAAGACATCAAGATCAAAAAAGAAATTTGGTTTGAAGGTTGGACAATGTTTCTAAATGATTATGAAGGTTTCATGAATTTTTTTGGTGATTTTTAAATACTTAAAATTATTTTTAATTAATTAATTCTCATTAATTAATTAAAAATAAACTCTTAAATGACTTAAAAATATTTTTTAATGCAAAAAATAAAAATAAAAATATTTTTGGTTTCTGAAAATTAGTAAAAGTTTATACAAAAAATTTCAGAATTTTTAAAATGATTTTGCTATTTTTAATAAAATGGAGAAAAGAAATGAATTAATATGAAAAAGAAAATGAATTTAATCTGAAAAATGGAAAAGTAATCAGATCCAAAGGCCCAAGTTTGAACTGGCTGCGCGCGCGTTTGACCTGGCGCCATATCCAATGGCTGACATTCAAACCTGGCTAATTATGATTAACCCTAATTAATTGTGCCCTAATCACTTTCAGGCGACCGGAACACTGTTCCGGTCGTCTTCTCCGACCAACCAAAATCTCAAACTCTCTCTATACGCATCCAAAACAAAATCTAACTGCCCAGAACTCTTCCCCACTCAAAAACGAATCAAACCCCTCAATCAAACAACATTTATCATTCAGAAACAGGGAGAATCGAATCAAACATTTTTTAGGGCAAAAGTTTCAGACAAAGCATACATCCTGGTTTCTCAACCATTTTCAAAAATAATCACATATTCATGATCAGGGAAGCATGTAGATTCATTTAGAAACTTAAAATACACGTTCTGGAAAAAAAGTTCATGAAGCTACCTGAGTTTGAAGCTTTTCAGTTTGGAGCTTTCAGACCTCTTCTCTTGTGCAAAACCACTCCTGTGACTTCCCTTGTGCTTCTGAAAGGCTTGGAGCAAGTTTATTTTGGCTGGTTTGAGAGTTTGCAGAAGTTATGTTCAAGGTGGTGTGGTGATTGTGTTTTTGATTCAGTGGGTTTCAGGCCATGGTGATGGGTGCTTTGTGATCAGGGAAGTGTGTTAAGATTGTTTGTGAAGTTTGTTTTTGTGTTTGTGGCTTGTGCTGAGAGTTTCGAAGGCTCTTGCAAATGAGGGTGAAAATGAGAATGCTGTCCTATGGCCCGTTTCAGGCTTGCTTCTTGTTATGTTTGGCTGTCATTTGATTAGTATAAAGAACTGTGATTGGTCAGAAGAAGTGACATGTGCTTTATTGATTGGTATGGGTGCTTTTGCCAAAATGTCAAAGTTGGTGTAAGAAGGCATGGGCTACTTTCTAGCCAAGTACAAGGAGTGTGTCCTGCGCAGCATGATGAGGGAAAAGGCCTAGGATGGATCAGCAAGCTAGCAAGCAAGTGGATGAGAAGCTATGATGAGTTTTGCAACTTGCCTTGCCTTTGGTTCTTTATGAAATATCTTGTTCCATAAGTCATAAAAATGTGTAATTCTTTGGTCCATTCTGAACTTTAGATGCCACATGATCATGTTGTATGGATTAGAAGTGCATTTGATAGCTTTAGAACACTTGATCAAGTCATTTTGCAAAATACCTCTTTGGTAGAAACTTTGAAATTTTGTGATTTTTGCCAACTTTGACAAGCCATAACTTTTGATCCAAAATGAATTAAGTCATGTTCTTGTACTTTTTGAAAAGGGAAAGATCTATTCTACAACTTTCATGACCAAAGTTTTTTCATTTGAAGCTTTTTTGAATCAAAAAGTAAAGGTTGAAAAAGTTTCCTAAAATGGCAATTTCATCAAAAGTCAAACTTTCCCAAAAAGTCAACTTTGCAAAAACTTGAAATTCTTCAATTTTGTGAACTTCCAACATCTTCTATGATCAAATAAAGATCATACACAATCAAAATGATGAAGAACCCCCTTTGGTTGGGTCATTGAGGGCCTCAGATGCCCTGATTTTGCACTGACTTGCTTGAAAAGTCAACTCTTGATCAGATGACTTCGCCATGGAATTTCTTCATGAAAATTGATATGCATACTCCCTACACCATATAGAGACCAATAGAAACAAGAAGGACCAAAAAATTTGGAGTTATGGCCTCTGAAACCAAAACCCTAATTTTAGGTCCTCTGGGCAATCAAGCCTGGCTCTGCTTCCATACCATTCTCAGTTCTTGTGATTTTTTGACATTCTTGACTTTGAGAGGACATAATATGATGCTTTAACATACATGGACCCCTTTGAAGTGATTGATGACCCTTGGAGTGGCTCAAGAAGCTCTTGGATTGCTCAGATCACAAACCCTAAATGCAGATGACTTAGAACCAATGCAGTGAATTGAAAATGTGATATGAGATACTATGATTGAGTTTATGCATATGAGAATGATCACAAGCCATGGAGTGAATGGGTGAGGGAAAATTTGGGGTGTTTACACAAGTCAAGGCCAGAAATGCTTCATTTGAGAGATATGAGCCAAGACATTACAGGTCCTTTAAAAAGTCAACAAAAGTCAACTTTTTCAAAAGCTCATAACTTGAAAATGGAAGATCAAATGGACATGGGACCAAAAGGAGTAGTTATAGGACACTCTAAACTTTCCAAAAAGTCCTAGAACACATACATGGGATAAAAATTGAGAGAGTTATGCATTGTTGAAGTTGGGCAATTTTGAGGAGGTGTATGAAGCAAAAAATAGCCAAAACTCAAGTTTCTTCCAAATGAGCCCATATTTTTCCAACCCAAACTCAATTATAAGATCATACACGACCCATAGATCATAATATCTGATTTTTTATATTTATTTCATTTAAATTCAATTTTAATTAAGATAAATATTGAAAAATCAAACATTTGATCTTAGGTTTATTTTGGGATCAAATATTTGATGTTTATGATGATTGTAAGTGTCCAAATTCGTGTAAGACCAAAAGAGTATGATTTAATCTTAATTTTTGACTAAATTAGAAACTTCCTTTCTTAATCCTCAAGCAACTTCAAATCCATCAACAAGGCCCAAATTTTTAACCTAATTTCCATCTAATATAAACATACAACAATACCAAATGCCACAAGGGACGACTTTCTGAGCTCACCAACTCTTTTCATACTTCAAAATTTTCAAGAAAAAGTGACAATTTGGTTTCATCATTCCAGTCAATTTCCAAAGGTTTTGAAGGTTACAATAGATTCCTTGAGACATTATGAACATAGAACAATCATTACCATCATCCAAAACACCATATAATGCATAAATCGAATTTGCTTTTAACTCTTGTGTGAAGACAAACTTCCTTCAAATATTTGGTTTTGGTGAAGACAACAAATTATGCTCAAATGAGTATGTGCAAAAAGGAAGAGAATCATTCAGATCAAGCTTCAAACATCATTCAATAAATATTCAATAATTGAAGAACAATTTGGAATAACTCAAAGGTATATCAAATATCATTTAAAATACTTATACAAGTGTTCAATTATTTCTCTCTCGCATGACATATATCATAAGATTTTTTTTCAAACCTTTTATAAATAGCTTACTGCTTTTAAAATTAATTATTTGCATGCATGGTTCATTTGTATGAAAATATATCACTATTTCTAGCTTAAAAAAAACAATTTTTTTTATCATACATTTGAAAATTTATTTTTCATATTTGAACCATGTTAAATCACTTTCAAATATAATCTATTGATTTGGATAAATCAATAGACATTGCATAATATTTGTTCAAACATTTAGACAAAATTTTAATTTTTTAATTTATTTAAACATACAGATTTTTGTAAATTATGGCGTTTTAAACCGCCGTAAAATTCCTAAAAACTGTCGTAATTTGCACCGTTCTGAAGCAGTATTTTAATTTTGAAATTCAAAAATTGTTCTCCATTTGTTAAGTCAGGTATTTGTTAACTGACTTAACAAGTCCTGTACGAATTTGAAAAAAAACAATAATTTTTTTAACACCTTTTTCATGCATTTTTTTATGAAATAATTTCTTTTAACTTAACAATTGTTCATGATATTTTTGCATAACTTTACAATGTTTCAAAAAGGTGTTATGCACTTATAAATACATTTTATAATCATAATTTTTTTTTACCTCCAAGAAATTTAATATTCAAAATTCACTCATTCTACTCAACTTTCATTATTTCTTAAAGTGTTCATACAAACTCATTTTTGAGAGAAACCTTTGCATATTTTTCATACACTTTCATAGTTTTATCTCATTCTTTTAAAAGAATATTTGTATATATCTTTTTTAGTGACATTTTGTTCAAGGAGAAGATCGATCAAGAAGATTGATGGAATCATTCTTTCAAGACTTAGAATTTTTATCAAGATAATTTCTTTGTATTACCTTGTTGTCCAAGATTGTTGGAAACAAGTGAGTGTTTGAAGAGGGTTGTTCTTCATTCACTTTAAATTACCTATAGCTTAGATAATAGGTTTCACATTGTGTGAGTAGGTTTGTACAATTCTCTAAATTATAGTAAAATCTCTTACGGGTCGTAAGGGGACTAGACGTACCCTCAGATTGTGAGGGGAACCAGGATAATCCTCCTGTGTCTTTTACTTTTACCGCACTTTATTTTTCAGTCATTATCAACCATCCAAAAAAGAATAAAAAATCGGTAAAAAATCAAAGATAAATTTTTGACCACCTAATTCACCCCCCTCTTTGCCACATTTAAACTTACATCTTGTTCTTGGTTTTTCGATTTCTATTATACACGCATGTTAACTTGAATTTGATGATATATTATTGTTTGTATTAATGTTTTGAAAGTTTCTGGATGGTTTGATTTAAGTTTTGATGCAGGAACAAGGATTTGCCATTATTAGGGTTTACGCCTTCGAATTTGGGACCCTCCATTAGACACGATTTCTGAACCAATTGAGGGTTTCAATGGATTCATAGGATGGTTTATGATTAATATATACCACTGGAACTAATTTATTTGATGCGTTTTGATGTTTTTGATTTACAGGTCATCTAGTGACAGACGAAAACCGTCACTAAAACCTTTCGCTACGGACAAACTGTAGAGTGGACGGATCAGCGAAGAAGAAGACTTTGGGCGCGCGTTTTTCATATTCAAAAAGCCTGTTTATTTTATATTTTTTGTTTTCTAACTCTTTACACGCGCAAGTGCGTGGCCCAGTGGCTGGAAGTATGCTTGGTGAAACTTGGGGGGGGGGGATTGAACCCAGACTCCCCCTTTCTTTTTCTTTTTTTGTCATTTTCTTCATTATATTCTATTTTCTTTTCTTATTTTTTTTTTCAATTTCTTTTAAAACTAATTTTTTTTAAATAACTTTTTAATTAACCCATTAATTTCTTTAAAATACAAATAATTTCATAAAATATTTTTAATTATTTTCTTTAAATAATATATTAAATTTATTTTTATAAATAAAATTTAGTTTTTTAGGTTATTTTTATTAATTTTGTAATTAATTTATAATTAACTTAATAACTAGGGTTTAATCGATTTTAACTTTAATTTTTACTTTTCTAACCCTAATTTTTTTTAACATAATCCTAAAATTTATTTTTTCAAATAAATTTTAATTAATCAATCTCTTTATTAATTTTCTTATTATTTTTTAGAAAATCGTTTACTTAATGAAATTCATGTAAATTTACTTTCTCGCATTTTTAATTATGTAACTGCTTCCTGGTTTGTAATAGCTAATTAGGATTTTATTTTCCGCACTTTACTTTCTGCAATACCCTAAAATCAAATGTATCCCCCTCTCCATGATGTAATAGTCTAGGTCTTTATTTCTCGCTTTTTAATTTTCGTTAAATATAAACTGCGTGGTTAGTAAACCTAGGGTGTGAAAAGAATGTATGCAAAAATAAGTGGACCTAGCCCACTAAATTTCTAAGACAAAATATCTGAAATTAATATTACATACGTAAGTCGATCGTCATACGATTGCCATCTACACCCATATGGTTTCCCCTATTGGTTGCCTTACGAAATATGGTCAAGTCCCTCGAACGTGGGGGTATCTTAGTAAAGTTGCCTACGAATAAAAATCATCAAGTCCCTTCAGATAAAAGATCATAGTCCCTTCGAGTTTCCTACAAAAAAATGATCTAGTCATCGACGATCCTATGGAAAATGATGATTGTCCCTTCAAATTACTAAGATACCCCTATAAGGTTGCCTTCTATGACCATACGATGACCATACGCCTGTCCCTTTAAACATCCAAGGTTAAAACTACTTACTAACTAATAGTAAGGACAATCCTACCCCTAAAGGAAAGAAATAACAAGAAAAACCTTACAAACTTAGGGTAAGTAGCTCTTAAGGGCTTGCTCACTTCTTTTCAAAATACTTTTTACACCTCACACTTTCAAATATTTTCAAACTAAACACTTTGTATACATCCACACGAGGATCATTACAAAGTTAAAGACTTCTAAAATATTTTTCTAAATACACCACCACTATTTTTTCAAATAAAGTAAAGTGAGCTAAGCAGTTAAGAGCCCATGGATAACCATGGATACAGAGGGAGATAACACCTTCCCTTTGTATAACTTACCCCCCGAACTCAAATATTTTTAAAAAAGGTCTTTCCTGTTCTTTTATTCCTTTTCTTTATTGGATAAAATAAAATTCGGTGGCGACTCTTGCTATCCGCAACATAGTTTTTGGAAACAAAAATGCCCAAGTCAGTTCTCCCACCGTGTTACAAATACCCACCTCAAGACTTATCATTGCTTCCCGTTGGACTCAGTGTAATACCCACCTCAAGCCTAAATCATTTCTTCCCGTGGGACTTAGTGTAATACCCACCTCAAGCCTAAACTGATGTTTCCCATGGGACTCAGTGTAATACCCATCTCAAGACTTACTCAATGCTTCCTGTGGGACTAATTGTAATACCCACATAAGGCCTAAATCGATGCTTCCCGTGAGACTCAGTGTAATACCCACCTCGAGACTTACTCAATGCTTACCGTGACACTCAGTGTAATACCCACCTCAGCTTTTATTCGATGCTTCCCGCGGGACTCAATGTAATACCCACCTCAAGACTTACTCAATACTTCCCGTGGGACTCAGTGTAATACTCACCTCATGACTTATCATTTCCTAGACTTCACATGGGACTCAATGTTATACCCATCTCAAGACATTTACCAAAATAGTACAATAAAATACATGCTAAGAAAACATACTTAGACATCAATCGTACAACAATACCATCTAACAATTTCTAGTTACATTACTAGGCCATACTATTGGTTTATGGTAAGGTTTTCTCACTCTTTCTCCATTCTTGATGCCTTTAATTATATAATTCTCAATCATATAATCTAACATTTTAATTTAATTATCACAATTAAACTAATCCCACAATAATCTCATTGTCTCTACTTCCATTCAATCCTCATGATTAAACATATATTCCACAAATCAATTAATGCCACAACTCTCTAACTAACATAATTACGGTCAATTAGAAAAGTCGGGTAAAAATAATATTTTTTAGCATTGTAAAATAGTACATATTTTTAGCTTCAAAAAAATATAAAGAACGCATAAATCGGATAAGTGATGAAAATGTTATGAATTTTTAAAGATGGAACAAAAAATAATATTTTCCAACACTTACAGTGTTAACCGGTAAACGCCCTGGGTTAACCGGTTAACCACACCAGGTTTCCATATCCAGTAACGCATATCAGTTCCGTTAACCGGTTAACACCCTTGGTTAACTGATTAACCAACAGATAGTGGCTGAAAAACAACGTTTTCAACATACAGAACCTTTCCAAAACTCATCCAAAACATCATCAAATACCATAACAATTAACAACAAGGTTCCTACACCTATAGTCAGCATACTCATGCATTTTAATCGATATTTAACCATTCAAACTCCCGATTCTATAATTTTCTAGCATTTGCCCCAATCTCAAAATCTACCAAAACTCTAGAAAATAAAAGTATCTAACTAGAACCCACCTTGCAATCGACGAGGAGTTTGGTGAAGATGAAGATTGATGAAGATTGAATATGATCCAAGCTCTATCTTCCTCTTCTAGATTTTCCTTTCTCTTCTTTCTCTCTTCTCTTCTTCCCTTTCTTTCCTTTTTTCCTTCTTCTCACTAACTTTCTTCTTTTATAACAAATAACTTGTTATACATATATATCAATTAGTTAGTAACTTAACGGGTCCAATTTGAGAGTATCCAAAAATGTCTATGAGTCAACTATTTAATAAAACCTCTGAGTCAAATAATACTAATTAATTAATTTAAGTTCATTGGTGGCTCTAATTATTTTAATTGAAAACTCTCAGAGCACACTGGAACCCTATTAATCTTAATTAATATTATCCAGAGCATTTAATTAAAATACGAGGTATTACATCCTCCCCTCCTTAAATTGAAATTCGTCCTCGAATTTCCTTTACTCAACCATAACAACAGTTCACAACATTGTCTTAGATCCATATTTATCCCTACTTCTGGTACATACTCTGACACATTCAAATTCCAAATTGACTTCGTGGCTCAAAGTCCTCGTTCCATAACATATCAAACTTCACGTCCTTACTCATACGCTTGTTCCAACATTGGGTTAACTTCTAACTTACTATTTCCGTAATTCATCTGTTGTTTCATACTGAATCACTTAGTCACGTCTCTCCTCTAGAGAAACATGCCATTCTAATTCTTTCCATTGAGTCATAACACAAGGGCTAACACTCCAACTTGATTTTGGGACAACAAACTCTCAACAAAACTTCACAAGGTATCTTAGTGAAATCTTATCTACACACAATTTCCAACAAAAGCTCTTGTTAAAATCCTTCAATTACTAAAACAATCTCAAAAGTTGTCAAACAACTTCTTTACCAATGCCACTTGATTTGATACTATATACGCTGTAACCATTTACGTCTGATACTTCATCCTTTTAGTGTCTTATTATAGACAACACACTTAGAACAAAATTTTCTTACTTCAATACTTATAAATAATTCTCTTCTGATTCTTAATAATCCGGCTGAACTCTTGCATCAGTCTCGTTCCACTATGCTCTCAAAGTCTAATAGTGGAGATATCACAATTTCTCAAGCAATATTAGGTAGTTGGTAGTCTGTGAAGAACACACGTATCCATTGGAGTTCTTACTAACCAACGAAACAAAACTTGCAGACATTCCGGGGTAGAACAACTTACTTGTCAACCACACCATAATAACATCGGTCCAAACTCTCTAACGACAGAGATACAGGGGTTGCATTGTTGCAATCATAACTGATACAATTCAGATTCCATTCTAAACTCAAAAGAATTCATCCAATTAGCTTAACGAGTATGGCTATGGTTACTATACTCCATATCAATTCTCTTCAAAGGTTTTTATTCACTCAAGGTTTTTGTTGACACGAGGTCTCTATTAATAACAACGTAGTAATGTCACAAAACTTACAATCATTAGTGAGTCACCAGTACCAAACTTAAATCATTCTTAGTACACTTGCAGATTTCCATAACACTTGCCTATTGCATACATAATTTCACATACTCACCTTCGAAGAACACACATAACTTCTCGTTCAAATTCACTTCTCTCAAGGGTCTCTGATGGGCTAAAGATGTATCTAATTATGTGTCTAGCGGTATCTTAAACTGCAAGTGCACAGCCTATCGAAGTAATATTTAAGATTATCGATCCACAGGGACTCTATGGTTACTTAGTGCTAGAGGAATTTCTAGTTTAGCTAAGGTGAAGGGTTGTCACGATTTTTTTGTTGTTTTTAAAGATTAAAGGCGGGAATTAAATTTAAGTTTAATAAATAATACTAAGGCGGTCGGTATGTAATTATGTTAACTTAGGCGGGTCAATCTAACCTAGGCTTATAAAGATGGTTCACTTAATCTATTCTATAGAGGTTACCAGCTTAAATATCTTTAACTCACACTCTCGTGGTCTTATCTCAGATCTTACCCCTAAAGCCCTATGCCTGCTCTCGCTAGCCCATAAGTGTTTAGAAATAATTTTTGGAAACTTAGTAATTCTAATTCATTTTAAAGCGCTCTCGCTGTGTTTAAATTAAATGCCTAACTTTAGCTATCTGGTTAAAATCTCACACTCTCGTGGTCTTGACCTAACCTAATACACTTTCCTTACTCTCGTAACAAAAAGGTTGATTTTATAATAAAAAGTCTCAGCCAGAATTTTAAGCTCTTAATTATTTTAAGCCTAGAGTTGATTTTACCGATTTAGTTTGTTTTAATTACATACCGCCCTAAGGTGATTAGCTACTCATTATCGTTGAACCAGACAGAGGCAGAGAAACATAAAATAAAGTATGCATGGCAGAAAAATAAATATTCAACATAAATATAAATGCAATTTAATATAAACCTGGATAACAATAAAAGTAGTAGACTCCTTCTTCCACAGGCTGGAAAGCTCGGAGTACGACCGGACTCGGAAATAAAAATTCTAAAAGAATCTGAAGGCTTTGAAACAAATTAATTTATAACAATTTCCTGATGTTGGAAATTGTTATAAGGTTGGTTGGGATATAAGAAAAATAAAGCAAGAAATTAATGCTGGAAAAATAAAGGGTGCAAAATAAAATCGGCAGAGCTTCCGCAAGAAAATTAAAAACTAAAACTCTGAAAATTGTTCATTGAAACAAATCTATTTATAGAAAGCTAAATGGGCTTGGCAGTTGGAGTTTGTGCTTGGGCCTCGAAGGAAAATGAGAGAATCCAGGGAACGTGGGAATACTTGGTCTGTTGGAAAATAGGCACGTTGGATTTCATGTTGCGTAACGTTCATGACCAAGTCTTCAGTCAAATACCCTAGTTTTCCCTTGTCACAGTCGTGACAAGGGTGTCACGTTCGTGTTCCTTGTTTGATATGCGTCACGGTCGTGAGGGACTTGTCACGGTCGTGAGTGCTCCTTTTGGCGTGTCACGGTCGTGACTCCTAGGTGACGACCGTGAGTGTAACAAAAAATGCAGGTTATGCAGAATTCTCTTTTTCTTCATCTTTTAATGGTTGTTTTTGCTCATTTCACTTGTGGCTCTTGATTTAGCTCTGTATATGATGTACCTGCAAAATGGCAAAGAAAACTCGAGGAATCGGGTGTTAAAACGACAATTATGCGATAAAACGGTATTGAAACATAGCAATATAATCGATACTTTTTCTCGTTATCAGTCTCGTTCCTCAAACGATCCAACTTACATGCTTAACTTTAGAACATTCATCTCTCACTCTTACCTGGAAGGTAACTTAAAAATCTATATCTCTGAGTACGTCTCAACTGCACACATCTGGTATTATTCTTACGAAGTCCATAACTGGTGTTAAGAATTAACGATACTAAAACTGACCAATTTTTCATCTCTTATCCACATAATAATTTAGATACCAAGATGTTTTCTGGAAGATCGACACTTCACGAGTCTCTTATAACTTCTCAATTTAGGTCCTCAGTAGTCGCAACGACGACACTCCAAAATTCAAATCATTTATTGTCTACCAATCATGCTCCAAAAGAAAGTCCAAAATTTTATCCTCTGACACTTCGAAAGGAAACTAAAATGAACTTATAGTTCAGAAAGTACGATTCTCTAAAGTCCTCCACAAAAGTCATGTGTCAATTGATTACTTATCCGAGGCTAAGCGGTCGAACACAACTAAACTGGTTCCTTTTTATTGACAAACAATCCAACTCAAATTATCAATCCAGTCCACACTAACTTGCAAAATGATTCTCACTCGCGGTTTCTAAACATGTGTAACATTCACCCATCGCTCACAACTCAAGGTAACACATAACAAGATACAACAAACCGATGACATACTCCAGACAAGCGGCAAAGTAGAACTACCATTTATGTTACGGTCACATCACAAATATTCAACGGAATAGTTTGATTCTACTCAAACAACGATGTTAGTAGGAAAACGACGATGGTCACACCAAAAAGGGTTTTTAGTCACAAGCTGATACTTGGTTCGTCCGTAAGCAAAATCCAACACACAATCCCTATTGGGAAGAAAACAAAACAATGGACATATCATGTCTAGTATACAACTTTGTCCTCTCTCTTAAATTCCTTGGCGATAATTAAAACAATAATAACATTCTTCATCCCATTAGATATAAATTCCAAATATACTGATCATTCACAAATATATGAGTTTTCCCTTACACTTGAAACTGAGGTAATTTACTCCTCTGAAGAACCTTGTTGTCTCTACTTACGTACTAATAGGGGTTCCTTTACCCTCCACTAATCATTCCATAGAATGTCTCCACAGCTTCCTATAGGTACCAAGAACGCTTCGATCGGGAACTCAAGTCAAAATGTATGAATCTTAGAAAAATCCAATTTTCAAAACATAACAATGATAACTGGTCACTACCAGGAGGGTAACCGATTACTCAGTGCAAAATTGAACTTCCAGTAGTTAAAAGAGATTTAGTACCACAATTATGTAACTGGGTACTACCCAGAGGGTAATCCGATTACTTCAAACGCAAAAACAAAATTTTGGTTTTCATTGCCACCTAAATCTCCTAAACTCATTCCAATCACGTCCAAAAGTTGTATCAATTACCAACAAATGATTCCACACATATAGTAAACATACTACAAGTGTCCTAATGGATGAACCATCACTGATTACACTTCCTTAACTTTAGTTTCAACAACAACTTAACAACTTCATTGTACATTCGTCCAAGAAATACGTTTCGTTATCATCTTCTCATATCACACTATTAATATCGTTTCCATATCGTGTTCACTTCACACTCTGTGGTAATCCTCTCCTACCCAAACATGATTCATCTTACTAGAGTTCTCCCGAATCTAAGGTGCTTACTCTAACACTTAGCACAACTTCAACATGTCCATATCAAATACCCCTCATGCTACTAAATGAAGCTTGTTCTTTCTCCGACACTAAACCTTATACTATTCCTTGGGTAATTCAACACTTCCGAATTGATCCCTTACTAAATATAACACCCCGATGTATTACTCTAAACTTTGTCTCCTAGATCATAACCTAAAATATAACAACAACCTTCTACTCTTCGTCCGGGGTATACTTGTCTCACTTGAAACACGTAATCACATCCTTGTGTTTCTCTTCACGCTTCACCACGACGTTAAGAAAATGAACATTCTTAACTTGTAACTTCTATCCATTTGTAAGGTATTATCCGAATGTATTCCTTAAAGTACTCTCGTCCATCTAAGATGCCACTCCGATCTTAGGATTAAAATACTAACAATTAACTCATTCCCGAACCTTACGTCACATATTCCACAAAGCATCCTCTCTTTTTGTGGAATGAAATTTCTCAAAACTCTTGTCCATACCAGTGACCAATACCGATCTACTAGTGACTCTACATAATCCTTGTTAACCTAACCACTCATCCGATAGATATGCATACCTTTCGGATTCTATCAATTCCAAAGGATTTATTGAACAACACACTTCTCTGAAACTTCATGTTATAGGAAGTACAACTCTTAAGAAGACTCCAATCGAGCTGATCAAAGCTCCCTCTGCTAACTCTTGGCTTGAGCCTACTCCCACAATACAAGTTCTGACAACACTTCAGAGTCCTCATGGTCGCACAACCATGATTCTACCTATCACATAAATAAACATTAGGTTGATCAGGCCCAATACTACATAATATGATATTAAGAATCATGTCGACAAGACACACTTAGGAGGCAGGAAAGATTTACTTATGATGTTTCAAGGCTAGGTCGAGGATATAACCTGTTATGATACCAACTATAACGCCTCATATAATATATATCTAGAATAATATCATACAAGTGTTTATTTGGTACTGACATCATCATAAGTGCCTAATAGTACAATTCACATTCTTGACAAATTCTAAAAACAATGCAATCTATGATGCAAGACATGAAAATTATACTAAAAAAATAAAATACTAAGATCAATACAATATCCGTTATTGTACAAAGATAAATACACAACGGAAAAACTAAGATTATGCTTCTCTTGAAACATCACGAGCATAACTCCACTTGTAAATCAAACCTGCAAGTAAAACCTGAAAAACAACAATAGTGGGGTGAGGTATCAACATCTCAGTGGGTTCCATAACTTATGGATTCTCCCGACTCTACAAGGTTCTACTAAACCTAACTCAAGTCAGGGGAAAAGCAATACGACCTTGAGTTCACACATCTCACACTATAAGACATTATCACGAGTTTAATAACTCACAATCTCACACTCATTTGGGACCACGCCCAAGAGTTCTATAAATCCTACTATCACTAGTTAGGATATTACCTTTTTACTTCCTAAAGGACTCGGTGTAACACACATCTCAAGCCTAAGGTCACTTCTTTCTGTAGAATTAGACATATTATTCATTATCGTTTGGATCGCTTCTCGTGGGACTCAGTGTAATACCCACCTCAAGACTTATAATTGCTTCCTGTGGGACTCAGTGTAATACCCACCTCATGCCTAAACCATTGCTTCCCGTGGGACTCAATGTAATACCCACCTCAAGCCTAAACCGATGCTTCTCGTGGGACTCAGTGTAATACTCATCTCAAGACTTACTCAATGCTTCCCGTGGGAAATACCCACCTCAAGCCTAAATCGATACTTCCCGTGAGACTCAGTGTAATACCCACCTCAAGACTTACTCAATGCTTACCATGGAACTCAGTGTAATACCCACCTCAAGCCTTTATTCGATGCTTCCCGCGGGACTCAGTAATATCCACCTCAAGACTTACTCAATGTTTCCCGTGGGACTCAGTGTAATACCCACCTCATGACTTATCATTTCCTAGACTTCCCATGGGACTCAATGTTATACCCATCTCAAGCCATTTACCAAAATAGTACAATAAAATACATGCTAAGAAAACATACTTAGACATCAATTATACAACAATACCATCTAACAATTTCTAGTTACATTACTAGGCCATACTATTGATTTATGGTAAGGTTTCCCCATTCTTTCTCCATTCTTGATGTCTTTAATTATATAATTCTCAATCATATAATCTAACATTTTAATTTAATTATTACAATTAAACTGATCCCACAATAATCCCATTGTCTTTACTTCCATTCATTCCTCATGATTAAACATATATTCCACAAATCGATTAATGCCACAATTATCTAACTAACATAATTACGGTTAATTAGAAAAGTCGGGTAAAAATAATATTTTTTAGCATTATAAAATAGTACATATTTTTAGCTTCAAAACGATATAAAGAACGCATATATCGGATAAGCGATGAAAATGTTATGAATTTTTAAAGATGGAACAAAAAATAATATTTTCCAACACTTACAGTGTTAACCGGTTAACGCTCTGGGTTAACCAGTTAATCACCAGGTTTCCAAATCCAGTAGCGCATATCAGTTCCGTTAACCGGTTAACGCCCTGGATTAACCGGTAACCAACATATAGTGGTTGAAAAACAACGTTTTCAACATACAAAACCTTTCCAAAACTCATCCAAAACATCATCAAATACCAGGACAATTAACAACAAAGTTCCTACATCTATAGTCAACATACTTATGCATTTTAATCGATATTTAACCGTTCAAACTCTCGATTCTATAATTTTCTAGCATTTGCCCTAATCTCAAAATCTACTAAAACTCTAGAAAATAAAAGTATCTAACTAGAACCCACCTTGCAATCGACGAGGAGTTTGGTGAAGATGAAGATTGATGAAGATTGAAGATGATCCAAGCTCTCCCTTCCTCTTCTAGGTTTTCCTTTCTCTTCTTTCTCTCTTCTCCTATTCCCTTTCTTTACTTTTTTCCTTCTTCTTACTAACTTTCTTCTTTTATAACAAATAACTTGTTATACATATATATCAATTAGTTAGTAACTTAACGGGTCCAATTTGAGAGTATCCAAAAATGTCCTTGAGTCATTTATTTAATAAAATTTCTGAGTCAGATAATACTAATTAATTAATTTAAGTTTATTGGTGGCTCTAATTATTTTATTTGAAAACTCTCAGAGCACACCGAAATCCTATTAATCTTAATTAATATTATCCAGAATATTTAATTAAAATACGGGGTATTACATCTTGAGACGACATAACAAGTCTGAAATATTTGTATGGTCCAAGCTACTCGTGTTGTTTTCTTAAACGGAAGATGAAGAAGGGGAGAAAACGAGTATTTGAAATCCAAGAGGGAGGAGAAGAAATAAAAAGAATACGAGGAAAATATAAAGTTGATCTTTAATAGAAGATATGAAGGAGTGACTTTTCAATTTCTCCGTGTGAGGACATAAGCATACATTGAGCAAAGTGATAATTCAAATTTTATTAAAATGGATAGATATGAGTTGTGTTTATGTTTGTGAGAATTTCCATTATATTTAACAATAATAAAACAATAACATAAATGTGACATTTGAAAATTAAAAGATAACATTGAAAACAATTAAAATAATTAATAACTATACAAAAAATTAATTAGTAACCATTATTGTGTTTTGGATGAAGAAAAGATGAATATTTGTCTTAAAGAAATATTTTTATTGCATCAAATGCATCAAAGTTATTATAAAAATTTCGCATCAAGATTTTGTTACCTATCAATCGCTATCCAGGTGACAAGCTTAAGAAAAATGGGCAATTAGGTCTTTTAAAGAACCTCAAATCTTCTTATATTAGATTATTATTAATAATTATATATTTTTATTTGTCCATACACAAAGTTTGAAGGGTGTAAAAAGCAGAACCGTTTCAAATTCTCGCTAGTGCTGAATCGCAACGTCATTTTTCTTCCAAAAATTCAAAACCCCAGCATTTCCGCCATTTCGTGCTACAGTAGTCCCCATTTCGTGCTACACTAGTCGCGATTTCCGCCATGTCCACGACGAAGAAGGACAACAGCAACTTAAAATCGTGCCCTTTCACCGTCACCGTTCGCCGGAACCCTCCCCGGCGAGCCCGTGCTACTCCTTCCCACGGAATTACACCGTTTCCCAACGAAGAAATTTTGTCCGAGCAAGTAGTATCACACAATCCAGTAGCAGCGTCAGAGAATGAGATTCCGAAAAATCCATTAACATCCGAGAATGAGAATCCGATAAATCCAACTGCATTGGAGAACGAGAATCCTATAAATCCAACTTTATCGGAGGAGAACGAGAATCCGATAACTCCAACTATATCGGAGGAGAACGAGAATCTGAAAGTTTTTCTCAGAATCCGTCCATTTCAACCTCCAAATCAAGCTCAGCGCGTGAGAGCCAAAACCACGTGGCCGAAAAATCAAACGAAGAATGTGACTAACAATTTGAAGAAGAAAAGTTCCTCTTCGTGCATATCCATTAACGATTCACAGTCAGTGACGTTATTAGTTCCTTCGGATTTGAAAGATGCGAAGAGAGTTAAATCAGAGACATACGGTGGTTTCAGTCACGTTTTTCCTTCCGATTCATCTCAGGTAGTGATAACGTATCTTTATCGTTTTTTGTGTCATTCACGGTTTTTTGACTTTCAGTTTCAGCTTACAATGTGATGTAATTGTTTGTTTCAGTTGGAAGTTTACGAGAGAATGGTGAAACCTATGGTGGATGAGTTTACGAAGGGTAAAAGTGGAATGTTGGCTGCTTTAGGTCCCAGTGGGTCTGGGAAGACTCACACGGTTTTTGGAACCCCGAGGGACCCTGGAATGGTACCTCTTGTCCTACGCCATATTTTCAAGGAGACTGAGGCTTCTAGGTATTCTTGTGCATTTCATTTCACCTTTGTTCTTATACATAAGCTGCATTTGATTGACGAATGCATCAGACTTCAAGTTTTGCTTAGTTCATTGGGTGCACTTTATTAGTTTTAGTCTGTTATTGCATTAACATTTTCAATATCAGTTATGGAAATTATTTGTGCCAAGTGAGTCCTTCATTTATTTAGACCTAGTGTAGTTAGCTTTTAGCTTATGATAGCTTCTAAGTCAATATAAATTTGCGTTTCCTCACACACATGAAAGTCTTTTACATGTTTATGGATGTTAATAGACTGTAAAGTACTCAAACTTTAAGTGTTTCTAGAAAATTTGAGATGCATCAACAAATTTCAACTAACACGAAAAGCCGTTTTTGAAAAAACTCTAGTTAATGCCTCTTGATAATTTATTTTCTTGAAGTGCTTTGTTATTAAAATTTTCTAAACTGGTACTTCGTAAATCAAATGCACCACTAAGCTTAAGCTAAGCTGTGGTGTTCTGTAATTACTTAGATATACGTTGTATTTGTATATGTTGTGTAATCGGACCTTACATTTGAGTGTTTGAAAACTGATATAATTGATAAAATATGCCGGATTATATTTCTAGAAAGAGTTGCCGAGGGGTTACTCCTTCTTCTTGAAGTTTAGGAAGCATTGTACATGGAGAAAATGTAACTCAAGTGATTTTTATATGTTTAAATGTTCTCAGTAATGACATGAACATGACAGCATAGTGACATTTGCAAATGTGTATGTGTTTGATAATTTATTTATGTTGTTTAACTGAATGAAATGTCAATTTCATCCCTTGGCATGTCTCGCAGATCCTATTACGTAGCTATATTCGAGATATATACTGAACGGGGAAAATCAGAAAAACTGTTTGATTTGTTACCGGATGGCAGTGAACTAAGTATGCAGCAATCCACCATAAAAGGCCAGAAAGAGGTTCAATGCTTGATCTGTTTATTTCACTGGATGTGTATGATGTTGTTGGTATTTTATTTTGACTTCCTGCATTTATGTAAACAGGTTCTCATCTCTAATTCTGAACAGGCAGAATCCTTGATAGCCCAAGCTGTGATAAAACGTGCAACTGCAATGACAAATACCAACAGTCAGTCTAGGTGGGTTATAAAAATTGAAATGTTTCCTCCTTTCTTAAAGGATAATCCTTTTGTTGTTTGCTTAATGATTCTTCCAGTAGATGTCTTAAATACTGTAATTTTAGAAAGAGGTTGTTTGAAGTATGTGATAACTTTTTAGCTTGAGAGTACCTTTACTGATGAACTAACTTGGAGGCTTGTGCTACAATGAACATATATGTGATATTTTTTAATAGTTGCAGCATGTAAGCGATTGTTCTGTATTTAGACGCGAGTACTTGGTTTGCAACTGATAAAGGCTTCATTTCTTCCAAAAAATGGATAGAAAAGGTAAATAAAAAGAGAAGAAATTATCTACCTTAATATGCAGCTCAGCATATTTTGAATTAATCTATGGTAAATAGTTGATAGTTTTGGTAAGTTTTCTTATAGAAATCACAATTTTTTTGGGCACCTTTTGCTAAATATCATACATCTAATCTTTGTATGATGAGTAAGGTCTGATTCTTTGGTGCCTTTCTCTAATAATTAATATACTATGCATACAGCCTTTCTTTTTTATGATCATTAAGGTCTGATTCCTTCTTTTTGTACTTGTAGCCGGTCACAGTGCATCATAAACATTCGTGACGTTCCTAAAAAAGGTAAAGGAGTGGTCAATTCCAAGTCAAACAATGCTGTTTTGACTATCATTGACCTTGCTGGAGCTGAAAGAGAAAAAAGAACAGGAAATCAGGTTTTCATTCCTTTTTTCCATTATGAGACTACAAAACTTGGTTTGAGCATTTGATGTGTTGAACTTTAGAATGCACTATGTGATAAAAAAGTAATCTCTCAATTCTAGGAGAATCTTGCGTAAAATTTTGATACATGGCTGGATGTCATCATTTCTTAATCTCATAAACAAGATTGATTACGCTTGTAATTGGAATGATGATCCATGCAGTGGACCCACCTAAAGGAATAGTATTTGATTGTTATTTTAAATCATCTACTTTTACCGTCATCTCAATTTTTCTGTGATGTTGTAGGGGACAAGATTGGTTGAAAGCAATTTTATCAACAACACGTTGATGGTGTTTGGCTTATGTTTAAGAGTATGTAGGCCATGCTTCAAATTACGAATTCAAGTCATAATATGCCTTTGATTACTAGAACTTAGTTGCTTTTTACACTGCATTCGAACTTAGTTGCTTTTTGTTTGATTTTTTTTTTCTTCTCTATAGATTGTTCTTATTTTGTGTATGCTATTAATTTTTTTTATCAGTCTTTATTGGAGCACCAAAAAAATCCCAAGAAACAATTGCAGAAGCACTTCCAAAATTCTATGGTATTGGTTTTACTATAATTATATTTTGTTGCTGGGTCGAGTTTCTTTTCGTTACTATCTAATTTGTTTTTATCATTATCTTTCTCTTTTGGATAATAACTTTGAAGTTTCTAATGGGAAAGGGTTACAAGTTTAACTCTGTCTACCACTATTGCAGTTAACAAGGTATCTGCGAGATTATTTGGAGGGCAAGAAGCGCATGACCTTGGTATGTAGATACTACTTTGCTATATGGGAGTTTTCTATGAGAATCACATGCCTTTCTGATATATATTTGAGTTTATTTTTCCAAATATATTAATCTAGCTAATAACTCCTAATATTAACTTTTTAATTCTGTTTGCAGCTTTTAACAGCAAAGTCAGGAGAGGATGATTATCTCGATACTTCTCACCTACTTAGACAAGCTTCTCCTTACATGCAAATCAAGTAAAGTTCTTCATTTTCATCTTCACATATAATCTAACTTGAATCCCATATTTACCCTAGATTGATTTCTAAGTATCTCTCTCCAATCTTGTTAGGTATAATGAAGTTGAACCATCAATAAATATGGTTCCCAAAAAAAGGCATCACCAAGCTTCTTCCATAATTGATAGTGCAAAGCAATCACCTTCATTAGCACATTTAAAGAGAATGAAACTTGTTGGTGAACATACTGTGCAGGTTCACTTTCACTTCTTATCTTGTTTATCGTTATAATTTTTCATTTAAATATTTCATACACGAATTGCAGATGGATGTAATATTGGCTTGCATTTAATTACTCTTAGCATAAGCTATTGCCTTGCATTTGATTACTCTTAGCATAAGCTATTTGCTGTATGAGCTAGTAGTGAGCTCTTATAAACTTATGGTGTCAAAAAGACAATTCACAAGTGTGTACTGCAGAAGTATGTATGAAGGATATAAGGGCGTTTCTATTTAAACTTTGATAATTAAAGATGTCTTCTTAGTAATTAGAAAGACAAGGAATCTGTTTATTTTGGAAATGAGAAATTTGGGATTTGACAACATAACTTTGCTGAAAAGTTAGAGATACACCTTTTTCTTTGAATTTGACAAATTAAAAGCTATTGTGTGTTTAGAAGCTTAATTTGTTGTATAAAGTGAGAAAACTATCCCGCTTAACTGAAAGTAAATAGTTATTCATTCATAGCATGGTGTTGTCTTCATGATTAGTAATTATAAACTTTTGATATGGACTGTTGTTGATATTTAATAATTGATTTACTCTTGGAAAATTAAACTTTACAAATAGGCCATCTTCATATTAATTTGTATGACAATAATTTAGTATGTACCATTGGTAAATCCCTAACCGTTTCTTTTTCTTCAGAATGCTGAAAAGGGTGTTGAAGAATGTGACACTTCGAAGAAAGGTCATTTTAGACATTTAAAAATTGTGTTAAATTTTTTATTCTGTTTTTTTCTGCTATTTTGACTGATTTTTTTGACAGATACTTCAACAGTGTTTAAATTCGATGATAGCAGTTCTGTCCCTTTAAAGTCAGAATGCGATAGCCATGCCGGGAGTGAGAGAAGTCAGATTATAATGAGGAATTTTGCAAGAGTTATATGGAATGTATTGAAGGAATCTAATTCCAAATTAAAGGTAATGTTTTTTTTTTTTTTGGTCTGCCTTCAATCACTAATTCCAAAACAGTAGTTATTTTTTTTCTCATTTGTTATGGTTATTTGTACAATGATGCCCATACAGAATCAAATTATAGGCATATCATATTTACACTTTTTTTACAATCAGGCTGCGGAAAGTGAAATACTCGGTCTCAAGGAAATCATAGGAGATGAAAAGGAAAAAAATATAGAGTTGGAAAAGCAGCTGATTGCCTTCAGGGCTGCCTGTACTTGTTGCAGAGGAGGAAATGAAAAAACCAATATTGAAGATTGTTTAATTGTTGATCTTGATCACCTGCATAATTTGGACCAAGAGGTTGAGAATTGCACTCATATATTCATGTTTTCTTGTCTAAAGGTCATTGATGATTCAGTTGATGCAACTTAAATGCTCATTAATCTTTATACTTATTAGTTGGCCAACCTGTACACTAACTCCTAATTTTGTCTGACATATAGTTTTAGTTACTGCTTGAATTTGGTTTTAATGCTCTTAAATAGATTAAAGTAAAGGTTGTGTTACTAGAGGCATCCTGTCTAATGTGTCAGCTGACACATGTCTTAATGTATTGAAGTGCCTCACCAACTCCTGTTTTCCTAACATATTGTTCTTGCTGAATTTTGAGGTCCAATGTCTTGATTGCCTATAAATTTTGACTCATCTAATGTATGACATATTTCACATTTGTGTTTTGTGCTCGTTTATAAGAAATGGTTCACCAACTTGTTTATCCTTAAAAAGTGCATTGAACTTCTGATTGCATTACTATTATTTATAGTCTGGCTATCCATTATTTCCAGGAATTTAACGCAGAGTCATCATTTGAGCCGAGACTTGATCAGTCAGATGCTGAGCATATGCCTTGTTCTACATGTTCAGAGCTAGATTATGAAAAATCAGACAGGTCTTGTGATTACTGATCTTCCACTTGTGATTCTGGTTTATTTTTTATTTAAAATTCCTAATCTCTCCGTAATTCTTGCTTGGTGTGATAATACAGGAAACTCTCCGTTTCATTGTCAAAGTTTGGGCATCATAATGCTTTGGAGGTTGATGCTATGGACAAAATGCCTTGTGTGAGTTGACTTTCCATTTGCTAATTGTTAGAATTAGTCACATATTTATATCCTCAGCTGTACTATGTTGCTGATTGAGAACAAAGTAAGCATTCAATCAATTTAGCATTCAATGTGTTTATTGTAATTACATTATTAATACAAGTGAGGTAAGTTGTTTTAGACACAATTACAAATTCCACAAATAGGTCAATCTAATTGAACTTTATTTATTAGTCCATTGAGGGGAGATTGCTGGTTAATTGAGTACGTATCTTTCATATTCAAATATAAGTTAAGCTTGAGGGCACTTGACAAAGTCGGTGGGACGTAAAATTAATTGAACTAGTGGCCATTAGTTATTGCTGGGTCTGGGGTTTAATTTTTTAATACCATGTAAACTTTAGCTTCAATGGGTTATTAAAACTGTTATACTCGTTTAAGCATCCTATCTAATATCTGAATTGACATAATTGTGTTTTTTCATTTCATAAGAAATGGTTCGCTGGCTAGTTTGTTCTTCAAAATGCAGTATCAACTTACATATTTCATTCAGCTTGCAGTATCCAATTTACATATTATTTGCTTGTCCATTCCTTCCAGGAAATATTTCATTCAAAGTCATCACCTGAGCCGTCTAATGAAGAGCATATGCTTGGTTCTACCTGCACGGCATTAGAACCTGAGCCATCTAATGATGAGCATATGCTTGGTTCTACCTGCACGGCATTAGAACCTGAAAAATCAGATGGGTTAGTTTTGTGACTATTGTCTTTGTTTATAACATAATGGACTCCCACACATGATCCTGCTCTTTTTATTTATTTATTTTATTTATTTATTTGGGCTTTGGTATATTTTGCTTATTCCTTAATTCATGTCTGGTGTGATAATTCAGGGAAGTCTCGGGATCATTATCAAACTCAGGAATTCATAAGGCTTTTGAAGTTAATGCTGTGAGGACCATACCTAATGTGAGTGGACTTTCCCCATATGTTTATAAAAAGAATCAATCTGCTTAAACTTTATTTATTGCTTCATTAAAGGAAATATTGGATTTTGATCAAGTTCCAAATCTTGTCAGTTCAATTATAAACTAAGCTTGAGGGTAGGTGTGCATTTAATTTGCAGTTTTATGTCATGAAATTTAATTATAGTGGTTGCCTGCTACTTTAACCTGATAAAAATTAATCGCTAACTTGTTTCTCGAATTCCTATTCTCCTTTGACATATAGTTATTGCTGGTTTCAAAGTTTAATGTAATGATTGCATCAAATTTGTCTTCAATAGATAAATTAAACTATTATGCTAGTTGAGGTATCCCATCTAATGTCTGAACTACCATAATTTTGTTGTTCTGTGCTTTCAGGAGGCTTACCAACTAGTTTTTCCTTAAGTGTACTAGAGCAGAACATTACATTATATATGTGTGTTAGGTACTTGATTATCCATTCTTTTCAGGAAACGTTCAATGCAGAGTCACCATCTAAGCCTATAATTGACCAGTTAGGTGAAGAACATTTGCTTGCTTCTACCTGTATGAAGTTAGACCCCGAAATATCAGATAGGTTAGTCTTATAACTAATAATCTTACTATTATTATTTTTATTATTTATTTATTTATTTATTTTTCTTTCTTGGCTTTGAACAAATATGTCTGTCGCTTACTTCCCGCTTGGTATAATAATGTAGGGAAGTCTCAGTCTCTTCATTAAAGCCTGGGCATGATAATTCCTTGGAGGTTGACGCTGTGAGTTGACTTTCCATCTGCTTTAACATATTACTTTGTTCTTTGAAGGAGAAATTGTCTTCAATAGATAAATAAAACTGTTATGCTAGTTGAGGCATCCTATCTAATGTCTGAACCGCCATAATTTTGTTTTTCTGTGCTTTCATGAGAAATGGCTTACCAATTATAGTTTTTCCTTTAAGTGTACATGAACAGAACATTACATTATATATATATATATATATATATATATATATATATATATATATATATATATATATATATATATATATATATATATATATATATATATATATATATATATATATATATATATATATATATATATATGTGTGTGTGTGTGTGTGTGTGTGTGTGTGTGTGTGTGAGTGTGTGTGTGTGTGTGCGCACGCGCGCGTGTGTGTGTGTGTGTTAGGTATTTGATTATCCATTATTTTCAGGAAACGTCCAATGCAGAGTCACTGTCAAAGTCTATATCACCATCAAAGTCTATAATTGACCAGTTGGGTGAAGAGCATATGCTTGGTTCTACCCGTTCGAAGTTAGACTCCGAAATATCAGATAGGTTAGTCTTGTAACTAATAATCTTCTGCATGCTATTATTATTATTATTATTATAATTATATTAATAATAATAATAAAAATAATAATAATAATAATAATTATTATTTATTTTTCTTGGTTTTGAACAAATATGTCTGTTGCTTACTTCCCGCTTGGTTGGTATAATGTAGGGAAGTCTCAGTCTCTTCATCAAAGCCCGTGCATGATAATTCTTTGAAGGTTGATGTTGGAATTGACGAGTTGGGTGAAGTGCAGATGCTTGGTTCTAACTGTATGAAATTTGACTCTGAAATTTCAGATAGGTTGGTCTTGTAACTAATAATCTTATTATTATTATTATTATTATTATTATTATTATTATTTATTTATTTTTCTTGGCTCTAACTGTATGAAATTTGACTCTGAAATTTCAAATAGGTTAGATTTGTAACTAATAGTCTTATTATTATTATTATTATTTATTTATTTTTCTTGGTTTTGAACAAATATGTCTGTTGCTTACTTCCTGCTTGGTATAATGTAGGGAAGTCTTAGTCTCTTCATCAAAGCCTGTGCATGATAATTCTTTGGAGGTTGACGCTGGAATTGACCACTTGGGTGAAGAGAAGATGCTTGGTTCTAATTGTACTAAATTAGACTATGAAATATCAGATAGGTTAGTCTTGTAGCTAATCATCTTCTGTATGTTATTATTATTTATTTTTCTTGGGTTTGAACAAATATGTCTGTTGCTTACTTTTCCTGCTTGGTATAATGTAGGGAAGTCTCAGTCTCTTCATCAAAGCCTGTGCATGATACTTCTTTGGAGGTTGACGCTGGAATTGACCAGTTGGGTGAAGAGCAGATGCTTGGTTCTAACTGTACGAAATTAGACAATGAAATATCAGATAGGTTAGTCTTGTAGCTAATCATCTTCTGCATGTTATTATTATTTATTTTTCTTGGGTTTGAACAAATATGTCTGTTGCTTACTTCCTGCTTGATATAATGTAGGGAAGTCTCAGTCTCTTCATCAAAGCCTGTGCATGATAATTCTTTGGAGGTTGACACTGGAATTGACCAGATGGGTGAAGAGCAGATGCTGGGTTCTAACTGTACAAAATTAGACTATGAAATATTAGATAGGTTAGTCTTGTAGCTAATCATCTTCTACATGTTATTATTATTTATTTGTCTTGGCTTTGAACAAATATGTCTGTTGCTTACTTCCTGGTTGGTATAATGTAGGGAAGTCTCAGTCTCTTCATCAAAACCTGTGCATGATAATTCCTTGGAGGTTGACGCTGGAATTGACCAGTTGGATGAAGATCAGATGCTTGGTTCAAACTGTACGAAATTAGACTATGAAATATCAAATAGGTTAGTCTTGTAGCTGATAATCTTCTGAATGGTATTATTATTATTATTATTATTATTGGCTTTGAACAAATATGTCTGTGGCTTACTTCCTGCTTGGTATAATGTAGGGATGTCTTGGTCTCTTCATCAAAGCCTGTGCATGATAATTCTTTGGAAGTTGACACTGTGAGTTGACTTTCCATCTGCTTTAACATATTACTTTGTTCTTTGAAGGATAAATTGTAGTTGAATTCAAATCTGAGTTAGTTCTTGGTAATAAACTAAGTTTGAGAGTAAGCATCCATTTATTTTGTTGAGGAAGTCTGACAAATAAATTCAACTATTAACTTTTGCTAAGTTAAGTTAGCATGAACCTATTAATTGGTGCACCTGTTTCCCTAACTCTTACTCTCGCTGTAATAGTTATTGCTGTATTTTTGGTTAATAGCTTGTTAATAAATTAAAATAAAAACTGTTATGCTGAAGTGGCATGATTAAGTTCATCCACTTGTTCGTTCTTCAAAAAGCCTCAGACTGTTAATAAGTTTTTTGAACACTTCAGATTGTTAATATTATATGTTCATTATTTGCTCATCCATTCATTCCAGGAAACATTTCACCTGCAGCCATCATCTGAGCCTATGACTGGTCCTGACAGACAGTTAGATTCAGAAAAATCAAATAGTTTAGTCTTGTGAGTAATACTTCTTGAGCATGATTCATGCTCTGTTTTTCTTAGTTCTTAGTATTTATGTCTGTGTTCCTTATTTCTTGCTTGGTATAATACATTAGGGGCGTTTTGGCCTCCTCATCAAAACGAGGGGGTACTAAGGATTTGGTAATCGAAGCTAAGAGCAAGATACTGAGTGTGAGTAGACTTTCCATTTGCTAATATGTAGACATACTTTTTCTTGCATCTATATAATTTATATTCAGATAGTTATTTGAGGAAATTAAAATTAAGAGCAAGATACTTAGTGTTTATGTATTACAAATCACCAACTGTCCTAAAATTTTATGCCATTGGAAAAGCTCTAGCCCATCTTTATCTTTTACTTAACTTTAATTCATGACTACGGGTCATTGGGATGGGGGAAAGCAAACAATGGATTCTGTTTTGGAGAAAAAAAAATTATTTTAACAAAGATGCGGATAATTGATTGCCATCTTTTATAGAAGCTAAGTTGTTAACCGAATGTTCAAGAACCTTTTAATAACATGAATGAAAAATAAGTTTGTGAAATCCTTCTGTCCATCTGCTTGCTTAGTGCTTCACAGAATAATTACTGTTCATGTTACCATGCTAAGCTTACAGGAAGTTTGTTTTTGCTTTCCTCTTTCATCTTGTTAATTCGCCTTTCAGGAATTGTTAGATTCTTCGCTGCCAACTAAAGACAGCAATTTGGATCCTTCATTGCCCAAAAATGTCTCATCTAATGAAACCCAGAGAGATAAAGGAGTCAGTAACTCCTCCCGCAAGCCGCCTCCTAGGCCGAAAAGGTGGGTGGTATTTTTATCGTAAAAGAGTACTGAAGTGGTGTTTTTCCTTCCATACTTACCAGTTATGTTTTTTTATGTATATGATATTTTGAAATCAGGACACTTATGCCTTCCTCATCCATGTTATCAAGAAACTTGAGCACCTTTGATCTTTTTGACGAATCCGAGAAATTAAAGGTACCAAATAATACTTATTTTAAAAATTTTTTGGATCAGTGATCTGTGCAGTACATCTGCCTTTACGAAAATGAATGTTGCCGTTTCAATAGAAAAAAAACACATGATGTTAAGTATTAACAGTATCTATCTGGTTTACAGGAGAACAGGGGCACAAGGAAGTTGGGTGCACGCGATGATCCTAAAAGATCAAATGGAAGTATCTCTCTGCTCCACATGCTCCATGGTAGAAAAGGAAATATTCATAACTAGGGAAGCCACAAAGCCCTCTTTGAAGAATATGCAAAAATGTTATGTAGTTGGTGACGACATTTCGTTTTGGAGAATATCTTATGGCTTTAGTTATATGCTTTGGTTAGTTGAATTAAATAGTTACTGCAAACAATTGTTTACTTATTTGTAAGCAATGCTGCAGTTGTAGTGGCATAGCAGAAATGTTACAACTGTAGTTTTTAGAATTATTTAGATACTGCTAACATGTAAGTTGTTCCCAATTCTGCATTTTTAGTGGCATAGCAGAAAGTGTTACAACTGTAGATGGATATATAATTAAACGACCTCCTAACCTAGAAATAAAATCTCACTCTTTCTATTCGTTTCAAGTCACTTTCAGTATATGCATCATTAACTACTGTCAAACCGTACACGAGATTTTGAATGCTCTACTTGAATTTTGAGTTATTAGATACTTTTAGGATCATTATAGGGCTAATCTTTATAAAATTATCGTGAAAGTAGTTTTAGTCTGCTGTTATTTTATACTTTTGATTGATTTTTGGCAAGCATGTTTAGATTATGCATTTATAAATATATAGAAGTATGATCTCACTCTAGCAACAACATACAGTTTAATATTAAGTCAACATCATTAAAGCTCAAATTAAAGAATGCTAGAAGGCTGACTCTAATTCTAGATCTTGAACCAAGAGACCTCACTAATTAAAAAATGACACTAATTCATAGGTAAAAATAAACCCCAAACCACTCACAGTTTAATATTAAATAGAAAGAAATCTCCATAAATGAGATTGCTTGCACATGAGAGCCCTTCAAATTACTTAATCACATTATAGAGGTTGTCCTTGCCAAGAGAAAGCAATAATCTTAGATAAAGTATATCTTTTTCAAATAAGGGGCAGAACCTTGTCGATATTAAGGGAAAGTAGCCTATCTTTTTCAAATAAGGGGCAAAACCCTATCGAGATAAGGGCAAAGGTTTTCATAAACTTGGTTAAATTAGAGAAGAATAAGTTGTCTTGATAAAGTACATCTCATATTCACTAAGCGACCACCATCTAGTATCACCCTTAAGAGAGCAACTAAAACTCTTAATGAACGAAATCAAACTTCTCAAAAGCCTCCCTAAAAGTGAGCCTCCTCACACATGAGACCCTTCAAATTCCCTAATCACATGACATTTAGAGAGGTTGTCTCTGCCAATAGAAGACAATAACCTTAGATGAATTCCATATTTTTCAAACAAAGGGCATAACCATATCGATATTAGGGTAAATGTTTCCATAAAGTAAAGTTGGTCGGTCAACTCAGAGAAGAATTAATTTGTCCTGACAAAGTACATGTTATCATTACCAAGCGACCACCACCAAATATCATCCTGAAGAGAGCATCTAAAACTTTCAATGGACGAAACCAAACTACTCAAAAGTTCAAGTTCCTAAACAAACAAAGTCCTCCTCCATGTTAAGCCCAACATCAATATATTGTTATTCACATAAACTATAATCCCAACCTTTCCACTTCGTTGATTTGAGATCAGATAAAACCTCAAAAAAACATGTATAAGGAAATATAACCTACCTAGGAATCCTCCCAAAAGACGTAAAACCATTTTCCACCAAGACATACCCTCTGCAAACTAATCAAAACTATCATAGGGGTCAAAACAAAACTATCACATGGGTCAAAACTAAGGATGAAGAGTGTTCCACCAAAGAGAGGACATTATGAAACATTCAGATTTATCCCTAATGGGGGATAAACCCACACTAGACACATATCTAACAAAAAGAATAGAAAACAAAACACCAACTCTTTGAAGCATTCTCAATCTTCATTTACTAGTAAACATTACATTGACTAGATGCAAATTTTTAACCACCCAACCCTCCACCAGTCTTTGGCTTATGCATATCTTACCAACATACATAAACAATCTTTGAAAAGTCTCTTGTGTTTCCCTAAAGAAAACAACTTTAAAATCTCACTAATCTCTTCCAAACTTTCATATGAATTTTTAAGGACGTGAAGAAATTGATATATAATTAAGAATATAGTTCAAAAGAACCATCCTACCACACATATTGCCCCATGAAGCTAGCCAATTCTAAATACTCTTAAGAAAGAGTTTTCAAATAAACTCTTTTTGAGGATTAACACCAATCAGAAGCTCTAGATTATTAAAAAGAAGAAATTCTCGCTTACAATGAAAGGAAGAGATTATCGCTTCTAAAATTAACATGCCCATAAGCAAATTATAACACCTTAAAAATAGATTTAATAACCTAATTTTTTTCAATTGAAACCTCTTCCAAAAACAACACGTCTTTCTTGCAACACATTTACCATCATTTCTTGATCCTCGTCCTCTTTAACAAAAATTTACTCTATGATTCTTCAATAGGAGAGACAACTTCAAGTCGATCTTTTATCCGACCTATTTTTGCCATAAATTCCTCCACTAAACCCTCAAAATAAATCAAAACTTTATCTTTAAGGAAAACTTTAAGGATTCATTTGGTGCGCATGATATAATAGAGATATGATAGGATATAAAACAGGATAAAAATATGATATGATATAGACAAGATAAGACTTATCCTATCATATGTTTCTTTCACACATGATATCAATCATACGTTTGTTTCACACAGGATATCAAACATACACACACACACACATACATACATATATATATATATATATATATATATATATATATATATATATATATATATATATATATATATATATATATATATATATATATATATATATATATATATATATATATATATATATATATATATATATATATCAGATTTATTTATGTTAAAATATTTTAAAATTTATAAGTTGATAAAAAAATTAATAATTTTATATAATAAAAAAAAATCATTGACAAATTTATCCTTATGACAAAATCAAACATATTATTATAAATTATTTATTGATATTTTTTAATTGAATATCAAATTAATCTTTATTTATATTTTATCATATTTAATATTTTATTTTACAATATGTTTTATAGATGTAAATTTATAAATCATTTTCTTATTCTATCATGTCCGATTCTAACCTAACTCCTTTTTAGAATAAAATTTGAACTATTAAGACAGAATATGATAAGTTTTAGGATTAATTTATCATATCCTGTTGTGACATCAGGGACAGAGCTACTATATGGAAAGGGTGGGCTCATGTCCCACCATATTTGTCACTGATCCAACATTTAATATTATATATAATAAATTAATATATTCAATCTATTAAAAATTATGAAGAAAAATTATTAAATGCCCCACTTAATAAAATGATATGTGTATCACATCTATATATATTTAGAATATCTAATCAATTGCTTCATTCTTTCTTAAAAAATTAATTAGTTTTATATAATAAATAAAATAATTGCTCTAAATAAAATTAAAAACTCAACTTTTCATATTCCTATTTTTAATAATTTTTTTTCACTCTTTTCCAATACAAACAAATATTTTTGGTATTTCTCTTTGTCTCACTCCTTTTTCTCTCACTTCAAAGAGTCTCTTTATTATTGATTTCTTCTCCGTTATTAATTTTTTAAAAGATAAATTTATTAATTTTAATCTTTATGAATTTATAATTTATTTTTATTATTACAATAAAAGTAAAAATATTTTATTATTTTATTGAGCTAGAGATTATATTAATGGTTTGTTAAATGATTGTTTTGTTATTTACATTATTGAGAGAGGTATCTTTGTTGATGTTGAAAATGAAAAATAGTAGAGAACAATTATAATTTCTATTTATATTTTTGAAAATAAAATATTATATTTATACTGACCTCACTACTGAAAATTTCTAGCTTCGTCCCTGTGTGTCATTAAAAACTATATTGAGATAAGATATGATACATATATTTATGATCTTACCTGATCAGATGGTCCTTCCAGTAATTGTACGTGAACAACAAGATGGATGGAATTGAGGGGGTGTACCTGCAAGACACTCTGATGCCAAAGTCAATAGAGGTACAAAATGGTAAGCAAGAAAAGTTATGTTTCAGAATACCTGACCCTTTAGTGAAAAAAGGTATTTATAGTGAGCCCCCAGCGCTGGGCCAAGGTCCATCCTTGGGCTGGATCAGCGAGGCCCAAGGAAGAACTGCCAAGATACGCGTAAGGAGCGTGTAGACCTAGCAAGTGGTCTAGTCCTTGGTCCAACTGCCCCTATATTTCAGGAGATAATTGGGGATAGTTGGGTGATGTGGCAAGTGGAATAAAGGACCTGTTACCTGCCCGTCGCGTCAAGTGTATGCCCGACCCATGTAATGTCTGCTCGACCATCAAGTAGTGTCTGCTCGACCACCAAGTATACTTGCCCGAGTGGATGGGCATCTGCTCGACGTATTAGGCCACGACCCAACACAGTCTCTAGAGGCCCAGTCCAGAACAATTTATCTTATCTCTTATCTTCCCGGCACACCAAATATATCTTAAAGTTCTAAGTTATGTACCAATAGCAAGAAGATTATTATATTGTTGATAAATATTTTTTTTACATAGGTTTCCTCATGATATCAAACAAATAAATCTAAAAATAATCCATAAATTGTTGAGAAAAACTGATTTTAGAATATTAATTAATATTTATGAACTAATATCAGTTACGAAACAAGTTAGAATTATCAAAGGGATTAAAAGATGGAAGAGAGAAAACTTATGAATTTCATAGTAAGTTTTAGTGTAAATATTACATTGTCAAATGTGGTATTTATACTACTTGAAATACTACTATTACACCAATGTAATAATTAGTCTTACTATTTTAGATAAGTATTTCAACCCTATAATAGTATGTAGATAAATATGAATATTATAATAATATTATAACTATTATAATACTCCCTATTTGAAATATCTATTGTGGTGCTCCATCGAAGTCTTATCAACTAGGAACTTATGAGAATATATATTGTCTCGTTAAAAACCTTATAAGTAAAAACACGTTGGGATAAGAACCTTAATAAGGGAAAAAAGTACAATATGATGCTCTCCCTCAACATAATACATTTAGTTCTTCTTTAAAGATCTCGAAGGTGACACATTCTAATATTTTGTACACGCTTCTTTAAAACTGAAGTAGGAAGTGCCTTTGTGAAGAGATCTGTCATATTATCACTAGAACGAATATATTGAATATTAACCTCTTTGTTTCTTTCGAGTTCTTGTGTGAATGAAAATAACTTTGGAGGGATATGCTTGGTTCTGTCACTTTTTATGTAAACTTCTTTCATCTGGGTGTAAACACCCCAAATTTGCCCTCACCCATTCACACCATGGCTTGTGATCTTTTCATATGCATAAATTCAATCATAGCATCTCATATCACATTATTAATTCACTGCATTGGTTCAAAGTCATCTGCATCTAGGGTTTGTGATCTGAGCAATCCAAGAGCCATTTGAGCCACTCCAAAGGTCATCAATCACTTCAAAGGGGTCCATGTGTGTTCAAGCATCATATTGTATCCTCACAAGGTCAAAGAAGCCAAAGAATCACAAGAACTGAGAAAGGCATGGGAGCAGAGCCAGGTTTAACTGCACAGATGACCTAGAATTAGGGTTTTGGTTTCAAAGGCCATAACTCCAAATTTTTTGGTCATTCTTGTTTCTATTGGTCTCTACATGTCATAAGGATAATGCATATCAATTCTCATGAAGAAATTCCATGGGGAAGGCATCTAATCAAGAGTTGACTTCTTGAGCAAGTCAGTGTAAAATCAGGGCATCTGAGGCCCCCAATGACCCAACCAAAGGGTGTTCTTCATCATTTTGATTGTGTATGATCTTTATTTGATCATGGAAGATGTTAGAAGTTCACAAAATTGAAGAATTTCAAGCCATTTGCAAAGTTGCCTTTTTGGGAAAATGACTTGTAATGGAAACTTGCCATTTTGGGAAACTTTTTCAACCCTTGCTTTTTGATTCAAAAATGCTTCAAATGGGAAAACTTTGGTCATGAAAGTTGTAGAATGGATCATTCCCTTTTCAAAAAGTACAAGAACTCATTCTAATTCATTTTGAATCAAAAGTTATGGCTTGTCAAAGTTTGGAAAAATCACATAATTTCAAGTTATGTACCAAAGAGGCAAAGTTGCAAAACCACTTGCCAATGTGAAATGAGACCTCAAAGTGACTTCTAATCTTTGCACAAACATAAACCAAGGCCTAAAATTCAGAATGCACCAAGAGTTTGTCCACTTTCATGACTTGTGGATCAAGAAATCACAAAAGGAGCAAAAAGTCACAAAGTTGCCAAACCTATCACAAACCCTAATCCACTTGCTGCATTGCGTCTAATCCTTTTCCATGGCTCTCCCTGATTCAAGCTGCAGCCAAGCCATGCTTTGTACCTTCACTGCCCTAGCCCATACCTCTCTTACACAAAACTTGACTTTTTTGTAAAAAGACCCATACCAATCAGCCTGTGCCACACCAACTTCTCTGACCTCTCTAGTTGTGATAAGTGGACCAAATGCAACATAACACAACACAACAACACAAGCAAAAACCTCAGATTGCCATAGTTATCAAAAATCCTCCAACTTGCAAAACCTTTCGAATCTCCCAACTCAGCCATTCAGTCTTCAAACAAACACCACCATTCATTTCTAAATCATTCACTGACCCAAAACCATCCATCAGAACATCCAAGAACCTCCCATAAACCAAACACGATTTCTGACCAGTTGGCTTGCAAACTCTCAAATCAGCCAAAAGAAATTCCTTCCAAGCATCAAAACTTCATCAGGAGTTCAAGGGGAGTGGTTTACATGAAGAGAGGAGGCCTGAAAGTCCAGAACTGAGAAAGCTCAAGCTCAGGTACCTCCTTGAAACATTTTTCCAGAACTCTTATTTTTTGTTTCAAAATGATTAAGCATGCTTCACTGATCACACTGAACTTGGAATTATTGAAAATGGTTGAGAAATGAGACTGTATTGCTTGTCTGAAATTTTTTCCATATTTATGTTCTTCTTCGAATCATGGGATTGAGTGAAAAGAAATGAGTTTTGAAGGTGATTCAGGTTCAGGGGGATGAGAGGAAGTGATCTGGAGCTTTAGAGCTCCAGAAATAACCTAGGGAGTGAGTTTGAGATTTTCAGGGAAGGGGGTCACCGGAGAAGACGACCGGAGCTCGTCTCCGGTGACCTGAAAATGATTAGGGTTTGTTAATTAGGGTTAGCCAGGTTTAAATGTGGGGCGTTGGATCTGGGCTTCCCGCGCGCGTTAGATGGCCAGGATGACTTCATTTAGCCCTAATTGCAATTAATTAAAATTAATTAATTAAGTTTAGTTTAATTATGCCAGTTTGAATGAGAGCCACAGGATCTGGCGCGCAGTTTTTCCCTCCACTCCCAGTTTAAATGTCAGCCTTAGGATGCGCTGACTTTCTTTTTATTTGTATTTTTATTTCATTTTTATTCATTTGTTTTGCACATTTATTTTAAAATAGCTAAAATCATTAAAAAAATATGAAAAATTTTATCAAAGGTTTCATGAATTTTCAGAACACAAAAATATTTTTATTTTTATTTTTTGCATTGAAAATTATTTTTAAATCATTTAAATGTTTATTTTTAATTAATTAATGGAAATTAATTAATTAAAAATACATTTAGGTATTTAAAAATCACAAAAAAATTCATATTGCATTTAGAAACATTGTCCAACTCTCAAACCAAATTTCTTTTTTGTTCTTGATGCCTTTTGATTATTTTCATTGGATTTAATTTCATTTCAAGGCAATATTTTATGTCAAACTTCAAAAATTCATTGCTGCCTAACCATTGAGAGTTGGATAATGATTATTTTTGCATTACATCTTGTATAACATGTAGTTTATAGGATAAATTTGGTTTGATTTGATCTTGCATTTTCATTTTGTTTAGCATTTTTCTTGGTGAAGTACCCCAAAACCCTAGCAATCTTAGGAAATTCATAACCCTCACTAGGTTAAAAGTTGAGTCCCCTCCTTTGGGCAGTGAGCTTGTATAGGTTTAGGGTATCTTTGATTGCATTTTCAAATTTTTATCATGATGTTTGCTTCTGGTTTTGGATTTTTGCTTTGCATGATGCATGAAACCCTAATTTGTGCCGCCTTTTGCATCCTTTGCTCATTTGCTTGCATCCATTGACTTGCCATGAAATTTTGTGCATTCTTTTGATTCATAATACATCTTAGGACATATTAGAATCATGTTTGATCATTGCATCTCTCATTTGCCATGTTATATGTCCATTACATTTCATAACTTTTCATGAACATCCATGGTTCAAAGCATGCTTCTTTTGCACCCATATGCTTGTTTGATTATTATCATGCCTTGCCTCATGATTGTATCACCTCTTAGCATCATTAACATCATACTTATGCTTCTGGTTTTGCTTTGCATCATGACATTGCATCCCATTTGCATTGCATTTCATTTCTTTTTGCTAACCTTTCAGGTGGTAAGTTGTTTGAGAAGTGAATTTGCCTTCACTTCTCACAATCTCTTTTCATCTCTTTCATACTTTCTTTGCTGCATTTTGTATGTGTTTTAGAGTGAGCTTGCTCATTCATGTTCATCTTACTTTCTTCCTTCAAGCAACTTGTCTTCTTAAGTGAAGCAAGTTGTTTTGCTTCTCTTTGTTTCTTCCTCCTTTCATCTGCTTCCTTCCTGGTGGTTTCTCTGAAGATTCTTCTTGTAAACCTCACTAACCCTAGGAACAACCAAGCATGATAACAATTAGGGTTTGATTAGTCCCCCATTTAGCTTTACCTTTATGTCTCCTTTGAGTCTTCTCTTCTCATCTCTTAATCAGGGACTAAACCCTAAAGGCTTTAAGGCTTTGTGATTAAGCTTATGCCTGCATCCTTCTATTAGGATGGAGTGTATAACTTTAATCCTAAGTGTCAAACCCTTAATGTGTTTAAATTCCTTTAACCAATCCACTTAATAATCACTAAGACATCAAGCTTGTAACTTGGGCCTTGCATTAGGGTTCTAATTCTTCCTTAATTGGTTAAGAAGGACTAACCCTAGTGTTAATGGACAAGTCCCCCTCAAGTTGTCTTACAAACCATAAAAATTCACTTCTTAATCTTACCATTAACTAAAATCCATTTAATAAAGGCTTTGTTTTGTCATGAGGTTAATCCCTAATCATGGGTTAAGTTGAGGAATCTTCCTCAGCTTAAATGTTCTCATCTATTATCCTTCTATTAGGATGGTGTAATGAGTCCATTAAATCCTTGATTATGGCTTAATCTCATTACTTAACACTAAACAAAAATAACAAAAAACATTTAAGTAAATACAAGTAGGTTAATGATCTTAATCCTACCTCATGGTAATTAAGTGTGAGATGCTGACTTCACATTTAAAGTATTCCCATTACCCCTAATCAGAGGGAGGATGTAATGAGTTTACTAATTCATTGGTTTAGGCTTAAGCTCATTTTCTTACGACAAAATCCAAAAGCAATAAAAGATTGAAAACACAAAAACAAACAATAATCGTCTCCTCCGGGATTCTTTTCTCATCTCATTCATTCACAAACGAGAACTCGCTTCTTCCGTCTAACACAAGACAGTTTGCACCTGAGCCAGACAAGTCATACACTTGAGCATATGCAAGTAAGCAGTTCATCAGTCAATTCATCTTTCAGTCTCTTTGAGTCGAACTACGGTGTTCTGACTTCCTCATTGCACGAGAGGATACATAGGCATAACTTGACTGTTATCGAACAAAAGTCTCTGTATATCCCCCCTCTTTCCAGCATTGTTCTTTAAGCCTCATAATCTTGAGCATACTCCTTTTCTTACACTGACACTTTTCTTATACACTTCACCTTTCTTTTAGCACTGACACTTGCATTCTTTCCAGCTTTGATACACAAATAGCACTGACACTACCCCTTTAAAACACAAATCTTTTAAGCGTGGATCCCGTCGAGTACGGCGGACAATCTGGGTGCTAATACCTTCCCAGGTTGTAACCAACCCCCTTTCTCAGTCTCTCTGGTTCGCAACCGTCTTATCCATATCTTTCCTAGGTTTATGCAACATTACCTTTCCTCCGGGATAAAAATGCCTAGCTGGCGACTCTTGTCTTTTTGAGTTCACCCCTGTGTGTTCTCATCCTTTTCGCCGACCGTTCGCGTCTGTACCCCTTCTGACCTGGGTGTCATTTGGTGGGAGCGACAGCTTGGCGACTCTGCTGGGGACCCTTATACTGTAACCAGGGCTTCTGGTTCTTTTTGTGGGTTCCTCCTAGCGCTTGTTTGATTTGTGTTTACTGGGGTGTTATGTGCTAATTGTGTTTATATAGTTGCTTTATTTATTGCTTTATGTACAGTTATTTTATTGCTTTCTTTACAGCCTTATATATATATATCATATTGTCATACTGTCATCTGGCTGGATCTGGTTTTTGTTTTGGTGGGTGGGGTTCCACTGAGAGTTTGAGATCCTATACCTGGGACCTGAGTGACACCTAGGCTAGAGTGGTTCATGTTCTTTCCCATTCCATTTCGGTCTGGTGCGGGAATATGAAACACGGTTCAGATGTGGGTTTCTTCTTGAGAACTCTGTGCTACAGATTTCCTGTAGTGCTAGGGCTATCTGGGAAGCCTGCTAAGTCTGGATGACCTTTTATTATGACCTTCAGAAACTGAGGTGAATTAGAGGAGGATCTTTTATGGTTATTGTAAACACTGTACCTCCGGGTTAGAAGTGTTTACACTTCTCATAACTGATCCAAGTCTGAGGATCCTTGTTTTAGAACATCACCTGTGAGGGGGTTGGGCTGTTTACAGGTTTGCAGGTACCATTGGCCCCATCATACCCTGATACTTGTTTTGATTAAGAGTACCTCACTTTGGACAGTTCTTGTGATTTAACCCTGGACATGTGACTCTTTTATTTGAGTCCCCCACCTTGGTTACTGGACTTCTGAACCTCCATCTGGACTTCTTGAATATACATGGGCCTTTTATACCAGGGCAATTAATCAGATCCAGCTTGATCACAAACCCTTGCATATCATTTGCATACTCATCATTGTATCATTTAACATTTGTTTATTTGTTTTTCAGGGTATCCACATTACATCTGGCTTGGTTTTGACCTCTTCATCTGCATAGACCCCTGTTCATCAGTTATCTGCTTCAGTTATCTTCATCAGTTGCCTGCTTCAGCTACTTTTATCACCAGCCTCAACCTATCAGTGGCTCATCTCTAGTATCAGTCTTCATCATCAGCACTTGTTTTCAGCTCTTCATCAGCAGTCATGGCACCCAAGAAGAGCAACATTTCATACCATTTCTTTGAGCCTGTGCTGACTGGCATCGGACAGGTCCAGGCACTTATCACTCCAGACCACATCCCATTATTCAGAGAGAATTATGGAGGCATCCTTGATATGGTTATGGACTTATACCCTTCTCAGAGGAGTTTGATCCACACCTGCCTACAGTTCTATGATCCTCCTTTGAGATGCTTCACTTTCCAAAACTTTCAGTTGGGACCTCTGTTGGAGGAGTTTTCATCATTGATTGGAGTACCTGTCAGGGGTGGTATCCCCTTCAACCCAGAAATGACTTTTCCCAGCAATGGAGAAGTGGCAAAGGCACTATACCTGGAGCCTATATTGATTGAGTAGAACATGACAACAAAAGCTGGAATCCCTGGTTTGCACTTAGATTTTCTGACTTCTCAGGATATCCTGAAGGCCTCCTTGGGAGAATGGAAGGCAGTTTGTGCATTATTAGCCCTCAGTATATATGGGGTTATACTTTTTTGCAGATGAGCCCAAGTTTATCAGCAAGAATGCCATTCATCTCTTCCTTCTGAGGAACCCAGTACCCAAATTGCTGGGGGATTTCTATTATTCTGTTCACCAAAGAAATGAGAAGCAAAGAGGAAAGTTGGTGAGATGCTGTGCTCCTCTATTTCACACTTGGCTGCTTAAACACTTACCCAAGACTGATGCCTTCCTGAATCCTCACCAACAGAAGAATTGGGCTAAGAGACTCATTGCTCTGACTTCAGATGACATCAGATGGTGCACCCAGAGCACCAAGGGCAGAGACATAGTCACTAGCTGTGGGCAGTACCCCAATGTACCTCTAGTAGGAGTGAAGGGTTGCATCAACTACAATCCTTTGCTGTTTAAGAGACAGTTGGGCTATGCTTTGGTTCACCCTCCTAGAGTGCAAGACTTGGCTGAAACCCTGTATTGTGAGATAAAGCCTAATCTAGCTGTTGTCAGACAAGCATCCTGGGCTTGGGACAACATCCAGACCAAAGGGATGGCCATTCTTGGGAGGTGCAATAATGTGGCTTCAGCTCAGTATTATGAATGGTCTCATGCTAGGGCTCAGATTTCTGGAATGCCCTTCACCATTGAGGATGCACCTGGACCATCCACAGTACCCCCTCCAGCCACTGTCAGCCTGGAAGAATTTGAGAAGCTGAAGGAGAGGAATGAGAATCTGTCTCAAGCTCTGAAGAAGACCCTCTGGGAGAGGAGTGATGGTCGTCTAGACATTGAGAGGTTGGATAAGCTTAAAGTGGAGCATCTAGCCAAGATTGAGAAAGCAGAGGACTACATCAAGAAATCAAGAGCTGGGGAGCAAATTTTGAAGAATGCCTGTAAAGAGGCCCAGTTTCAGAAGGCTAGGACTGATCTCTATCTGAAAGAAAGTCAAGCTAGGTGGGTCAGGATCACTGAAGCTCGCACTCAAGAAGATAAGAGAACTCAAGCCAGGATTGAGCAATTGGAGGACAATGAAAAGGAACAACAGGAGGCTCTGCTAGCAGCCTAGAAGGAGATTTCAGAGTTGAAGCTTAGGGCTGGTGTGAAGAGGTCAAAGGACCAAGACAGGCACAAGAAGCTGACCACTGCTATTGCCACCAGAAACCTTCTTATCAGAAACATTACAGAGCATCCGTCCGGTCTTGTAACTGAAGCACTTCTGAAGGAGGTTAAGGAGGATGAGTTTGGATTAGATGTCTGACTTCTTTGCTTGTTGTTATTTCCATTTCATGTACTTTTCTTTTTATGTTGTATTTTGACCCTTCAGGGGCGTATGTTGTAAAAACAAACTATATATGGTCCACCATTTGTAATGTATTTGTAAGTTTGTTTCATTGAATTTTCTTCTCTCAAGCAACATCAAAGCATCTTCCTCAGGGTCTAGAAAGGTCAAAATCAAGAGCCGAGCCGGATACCTTGGAAAATAAATAAGCATACTGCATTGCATACTAACTCTTGTTTTGTTTTGTAGGTTTTTTTTTCATTTGTTACTAACTCTGTTGTGCTTCAGGAATTATTGCTCGCCGTCGGGTGTTCCCTCTCAACCGTCCGCACCGGTATCCTACTCGCAACAATCTTCCTGGTATCCAAATGGATCAAGTACAGCAAGATCTGACAGAGGTCAGAACTCAGATGGCTAATGAAAGACTGGAGATGAGAAACCAAATGACCCAATTCATGGAAGTAATGAATGGCTTGGCCCAAAGTCAAGAAAGGTTGAGGGCATTGGTAGAAAGACAAACCCCGGAAGAACCCCATCTGGGAACTGGAGGAACAAGTAACAATGAAAGGGGTCAGCCTCATGTTAACCCACCAGTATATGGGCCTCATCTACATCCGGAAGTCAACATCCCGGGTAATGTGCAAGGAAATACTACTGCAGGCAGGATCTTACAAGAAGACCCCCAAGAGGAGAAATTCACTGTCATGGGGGCTGGTGATGAAGTTTATGATAGGAGGTTTGATGAAATTGCTGAGAAGTTGAGATCTCTGGAGTCTCAAAATTCCCTGGGTTTTGATGTCATGGATATGGGGTTAGTGGATGGGGTAAGGATTCCCCACAAGTTTAAGCCCCCGTGCTTCGAGAAGTACAATGGAACTTCCTGTCCACGAACTCACTTGCAGTCCTTTCTGGGGAGACTTAAGGCGTACACCATGGATGAAAAACTGTGGATGTTCTATTTCGAAGACAGTTTGACTGGGGCTTCAAGAGAGTGGTATTCACACCTGACAAGAGCTACCATCAGATGCTGGAAGGACCTAGCTGAGGCCTTCATCAGGCAGTACCAATACAATCTGGACATGGCTCCTAACAGGACCCTTTTGATGGGAATGTCTCAGTCCTCCAAAGAAAGCTTCAGGGAATATGCCCAGAGGTGGAGACAGCTTGCTGCTGCTGTCCAGCCACCCATGTCGGAAAGAGAAATGGCCGACATGTTTATAAATACTCTGCAAGGAACATATATTGATAGGCTAGCTACCTTTTCTTCCACCAGCTTCGCTGACGTAGTTATAGCTGGAGAAAGAATTGAGAGCCTTCTGAAGATGGGTAAGATTTCTGATAATGGTGCAAGTTCGTCTAGCAACCCCAGGAAGCCTTTTGTGGGACCTAGAAGAACTGGTGAGACAAATGCCATTCATGCCAACAGGGCCAGACCTCAGTATGTTCATAGATCAGTGGCAGCTGTCACTATTCCAGCTCCGATTCCTCAGCAACCAACATATCAACCACAACAACAACCACACTATCAACAACGAGTTCAGTATCCGCCACAGAGGACCTACAACAACAATAACAACAATCAACAACAAAGACCTTTTCAGCAAAGACCATCACAGGAAAATAGGGTGATTGACCCTATCCCTATGCCTTATGCCGCTTTATTGCCACAACTCCTGAAACTCAACTTGGTTGAATTAAGGACATTGGCACCACCAGATCCCTCCAATCTTCCAAGAAATTATGACGTCAACGCCAGATGTGCTTTCCACTCCAATGCACCTGGCCACAATACTGAGAAATGCAGGGCTTTACAAATGAAGGTACAAGATTTGGTGGATTCTAAAGCCCTCAACTTTGCACCCCCTCCAAGTGTCACCAAGAATCCCATGCCCAATCATGGAGGGACAAGAATTAATTCCATTGAGGAAGACAAGCCATCTTTCTTAATCACCAGTGTTGGACAGATTCGGACACCTCTGGTCGAAATTAAAGCTCAGCTCTTAGAGTGCCAGATGTTCCCCGGGTGTGAGCTCGGTTGTGGTTATTGCAACATTTCGGTCAACGGGTGTGATAATTTGAGAAGCGGCATAGATGGTCTTATCAAAAGTGGTATACTTCAGATCACGACAACGGTGCCTACAAATCCAGCAATCCCTTTGACAACAATTCCTGACTCTTCTACAACTGCAACAACAATCATTCCGACCAATTCATCAATATCATCAACAATGGCTCCGTCCATCACTTCGGCAAAGAGATTTCAACAACCATTTCCTCTACAACATCATCATCCATCTATTCAGCAAAATCTTCTACAATGCCAACGAAATTAATGAAGATATCTCAGCAGTCACCATTTACTATGATCCATCAGATGTTCCCCCAAACAATAACTTTCAACAACAAATAGTGGCACCTCCTGCCAGATCACCAGTCACCATTTACTACGATCCGCACACCATTTCAGTACCTTCCTCTGCAGCAGTCAGTCCAGTTACCATCACGGTGCCTGGACCAGTTCCATATGAAAGCAGTAATGCCATACCTTGGCATTATGGCTCTGACCTCTACTGCAACGGGGAGAAAATCACTCTGGATTCTTCAACCTCTTCTCCACAGATTGATAATGTTGGGGGAGGCGGAGGCTTCACCAGAAGCGGACGCCTTTTTGCCTCACAATTGCAAAGACCTAATGCCGAAGCAGAAGCTGCTGCCAAAGCAAAAGGGAAGAGTGTGATACCTGAAGAACCAATTATCAAAGAAACTCAGAAGACATCTTTTGAGCAAGATGTAGACGAGTTTATGAGGATTATAAAGAGAAGTGATTACAAGGTGGTGGATCAGCTTCACCAAACTCCCTCAAAGATCTCCATATTATCCCTATTGATGTGTTCTGAAGCTCACAGGAATGCATTACTGAAAGTCTTGCATGCAGCATACGTGCTAGAGGAGATCACTGTTAATCAGCTAGAAACCGTGGTAGCAAATGTCAATACCAGTCATGGATTGGGTTTTACCAATGCTGACTTAACAACTGAGGGACGTAACCACAACAAGGCTTTACACATCACTCTAGAATGCAAGGGTGTTGTTCTATCCCATGTACTGGTGGACACTGGGTCTTCACTCAATGTTCTACCAAAGAAAGCTTTGGTGAAGCTGGAGTACGATGGCTTGGCATTGCGTCCAAGTAATTTGGTGGTGAGAGCGTTTGATGGCTCTAAAAGATCAGTGTTAGGGGAGATTGATCTGCCTGTGATGATTGGCCCGCAGACCTTTAAAATTACCTTCTATGTGATGGACATTCAGTCGGCCTACAACTGTTTGTTGGGTAGACCTTGGATCCATGCCGCTGGCGCTGTTACGTCTACCCTTCACCAGAAGCTGAAATTCGAGTGGGAATGCCAGATCATCACCATCTGTGGTGAAAAAGATATCTTTGTTAGCCATCTGGCTACGTACAAGTACATTGAGATGGATGGAGAAATCCATGAAACTATGAGCCAGGGGTTTGAGGCCCTAAACATTAATGAAGCGTCTGCTGTACTGGGAACCTCCATGACATCTTATCAGCAAGCCAGGAAGGTTGTTGAAGAGGGGACTGCCCAAGGCTGGGGAAAGCTGCTTCCCGTGGAAAAGAAGGAGGACAAATTTGGGTTGGGTTACAGACCAACTCAACAAGATCAATCAGAGGCTGCCAAGAAGCCCAGTTTTGTCAGCGGGGGAATGCTCACCCCGGATGCAGTAAACAACTTGGAAGACGAGGATGAAAGCGACCGCAACCTGGAGAGCTGGATACGTCCAAGGATCCCGGGGAGCCAAGTCCATAACTGGTCTTCCCAGGAAATTATAAGGGTTACTCCTGCAGAGTAATTATTATTTCCTGTATTTTTAAAGCATGCATCAAGTCTTGCATCTTTCCCAAGATGACAAGACTCATTTTGTAATCGGGCCATCTTGTAATTTTGTGCAAACAGATCAATTAATGAATATCGGACATCTTTTGCAAATGAGTCTTTTCCTTTTCCTCTCACTGTTTTTCATTTTTCTTTTTGTATAAAAATAAAATGGCAATGTTTTCCAAAATGACAACTTCATTTCACTTTTTTCTAAACAAGATTAAAATTGATCACTAAAATGAACAATTTAAACCCTTGCAGAGTGTGCCTTTCAGACTGCACCGACAACAGCACAGCTATGACTTCGTATGACTTTGACAATCCAATCAATCAAGCTGATGAAGGGGTTGAAGAAGATTATGAGCTTCCTGAAGAGCTAGCCAGGTTGTTAAGACAAGAGGAGAAGGTTATCACTCCTCATCAGGAGGAGGTCGAAACAGTTAATCTTGGTACCGAAGAAGATGTGAAAGAAGTTAAGATCGGGGCCTGCCTACAAGACTCAGTGAAAGAACAACTGATTGACATGCTTCGGGAGTACGTGGATGTTTTTGCCTGGTCTTATCAGGATATGCCAGGGTTGGACACCGATATTGTCATGCACAAGCTGCCTTTAAAAGAAGACTGCCCGCCAGTAAAACAGAAGCTACGCCGTACTCGCCCAGATATGGCAATGAAGATAAAGGAAGAGGTGCAAAAGCAGTGGGATGTCGGTTTCCTTGCTGTAACTAGCTATCCGCCGTGGGTTGCTAATATTGTACCTGTGCCTAAGAAAGACGGCAAAGTGAGAATGTGTGTGGACTACCGGGATTTGAACAGAGCCAGCCCGAAAGATGACTTCCCATTACCTCACATTGATGTATTGGTGGATAACACGGCTCCGTTCTCGGTATTCTCCTTCATGAACGGATTTTCAGGATACAATCAGATCAAGATGTCACCTGAAGACATGGAGAAGACAACTTTCATCACACCCTGGGGCACGTTCTGTTATAAGGTGATGCCATTCGGACTGAAGAATGCTGGTGCAACATATCAACGGGCTATGGTAACATTATTCCATGACATGATCTATAAAGAAATTGAATGTTATGTGGATGACATGATTGCCAAGTCCCTCATAGAAGAAGACCACCTGGTGAATCTACTAAAGCTATTCAAGCGTCTGAGGAAATACCAACTGAAGTTAAACCCCAACAAATGCACATTCGGGGTGCGATCCAGTAAGCTGCTAGGATTTATTGTAAGTGAGAAAGGGATTGAAGTTGAACCTGATAAAGTTAAAGCCATTCAAGAAATGCCTGCACAGATTCATCCCGGTAGCCATTGACTATTTTACCAAGTGGGTTGAAGCAACTTCCTATGCAAATGTTACAAGGCAAGTGGTAGCCAGATTTCTGAAGAGAGACATCATCTGTCGGTATGGAGTTCCCGAGCGAATTATTACTGATAATGGTTCATCTGTCGGGACTTCAAAATCCAACACCACAATTCTTCTCCTTACAGGCCAAAGATGAATGGCGCTGTTGAGGCGGCTAACAAGAATATCAAGAAGATTGTGCAGAAAATGGTGGTTACCTATAAAGAGTGGCATGAAATGCTACCGTTTGCCTTGCATGGGTACTGAACGTCCATCAGAACATCCACCGGGGCAACACCGTATCAGCTTGTGTATGGTATGGAGGCAGTCCTACCTGTGGAAGTTGAATTACCCTCCTTACGGGTATTAATGGATGTTAAACTGAACGAGGCAGAATGGGTCCGGTCCCAATTCGAACAACTGAGTCTGATTGAAGAAAAGAGATTGGCTGCAATCTGTCATGGGCAGCTGTATCAGAAAAGAATGAAGAAAGCCTTCGATCAAAAAGTCAGGCTCCGAGAGTACCAAGTAGGAGATCTTGTGCTGAAAAGACTCCTCCCTCCTCATACAGACCACAGGGGCAAGTGGACTCCGAACTATGAAGGGCCATTCGTAGTAAAGAAAGTCTTCTCTGGTGGAGCACTGATGCTCAACACTATGGATGGTGAAGACTTCCTGTCCTCTGTGAATTCAGATGCAGTTAAAAAATACTTCGCATAAAATGACCCGCTGGACATAAAAAACAGAATGTAAGTCCAGGCAAAAATAGGGCATCCCGGCGAGTCAAAAACAGAATAAAAGACTCGGGCAAAAATAAGGGAAATAAATAAAAATGTACACCCGCTGAGTTGAAAAGCCGCATTGGACAGCTCAGGCAAAAATGGGTATCCCGGTGGATTGAAAACCTGAAAGGGCGATCCACGCAAAATAAGGGAATAAGCGAACAATTGCATTCTGAATTCGTCTGTATCACTCACAACTTGGTAAGCTTCGAAAGGTTCAAGCACCGGTCAGAACCAGCCTTCTTCAGAAAGCAAGACGAGAAGAACATCAAATGTCATACGAGTCATAGCAAAGGGAAGCTCCTTAAAGTGTCATCAACATTGCCAATACCTTTTATTTCTCAATTTGTAACAATCTCCTCATTTTAGGGGATTTGTTTCTTTGACTGTATCTTGCCAATTCAGGGCACACGAACTAATAAAATCAGATTTTCAGTCATGTTTCGTCTCGTACATTTTTATTTTCATTTGCAAGAATGTCCGATGTCTTTAAGATACTGATTGCATAAATACAGATGCTTCTCCTAAAATACGTGCATAAATACCCCTCTTATGATTGAATCTGGTAAAGGATACCTCAGGATTAGTTGTGCGTTTCTCTGACTTTTCAGGATTGCAGGTATTCAAAGCACAACATGGGGCATGAAAGCTTCATCTCAGCAAGTTGGCAAATCATTATCTACTCGGTCTTAGCACCGGAGGTGCTTTCTCCCCAGCTGAGTTGCCATTTATTTTTCCTCCTCGGCCAAGTACAAAAGCCAGGGAACCATCTCCCCACAGAGTTTCAGCCTCTATCCAGAAGAGGAATGTCTGAAGATCTCACAACAGAGTGAAGAAAGCTTCTACAAACCCCAGCTGGGTCCCTCGTTACCAAGATAGGTCTATCAGTGACCTATTTTCCCCAAACAGAGTCGTATATGTCAGATCTACCAATGATCTCTTCCCCAGTTGGGATCTCCACTTTAAGCAGATCAGCCGGAGATCTTCGCAGCAACGGGATCCGAATCCCAGATCGGTATCTTTTGCATAATCATAGCATTCACATCATATTCTCCCCGTAGAGCGTAGCATTCCGTCTAATACGGAGCATTACGGCAAAAATCAAACATATTGCATAATCATAAGCCAGCTTCTGAATCAAGCACTTGTGAATACTGACAATCCGTCAGCGATATACAGAAAACTCCCCGGATTCCCTAGCAGAAAGCCAAGGCATCTCCCTTAAAGATACAGATACTTCCTGACACCCGTCGTGTCATATCCCTAGTAGGAAGCCAAAGCGTCCTCTTTGCACTCACAGATACATATATCTATACAAATTCCCTGACGCCCGTCTGTGTCACTTTCCCCAACATAGATACTTGAAACATTTTGTAAACCATACACTTGTTTATTACACTTTCCTCTTTTGACACTCGTCCGTGTCACTCTCCCCAGCAAGTTAAACACTCATCTGTACACCACTCATACTTATTACTCCTGTTTCACTCATACAGATACTCGTCCGTATCTTTTATACACCGCTTATATCCCTTCAGATTCGCCGCTCGTCCGTGTTCTTTGTTAACCAGTTGATACTTGTCCGTATCATCATCTCAGAACATGCGTCAAGCGTTTGTTTCTATCCGATACTCGTCCGTATCATACTCTTAAGGATGCTCGCCCGCATCTTTAATCTATGCATCGTGCCGAACACTATTGTCTTCTTGAATTTAGACACTCGTCTGTGTCTACATATCCCCAGAAGAGTCCCCGCAGAATCAATACTCGTCCGTGTTCTTTGTTAACCAGTTGATTCTCGTCCGTATCCTCATCTCTGAACATGTGTCAGCTTTTGTTTCTACCTTATACCCGTCCGTATCATAAGGATGCTCATCCGCATATATAGTCTGTACACAGTGCCAAACACTTATACTTTTCATTTCTTGGATGTAAGCACTCGTCCGTGTTTACTATTCCCCGGCGAAGTCCCCAACAAAACTTGCTAAACTATTTCCTTTCTATCTGACATTCGTCCTATGTCATGATACCCTTTCGGCAGCCGTACCCTGCCAGGTGATCTTCCTTCACCTCTTTGATGACCGTCCTTCATCGCCCCCAGTGGAGTCTCTATCATTAGAACCCCTTCCTATCCGACATTCGTCCTATGTCTTGATATTTTCCGCAGCCGTCCCCTGCTAGGTGATCGTCCTTCACCTCCTGATGATCGTCCTTCATCATTTTATCTGATGGTCGTCCCCATCTTGATCTTGTTATCTGATATTCGTGCTATGTCATGATAAACCCTGAGAGCAGTCGTACCCTGCTAGGTGATCGTCCTTCACCTCTTAATGATCGTCCTTCATCATGCTTATCCGATGGCCGTCCCCATCGTCGACCTTTTTATCTGACATTCGTCCTATGTCGTGATACCTTTGGCAACCGTACCTTGTCAGGTGATCGTCCTTCACCGTAGATGACCGTCCCTCATCTTATCCCCAACAGAGCAGCCGTCCCCTGCTAGGTGATCGTCCTTCACCTTTGATGACCGTACCTCATCATTTATTTCATTTACCTATAATCCCCAGAGAGTCTTATAGCTTTACTTGATGGTCGTCCCCGTCACTATCTCTCATATCCCCAGCTTGCCGGTCGTCCCCGTCATTGCTTTATTTCCTGCATTCACCCCAGCAGTCGTCCTCTGCTCGACGGTCGTCCTCCGTCGCCTGCACTTTATAATTATACTTTATTTTCCTTTACAATCTATATCCCTTTTCTTCTTCATTCTGTGAGTGCAAATTTTGGACTGTCTTTGGTATTCAACCACAAGTTACCTTGTTTGCCTGTTAAGCCGTTGCTTACATCCTACACAGCTAACTCATGTTTGAATAGGGGCAGCTGTAAACACCCCAAATTTGCCCTCACCCATTCACACCATGGCTTGTGATCTTTTCATATGCATAAATTCAATCATAGCATCTCATATCACATTGTTAATTCACTGCATTGGTTCAAAGTCATCTGCATCTAGGGTTTGTGATCTGGGCAATCCAAGAGCCATTTGAGCCACTCCAAAGGTCATCAATCACTTCAAAGGGGTCCATATGTGTTCAAGCATCATATTGTATCCTCACAAGGTCAAAGAAGCCAAAGAATCACAAGAACTGAGAAAGGCATGGGAGCAGAGCCAGGTTTAACTGCACAGATGACCTAGAATTAGGGTTTTGATTTCAAAGGCCATAACTCCAAATTTTTTGGTCATTATTGTTTCTATTAGTCTCTACATGTCATAAGGGTAATGCATATCAATTCTCATGAAGAAATTCCATGGGGAAGGCATCTAATCAAGAGTTGACTTCTTGAGCAAGTCAGTGTAAAATCAGGGCATCTGAGGCCCCCAATGACCCAACCAAAGGGTGTTCTTCATCATTTTAATTGTGTATGATCTTTATTTGATCATGGAAGATGTTAGAAGTTCACAAAATTGAAGAATTTCAAGCCATTTGAAAAGTTGCCTTTTTGGGAAAATGACTTGTAATGGAAACTTGCCATTTTGGGAAACTTTTTCAACCCTTGCTTTTTGATTCAAAAATGCTTCAAATGGGAAAACTTTGGTCATGAAAGTTGTAGAATGAATCATCCCCTTTTCAAAAAGTACAAGAACTCATTCTAATTCATTTTGAATCAAAAGTTATGGCTTGTCAAAGTTGGGAAAAATCACATAATTTCAAGTTATGTACCAAAGAGGCAAAGTTGCAAAACCACTTGCCAAGGTGAAATGAGACCTCAAAGTGACTTCTAATCTTTGCACAAACATAAACCAAGGCCTAAAATTCAGAATGCACCAAGAGTTTGTCCACTTTCATGACTTGTGGATCAAGAAATCACAAAAGGGGCAAAAAGTCACAAAGTTGCAAAACCTATCACAAACCCTAATCCACTTGCTGCATTGCGTCTAATCCTTTTCCATGGCTCTCCCTGATTCAAGCTGCAGCCAAGCCATGCTTTGTACCTTCACTGCCATAGCCCATACCTCTCTTACAGAAAACTTGACTTTTTTTGCAAAAAGACCCATACCAATCAGCCTGTGCCACACCAACTTCTCTGACCTCTCTAGTTGTGATAAGTGGACCAAATGCAACATAACACAACACAACAACACAAGCAAAAACCTCAGATTGCCATAGTTATCAAAAATCCTCCAACTTGCAAAACCTTTCGAATCTCCCAACTCAGCCATCCAGTCTTCAAACAAACACCACCATTCATTTCTAAATCATTCACTGACCCAAAACCATCCATCAGAACAGCCAAGAACCTCCCATAAACCAAACACGATTTCTGACCAGTTGGCTTGCAAACTCTCAAATCAGCCAAAAGAAATTCCTTCCAAGCATCAAAACTTCATCAGGAGTTCAAGGGGAGTTGTTTACACAAATAGAGGAGGCCTGAAAGTCCAGAACTGAGAAAGCTCAAGCTCAGGTACCTCCTTGAAACATTTTTCCAGAACTCTTATTTTTTGTTTCAAAATAATTAAGCATGCTTCACTGATCACACTGAACTTGGAATTATTGAAAATGGTTGAGAAATGAGACTGTATTGCTTGTCTGAAATTTTTTCCATATTTATGTTCTTCTTCGAATCATGGGATTGAGTGAAAAGAAATGAGTTTTGAAGGTGGATTCAAGTTCAGGGGGATGAGAGGAAGTGATATGGAGCTTTAGAGCTCCAGAAATACCTAGGGAGTGAGTTTGAGATTTTCAGGGAAGGGGGTCACCGGAGAAGACGACCGGAGCTCGTCTCCGGTGACCTGAAAATGATTAGGGTTTGTTAATTAGGGTTAGCCAGGTTTAAATGTGGGGCGTTGGATCTGGGCTTCCCGCGCGCGTTAGATGGCCATGATGACTTCATTTAGCCCTAATTGCAATTAATTAAAATTAATTAATTAAGTTTAGTTTAATTATGCCAGTTTGAATGAGAGCCACAGGATCTGGCGCACAGTCTTTCCCTCCACTCCCAGTTTAAATGTCAGCCTTAGGATGCGCTGACTTTCTTTTTATTTGTATTTTTATTTCATTTTTATAAATTTGTTTTGCACATTTATTTTAAAATAGCTAAAATCATTAAAAAATTATGAAAATTTTTATCAAAGGTTTCATGAATTTTCAGAACACAAAAATATTTTTATTTTTATTTTTTGCATTGAAAATTATTTTTAAATCATTTAAATGTTTATTTTTAATTAATTAATGGAAATTAATTAATTAAAAATACATTTAGGTATTTAAAAATCACAAAAAAAATTCATATTGCATTTAGAAACATTTAGAAACATTGTCCAACTCTCAAACCAAATTTCTTTTTTGTTCTTGATGCCTTTTGATTATTTTCATTGGATTTAATTTCATTTCAAGGCAATATTTTATGTCAAACTTCAAAAATTCATTGCTGCCTAACCATTGAGAGTTGGATAATGATTCTTTTTGCATTACATCTTGTATAGCATGTAGTTTATAGGATAAATTTGGTTTGACTTGATCTTGCATTTTCATTTTGTTTAGCATTTTTCTTGGTGAAGTACCCCAAAACCCTAGCAATCTTAGAAAATTCATAACCCTCACTAGGTTAAGAGTTGAGTCCTCTCCTTTGGGCAGTGAGCTTGTATAGGTTTAGGGTATCTTTGATTGAATTTTCAAATTTTTATCATGATGTTTGCTTCTGGTTTTGGATTTTTGCTTTGCATGATGCATGAAACCCTAATTTGTGCCTCCTTTTGCATCCTTTGCTCATTTGCTTGCATCCATTGACTTGCCATGAAATTTTGTACATTCTTTTGATTCATAATACATATTAGGACATATTAGAATCATGTTTGATCATTGCATCTCTCATTTGCCATGTTATATGTCCATTACATTTCATAACTTTTCATGAACATCCATGGTTCAAAGCATGTTTCTTTTGCACCCATATGCTTGTTTGATCATTCTCATGCCTTGCCTCATGATTGTATCACCTCTTAGCATCATTAACATCATACTTATGCTTCTGGTTTTGCTTTGCATCATGACATTGCATCCCATTTGCATTGCATTTCATTTCTTTTTGCTAACCTTTCAGGTGGTAAGTTGTTTGAGAAGTGAATTTGCCTTCACTTCTCACAATCTCTTTTCATCTCTTTCATACTTTCTTTGCTGCATTTTGTATGTGTTTTAGAGTGAGCTTGATCATTCATGTTCATCTTACTTTCTTCCTTCAAGCAACTTGTCTTCTTAAGTGAAGCAAGTTGTTTTGCTTCTCTTTCTTTCTTCCTCCTTTCATCTACTTCCTTCCTGGTGGTTTCTCTGAAGATTCTTCTTGTAAACCTCACTAACCCTAGGAACAACCAAGCATGATAACAATTAGGGTTTGATTAGTCCCCCATTTAGCTTTACCTTTATGTCTCCTTTGAGTCTTCTCTTCTCATCTCTTAATCAGGGACTAAACCCTAAAGGCTTTAAGGCTTTGTGGTTAAGTTTATGCCTGCATCCTTCTATTAGGATGGAGTGTATAACTTTAATCCTAAGTGTCAAACCCTTAATGTGTTTAAATTCCTTTAACCAATCCACTTAATAATCACTAAGACATCAAGCTTGTAACTTTGGCCTTGCATTAGGGTTCTAATTCTTCCTTAATTGGTTAAGAAGGACTAACCCTAGTGTTAATGGACAAGTCCCCCTCAAGTTGTCTTACAAACCATAAAAATTCACTTCTTAATCTTACCATTAACTAAAATCCATTTAATAAAGGCTTTGTTTTGTCATGAGGTTAATCCCTAATCATGGGTTAAGTTGAGGTATCTTCCTCAGCTTAAATGTTCTCATCTATTATCCTTCTATTAGGATGGTGTAATGAGTCCATTAAATCCTTGATTATGGCTTAATCTCATTACTTAACACTAAACAAAAACAACAAAAAACATCTAAGTAAATGCAAGTAGGTTAATGATCTTAATCCTACCTCATGGTAATTAAGTGTGAGATGCTGACTTCACATTTAAAGTATTCCCATTACCCCTAATCAGAGGGAGGATGTAATGAGTTTACTAATTCATTGGTTTAGGCTTAAGCTCATTTTCTTACGACAAAATCCAAAAGCAATAAAAGATTGAAAACACAAAAACAAACAATAATCGTCTCCTCCGGGATTCTTTTCTCATCTCATTCATTCACAAACGAGAACTCGCTTCTTCCGTCTAACGCAAGACAGTTTGCACCTGAGCCAGACAGGTCATACACTTGAGCATAGGCAAGTAAGCAGTTCATCAGTCAATTCATCTTTCAGTCTCTTTGAGTCGAACTACGGTGTTCTGACTTCCTCATTGCACGAGAGGATACGTAGGCATAACTTGACTGTTATCGAACAAAAGTCTCTGTATATCCCCCCTCTTTCTAGCATTGTTCTTTAAGCCTCATAATCTTGAGCATACTCCTTTTCTTACACTGACACTTTTCTTATACACTTCACCTTTCTTTTAGCACTGACATTTGCATTCTTTCCAACTTTGATACACAAATAACACTGACACTACCCCTTTAAAACACAAATCTTTTAAGCGTGGATCCCGTCGAGTACGGCGGACAATCTGGGTGCTAATACCTTCCCAGGTTGTAACCAACCTCCTTTCTCAGTCTCTCTGGTTCACAACCGTCTTATCCATATCTTTCCTAGGTTTATGCAGCATTACCTTTCCTCCGGGATAAAAATGCCTAGCTGGCGACTCTTGTCTTTCTGAGTTCAACCCTGTGTGTTCTCATCCTTTTCGCCGACCGTTCGCGTCTGTACCCCTTCTGACCTGGGTGTCATTTGGTGGGAGCGACACTGGGTAACACATACTACATTGTCTTCATACAAAATTGTTGAATTATTATCAATTGGTAAACCAAATGCTCCTAGGATATTTCTAGTTACCGATCGTAACCATCTATATTTTTTGCTTGCTTCATGAAGAGCAATTACTTCAGCATGATTTGAAGAAGTCGCTACAAGTGTTTGTTTTTGTGATTTCCATGATATTGCAATGTTACCATATGTAAATATATATCCAGTATGTGATTTAATATTATGTGGATCTAACAAATATCATGCATCTGCATAACCAAGCAAAACTAGTTTTGTATTGTTAGATAAAACAAATCAAGGTCAGATGTACCTCGAAGATATCGAAATATATGCTTTATTCCTTTTGAATATCTTTTAGTAGGACACAAACTGAATTTTGCTAGTAAGTTAACTGCAAAAGCTATATCAGGTCTTGTATAGTTAGCAAGATACATGAGTGCCCCAATAGCACTAAGGTATGGTACTTTAGAGCCAAGATCTTCTTCCTTAACTTACTTGGGTCTAAAAGGATCATTTTTAACGTTAAGTGTTCTATCCATCATTGGAGTACTTAAAAGGTTTGATTTGTCCATGCTAAACCTTTTCAATATCCTTTCTGTATAATTTGACTGATATACCAATATACCATTTTTAGTATACTCAATCTGTAAACCAAGGCAAAACTTTGTTTTTCCCAAATCTTTTATTTCAAATTCTTTCTTTAAGTAATCTCTTTCTTTCTTTATTTCTGCATTAGTTCCAATGATATTTAAATCATCAACATAGATATCAATTATTACCAAACCTAATATTGATTTTGTTATAAAAACACAATGACAAATAGGATTATTTACATAGCCTTCTTTAAGCAAATATTCACTTAGTCTATTATACAACATGCTCCCTGATTGTTTTAATCCATACAATGATCTTTGCAGCTTAATTGCATACATTTCTCTAGGTTTTAATGTCTCAGGCATTTTAAATCCTTTTGGGATTTTCATGTATATATCAGTATCAAGTGATCCATACAAATAAACAGTAACGACATCCATAAGATACATATCAAGTTTCATTATCAATGATCTCATTATTATTATCTTGTGCTTCTTCGAGAGGATGACTTTCAACCGTGGATTTATTATTATCTAGTGTCTTTTCAAGATCACTTTCAACCAAATTCACCTTTTCCATTCCTTTTCTATTTCTGGGATTTTTGTCTTTGGATCGCATAGGTAGGCCAAGTTTCAAGTGTGTCTTTGATGTACTTGCTACATCATTTATTTTCGAAATCTAAATCCGAGCTGGGACATTTACAGCTGGTACATGTGATTTTGTGACTCTTTTCAAATCAGTAAATGAATCTGGCAGCTGATTTGCTAAATTCTGTAAGTGCACAATTTTCTTTACATTTTCTTCCCATGATTTATTATATGGGTCCAAATGTAATAAATGTGGTACATACCATGATATTTCATTTTTTGAATGTTTGTTTTCTCCTCCTAATGTTGGAAATTTCGTTTTGTCAAAATGTCAATCAACAAATCTTGCCTGAAAAACATCACCTGTTAAAGGTTCAAGATATCTAATAATAGATGGTGATTCATACCCAACGTATATTCCCAATCTCCTTTGAGGTCCCATTTTAGTTCTTTAAGGCGGAGCTATTGGGAGATATACTGCACAACCAAAAATCTTTAAAACCAAAAATCTTTAAATGTGAAATATTTGGTTCTTTACCAATTGCAAGTTGATAAGGGGTATGTTTATGATCAACACTTGGCCTTAAACGTATGAGTGTTGCATCATGTAAAATTGCATGACTCCAAACAGTAATTGATAGTTTAGCTCTCATTATTAATGGTCTAGCAATATATTAAAGACGTTTGATTAATGACTTTGCTAAACCATTTTGTGTATGCACATGAGGAACAAGGTGTTCAACAGTAATTCCAATTGACATGTATTAATTATTAAATGATTCAGATGTAAATTCACCGGCATTGTCAAGTCTAATTTTCTTTATAGTATAATCGGGAAATTGAGCTCTAAGTTTAATTATTTTTGCAAGAAATTTTGCAAATGCCATATCACGACTTGACAGTAAGCATACATATGACCATCTACTAGATGCATCAATCAATACCATAAAATACCTGAATGGTCCTGATGGTGGATGTATAGGTCCACATACATCTCCTTGAATTCTTTCAAGAAATACCAGTAATTATGTCTGAATTTTTTCTGGTGAATGCTTTGTTATTAGTTTTCCAAGAGAGCAAGTTTCACATGGTTTATCTCCTTTTGTAAGTTTTAAACCTTTCAATGGATGACCATGTGAACTTTCAACTATTTTACGAATCATTGTTGAACCAATGTAACCTAAACGATCATGCCATAATGTCACCATTTTGGGATCTTCTTTTACTATAAAATTACATTCAATTGCATGTATATAAGTATAATGTAATCCAAAAGGTAATTTTGGTAGTTTTTCTAAAATTTTCTTTTTTCCCAAAACATTAGCAGTGATACTAATATATTTCATGTTACCTTCTGTTGTAGTTTCATTACCATATCCTTGATGATATATGTCACTAAAACTCAACAAATTTCTCTTTGATTTTGGAGAGTATAAAGCATTATTAATGATAAACTTTGTCCCATTAGGTAATATGAACATAACATTACCTGTTCCTTCAATCAAATCTGCAGGATCTGCGATTGTATTTATTACACTTTAGTAGGATTTATTTCAGTAAAATATTTCTTACTTTTGAGGATTGTATGTGTAGTCCCACTGTCCGGAATGCAAATGTCTTTGACACATTCCATGTCTAACCTTCTTAAAATAAAAATAAGAGTAAATAGAGAGTAAGTCAACAACATATTTAACATTTTATTTCATGCAAACATAACATACATATTCTTGAGTTAATACATATTCCAAATTTAAAGTTAATACAAGCATATCACACATTATTCAAATAGTTACTTAATCCATTGTTCCTTCAACAAAATCAACAGCCTCAAAATAGGTATTATCATTTATGGGTTCAATCTCATTAAAATTCACTTCTTTTCCCCTTTCTCCTACAGAAGCCATTTGTCTTTTACACAAATGTTCTGGTGTTCTAGACACCTTAGACCAATGACCTTTATTTTCACATCTGTAGCATACATTCTCATAATTTCTTGAGGGACCTTCTTGGATATACTTGCCCTTTCCTTGGCATTTCCAATTATTTTGGTCATATCTGGGAGATCTATAATTATTCATATGACCTCGTTCAAGTCCTCTATAACGCCCCCAAATTTTATTTAATTATTTTATTTAGAATGTTGTGTTTTGGTGAATGGGAGAATAATATATAATTGAAATATAATATTAATTTAAGAATTATATTTTGGTGGATAATTATATTATTAAGTTATAAAATAAATAATTGGAAAATATGAAGTAAGGGGTAAGGTGGTCTTTTGGTGGAATTAGTGAGAGTAATTGCGGAAGTCCCTAAGTTGGTCTAAGAGGTTATGTGATAGGAAGGAAAATGAATCATGTTATTTGGGTGAAAAGAGAACGATTGTGAAAGTTGAGAAGAGAAGAAGAGAAATGGCTAAAGTTGAAGAGAATAATCCACGAGGAAGAATAATTTCTCACCAAAACCAAGGCAAGGGTGGAATTATCCCATCTATAAAGGGTTTTATAACGGGAATTGGGTAGGTTGAAGATGAGATGTTGAAGTTTTGGTATGTGGATAGGAATTATGTTGATTTGTTAATAATTTATGGTTGTTGGATGATAATTATATGGAATAGATTATAATAGGATGGATTCTGTAAGTTTTGGTTGAAAAATATGGATTTCGATGCAGGAAATTGCAGTGGGTTGAGTGAAAGTCGCAAAAGGGAGAGTTGTGAAATAGCAGAGCTTGCTTAGCGAGCAAGGTGAACCTTTGGAAAGTCAGAAGTTAGAGAGTTGCTCGCTTAACAAGCAAATCCCCCTCGCGCAGCGAGACCTGAAGCAAAAAATGTCGATTTTTAATTTCAAAAACTTTCTTAAAATTGTCTAATTAATTTAGTAATGCTTAGGAATCGATGTGGTGTAGTTGGATGCGGTTAGAGAAGAGTTATACACATAATTGTAGGGATAATTTGTATAACTTGAATATGAACATAGTTGATATGTTGTCGGACTTGGTGGTTGTGGTGTTATGAGTTGTTGTTTTGATAAGTTACATATGTTTGTTATTTATACATGTATATGTAATATGTTGTTGTTGAGTTTGTGGCGGTTGAAGTTGATTTATGTAGTTAAATTCTAAATATGCATGATGTTGATGATAGCTAGTTATTATGATAAATCGTCGTATAGTGATGTTGTGGAGTTGTATTTGTAGTTGTTGTATTAATTACATATATGTCATTGGTGTTACATGAAATGTTGCATAGTTGGAACAATATACCAAGGTGGGGTATGTTCGATGTTGTGATGTTGGCGAGATCATGAAATAGGGATCGTTAATGGCCATGAAAGAGGGGTCGAGGGTTTGATCATGAAATAGGGATGATACTGGACCACGAAAGAGGGATCGAGAGTTCCAAAGGTGATTGGATCTTGAAATAGAGATCGGAGTATGGTACATCATGCATAGAGTCAAGTAGGGTCTCATCACATAATTATTGTTGTTGTTGTTGTTGTTGTGTATGATGTTATCGTTGTGCATGATGTTGTTGTGTATATGATGTGGTTGTGTAGTTGCTATTGAGAAGTGGTGTTTTATTTCCGATACATGCTAGTTCTTATTATATTGATCTTTTGTGATGTAAATATCTCACCCGTTCTATTTGAATGTTATCCTTATGTTGGTAACGTGCAGGTGAACAGGTTAAGTCGAGTGGTGGTCAGTGAAGTAGGTGTACTTCACATTTTTAGGGTGTCGACTCTGATACGTCGCTTTGGGTGTCAGGACGGTGTCGTATTTATTTTTCTTATTTTATGAAAAATACTTTTGTAAAAGAATTACTACATGTTATTTTGATTTCCGTTGTCTGTTGAATATTTTTATAAAACATATCATTGAGCCAAGTGTGGCATTTCCGTTGAAATGTGACACTCAAATAATTTTGGTAAAAAAACTTTAGTCTGATTTTATTATTATTTTCGTGGGGTAATTTGGGTATTACAAAGTGGTATCAGAGCAGGTCGGTCCGTCTGACTAAGTAGTTGAGTCGTCGAGTTGTTGTGTTGTTATTGAGTGTTGAGCGTTGTTGTTGTTGATTTTAAATCGTTGTTGGATTATTGTTGTGTGACAGATTTAGAATGGATGGAAGAAACGATGTTGCACTTGACGTTGCTATGCAAACTATGGCATAGGCCGTGCAAAATTCGATGAATGTTGGGGATCGCGAAAGTGATGAGTTCAGGAATAATGATCTGCCTACGTTCAAAGGGAAGTATGACCCTGATGGAGCACAAGATTGGCTCAAGGAGATCGAGAGGATCTTCGGAGTGATGGAGTGCTCGAAAGGAAGTAAGGTATAGTTGGGGGCGTACCGACTGGTAGCTGAAGCTGATGATTGGTGGGTTGGCACTTGTCAACGATTGGATGCATCTGGTGAGGCAGTCACCTGGGTTGTGTTCAAGAGAGAGTTTCTAAGGAAGTATTTTCCTGAGGATGTTCGGGGAAAGAAGGAAATCGAGTTTCTAGAGCTGAAGTAGGGAAGTATGCCATGGAAAACCTTATGAAGCTCCTACTGATAAGGGTAAGAAGAAACAAAATGAAGGTAAAAGGCCAAGTGAGGGAGGTGATCCTGCTTCACTTAAGTGTTATTGGTGTGGTGAGATGGGTCATCATGTCAGTGAGTGTACGAGTGATGTGAATAAATGTTTTAAGTATGCTCAGCCTGGACACTTGATTGCTGAGTGCAAGACAAATCTGGTTACTTGCTACAACTATGGGGAGCAAGGTCAATATCAATACACATTGTCAGAAGCCCAATAAAACTGCAACTGGAGGAAAGATGTTCGCTTTGAGAGGGACACAAACTTCCAGCGAGGGTTATTTGATCAGAGGTATTTGTCATATTAATAGTACGCCGTTGATTGCTATGATTGAAACAGGTGCTACACACTATTTTATTTCTCTTGATTGTGTGAGGAAATTAGGACTTGTTGTTTCTTCAATGAAAGGAGAGATGGTTATCGAGACTCTTGTTGATGGATCGTTAACTACTTCTCTCGTATGTCTGAACTGTCCGTTATTGATTTATGGTATGTATTTTAGTGTGGATTTGATTTGTTTGTCATTGAGGGGTTTGGATTTAATTCTAGGTATGAATTAGTTGGATTACAACCATGCTCATATTAATTACTTCAGTAAGTTGGTTCGGTTTCTTACTCCTGGTGAAGAGGAAGAAGAAGCTAGTTATTTGTCTGCTCGAGAGTTGAAAGAGCTTATGAAGGAAGAAGCGCAAGTTTTGGAGTTGTTTGCATCATTGTCAGTGGAGAATGATATGGAAATTAGTGAATTGAAAGTGGTGAGGGATTTCCCGGAGGTGTTTCCAGATGATGTTGTGGATGTGCCGCCAGAGAGAGAAAGAGATGTGGAGTTCAATATTGATCTTGTGCCAGGAACAAGACCTATTTAGATGGCACCGTATCGTATGTCGGCTTCCGAGTTATCTGAGTTGAAGAAACAATTAGAGGAACTATTAGAAAAGAAATTTGTGAGACCGAGTATATTGCCGCGGGGAGCATCGGTATTGTTGGTAAAGAAGAAGGATGGTAGCATGAGGTTGTGTATTGATTACAGGCAACTGAACAAGGTGATGATTAAGAATAAGTATCCTCTTCCAAGGATATATGGTCTGATGGATCAATTGGTTGGTGCTCGTGTGTTCAGTAAGATCGACTTACGATCGGGTTATCATCAGATAAGAGTGAAAGATGAAGATATTCAGAAGACTGATTTTAGGACTCAATATGGACACTATGAATATGTAGTGATGCCATTTGGAGTTTCTAATGCACCTGGTGTATTCATGGAATATATGAATAGGGTTTTCCATGAGTATTTGGACCAATTTGTTGTTGTGTTCATAAATAACATACTGATTTACTCTAAGTCAGAATAAGACCATGGATAACATTTGCGAATTGTGTTGTAGGTGTTGAAAGAGAAGTAGCTGTACGCTAAATTGTCGAAGTGTGAATTCTAGTTTAAAGAGGTGAGTTTCCTTAGTCACGTGATTTCGGAAAAAGGGATTGTTGTGCATTCATCCAAACTAGATGCAGTGCTACAATGGGAGACTCTGAAGTCTGTGACGAAGATTAGAAGTTTCTTGGGATTGGCTGGTTATTATCGAAGATTTATTGAAGGGTTTCGAAGTTGACACTTCCGTTAACCCAATTGACTTGTAAGAACAAAACATTTGTGTGGGATTCTCAGTATGAGAAGAATTTTATTGAGCTGGAGAAGAAGTTGACTATTGTGCCAATTTTGATTTTGCCGAAGGCAGATGAACCGTTTAAGGTTTACTGTTATTCTTCTTTGATGGGTTTAGGTGGAGTATTGATGCAATATGGGTAGGTTGTGGCGTATGCTTCACGTCAGTTGAGAATTCATGAGAGGAACTATCCTACTCATGATTTGGAGTTAGCATCTGTGATTTTTGTCTTGAAGATTTGGAGACATTACTCGTATGGTTCAAGGTTTGAAGTTTGTAGTGATCATAAGAGTTTGAAATACCTATTTGATCAGAAAGAAATGAATATGAGGCAGAGACATTGGTTAGAATTTCTGAAGGATTATGAATTTAGTTTGAATTATCATACCGGTAAAGATAATGTTGTAGCTGATGCCTTGAGTCGGAAGAAATTGCATATGTCGGCTATGATGGCTTGAGAGTTGGAGTTGATTGAACAATTCAGAGATACGAGTTTGGTTTATGAACAGACACCTCATAGTGTGATGTTGGGAATGCTGAAGGTTAATAATGATTTTCTTGATCTTGTTCGAGAGAGTCAGAAATCAGATGCGAAACTGGTAGACTTGATGGTTAGTGATGAACGAGTTGGAAGTAACGAGTTTCAAGTTGATGAACAAGGAGTACTTAGATTTCAGGATTGTATTTGTATTCCTAACAATCTTAAATTGAAGAATGATTCTTGAAGAAGGGCATATGAGTGGTTTAAGTATTCATCCAGGAGAGACGAAAATGTATCAAGATTTAAAGAAGATATTTTGGTGGCATGGTATGAAGCGCGGTGTGGCTCAGTTTATGTATGCGTGCTTGACTTGTTAGAAGACGAAAGTGGAACATCAAAAACCAGCTGATTCAATGCAACCGTTGGATATAACCGAGTTGAAATGGTATAGTATATTAATGGACTTTGTTATGGGGTTACCTACTACTCCAAGAGGGCATGTTTCCATTTGGGTGATTGTTGATAGGTTGACTAAGTCAGCGCATTTTATTCTGATTGGTATTACTTATTCTTTGCAGAGATTGGCAGAGATATATGTTGGTGTAATTGTGAAGTTGCATGGAATACCTTTGAATATTGTGTCAGATAGAGATCTTCGGTTTACTTCGATATTATGGGAGAGTTTTCAAGAGGCATTGGGTTCGAAGTTGAATTTGAGTTCAGCATATCATCCTCAGACTGATGGACAAAGAGAGAGAGGACGATACAATCTTTGGAAGATCTGTTGAGGGCTTATGTACTTAAAACAAGGAGGTGCTTGGGATAGTCACTTGTCGTTGATTGAGTTTACCTATAACAATAGTTAATATTCCAGTATCAGAATGACGCCGTTTGAAGCTTTGTATGGCCGAAGATGTCAGACACCTTTGTGTTGGCGTGAGTCAGGCGAGAGGGTTGTACTTAAATCTGATATTGTGCAACAGACTACTGAGATGGTGAAGTTAATCTGAGATAAGATGAAGACGTAACAGAGTAGGCGGAAAAGTTACCATGACAAGAGAAGGAAAGATCTTGAGTTTCAAGAAGGAGACCATGTGTTTTTGAGGGTTACTCCAGTGACCGGTGTTGGATGAGCTTTGAAGTCGAGAAAGCTTACTCCTAAGTTTATTGGACCATATCATATTTAGGAGAGAGTTGGAACCGCTGCTTATAGAGTGGCGTTGCCACCGAGATTGTCCAATTTGCATGATGTGTTTCATGTATTGCAGCTTCGGAAGTATGTTCCGGATCCGTCACACGTAAAACCGATGAATGAAGTTGAGGTAAGAGATAATCTTATGATTGAAGTATTGCCAGAACGAATTGATGATCGGGAGGTAAAGCAGTTGAGAGGCAAGGAGATTGTCCTTGTGAAAGTAGTTTGGGGAGGAGCTGTCGGTGGACATATGACTTAGGAATTGGAAAGCAGGATGCGAGAGTCATATCCAAATCATTTTGCTTGAGGTAAGTTTTCGAGGACGGAAACCTTTTTAGTGGGGGAGAGTTGTAACGCCCATTTTATTTAATTATTTTATTTAGAATGTTGTGTTTTGGTGAGTGGGAGAATAATATATTATTAAAATATAATTTTAATTTAAGAATTATATTGTGGTGAATAATTATATTATTAAGTGATAAAATAAATAATTGGAAATAATGAAGTAAGGGGTAAGGTGGTCTTTTGGTGGAATTAGTAAGGGTAATTGTAGAAGTCCCTAAGTTGGTCTAAGAGGTTATGTGATAGGAAGGAAAAAGGAATCGTGTTATTTGGGTGAAAAGAGAACGACCGTGAAAGTTGAGAAGAGAAGAAGAGAAAGGGCTAAAGTTGAAGAGAAGAATCCGCGAGGAAGAGGAATTTATCGCCAAAACCAAGGTAAGGGTGGGATTTTTCCATCTATAAAAGGTTTTATAATGGGAATTTGGTAGGTTGAAGATGAGATGTTGGGGTTTTGGTGTGTGGATAATAATTATGTTGATTTGTTAATAATGTGTGATTGTTGGATGATAATTGTATGGAATAGATGATAATAGGATGAATTATGTAATTGTTGGCTAGAAAAAGTGGATTTCCATGCAGGAAATCGCAATGGGTTGAATGAAGGTCGCAGAAGGGATAGCTGCAGAATCGTAGAGCTCGCTTAGCGAGCAAGGTGAACCTTTGGAAAGTCAGAAGTCAGAGAGTTGCTCGTTTAGCGAGCAATCCCCCTCGCTCAGCGAGACCTGGAGCGAAACAGGTCGATTTTTAATTCCAAAAAATTCCTTAAAATTGTCTAATTAATTTAGTAATGCTTAGGAATCGATGTGGTGTAGTTGGATGAAGTTAGAGAAGATTTATACACATAACTGTAGGGATAATTAGTATAACTTGAATATAAACATAGTTGATATGTTGTCGGACTTGGTGGTTATGGTGTTTTGAGTTGTTGTTGTGATAAGTTACATATGTTTGTTGTTTATACATGTATATGTAATATGTTGTTGTATATGTTGTTGTTGCGTTTGTGGTGGTTGAAGTTGATTTATGTAGTTATATGCTAAATATGCATGATGTTGATGATAGCTAGTTGTTGTGATAAAGCGTCGTATGATGATGTTGTTGAGTTGTATTTGTAGTTGTTGTATTAATTGCATATATGTCATTGGTGTTACATGACATGTTGCATAGTTGGAACAATATACCAAGGTGAGGTATGTTCGTTGTTGTGATGTTGGTGCGATCATAAAATATGGATCGTACGTGGCCATGAAAGAGAGGTCGATGGTGTGATCATGAAATAGGGATCATACTGGACCACGAAAGAGGGGTCGAGAGTTCTGACGGGAACTGAATCTTGAAATAGAGATCAGAGTATGGTACCAGATACATAGAGTCAAGTAGGGTCTCATCGCATAATTGTTGTTGTTGTATATGATGTTATCGTTGTGCATGATGTTGTTGTGTATATGATGTGGTTGTGTAGTTGTTGTTGAGAAGTGGTGTTTTATTTCTGATACTTGCTAGTTCTTATTATATTTCTATTTTGTTATGTTAGTATTTCACCCTTTCTGTTTGAATGTAACTCGTATGTTGGTAACATGCAGGTGAATAAGATAAGTCGAGTGGTGGTCAGTGAAGTAGGTGTACTTCACATTTTTAGAGTGTCGACTATGATACGTCGCTTTGGGTGTCTGGAAGGCGTTGTATTTATTTTTCTTATTTTAAGAAAAAAATTGTAAAAGAATTACTACATGTTATTTTGATTTCCGCCGTGTGCTGAATATTTTTTTTAACACGTATCATTGAGCCAAGTGTGGTATTTTCGTTGAATTGTGACACTCAGATAATTTTAGTAAAAAAACTTTAATCTGATTTTATTATGATTTCTGTGGGGTAATTTGAGTGTTACATCCTCTACCACTAAAAATGGTTTCCACCGTGGAAAAAAATTTCGACCATGATTTCTTCCTGGATTGTGACCATTAAACGAGCACGACCATTATTACCATCAAAACGAACATGACCACCACATCTCTTAAGACAATTATAGCCACCACGCCCACGATTAAAGGTTGTGGCGTTAATTTCAGGATATATTATTGTTCCTGTGGGTTGTGTCTGGTGGTTTTTAATAAGAAGCTCGTTATTTTGTTCTGCCACCAGAAGAGCTGCAACTAAATCAGAATACTCAGTGAATTCCCTCATTCTATATTGTTGTTGCAATAATACTTGGGATGCATGAAAAGTTGAAAAAGTTTTTTCCAACTTTTCTTTTTCAGTTATAATTGTGCCACAAAATTCAAGTTAGACTATAATTTGGTGCATAAGAGAGTTATATGCAATGACACTTTTATAATCTTGGAACCTTAACTTGTTTCATTGATCTATTAATGAGGGTACGACTTTATTCTGATGTTCAAATCTTACTTTAATTTTATCCCACAAAATCTTTCGATCTTTAGCATTTGAATATTCTGTTTGCATTCAATCATCAAGACGGTGCTTGACTATTCTATTCACTTTTGACTTTTTCTTTTCCATTTCATCTGGGCCGTCTGTTGATTTTCCAGAATGGTCTCCTTCAAGTATTTTGTTAAGTTCCTCACGTGTAAGGTATTCGATCAAATTGTTATTCCATATTATGAAGTTGTCCCCAATTATGCTTATGATTTTGAATTGATGCTTAAGATTTGACATGATTATATATATAATTCAGATGAACATTAATCAATATTTATTACATAAACAATATATATATATATATATATATATATATATATATATATATATATATATATATATATATATATATATATATATATATATATATATATATATATATATATATATATATATATATATATATAACAACGATTACAGTAAAAACCATGATCATGATTTATTCAAAAATCTTTACTAATAAACCAAGCTAAGACTAGTAATGGTAAAACAATAAGTATCATTAATGATATATAATCATTACCTAGTTCTTCATGCTTGATGATACAAATAAGGAATAAAATAATGACAAGTAGACTGATGAGCAAGAGGAAAATTTAGCCATTTGAAAGATATGGATGAATATTTGAGAATGATGTAAAATTTATGAAAGAAGTTGAATTATATAGATAAATTTATAAAATGACCGTTAATGTTACCGTTAGTGAAAAGAAAAAGAAAAAGGGAAAAGAGAAAAGAGAAATAAAAGATAAATATCATCAAAACTAAACTAAAGTGTGTTAAAAAACAATTAGCTATTATGAGAGTTTAGAGATAATTATAACATGACATATGGAGTTTTAGACCTCCATTAAATATAAAATTTAGTAACTGAAAAGTAAAAATTAATAACAACATGTGGGGTTTTAAATCTCCACTGAATTTAAAAATTAGTAATTGAAAATAAAAGTTAGTGACAACATGTGGGGTTTTAAACCTCCACTAAATTAAAAGTTAGTAACTGAATATAAAGATTAGTAACAACATGTGGGGTTTTAAACCTCAACTAAATATAAAAGTTAGTAATAGAATATAAATATTCGTAACAACATTTGGGTTTTAAACCTCCACTAAATATAAAAGTTAGTAGCAACAAATAGTGGTTTTTAAACCTCCACTGAATATAAATGTTAGTAGCAACAAATGGTAGTTTTTAAACCTCAACTGAATATAAATGTTAGTAACAAAATATAAAAATTAGTAATTGCATATGGGGTTTTAAACATCCACACAAAATATATAAAAATCACACTTATTATAGAGCACTTGACAAATTGTCAGTTTTCTATAACAAGAGATTAAAGTAAAAATAACGATAAAAATCATTATAATTATAAATCACTTGACTAATTGTCAGTTTTCTATAAGCAGGTTAAATAATACAAATTATAATAATAATAAGATTAAAGAGATAAATTTATAAGATATATCTAGTGTAGTAATAACTTCTGTTAGAAACGATCATGTTAATAACGTGTTGAGAAAAATTGATTTTAGAAATATTAATTAATATTTATGAACTAATATAAGTTATTAAACTAGTTGGAATTATCAAATGGATGAAAAGGTGGAAGAGAGAAAACTTATGAATTTCATAGTAAGTTTTGGTATAAATATTACATTGTTAAATGTGATAATTATTCTACTTGAAATACTAGTATTACACTAATGTAATAATTAGTTTTACTATTTTAGATAGATATTTCAACCCTATAATAGTACCTAGATAACATAAATAATATTTTTTATTTTATTATAAGTTTACTATCATGATCCAAGTCTTTATCAGTAGGTCCCACCACACATGTTTGGCACTAAAAAATTTCTATTTCTTATTAGAGAAATGTTATTCTTACACAAAAATCATACATCTACACCGTATTTCACTGTTCACCAATACATACGGTGAAAAGTGAAATATTATAATAATATATATATTTTTTAAAATAATATAAAAAATTAATTTTTTAATACTTTTTAATTTTTCTGAACATTTATTAACCAACTTTATTACTACATTAACCAAGTTTTTACACTATATTAACCAATTTTGGTGACCGCTAAAATTATTTTTAATACCAGAACGTTATTAACCAACTTCATTACTGCATTAACCAAATTTTTACATGCATTAACCAATTTGTTTCACTATTTTTAAAATCATTGTTCATGGATACTGTTCACATGTACTGTTCATGCGTTGTATTATTCATATGACACTGTTCATATACGATTTTACCGTTCACTGACACTATTTATTAAAAATATTTTTTTAATTAAAAAATACACTATTCACCTTATAAATACGGTGAACAGTACATACGGTGTATGTATTGGTAAACAAATTGGATGTAGGAATAGTATAGATGTTGTTATTACTAATACTATTTCCAATTTTGTTTTGGTATACATGTTGAAATTTCTTATTAATAATACTATTTCCATTGGGTTATGGTTCTAAAATTTTTATGCTTTCTTTTTTAATTTTAAAGAAGCTTTAAATTATATATCTTGTGTTGAAACATTCCAATCCAACAAAATAGAGAAGTAGAATGCAAACACCGACATCTTCTAAATATTGTTAGTTATTTATTTATTTTTATATATTTTAATTTCAGTCACATATATATTTATCTTTTTGGTGTTATTCTATTAAACATTTTGGATACATTCAAATTTTCTCCCTTCTAAATTAGACAATAAATCCCCTTACATTGTTTTGACTCTTCTATTACAATTCATCAGAATATTTTGAGACAAAAATTTTCTCCGCGGCAAAGGGGAAGGCAAGCAAGGCCATTGTGTTGGGTCTCACTTTTCTGTCCCCATAAACTAGGCCTCCAAATAACTGGTAAACAAATATGTTTTATTAAAAAAATTATATAATATATGTTCTTACATTTAATCCTGTATTTTTATATATTTTTAAAATTTTCAAATTTTTTTTTTTTTATTTTTTTTTTTTAAAAATTTTTGAAATAAAAAATATTTTAAATCGGAAGTAACACTCTTATTACTTTCAGAGTGTATTTTTAAATTTTTTTTCTCAACCGAAAGTAACACCCTTGTTACTTCCGGTGCGTATTTTTTTCTCAACCGGAAGTAACACCCTTGTTACTTCCTGAGTGTATTTTATTTATTTATTTTCTCAACCAGAAGTAACGCCCTTGTTACTTCTGGAGTGTATTTTTTTCTCTACCAAAAGTAACACCATTGTTACTTCCGAAGTGTATTTTTTTATATTATTTATTTATTTATTTATATATTTTCACTCTAGTTAAGAAACATGAATGTTCCTATGCGGAAAAGACCAGACAAATATAGATACAACAGAGATATTTTAACCTACAGGAAAATTTTCTACAAGAGAAGACGTCGACTAGGTGGATTAGAGAGGTTGGACTCAGAAATAGAGTCACCGTTATAATAACTTGTTCGAACACAAAAACTTGTAAGAGAGGAAGAAACAAGTTATTATAACAATGACTCCATTTCTAGTCCAACCTCCCTAATCCACCTAGTCGTATCTTCTCTCGTAGGAAATTTTTCTGTAATTGAAAATATCTTTGTTGTATCTACATTTGTCTTGTCTTTGTCGCATATCATAAGAGGAACACTCATGTTTCTTAACTAGAGTGGGAAAACAACACTCTGGAAGTAACAAGGGTGTTACAATTGAAAAAAAAATACACTCCAGAAGTAACAAAGGTGTTACTTCCAGTTGAAAAAATAAATAAATAAAATACACTCCAAAAGTAACAGGGGTGTTATTTTCGGTTGAGAAAAAAATACACACCGGAAATAACAAGGGTGTTGTTTCCGGTTGAAAAAAAATTTAAAAAAATATAATCTGAAAGTAACAAGGGTGTTACTTCCGCTTTAAAATATTTTTTACTCCGAAATTTTTAAAAAATAAAAAAATAAAATTAAAAATAAAAAATTAGTATTTTTAAAAATATGTAAGAGTATGTGATTAAATGTAACGGTACAAGGTGAAATTTTCTTGTGTGGTTGCCTAGCGTCGTAGGAAATTCAGTTTTCCACATGTACACGATTTGACTTTCTGCTGTAATTTTGGATTTTTGATTTTAACAAATTTCCTATTGTTTTCATTCAATGACACTCATTATATTTATGGTAAAGTTAATCATTTGTTTTAAAATTTGACAAATATATTTTTTAATAAAAATAAAATTAATATTACTGCTATGTTTTATTTTTTATTTGAGAAAATTATGTATAATTTTGATTTTAGTATCTTATATATTTTTCGTTTGTTCATTAAAATTGTTAATATTGTTTATACATAAAAATAATTATATTTATTTGAGAAAATTTATTTTTAATTTTTCACATTCTCTCTAACACTAATTATTTCCTCACCTAAGTGTTTTAGCATTAACAAATTGATTACTAGAACTTCAGTTAGTTCAAGATCAAGATTTGCACGTTGTTGGTCGTGTGTTTTTGGGACCGTGAATCATATATGCTGCAGAGATGAATGATGGTAATGGTATTTTCAATTCTCTTCCAATTCTTGACAACACAAATTGGAATCAATGAAGTAAGCAAATGAAATTCTTGTTTAGTTTCAAAGAAACCCTTAAAAAGGTCACTAATGACATCCCCAAACTTGCTCACAATGCAAATGACGCACAGAGGATCAACCACAAGGATGCCTAGAAGAAATATTGCAAGGTTGCGTTTTGTATTCAATCTGCCATGGATGTTATGAATTTCGATCGAAGCTCTCATGCTGAATCTGCAAAGGAGAAATGAGATATTCTTGTCAAGCACTACAAATGTGGGGAAAAGGTTAGAGGTGTCAATTACAGACACTACAAAGGAAATTTAAGTTAATGTAGATAAGAGAAGATGAAAGGATTGCATGTTATATCTCGAAGGTGCAAAAGGTAATAAGATGATAGCTGAGAAGGCAATTTAAGTTATTGTGGTGAAGTTCTAACTGATAAGATGATAGTTGAGAAGGTAATGAGAATCTTGACCTCTCACTTTCATCATGTTATTGTGGCCATTCAAGAATCCAATCATTATGGAACCTTGAAATTAGAATATTTGGTTGGATGGTTGGAGGCAAATGAATTTAGGATAGTTTAGAGGAAAGAGGTTCAAGATTTGATACAAGCACTGCAGGCCCAAACATGGAGGTTCCATGTTTAAAGGAAAACGTGACAAGTTCTTGAGCAAGAAAGGTTCTTGGTTGGATTATCACAAACAAAAGAATGATGAGAAGACTTATGAATCATGCCAAAGATGAGAAGGAACCTTGAATCATAAATAAAAACCTGAGATGAAGAGTGTGTAGTGTTACAACTGTGAAAAGTGGGGTCATTTAGCCAAAATTTATTGGTATAGGAAAGGCATCAAATGTTCTTCAAAATAGAAGAATGTTGAAGGAGTAAACTTTTACGTGAAGATTCAGTTGATTTTAAAACCATGGTGCTTATGGCTGCAATTTGAGATGAGCATGACGACTCTAAGGTCCAGTTCCTTGAAACAGGTTGCTTGAACAACATGACTAGTAGAAGGGTTTGGGTAGCAAATTTCAACGAGTCGAAGAAAAGCAAGGTCATGCTTGCATATAGCATCTCATTGTAAGCATAAAGTGCAAGAAACATAGTTATTCAAAAGATAAATGGAGCAAAAGCCATGATCGAAGATGTACTCCATGTACCTAGAATGAATTGTAATTTGCTAAGTGTTGAACAACTGGTCGACAAAGGTTTCTTTGTGGTTATAAAAGATGGAGCCATCAAATTATTCGACACTCATAATAATTTGCTCTTAAAATATCCATCGCGAAATAATAGGACATTTAAGACCGTGACATGTTCAATTGAGGTAGAATGCCTAAAAATAGTCATTGACCACAAGCATAGTTGGTTATGGCACTTGAGGTTTGGAAATTTGAATTTTAGGTCACTAAATCAACTGATTACTTAAGATATGTGAAGGTTTCTTGGTAGGGAAGTAATCCATAAAGTCTTTCATTTCGACAGTGCCAATGAGGTCCTCCTGCATACTAGAAGTAGTACATTCAGATGTATGTGACCATTTTGAGAATCATACCATTGATGGAAACAAATTCTTTATCTCATTTGTTCATGAGTATAGTTGAAAAATATGGATCTATGGGATTAAGTGAAAAGATGAAGTAGTTGCAATCTTTAAGAGATTCAAAATACTTGTAAAAAACTAGAGTGAAAAGAAGAACAAGGTTCTAAAGACAAATGGAGGTGGCGAATACACATCCAAGTTATTTGAGGAATTCTGTGCAGAACATGGTAATGTTCATGAGGTAAATGGAATAGCAGAAAGGAGAAATAAAACCATATTGGATATGGCTCATATTGGATATGGCTAGATGCATGTTGAAGCAAAAGAACTTGCCAAAATCCCTACGGGGTGAAAAAGACACCACTACTGAACATGTGCCCTACCAAGAGACTGAAGAACAAGGTTCAAAAATATGTGTAGATTGGAAAGAGACAATCAATGAGTCATCTGAAGGTGTTTGGATATATCTGCTACAAGCATGTTCCTAATGCAAAGAGAAGAAAACTTGATGATAAGAGTGAACCTCTGATTCTACTAGGATATCACAAGACTAGAGCATACACGATATTCAATCCAATAAATGGTAATATTTTGGTGAGTGGAGATATTGTGATTGATGAGAACTGAGTATGGAATTGGGACTCAAATGATGCAATCCACAAACCATTGATGAGTTATGATTTTGATGAAAATATTAGTGATCATAGTGAGGTTGTAGTGAATGACCTCCTAGTAGTTACTGAAGTTCCAATTATCAAAGTAGAAAATCATGAGGGTGTGACATGCACATGATAAAGACCTCAAGGAACCAAAGTTCTCCCAGCATAACTTCAAGACTATAAAGTGGTTGGTGTTGATGAAGTAACACTAAATGGATACACGATTAATTTTTATTTACTTACAATGTTGAACCAATCAACTATAATGAGGCCTTAAAGAATAAACAATGAAAGGAAGTTATGGTCGAAGATTTACAATCCATTGAAAGAAAAAATATGTGGGAGCTAGTCGAATTTCCAACACACATAAATGTTATCAAAGTGAAATGGATGTTCAAATTAAATCAGAATCATGATGGGTCGATGGATAGACATAAGGCTATAATAATAGCATGAGGATTTATTTAAAGAGTGTGACTCAAATACACTAAAGTATATACATCAATTGTAAGATTGGAGACTATCTGACTAGTGATATCCTTAGCATACAAGCAACGCTGGTCGACATTTAACTTAGATGTGAAATCAATGTTTTTGAATTATCTCTAGATGAAGTTGTATATGTCACACAACCACCTAGTTTTGTGATATAGGACAAATCAAAGAAAATGTACAAGTTGTGAAGATGAGAAAAATACACAAGAAGATGGGGTGGAAGGTAACAACACTACAACACATTGAAAGATCTTAGAAAGGTTGAAAATGTTTGTGATTGTTACATAACTGTTATACTTTTGATTGTGTATCAAAGTATAATAGTTATATTTTCTACTAAACTATTTGTTTAAAGTAGATAAAGTCTCTTACCAGCGTGCTTGAGCATTGAAGTCTCTTGTTTGTGTACTTGAGCAAAGGAAGCGTCATTCTAGGTTGATTGAGCATGAGTATCTAGCAAGGTTGCTTGAGCAAAAGTCTCTTTATAGGTTTATTGAGAATTGAAGTCTCTTACAAGTGTGCTTGAGCAATTATAATCTGATTGGTTATAGTGAAAATCTATTGTTAAGGAAATGGGACTAGACTACTCCCAATTGAGGAGAGGGACTGGAATAATCTTTGTGTGTTGCTTGCATTTAATTTTGAACATTATAATTCTGCTGATGTAACTTGATTTGATATGAGACTCCGAACGTGGTTTAGATTCTAAAGCTTCCATTTCAGAAGTGAAAGAAGTTTTTGGCATACACAATTCACCCCTTTTCTTGTGTATTTTTCTCAAATTCAGTTGGCCTTAGAGCATGGTCTGTGTAATTACACTTATTCGTGGTGCAAAAAAGATCCTAAGAAAAATACTACTTCCATCATGGTTGGTATTTCCACTAAAACTAGTCCTGAAAAAGATTCTCCTCGTGGCACCAACAACCACAATCAAAGTACATCTGCTCAAAATAGTTATATTACTAGACCTCAAACATTCAATGGTAACTCCACTGAATTTGAATGGTGGAAGAGCAAGATGTACACTCATATCATTGGGTTGGATGATGAGCTATGGGACATATTAGAAGATGGCATTGAATTCAGGTCAATGGTGTTGGAATGGTTGCTGATAGGAACTCTCTCACTCCTCATTGGAAAAAGGTCTATAGAAAACATCACAGAGTGAAAGGGATTCTTGTTGATGCCTTACCTCATTCTGAGTATAAAAATATTATCCATAAGTCTACTACTATACTATCTTTAAATCTCTACGTGCTACCTATGAAGGTAATCAGCAAGTGCAATAGGCTAAAGCTAATCTTCTGGTTTAACAATATGATATGTTCAAAATGAAATGGTATGAGAACATTGGATCCATGTTCTCAAGATTTCAAGTTCTTGTATCTGGACTTCAGGTCTTGAACACGATCTATACTACTGTGGATCATGTCAAGAATATTTTTAGAAGTCCTCCAGCCAAATATAGACCCGAAGTAATTGCTATCTAAGAAGCTAAAATCTTAAACACTCTAAGTCTTGTGAGTCTACTTAGAAATCTCCAAAGTCATGAAATGGAGTTAAATGGAGATGAGCCTGAAAAGCAAGTTAAAACCTTGGATTTAAATTCATTTGAGAGATTTGATAAATCTTCTCAAACTAAAATTCTCAAAGAATCTACCTATGATGAAGTTTCTGGTGAAGAATCTGATGATGATGAACTAGCTATTATCATTAGAATATTTCTACAACTGGCCAAAAGGAAGAACATATTCTCTGGTAAGAGAGATAACTTCAAAGGGTCATTTTGTGAGAGTAAAGATCGGGAGGGATGTTACAACTGCAAGAAACCTGGTCACTTCATTGTTGAATGTCCTGACCTCCACAAAGATAAAACAAGAAGGAAAACTTCCAGAAGAATAACTTCAAAGGCAAGTTCAATAAGTGTCTCATGGTAACATGGGAAGAACTTGACAATGAAGAAGAAGATGAAGAAACCAACCTGGCCTGAGTGGCTTCAACCTTTTCAGATTTAGAATCTGAAGTTGGTTCTGATTCAGAGTTAAAATATAAAAATAGGTATTCTCTAATATCTATATATCAAATTTGGGTACTCTTTGTCATGATTTCATGGAAAGATACCAGCAGAAAGCCAGGCATGTGAAAATGATAACAAAGCAACACAATATTTTAAAATTTGAGCTAAACTTTCAAAAGAAAAAATTGAAAAAACTTAAGAAAGATCAAATTGCTTTAGCACAAAACATGTATGACAAACCTCTAGATAAAAATGAGTTTGCTCTTCAAAATTTCATTATATATGGATTTGAAAGAACCAAACTTGCTTCCGTGATATATGGATGAAATAAGATCAAAGGAGAAGGCCTTGGATATTATCAAAAGCCTTATAATCCAAGGACTGGTGTTTTGGTAAAACCATCATACCTTTCTTCTACGAGCACTGCTCAAAAGGGGTTGTATGCTTACTTTATGCCTGTTGCTGAAAAAAGGTAAAATTTTGAATCAATCAGAACCTATGATATACAATTATTTAACTAGAAGAGAACCAATATCTCATACTCAAGAGTCAAAGGCTCTAAGTAAATTAGAACCTAATACTTCCAAGTCCAATGTTTTGAAGAACTCATAACCGATGACTTATATATCTAAGGTTTTGAGAGATTCATAAGTTAAGGTCAAAACTTATCCTAGACAAGATTTCAGGAATGAGTCAATAAAACCCAACACTTAAGGATTTCTCAAATGTTATCATGTGGATATGCAAGTTATGCAAAAATTACTGCATGGTTGTGAATTAGTATTGAATAAATGAAGTTGTTATTGAATTAATTCCAATAAATTGAAAAACCGATCTCCTCTTTCAAAGTATAATTCAAATATATGGTATTCAAATACCACACTAAAATACAAGATAAATTTGAAGTATGTTCATCTGGTATTCAAATACCTTATATGGTATTCGAAAACCACTTCAAAAACGTTTAAAAATTTAAAATTTGAAAACTGGTATTCAGATACCATGCATGGTATTCGAATACCACCAACATCGGTATCCAGCTACCATATACGGTATTCGAATACCATTAAGCCAGTTTTGCTTCAGTTTCAACAGTAATCGAATACTAGTATATGGTATTTGAATACCAGTATATGGTATTCGAATACCATTAACAATTTGGCTAAAAATTGACTTTTAATGAATTATTTCATGCATTTGAATGCAAGATATTTAAGATATTATAGATAAAGTTTGATACATATTTACGAGTATTCAAAATGATATAATGTCTAGGGGTGGACAAAAAACTGTGGTCCGACCGAACCCGACTCATCCTCTAAAGATAACAATCTTTTGGTCGGTTTATTTTTGACCCACAGGTCTCTAAGTTGCACTATTAAGTTTGTAATGGTTATCATCGGTCGAAATCAGATTATAAAATTTCATCCATTTCAATCTGCAGCCGATCGAAATTTCATTCATTTGAATCTGTATGTTGCTTAATATAAGTAATATACTAGTATGGTAGCTGACATATTCTGATATGACTAGTTTATAGACTTCTCATAATGTAACCTTGAGACCCAAAATTCTCCAATTCTTTCACGTGACCCTCATCATTATTATTATTTTCTTTGTTTCATACTCCTATTTATTAATTAAATTAATCTTTGTATTCTCAGTTTTACAAAGAAAGTACCACCGAGTTTCCTTTTTCTCTCTTAATGTATTAGACATAACACAAGCTAACTTCCTTATTTCTATTTTTTTATTTCCACAATTTTATCACCATTAAATCTTCTTCATTTATCTTTTGGTTTCTAAAACAAGAAGAAATATATTTGAACCTACACTAAATATGTTTTCAAGCCTATCAAATTTTGTCAAAGAACGACTTTATCATCTGAACAAAATATCTCTTCATACAAATTAAATTCTTCTTCATCTTTTTAGATCTAATTTGCATTCTCTGTTTGATTATGGTGTTTGAGTTTACTTGTTGATTTTCTTCACTGCAATTTATTTGCTTCAAACCAAACTATCTGAACCGTATAATCGTCGAACCCGAAAAACCGAACCCAAATTAAACCGAAATTAAAATAGTCAAAATTGGGTCATCATTTACCACCCGTGGATTATTCCAGATTTGATATTTGAGCCTGAATCCTTCCAGATCTGACCGCTTGTCCACCCCTAATAATGTCAATTGTAATTTACCTTTAATCATGATAACTTACTTAGTTCTTCACTTTGTTATCTTCATCATTGATAACCATTTGACATCCCATTTTTATTCTTTATCTTTGATAAACCTTTGTTGCCATCAAAATCAAAACTAAGATAGATGATGAACATCTTCTTCATAAAGATGATTTGATAATTCATGAAGAACAAACTCAAGATCTTCAAGAACAAGTGTTACAAGAACCAATACATTTATGGATATCCATTAGAGAAAGGAGAAATGCTACTATGAATGATTACATAGTCTTTCTCCAAGAACATGAGGAAAATAATGGTATGATGGAAGTTGATCCAATCAACTTCCGCCAAGCCTTGCAAGATTCCAATTCAGAAAAGTGGTTGAAGCAATGAAAGAGGACTATAAGTCCATGCAAGATAATGAGGTTTGGAAACTTATCCCGTTACCAAAAGATGTGAAACTCATTGGTTGAAAATGGAATTTTATGACCAAGAAGGATTCTAACAGTAATGTGGAGAGGTATAATACTTATCTTGTGGCTAAGGGCTATACCCAAAAGGAATGGATTAACCTTAAATATACTCTCTCTTTGGTTTCTTCGAAAGACTCTTTTGGAACAATCATGGCTCTTGTTGCAAATTATGATTTGGAACTCCATCGAATGGGTGTTAAGACGACTCTCAATGGAAACATTGATGAAATAATCTATATGGTGCAACCAGAAAACTTTATGTCAGGAGACTCAAAGTATATGGTTTGCAAATTGACAAAATCCAATTAAGGACTAAAGCAGGCTTCTCATTAGTGGTACCACAAGTTTCGTAAAGTAATTCTCTCATTTGGTTTTGAGGTGAATGTTGTCAAGGATTGTTTGTATCACAAATTCAGTGGGAGCAAGTACATTTTCTTGATCCTGTATATTGACGACATACTGCTTGACATTAATGATATAGGAATGACGCAAGAAAACAAGAAGTTACTATCTAAGAAAATTTGAAATGAAAGATCTTGGTGACACCTCCTTTATATTAGGAGTTCAGATAGTCTGAGATGGATCTCGACGTATTCTAGGATTATTATAAAGGAGCTATATCGATAAGGTACTTAAAATATTTGGCATGCAGGATTGTAAACCAGGAATACTCCAGTTGCTAAGGGAGACAAATTTAGTCTCAATCAATTCCCAAAAGGAAATTTAGAAATTAAAGAAATGCAAAAGTTTCCTTATGTATTAGTTGTAGGGAGTCTGATGTATGCCAACGTATGTATGCTTTAAGATATTGCGTTAGTAGTTAGGATGTTAGGTAGATATTTGAGCAATCTAGGAATGGATCATTGGAAGGCATGCAAAAGGGTCATGAAGTATTTAAAGAGAACAAAAGACTATATGCTCACATATAGGAGGCCAAACCAGTTGGAGATCACTAGGTATTGTGACTCTGATTTTACTAGCTGCCAAGATAGCAAAAGATCCACTTCGGGTTATATCTACATGCTAACTGGCGGTGCAATTTCTTTTGCAATACCAAGCAAACTCTCATTGCTTAATCCACAATGGTAGGATAATTTATAGCATGCTTTGAGGCATCCAATCATGCGATTTAGTTGAGGAACCTTGTCATTGGGTAGCGAATTATGAAAGGAAATGAAAGACCACATAAGTTATATTGTGATAATAAATAAAATGTCTTATACTCAAATAATAAAAGGAGCCCGACTAAGTCAAAACATATTGACCTCAAGTTACTAGTTGTTTAGGAAATGGTACAAAATGCATAAATTTCCATTAAATATTTAGGAACGAACTCCATGATAGCAGATCCTCTTACAAAAGGTCTTTCACCCAAGGTCTTTCATGGGCAGACAACTCAAATGGATGTTTTATGGTTTGAGGAATCTTCGGTTTAGTGAGAGTTAGTCATTTATGAATTTTGTGTTCTATATTTGGTATTTTGTATGGATACTCTGATTTTGGATATTTTTTTCCAATTAATAAAGTTTAATATTCAACTAGCCGCACTTTGTAAAATAAGGTTATTAAATGATATCACTAAAGCAAATTATGACTAATTGAAAATTGACATGAACGAACCAAATTTATGTGATTTTATTGCTATACATTTCATGATGAATTTGTGTCATTAAATTATGTTAGTATTAGTGATCATTGATGAGTTTAGTTATGATTGATATAACGAAAATCACTTTGGATATGTATACTGCATAACTAATGGACGAGATTATTTGAATATGTTTGAAGTACATATAATGGCTAATTTTGAATTCATAAAGTCTAACATGTGTGTAAAGTTACATATGTGACTAGTGACAAATTGTTAGAATTTTTGGTCACAAAACAACAATTAAGGTGTTAGGGCCATTGTTTAATTAATTAAGACTTAAATGAGTCTAATTAATATTAACTAAGTATGTGACTAAGAGCATAAATGTCATGAAAGGTAAGGTTATTGTGTACACCATAAGTAAATATCTAATTTGATGTAGGGGCAAATTAGAATATTGAAAACTAAGAAATAACTATAGGGTTATTTATATGGATTATGGTCGGTCCCAATTGTAGAGCAGACATAAAAATACGGTTCATCAAGATTCTTTCTTCATCCCCATCAAAAGAGATTTAAGGAATCCTAAAGAACTTTATAAATCGAGAGATCACATACTCCGAATCGGAGAGAAAGTTCTCTCTATGAATTTTTGCACAGTTATAAAAAAATTAATTAAATAATGTAAATAAGTTCAAATTAATTTTTAAATTTAAATTTAATTAACTAAATTTTTTAAATATTTATTTGGCTTGATTACAAATTGACTCCCTATTTTATCTAATTCATGAAATTCATCTCCATATTTTAAATTTAAGCAATTTAGGTTCTCTTTTTATAATTTTACACTTACAATTAATGATGTTTAAAATGACAAATTTCTTGTGCTTATTGACAAATCTCTCTCTCTCTCTCACACACACACACATATATATATATATATATATATATATATATATATATATATATATATATATATATATATATATATATATATATATATATATATATATATATATATTATAGAACTTTACAAATAAATATATAAGTTAAAAATATTTCATTAATTTTTTTATAAAAAACGTGAAAAAAATTTAAATTATTCGAATTTAAAATAGAGTAACTAATTTTATAAATCATGTAAAATTAGAGGATTAAAACTATAATTTTATATATCAATTTTAATTTTTTAATTTACCGACAAGAAATGTGGTTGGACCTAACTTAATCTTAGAAAATCGGTTGGTAGAGTGAGAATTATCTCCACTTATAAAAATATGTTCAAATCATATATTGTTCGACGTGGACTCTTAACATTTACTACAATTCATTTTATTAAAACAATTTCTTTTAGTATCCGATCAACTGAACTGCTTAAACTAATTCGAAAATTAATTTTGACATTAAATAATTCCAACTTCTTTCGATTGCAGTTGTAGAAATCGAATAGTGATCTTCCACACAATTTATTTTATTAAAACAATTTAGTTATCCATATTTCCCGGATGCCTAGACATAAAATCAATTCATACCCAATTCGTTTCTAATTCCTATAATAAACCCAAAAGAACTATGTCAACTTGGATAAATTTACACATAGTCAATCCTATTCAATAACACACAAAGGTCATTAGACAAATGCTATTTTATGATAAAGATATAATGATGGCAACATAACAATATAATTCTATTTATATACATACATTTATATATACATATATTAAGCCACTCTCAATGAGAATCTGAAACACGCATCTAATACACCACCCGTTATTAGACAAAAGTTAGGCAGCATATATTAAATAATATCCTTTTCACATCAAAATTTTCACCAAATAGTACTATTACACAGCAGCGTTGGGAATGGGAAACATCTGTTGGGGAAGTCTGAACCGGACCTGAGAAACCGGTGACCGGACGGCGACGCCGTGCCAACAGATACCTCCCTTGCAGATGATCTCATCATAGCTGTGAGGAGATGGATGGTGGCAGTTGAAAGCTTCGGTGACTCTACGAGAAACATCCCACGCCAGCGTTGTAATTAGAATAAAGATCACCACTGTGGTTGACATCATCAGAATAAAAACACCGGTGAAGGTATGGCCAAAGAAAAAACTGTATAACTTGATACAGACGATGACTGCTACGTAGGTTATCGTAAGGTTGCTGAGAACCGCATCGAATACAGCCATGACAAAGAGTGTACAAGAGAGGGTTTTCTTGTTCTACTTTTCTATTGATCAAATAATACACGCTTATGGTGTACTCCATCGAATTTTGGAATATCAATTAAATAGCTCCACGTGTTATTATTTGGGCATTTTATTACTTTCTAATATAAAATATAAAGTGCATTCATTTTTGTTGACTAACAATGTTGAAAATAAAATAAACTAATTTTTTTATTGCACCTTTATAAGGATATTTTAGGATTAGTATTTAATTTTGACAATGATATTAGCATAAGATTTTTTTTTTTTTAGAATATCATTAATAGAAATGTCTCAATTTATTTTTCAGAAATCAGGTATCATCTGAACACGTAGAAATTAGCATAATATTTTTAAAAATAATATTGTGATTATATGAAAAAATTTACTTTAACTATAAATTAATTTTTTATTACAATGTTACAAGAGATCTTTTGAGTAGTATTTAATTTTGATAACTATAGTATCGACATCATATAAAAAAATTACAACTATAAAATTTTATAATAATAATAATTGTTCTTATTTGATCAGACGGAACCTTCCAGATGTTGAGCAGTAATTACGATGAAGGACTGAGAGGGGTGTACTTGCAAGACACTCTGATACTAAAGTGAGAATGCAAGTACAAGGTAGAAGAGAATAATAGTTTCAGAATACCTGACCCTCTAGTGAAATAGAGTATTTATAATGTGCCCTCAGCGTTGGGCCAAAGTTCTTCCCTGGACTGGATTAGCTAGGCCCAAGGAAGAACTGTCAAGGGAAGCGTAGGAGCAAGTAAGACCTAGTAATTTGATCTTACCTGATCAGGAGGGTCTTCCAGCAATTGGGTGCAACAGCAAGTGGATGGAGAGGAGGGGGTGTACCTGCAAGGCGCTCCGATGCCAAAGTTAATAGAGGTACAGTGAATATGTAAGTTAGCAGAGTGGAATCAAAATACCTGACACTTTAATGAAAAAGGGTATTTATAGAGAGCCCCCAGCGCTGGGCCAATGTCCTTCCTTGGGTTGGATCAGCTAGGCCCAAGGAAGAACTGCCAAGGAACGCGTGAGAAGCGTGAAGACCTAGCTGAATGGTCTGGTCCTTGGTTCAACTGCCCCTATCTTTCAGGAGATAATGAGGGAACAATTGGGTGATGTGGCAAGTGAACTAACAAACATGTTCTTTGCCCGTTCTGAGTGCGTGCCTGACACCTAGGATATGTGCCCGACCGTTAAGCGCCCCTATCTGTCTGTCAGATGTGCCTGCCCGAGCATATGGGCCTCTGCTCGACATATTGGACTGTAGCCCGATACAGCCTGGAGGCCCAGTCCGGAACATACTTGTTCTTGCCCTTGGTCCAATTGTCCCTACATACCAGGAGGTACGTGGGTAGTTGGGTGACGTGGTCCACGTGGGGGAGATGTTGTCCCCACGCTTCAGTATTGGGCCTTGGGTCGTGCCTGGCGGTTTGGGCCTGTGCTCGACAAAGACTTAGGCCCAATCCAGAACAAGAGTCCCCCAAGTCGCAACTCTGGAGTGGAGTGATGACTTAAGAGAAAGTGTGTCGGGCGTAATCAAACATCGAGGAATTATGTCGGTACATGTTGGGCAATGTCGACGAAGCTTGATCTTTGTAAGGTTGGGGAAAAGGTATTTATCCTTGAGCGGGATCATGTCCGACGTTACTTCGCGCTTCCCCTTATCGAAGGGTTCCATCCCTTGATGGAGTTGAGGAGGCTAGTGGAAGGTGAGTTTCTTTTATCAGGGGAATAGTCTACCTGGGAGCCTTGAACGCTCGTGTGGTGTCGAGCAGGTGCATGTCTTTTTGAGGTGTCAATGATAATGTGTCTGGCACCTCTTGGGATTCCCAAGTGTCTTTTCGTTTCCATCTTTAATGTGTGTCATTCATTTTCTGTGAAACGGCGCATTAAATGCTAGCCGCCTAGGGAATCTAGGCAGCCTAGGCAATGATTGCCTAGGCACGCCCTTCCACTTCCAGTGTCTATAAAAGGCTTTTGGGGGGCCATTTTTCACCTTACGCTCTCACTACTTTCCTTACGTTTATCAGACGAATAACTTCTGCTCACCAGATTGTTGTCACCGTCGTTGCCTCCGTTCGCCGCCATATCATTACTTCGTCGGAACCATGTCAGGTACGGTTTCTGATCTTTTTCTGATATAGCAGGCTTTATTTACTAGTTAGAACGACGATTTATTCGCCGGAGTAGGTAAAAATGTCCCTTTCTTAGGTTGTTCTTTAGGGATTTTTGATGGGTCTCCCGGGCACACTATGAATGTGTCGGGAAACCCTAGGTGTTACCCTTGAATCCCCCGGGCATTTTATGGCTTTGGCATGAATATGCCGGGCAATTTTAGTGTTTTCTTTGAATGTCGCGGGCATCCTTTGAATGTCCCGGGCGAATCCTTAGTGTGTTCTTTGAATGCACCGGGCATCCGTTGAATGTCCCGGGCAGTTTTTGGATGAACATCCTGGGCATTATCGATGTTGCGATGAATATGTCGGGTGCTTCCCCCCCCCCTCCCCGCTCTTTCACTTGAACTGCGGTGGAAGGGTGGATTTGATGCGACATTGAATTAACTGATTTCCTCTTCTTTTCAAGTAACATGTATTAGAGAACCGAGGATATCCCCGTGGAAGAGGTGGATGTAAAAGTGGACGAGGAAAATGCGGACAAGGGAAATGTGGACGAACAAGAACGTCCTTCGGAAAAGAGTGTGCCGACCATCACTGAAGGCGAGGATTTATCTTGGGTCTCCAAAGAGCCTTTGGAGACGGGTTCGCGCTTTGTTGACGATCATCACTCTGCGCACACAATTATGGAGGATGTAGGTCCGAATGAGCCTCATAACTGGGAGTGTTACGCTCCTCTCCCCGAGCAACAGATCTTATCGGTATTACGGGGAAAATGGTTCCCCATGTATGATTTTGCTTTCAGGGAGGTGGGGATCTGTCTTCCCTTTACTAGTTTCCAGATGGGCGTCTTCAGAAAGCTCGCCTTGGCCCCTTCCCAACTTCATCCAAATGTGATCGTGTTCATTCGGGCATTCGAACTCGTTTGACAGTACCTCGAGGTCGGTTGTACCCCGCCCTTCTTCTTTCAGGTCTTTCACTTGCAGTGATCGGGGGCACATGGTCGTCACTGTTGGGTCTCCTTCAAACAACCAATGTGACTTTTTAAGACCTACCACGAATCTGTCCGAAATTTCAAGGATATGTGGTACACTGTGAAGCCCCTCACCTCGCGTGCCCTGGACATCATCTATAGTACTCAGCGGGATGCTAAGGGAGGGGAACGACTTGTCTCGAGGATTCCTCTGGAATGACAGCAGAATCATTTCAGGTGGTTGATTGACCACTACAATGTGAAGCCTGCGAATCTAGGGCCCGAGGACAAGCTGGCCTAAGAAATGATGGTGGCCTACGTGCGGAGCTTTACTCTTGCAGTGTGCATGGGCCGACTGGATAATCCCATCTTGGATGATGTCGGGCTCCCTTTTTTTGACATTCGACTAATCAATACTCGAGTCATGCTCGAATGCAAATCGGACGAGGAATATCTCTGACTTCTAGGTGGTTTATGCTCGGTTCTTCCTGGTCTTGTTTATTTTTATTCACCTGTCTAATTTGTTGTTTGTTTCATTTTGCAGCTACCATGCCCAACCTTAAGGAACGCGTGTTGAATTTGGCCAACAAAGATGCAGGAAAACCTTCGAAGAAGTCGGGAAAAAATTGTGTCCGCCAATTGGCTACCGAAGAGGTAGGTAGTGGCTCCGGGACTCCACCTCCCCAAAACTCTCCATAAGTCACAGTGACGCCCGACACTCTAGTGGTCTTTCTTGACTCCCTTCCTCACAAACGTCAACACGTTGAGGGGTCGCCGACCCAAAATGCTGTTGTGAATGTCGGTTCGTCAGAGAGCCGGGGGGCTTATCTTCTGCCTTCCTGCCATCTCCAACGAGAAGTTTTCAGTGCTGAAGGCTCCGTCGGGGTTGGGGCTGCAGAAGACAAGGCCATCCTCAACTTGGACAAAGCGACTATCAAGGCCAACCTTTCTCAGGACATAACTGCGGTGATCAGGGTCATGGAGACGACCCTGGTCCTCTCCGAGAATACCTTCCCGCTGTCGGAGTTGAGGGCCAAGGAAGAGGTGCTCCAGGCGGCCAAAACCAAGAGGGACCTGCTCTCCCATGACTTCTTCAACTATATGGAGAAGTATAAACTCCAAGAAGGATTAATGTTCGAGCTGGGTTAGGTCAAGCTTGAGCGGGACGGCCTGATTGATGATATCAAGAAGCTGAAGGACAATGAGTCCGAGTTCGATGACGATGTCGCGGAGAACAAGCGTCTTTGAAGATTCCACTGTTTTGACCATTTTTAAAATTTAGTCAACTGAATCTTTGACGTAACAATATTTTTTTAATTTATTATTATTATTTTTAATTATGTGGATAGATTAGTTAACATTTTTTCTATTATTTATTTTTAAAATTCCATGTGGCATTTTTTTTTACTTTTTAAATTTATTTTAAATTCTATATTTTTGTAATATTTTTATTTTTAATTTAATTCTATTTTTTAAAATTGTTATTTTAAAATTATTTTAATTGGACCAAGATCAAACACACACAAGCCCATTGTCATCCCCACTCTTTTTGCCCCATGTATTCTTTCATTTGTAATTCAATACACATGTAACTAATATAAACACTAAGCTCATTTTTGAACCAAACGATGTGGGATAAAATCCAGTTCATTTAACATCATGCAAGTGTTGTCTTGACTTTTGTATTTTAAGGTGGATCTATATAAGAGAGTAAAACTCACCATTTTCTCATTTAAAGAATATGACCTTGGGGGTTATACACAACGAGTTTTATTTTTGTTGGATCAAAGTGCTGATAGTTAAAACATGTTTGGAAATATGAAATAAACTGGCAGTTTTGTTATAAAAAGTGAGATCTCTGTTTTTCACTCTTTTCGCTTCGTTTCTTCATGAACGACTCTCTTTTGCCTACTTACCTGAAATCCAAACAAAATACCAACATAATGCAAGAAAATAACTATAAAACAATAACAAACACGTGCAAATCGAGCCAAATACGCAGTGTGTTTCAGTGTTATCAGAGCCCTCGTGCCTGCATATTCGTATATTGGAATAAGAAACCAGAGCTTCGTAGTTCATATTAGAAAATGAGTGTGTGTTGATTAATTTTATACCTTGAAAAAGGGTTTTTGGAATGATTCCCTAAGGTGAAAAAAAGAGTTTGATGAGTTGATATTGATTTTAGAGTTTGCTTATGAAATTTGTGATGTGAGTTCAATCATTGGTACTTATAGGAAAACAAGTATCTAACCACCAGCTAAGTACAACTGGCAATCTGAATACTTAGGAGTTGAAGGGACAATGGTATCCTAACCCTTCTTTTTCGCCCTATGAGTACCGAATTAAACTCGTTTTATTCTTAAGTGTTTTGAAAGGAAGACAAGTATCGGGTCACAAGTCAAACAGGGGAAACAACCTATAACTATTTCTTGCTCTTCTTTCTTCTTTCTCGGTCATCTTTTTGACCTCCCTCCTGGATTTGTCAGCTGAGTCTTTCCTACTTAATGATCTCTTTTATTGTGTCCTTTAAATGAACATATTCGTTTGTATTATGGATACGACTCTTTTGCAAACTACAGTACCTTGTTTTGTCAATCATGAAAGATTATTTGACCGAATATAGGTTTCTTATCTCGGCATCCTTAAAGTATATATTTGCATAATCTTTTAAAATTTTATCCTATGATGCATTCAAGGGAGTATAAGACAAGAACATGGCTCATGGTTATTTGTCCCCATCGTCTAGATGACGATTGTTGTCTCTCTCCAGTCCCTGGTTATTTCCTAAGTATCCCACTCCCCATACTTTCTCTACCTCTTTGGCCAAGAGTTTTCCCTTATAATTTTTGTAGGGTTGGTCTCTAGTCAAAATATCATTCAAGCTACACACCTCTTCCATCCCTAGCTTCTCGACTATGTTCTCTGTCTTTTCTTAAATATCCAATACTTCAATTCGTCTTTTGTTCCCCTAATTCTAATGCTACTTTGGTGAGCATATCATTGTAATCCCATAATGTTTCTTTCTTCTTTTGTTGAATTCTACTAAGTATATCATAGTGAGTTTTTTTTATTTTGAATAATGATTTGGGAAACAAAAGAGTCGCATAACTCTCTAGGAGTTTATGCTTTTGTTTGGGATGAACTTTAACCATGCCATTATAGCTTCTTTAAGGGTTAACATGAATAGTTTACATTTCACATCCCTTTTAATGTGGTAGTAGTCGAGCCTATTATCAACGTGTTCAATATGCTCATTTGGATCTCTTAAGCCATCATAGTTATCCAACTTTTTATTTTCCCCGAGAGATTTTAGGATTCTACTATCGAATATGAGAATCGAGAATAAGTTCTTCTTATTTTACGGAGCTTACGCTTTGGCGTCGTATCTTTCCTCCTTCGCGAGTGTTCTGTCGGTGAATGTCAATGATGTCAGATTTTGTCTTCCTTATTTTCCCTCGAATTAGTGTGTTGAAATGTGATTTTCACGGCCCCAAACACAATCTAGGAATCCATGGGCCGATATACATTGGAAATATTGCCAATAGGGATTAGTTTTAGTTCATCTTCCTGATCACTGCATAAGGTCGTTTTACACACAAAAGGATCCCTCGGAGGAGCATATTGCAAATTCTCTTTGATTTTAAGTACTCTTTCTGCTAGTAAGTGTGAATTTTGTTATTGCACTAGGTTGTAGAAGTTGTTGAGTAGATTAATTTCCCCTAGCATTTGTATATTGACTTGTAGTTGTTGGAGGCTCTGAAGTATCTATTGTCCAGGAACCAATGGTTGCAATAGAGGTTGCTTCAAGGTCTAGACTTTGAGTGGTTGTTGGAAAGTTTGAAACATCGATAGGACTTAGAAAGTGCCTTACATTATCATTATAGGGACTGAATCTTGTGGTGTTGGAGTGTGATGAGAAGTCATTAAAATAAGATTGTCCTGAATCGTACAAGGGGCGGAGAGTCTCCCTAGAGAGATTGGGAATGCTGATAGTTGCAACGACCATGGAAATTGTGTTACGTTGAATAATTTATCGAGTAGCTCTCAAAGTTACCATAGTTTCAAGAGTTCAATCGATGATTCAAACAAGGAAAGGGGAAATCGAAGGTCCTAAAGTTACGGTGAAGAGACATTAGTTTCTCGTCGAATTTCGCATGAATCAAATGTATAATCCCACATAGGATGCCACTGCTATGTTCACGAACCAGAATTAATGGATGACATTGTGAGATAAGGCTCAGTCGTCGTGGAGCATGCTTCTGGTAAGGTGGAGCAGGTTAGACTTGTAAAGTTAGCACTTCAACTTTTAAGTCACTGAATGAATGAGAAATAGTATGAGAGTGAGAATGAGTAAAATATCTTAGACTTAGCGTGTGAAGAGCTTTATATAGAGTGAGAGGTTAGAATCGCTTCTGATTTATATGATGTTTCGTGTGAATCATTGTTCGATTAAATTTGACAATAAAGAGTTGGTAGGAGATCGAAACTACGTGCTCTGAAAAATTTAGATGAAATTGTGCTTATTCTTTTGTACTTTCTTTGTTAGCAATTTGTTCTTAGACCAAAATATTTACTGAATTATTTATATTCTTTATATATAAAAAATATAAAAAAAGAATTCATAATAAATTTAAGAATATTTTGATTAAAAATATATGAATCAAATAATCTTGAATATGTGTAAAGAAGATATTAAACACTAAATCCAAGTTTTAAAATTGAGGTTGTAAATGAAAACGAGTAGTTTATATTGTGAATTTTTTTTAATATAACATAGTTTATTAATTAAATTTCCAAAATAACATAGTTTTGAAAAAAATTACCAAACTAACATAGTTTGGTAATGCATTCGCCAATTCATGTGAAGAACAAGTGCAATTTGTTTTGAATTCGCCAAATGGATTGGCTAGATTCAATAATATTTTCCTAATTCGCCATTCCATTTGGCGAATGAGTTGTAATTGCATGCATGCATTCGCCAAATGGAATGTTGCATGTTTAGGGTTAGCAATTGTTTTTACTATATATATGCCTCACTCATAAACATGTATGCCTCACTCATAAACATCAGATTTATCTCATTCCTTCCCTACAAACCCTAAAAATTCATTCCTTTCAATCTCCCTCTCTCACAACATGGCTTCTCCCCGTCCATCTAGTTATGCATCGACACCGTCTTCCTCAACATCAGAAGAACCGCTTCCAAAATTTGATATTTTGAAGAAAAATGCTTTAGTGTTTTTCTCGGCAACAAAGCCTCCTCTGAAGATGCTGTTATGGAACCCCCAAACTTTGGAACACTTGCACAGAGAATTAACCCGCTGGTTAGAAGGAGAGATCGGCCACAAAGAAAAGATAATTAAAATTGAGAAGCGGGTTGTGGAGTCTGGTGTGACGAAATGGAGAAAAATTGTCAATGATGCAGGTGTTCTTTCGATGATGCTAGGCGGAGGTGAAGTTGTCCTGATGGTTCTGATAGGCTAGATTTGTTGAATGTTGCAGTTGTTCTATTTATGTATGGTCATGTTTGAATTTATGTATTTTTCCGTTTTATTTATGTACGGTCATTTTCTGAATCATGTATTTCTTTGTTTTATTTATGTATGTTCGTGTTTGTGGTTGTAAAATAAATACGGTTACAATGATTTAATTTACGATGTTGAGCTTGGTCCAACGTTGGGACATTTTTTACGATTGTGACCGGGCTGACGACATGAACTACACAGTCTCACCATCTTATTCGCCGTATCCATTTCGGTGCAAATACGTGTGCTGTTAGGACGCCCTTTTTTCTTTCTTCGCATGTTCTCATTGTGCCAGACTATTTCCCCGTTGTAGGAGGGTCAGTAGTCCCCATTTGCAACAACCGGAAAGCTTTTGTTGTAGACGTTGCAAAGATTGTGCACTTGGTAAACAGGGGATAGTAAGCCTGAAGGGTCCAGCCGAACCTTCGAACATGCCGCTATGACATGGGAGCAAGGCATGCGAAAGGCTTGAAATTTTCCACAGTCGCACCAATTGTTATCAAGTTCTACCCGATAGGATCCCCTCGGTCTCCCTTCGTTGTGATCCATGATCTCATCAACATTGAAATGTCCCTTATTGCGGTTAAACACGGTGACCACATGTGTGTTAGACTTGGATGCTTCGTCTTTGATGAATGTCATAGAACTATCGCTGAACACTTGACCAGACTGTAGAATTGAACTCCACTTTGAACGCTTGGTGTCAAAAAGTGCTCCGAGCCTAAAGTAGGTTGACCTCACCAAAGCGGTTATCGGTAGGTTGCGGATTCCTTTGAAAACAGAGTTCATTGATTCCACGAGGTTTGTTGTCATGTGACCCCAGCGTTGTCCTTTGTCGTAGGCCCTGGTCCACTTATCTAAAGGAATCTGGTTTATCCATCTGAACGCATCTTCATTTGCCAGTCTGATTTTGTCACGATAATGTTTGAATGACGGTTCGGTTAATGAGTACCCTGCATTCACGACCTTCTTCCGCAATGTCTTGTCTTTGATCTCTCTCATGAAGTTTTGCGCGATGTGTCTAATACAATAGACATGTGTTGAAGGCGGTTCCTGCCAGCCGTTATCAACATTCTTCCATGCACTCTTAATTGATGCATGTCTGTCCGAAATCAAACATAAGTTAGACTGGGGAGCCACATGCAAGCGAAGATTTTTAAGGAAAAAACTCCATCCCTCGGCAGTCTCTCCCTCGACGATAGCGAATGCAATTGGGTAGGTATTGCTGTTGCCGTCCTGTGCCACTGCCATCAATAGAGTTCCTTTGTATTTGCCGTAGAGCCATGTTCCATCAATTTGGATTATAGGCTTGCAGAAGGAAAAACCCTTTATACATGGGTCAAAAGCCCAAAAGAGTTGGTGGAATATGCCATTTCCACTAACACAATGACTTTCCGAAGTATACGCCGGCAAGGTCTCAAGGATGACAACGGTCCCAGGTGCATAGTGCTTCAGTGCCAGCAAAAACTTTGGGAGTTCTTTGTACGAGTCCTCCCAATTTCCGAATACAACGGCAACAGCCTTAGTTCTAGCAATCCATGTTTTCCTGTATGATGGAGTATAATTGTGCTTCTGTACTATGTGCTTAATTATCGTGTTGACCTTGACCGAAGGATCGTCGGCAACGATTGATAGGATATCGTTGCATATTAACTGAGAGCTCAGTTGCCGATGATCCTGCAATGAGTTGGTTATTACACATGTATGCTCCGGTCCCATTGAAGCAACCTTCCAATCTTCACTTCTCTTTCTGTATGATGCTGTCAATCGAAACGGACACGCCACGTTACGACAACGTATCATATATAGTGTAGGATTCGTTCGGTCGACCTTATAATCAGCCGATAAATCCATGTGGTAAAATTTTATAGCTCGAACGCATTCTTCTTTTGTTCGAAAATGGTCGCCCTCCTTTAATGCACCTTGTCTTTGTGGATACGGATCATAAAATATGTCTGAAGATGGGCCTTCACTTCCCAAGTTCAAGTTTGTCATGTGTGGAGGAAGACGATATACATGACTGGTCGGGACCTCGTCTTCATTGACCATTTCATCAACTACTGCCTCCTCTTGTTCCTCGTCCTCATCAACAACATCGACTTCAGCCAAATCATTGTCAGATTCGAAAAAGACTTGCGAATGATCAATGGGCTGAGACATTTGTTGTTGGTGAAGCGTAACATAGAGCTCGATATCATTGAAACCAGAATACTCATGGCTTAGAAACATAGTACGAACACTTTCGTCATCAGATATAGTTAATTGGAAATACATGACCTGGTTATCCTCATAGAATACTAGATTTTTGTAAATAATGACGTCCACTGGACCACGTTGCATTTTATTTTCCAATCTCTTTTTTAGATGAGCGAAATTGGATTGTCGGACGATTGAGAACCGAGTAACCTCGGTGTTTCGAAAGTTGAAACCAGAATGGTTACATTCAAATATTTCGCCATTTATATGGGCGTTGATCATATACTGGGACAACTGAGACATAGTTCGTTTACAAAGACTCTTTTAGATACGAAAATGTTTTGCAGTTTATGGTACAATGAAGATATGAAAATAATCTATAAATAGTAAAGTCAAAAATATATTTTATGGTTATATTTACTGTTCTGAAGTAATGTGTACTAGTTGTCTCATAGGCTTATCTCCTGCACCCATAGGGTTATCTTCTCCACATATGTCTTATCTTCTGCACATATAGGTCTATCTTCTGCACATATAGACTACATTATTTTTCAACATATGTCGTATCATCTGCACATATAGGTTTATCATCTGCACATATAGGTTTATCTTCTGCACATATAGACTACATTATTTTTCAACATATGTCTTGTCTTCTGCACATACTTCTTAAATGTATTAACTTAACAAACTCTAAATTACATACATACATACATATATATATATATATATATATATATATATATATATATATATATATATATATATATATATATGTATATATATATATATATGTATATATATATATATACTTCTTAATAAGTAAACCCTAACTTATATATATATATATATATATATATATATATATATATATATATATATATATATATATATATATATATATATATATTTATACATATATATATACTTATATATATATATATATATATATATATATATATATATATATATATATATATATTATATATATATATATATATATATATATATATATATATATATATATATATATATATGTCTTAATTAAACCCTACCTATATATACATTAATTAAACCCTAAACTAACTAAACTAACTTAATTAAACCCTAACTAACTAAACTAACTTAATTAAACCCTAATTAAACTAACCAAACTAACTTAATTAAACCCTAATTTAACTAACTAAACTAACCTAATTAAACCCTAACTAACTAAACTAACTTAATTAAACCCTAACTAAACTAACCTAATTAAACCCTAACTAAATTAACCTAATTATAAACTAACTAAACTAACTTAATTATACCCTAACTAAACTAACTAAACTAACCTAGTTAAACCCTAACTAAAACCTAACTAAACTAACTAAACTAACCTAAAAAAATAAACTATAAACACGTGTTCGCCAAATCAACTGGCTAAGCAAGGTTCTTTTCAAACCTATTCGCCAATTGGATTGGCGAATCCATACACATATTCGCCAATCAACATGGCTACCTATGAAACCTGCTAAAGCTGAAGAATGCAGAGGAGATTCATGTTTGTTTCAATGCTCTGACTTCATTGACCATGCAGAGATTCTATTGAATGCATGTGAATGAGTTGGTGATCCTTGAAGACATGCATTCGCCAATCAGAGTGAAGATGAGGAATCCACAAACATGTTGTTGAACCAATCAGAGGACATGCAGGGAATTCTTCTTTGAATTCGCCATATGGTGTGGCGAATGTGTGTGAATGTTCTTGCTGAATTCGCCACATGGTTTGGCGAATGAGAACAAGTTGTTTTTGTTTCAATCCGTAACAACTAAATGCAATTTCTTATAAATATCCACACTTTCCACTATCAAACCTAAAATATCAAATATCACACAAACAATTTATAAATTGGTCTAGGCACAATCAAAAATATCGCGGCAAAATCGAAAATGGCTTTACTAACGATGGGAGATCAACATCGAGGCACAGTCGAAAATATCGCGTCATTTGTAAGTTTAATCTTCGTAAATTTTTTTACACATATATTTATATATACTTTTTACTCTTTCATATTTTAACTTATTTCGATGAATATTTTTACAGAATGTAAGAAGATTTCGGTGTCGAGTGCACGACTACATAGAGTTTGATCCGATCATTGAACCGTATCTACGGTTATGCGGATTTGGTGAAGTCATAAAGGTGCACAACAACTCTATAGACTCAAAATTCATCTTGGCACTACAAGAGAGGTGGAGGCCAGAGACACACACCTTTCACCTGCCCTTCGGTGAATGCACTGTCACATTGGAAGACGTATACATGCTTTTGGGGTTACGTGTATCCGGAAGAGCCGTCTTTGGTAAGGTGAACCACGAAGTTTCTATAATTGCGGATTTGCTGGGTGCCTCTCTCATTGACGAGGAGCAGCCAACAAATACTCGTAGCCGGGGTTCAGGTATTAATCTAGGAGTCCTTAGAGCCCACTATGCTAATTTTATTTTAACCGAAGAATCAACCGAGTTAGAAAAAATGCAAAAAACTCGGTGTTATATTATGCTTTTATTCGGTCATTTTTTATTTCCCGACGGTACCGGGAACACAATAAATATGATGTATTTACCATTGTTGCGAAACATCAACAATGTAAATACATATAGTTGGGGTTCGGCTGTTTTGGCACACTTGTACAGTAGCCTTTGTAAAAATGCCGCAAAGGATACTTGTACATTTTTTGGTTGTGCATTTTTGTTACAAGCTTTGGGGTATTCCAGACTGCCGATGCTTGCCCCACGCAACATGAATCCATGCCCGTTCCCCTACGCAAACCAGTAAGTCTAATATTAATTTTTATTTCCAAACATATTAAATTTTAAATATTTAAATTGTTATTGTATCTAAATGCGTTTAAATCTGTTGTGCTTAGCTGGTCCGATCTTGGGATGGATTATAGTAGAAACCCAAGAAGTTCCATAGTTTTATATCGCCAATTGTTAGACCACGTGGGGATCGATCAGGTATTGTCATATATAAAAAATATTTTTCCGTTTTAATGCATTTTATTAACTAAAATAATTTTATACTAAACGAAGTTTTTTTTTCGTAGTTCATCTGGCGCCCATATTTAGCCCTCGACCATGAGCCTAACCCAGAAGATGCTGAAATTTGGACGGCAAAAACTCCAATCATCCGGTTCACTACAATTGAAATGCACCAAACAGATCGGGTGAAAATGCAGTTCAGAATGCAACAGGATATTCCGGGCCCTCCGACATGTTTGGGAGATTGGCATTTGAAAAGAGTAAGTGACATGTGGAACATGGAAGATTGGAGAGACTTTGCAAGGGAATTACGTCAACAATGGAGGGATCGACGCCAACATGTCCTAACTGACCAAGTGCTGCAAAATATCAAACCAACTAGAGAATATTTAGTTTGGTTTAGGTCAGTTACTATGCAACAATGGGTGTCTGATAACCCATACTTGATTGACCCGCGCTTGCAGGCCGCAGCATACGCCCAACCACCAACCCCACAACATGACTACCCCACCCAATTCCAGCCATCGACTTCAAACACCCATAGGTCATTCCTCCAAACACGTAACCCCTTCATGCCACAAACCCAATCACAACAACAAGAGCCTTACTGATGGGCTAAAGACGTGTCTAATTATGCGTCTAGCGGTATCTTAACTACAAGTGCACAGCCTATCGAAGTAATAATTAAGATTATCGATCCACAGGGATTCTATGGTTACTTAGTGCTAGATGAACTTCTAGTTTAGCTAAGGCTAATGGTTGTCACGATTTTTTTTTGTTGATTTTAGAATATTAAAGGCTAAATTAAATTTAAGTTTTAATGAAATGATACTAAGGCGGTCGGTATGTAATTATACTAACTTAGGTGGGTCAATCTAACCTAGGCTTATAAAGATGTTTACTTAATCTATTCGGTAGAGATTACCAGTTTGAATACCCTCAACTCACACTCTCGTGGTCTTATATCAGATCTTATCCCTAAAGCCTTATGCCTGCTCTCGCTAGCCCATAAGTGTTTAGAAGTAATTTTTGGAAACTAAGTAATTCTAATTTATCTTAAAGCACTCTCGTTGTGTTTAATTTAAATGCCTAACTTTAGCTATCTGGTTAAAACCTCACACTCTCGTGGTCTTGACCTAACCTAATACTCTTTTCTTACTCTCGTAACGAAAAGGTCTATTTAATTAAAAAGTATCAGCCAGAATGTTAAGTGATTAATTATTTTTAGCCTATGGTTATATTTTACCGGTTAAGTTTGTTCTAACTACATACCGCCCTAAGGTGTTTAGCTACTCATCGATGTTGAACCAGACAGAGACAGAAAATTAAATAATAAATTACTCATGGCAGGAAAATAAATAAACATTATAAATAATTAAATTGCAATATAATAAAAACCTGGTTAACAATATTAGAGCAGACTCTTTCTTCCACAGACCGGAAAGCTCGGAGTTGGCGAAATCAAAAATAAACGAATGCTGAAGGTTTAGAAAAAATAATAAACGTATAACAATTTCCTGATGTTGGAAATTGTTATATGGCGGGTTTGGATACAATAAAACGAAACAGAAAATAATGCAGAAATAAGAAACGGGTCGTAAATCAGTTCGGCAGAGCTTCCGCAGGAAATTGAATAGAAAAATGCTTTGTACATTCTTCATAAAACTGGTGCTATTTATAGAACTCTAAATGGGCTGGATTTTTGGATCTTTGTTGTTTGGGCCTTGCTGAATTTGTGGAGAGAATGCAGGAACGTGGCAAATATTTAGGAACCAATTTCTTCACGTAATGGCTTGACGTAGTCTTGGTCAAAAAACCTAATTTTATCCTTGTCACGGTCGTGACAAGGTCTTCACGTTCGTGACTTGTGGTTTTTAAGTGTCACGGTCGTGACACTTCTCTTACGGTCGTGATGCTTCCTTTTGGGGTGTCACGGTCGTGACACCCTTGTAACGGTCGTGACTGCTGCAAAATATGCAGTTTTGCAGGAAGCTTCATTTCTTCATCTTTTTGTGATTGATTTTGTTCCTTTTTCTCTTAGTTCATGATTTAGCTCCACATAATGGTGTACCTGCAAAATGGTAAGAAAAACTCGAGAAATCGAGTGTTAAAACGATGATTATTCGATAAAACGCTAATGAAACCTAGCAATAAAATCGATACGTTTTCTCGTTATCAAACTTCCCCAAACTTAAACCTTTGCTTGTCCTCAAGCAAATAGTCGGTTGAAAATCGGCGGACAAGATGTTATTCACGCATACTCATAACAAATCATACGAGGGATCGTTTTGTCGGATAATCCGATACTTTGATAGGACACTACCGATACACTAATGACGCAAGCAACAAGCTATGTCGTCGACTTCCCGTTAAATGAGCCAATCGGCAATTACTTTACGATTTCACCTAAAGTTTTTCGATCTTATTTCGCCCGGTTTCATTCTAGCGCAATCACATTAAGCCCTTTGCCTTAGCACGCACGTAGTGGAGTAGCCGGTTAGCGACTTTGATCCTTTTTAAGCACGGGGTCTGGTACACGAGTGTGGTAACCCTACATTTTGTATCCGATTTGAAGGTTGTGGGGGATCGAGCCGTAGCACGCCCTACCGAGTTCAGAACCAGTACCTCTGAACCAACCCGCAATGGACTCCTTCTCATATTTCTCGTTTCTTATATGCGACCGTGTACTTTGGTGCAATTTCTTTTCATTTTGCATCGAGATATGAAGGATCATTATTGATTAGGCATCAAACGCTTATATTCATCGGCTCCCCACGTGGTTTGTGTTCAGACGGTGCTGACTGCTAGTATAAACTACTCGGGGTTACTTTTGAACTGAAACTAGAAGTGTACTCGTAATGGTAATCGGGATAGAATCGCTTAAGTAGGAAGTCAAAGGTGTCAAGATTGTATTGGTCTTGTTTAATCGTTCTCAGCTTCCTATTTACGATTTCGTAGGTAAGTCGGGTAATGCGAATAATTAAAAAATTTTGGTTATGGCTAAATAAGCGGGGAAAATTCGAAACTAAAGAAAATATCATAAAGATTTTGCACGCTTCATTAACTTACTAAAAGGAAATACAACGGAATTGAAAATACAACGAAATGGAAAAATGCGAAAAGGGAAAAATACGGAAATGAAAGGTACCTCTCCCACACTATATCAGACATTGTCCTCAATGTTGTGATATAAATGCGGTTAAAGTACAGTACAAACGACAAAAACGAAAAACAAACATAAGAAAAATTAAAACTATGGCTGCTGAGGACCGCGGGGTCGGCTTCTGGTGCGGGAGCGGCGTCTGGAAGGAGTCGCTTCAGGATCAGAACCGGTGCTGGTGGTCCCAGTGATGTCGATACGCAAGGCGTCTAACTCGCTGAAAATCTCGTTAAACCTCTCATTAGTAGCTGCCTGGTTAGCGGCAATAGTGCCGAGTAGAGCATCGTACTGCTCCTTCTGCCTGCGCTCCAGTGCGGCGTTCATCTGGTTCTGCTGATGAATCGCACGGAGGACATCCTCAAGAGTGAAATCCTGTGCAGGAGGCTGTCGGGTAGATGACTCTGGTATATCCTGGACAGTCTCAGCTGCATCCATAGCGTCCTGCATCTCATCCGCAGGGAGATCTGCCTGATCATGGATAGGAGCGTGGTCAGCAGCATCAGGTAGAACAAAGAGCCAGTTGGCTCGGCTGGATGGGTCGATGCGGTCGCGGGACGGCAGAATGATATGGTGAAATACGGTGCCATGGACAACAGGGCTGTACCTGCCATCCTCTCGCTGCGCAATCAGGTGAGCGGACCTGCAATAACTCTTGGTGAGGAATTCTGCGGCTAAGTGAGGCTGATCTGCGACCAAGTCACCAAGCCCCAACTGGATGGCAAGGGTGGTGACAATGCCGCCAATGAAGAACGGAGTGGATCCTCTGTGCGCAATAGCCTGGATGTGGTAAAGCATGAAAGGGGCAGCATTGATCGGCTCGTCATTAGAGCACAATGCAAGAATAGAAGCTCCTTAGAGTTGAGCTTATGGTTGCTTTCTCGAGCGAAGATGGTGTTGCAAATGACTCGGTGGAAGTAGCGGATGGCCGGATTGTGAATGTGCGTAGCGTTTAGGCTTTGGAAGGCGGATGCACGGGTGTTTGTTAAGTCGTGCCATAGAGTGAAAGCTTGTTCACTAAAATTATCGGGCACGCGACGGTGAGCTTCAGTTCCGTGATCGAAGCCTAATAACTCGGCGATCCTGTCTTGCGAGAGGTTGAACTCTTGGCCATGCAATCTGAATTTTGCAAAACCGGTGAGCTGACTCAGAGAACCTGTGCCGGTGATGTAACTGAATGAACTTAAGAACTCCAGTGTCAGAAGTTCGAAGGTTGGCTGAGGTTGACTGCAAAGGTCCCAGAGCCCGACTTTTTGAAGCAGGTTCGTAACACTGGCAAGCATTCCGAGCTCCCTCAAACACACAGTGTCGATGTAACGTGTAGGTTGCACACCGCAGCTTTGGAATCGGAGAAATCGTTCTCTCTGAGTTTCTCCAGCATCACCTTCTCTAAAAGTAATAGTATCCGTTGCATGCAAGAGCTTAGAGTGAAGAATGAAGATTTTTGAAGTTTTGTGAAAAAATTGGTAAAATGAAAGAAAAATTGATTCGGGATAAATAATGGAGAGTGAGAATGTAGTAGGTTGTGATAATGGGTGGTTAATGAGTTTAAAGATGGTAAATGGGGGGTTACGGAGGTTATGGAGAAGATGGGTAGTTTTTTAGGAAGTTATGGAGAAGAAGAAGAAGAGGCACGAAGAGAAACAGTTCTGTTTCTCACGATTCCTGGTATATGGGTCGTCACGGTCGTGACAGGGGTACGACGGTCGTGACACTCAAAATGAGCGTGTCACGATCGTTATGGGGCAGTGACGACCGTGAGGGTTTACTTCTTAGAATAATTTCCAGAAAACACTTTCTCACTTGTTTCACATATTTATAATAATGTATTTTCTTCACTAACACTCATATTAAATTATAAACACCATATAGTATATAGTTTCAACACAGTACTTCAATAACTTGCAAGGCATGAGAGATTTGTATATATAATGAATAAATGCAAGCATAGTAGTACATAGAATGAAAAATACATAAATTGCTAAAAATGGAGAAATTTTGGAATTAAAGATGCATTGCATAAAGTAATTGAAAATGAAGTTACATAAACGGAAATTTGCGGTAAGAAATTGTTGCGAAAAAATAAATCTAACTAGAAACGAAAACAATGAGAAAAATAAACTAAATCACTTATAACATTATCAAAAGCGTTTCTTCAAGTCTTCGATGGCGGAATTCAAGTGATAGAACTGTTCGCAGGTTATGTCAGTCAATCCTATAATATCCAATCGCATGCTCTTAATGTCTTCTTTAAATAAGTTAATGTCAGTTTGGTAAGCATTGAGAGTGTTCATGATGTTTTGCAAGTTGTTAGCATAATCTCCTTGATTCACTTCAGGGGTTTCATAAACTTCTTTAGTGTGGCCAATGTCATGGTAACCAGGAGGTGTCTCAGGGTCAGTTTCGACATCGGTCATTGTATCATCTTTTATCTTGTAAGACTGAGGTGTTTCAGGAGTGGGTGGATAATCAGGTGGGTTTAACTCATAAAGCCAGTTATCCTTATTGTGAACACTTACTCTAGCATGGTTAGGCAATGTGAACAGGGTTACTACCTCGTTCCGGATTAGGTACTCAAAAGGTGGATGTCCTAAATTCCTTATGATATGTCTATTAAAGCAGAAGTTAAGATCCATAGGACGGATGTTACCTAAACGGTTGCACCTGTGCAATTGGTACCTAAGTCCTAAAGCATCAGCAATCATGGTTACAAGACCTCCTACTAAGATAGGTAATTCAGGTTCTTCTTGGATACGGGTGAAGGTTTGCATCATGAAAGGTACACCATTAACAGGCTGTCCATTAGTGAAACATGACATAATGAATATTTCATCTTTAGAAACTCCGGTAATGTTTTCTTCTTTTCCAAAGAATGTGTGGGCAAGGAATTTATGGAAGTAACGGAGAGCAGGATTATGGATCTCATCATTATTCATGCCATTTGGTTCAGGGTGGTAGTTTCCGGTTAAAGTTCCCCAAAAGAAATCTAGCTCAATATCCATCAATTCTACCTGTGTGGTAGTAAAAGCAAATGGTCCACTAGGGAATCCTAACAAGTCAGCTAGTTCTTTATGGTTAAAGTCATATTCTATTCCAAACAGGCGGAAACTAATAAATCCTTTCCTAAATCCAAAACCGCGCTCAGGTAGGTAAATTAAGGAGCTAAGGAACTCAAGGGTGAGCTCGCGGTAAGTCACAAACTTATGTTGGATCAATGAATTCTCCCATCCGAGTCGGTTAAGCAAGTACATGATGCTATCATGTATTCCTAAGGTTTCCATAGTCCGATCATCCGGGTACAGGGTCAAATCCATTTGCCTCTGTGATAACTCTTCAAATTTCATTCTTTGGTTCCTACCTCTAAATTTGGTTTCCATATGGTTAATTGGTTGGTTAGCCATGGTCAGTGCAAATATGGAGGAAACAAATCGGGGGAAGAAGGAAAGTGGAAAAGACTTTTTAGAAAATCTGTAAAAAGTGATTTAAGATAAAAATAAGAAAATGTAATGCATAATGTAATGGCAATAATAGTATTATAAAATAAAACTATAAAATGACAAAAAAAATAAACAAATAAAATGATAAAGAGAATAATTTAAATAATTAAATGAGTAAATGGGTTGCCTCCCACTAAGCGTTGTTTTTATCGTCAAAAGCCTGACGTAATGCTTAGGTTTAGATTAATCAGGGGATTCAGTGGACAATTCTAAAAGCTTTAGATTATTCGCATAATCTCTATTTTTAACTTTATGATAATGTTTTAAACGTTGTCCGTTTACTATGAATGGTTCACTATTCCTACCCTTAATTTCTATTGCTCCACTCGGGAATACTTTAATTATTTCAAAGGGTCCTGACCATCTAGATTTTAATTTTCCAGGAAAGAGCCTAAGTCTTGAATTAAAGAGGAGTACAACGTCTCCCACACTAAATTCTTTCCTAGATAGGCGTTTATCATGCCATCGCTTAGTTCGTTCTTTATATATCTTAGCATTCTCATAAGCATCTAACCTTAATTCTTCTAATTCGTTAATGTCTAGGATTCGCTTTTCTCCTGCAGCATTATAGTTTATATTGAGAGTTCTAATCGCCCAATAAGCTTTGTGTTCTAGTTCTACCGGGAGGTGACAAGATTTTCCATAAACTAATTTGAAAGGAGTAGTACCTATGGGTGTCTTGTAAGCGGTCCTATAAGCCCATAAAGCTTCATTAAGTTTAGATGACCAATCTTTCCGAGATATGGCGACAGTCTTTTCTAAGATTTGTTTAATTTCTCTGTTTGAGACTTCGACTTGTCCACTTGTTTGTGGATGATATAGTGTAGCCACACGGTGTCTTACTCCATACTTAGATAGTAATTTGTCAAAGATTTTTGAGATGAAGTGCGAGCCACCGTCACTTATGACGAGTCTAGGCACACCAAATCTGGGAAAGATTATATTTTTGAAAAGCTTTATTACTACTCGCGTATCGTTTGTAGGAGAAGCTATGGCTTCAATCCATTTCGAAACATAATCAACAGCTACGAGTATGTAATTATTACCGAAAGATGATGGGAATGGTCCCATGAAATCTATTCCCCAGACGTCAAAGATTTCTACCTCTAATATTCCTTTTTGAGGCATTTCATCTCTTCTTGAAATATTGCCAGTGCGTTGACACCGATCGCAATTTATAACAGCGATGTGGACATCCTTCCATAGATTAGGCCAGAATAAGCCGGCTTGCAAGATTTTTGCACAAGTTTTGGAAGTGCTTGCATGTCCACCATAAGGAGATGAATGGCATTGAGCAATGACATCTTCTATTTCTTCTTCGGGAATACATCGGCGAAAGATTCCATTTGGTCCTCTTTTGAACAATAATGGTTCATCCCAATAGTAATGTTTCAGATTATGAAAGAATTTCTTTTTCTGCTGATAGGTTAGATCGGGTGGAAGAGCTCCTGCGGCTAGGTAATTGACAATGTCAGCGTACCATGGCAGTCCTACAGTTGTCTGGATTGTTTCCACGGATTCTGGTTCATTTATGTCTAACTGAGCTAGGTCGCTTCCTATTTGTGCTATCAGCTGTTCATACGGAAAATCATCGTTAATCGGCACTTGTTCGGGTTTAATACCTCCTATTCTAGATAAATGGTCCGCTACAACGTTCTCAGTACCTTTCTTATCTTTTATTTCTAGATCAAACTCTTGTAAAAGTAAAATCCATCTCAAGAGTCTTGGTTTAGCATCTTTCTTAGTTAATAAATATCGGATAGCAGCATGATCTGTGTAAATGATTATTTTCGCTCCAACTAAGTAAGAACGGAATTTGTCAAGCGCAAAGACAACTGCTAACAATTCTTTTTCGGTAGTGGCGTAGTTCATTTGGGCAGAATCTAAGGTGCTACTGGCATAGTAAATCGCATGAAGTTTCTTTTCCTTCCTCTGGCCTAGAACTGCGCCTACAGCATAGTCACTCGCATCGCACATGATTTCAAAAGGTAATCTCCAGTCAGGGGGTTGCATGATTGGTGCGGTGATGAGGGCTGTTTTTAGAGTTTCGAATGCTTTAAGACAATCTTCATTGAATATGAACTCAGCGTCTTTCATTAATAAACCAGTAAGAGGTTTAGTAATTTTCGAGAAATCTTTGATGAATCGTCGGTAAAAACCGGCGTGTCCTAAAAAGCTTCGTATTTCTCGAACGGTTTTAGGGGGTTAAAGATCTTTTATTACTTCAATCTTAGCTTTATCAACTTCAATTCCCTTGTCGGATATTACATGACCTAATACGATTCCTTCGTTGACCATAAAATGACATTTCTCCCAGTTAAGCACGAGGTTTACTTTTACACATCTTTCTAATACCATTTCTAAGTTTGATAAACATCCTTCAAAACTTTGCCCGCATACAGAGAAGTCGTCCATGAACACTTCCATGATGTTGTCTATAAAATCTGCGAAGATTGACATCATACATCTTTGAAAGGTTGCAGGAGCGTTGCATAATCCAAAGGGCATTCGTCTATAGGCGAACGTTCCATAAGGGCATGTGAATGTAGTCTTCTCTTGATCATCTGGATGGATAGGGATTTGGAAAAATCCTGAGTAACCGTCAAGATAACAGAAGTAAGAATGCTTGGCTAATCGTTCTAACATTTGATCTATAAAAGGTAGTGGGAAATGATCTTTTCGAGTGGCTTTGTTTAGTTTACGATAATCTATGCATACTCTATATCCCGTCACTACTCTTTGCGATATCGATTCGCCTTGAGCGTTCTTCACAACAGTGATACCTCCTTTCTTTGGCACTACATGTATTGGACTAACCCATTCACTATCAGAGATTGGATATATTATTCCGGCATCTAGTAATTTTTTAACTTCTTCTTTTACTACAGTGCTAAGGGTTGGGTTAATTCTTCTTTGAGATTCTCTGGAGGTTCTGCAATCTTCTTCTAGCAGAATACGATGCATACAAACTGAAGGACTTATTCCTTTGAGATCAGATATGTTATATCCTAATGCAGTTGGATATTTCTTCAAAACATCTAAAAGTTTCTTTGTTTCTATAGTTCCTAAACTGGAATTTATTATAACTGGTCTTTTACATTCAACGTCTAAGAATTCGTACCTTAGGTTATGAGGTAAAGTTTTTAATCCTAATGTAGGTTTTTCTTTACTTGGCATAGGATCCGGTTTAAGTGCTAAACTTTCGCTTAGACTATCATCCTGATATGGTTTACGCCAATTATCATCTTCGAAAATTGGAGGGATTTGAATTTTCATTATTTCAGAATAAGTGGTCTCTTTTAGTTCCATTTCTCTTACACATTCGTCAATTACGTCCAATAGATAGCATGTATCCTCTATAGCTGGTGATTGTAAGAATTGTGTTAAAATAAATTCAACTTTTTCTTCACCTACTTCAAAGGTTAGCTTTCCTCTTTTTACATCTATTATAGCTCCGGCGGTAGCTAAGAATGGTCTTCCTAGTATGATAGGTGTAGTGGAGTCTTCAGAGATGTCCATGATTATAAAATCAGTAGGGATGTAGAATTGTCCTATACGTACTGGGACGTTCTCTAGTATGCCTACAGGATATTTAACAGAGCGATCGGCTAGTTGAACAGACATTTTAGTTGGTCTCAGGTCTCCCATGTCTAGCCTTTTGCAAATCGTTAAGGGCATAACACTGATACTGGCTCCTAAATCGCATAGAGCTTTGTCAATGACGAATTTTCCTATTACACAGGGTATAGAGAAACTTCCTGGATCTTTTAGCTTAGGAGGCATTTTATTCTGAATTATAGCGCTACACTCGGCAGTAAGTGTAACTGTTCCGTTATCCTCTATCTTTTTCTTATTGGATAAGATTTCTTTTAAAAACTTAGCATACGAGGGTATTTGGGTAATTGCTTCTGTAAACGGAATAGTAATATTCAACTATTTCAGAAGTTCGACAAATTTCTTAAATTGACCCGTCGTCTTGGAATTTATTAATCTTTGAGGGTACGGAATTGGTGGTTTATAGGGTGGTGGAGGCACATAAGGTTGTTCTTTCTCCACTACCTCTTGATTGTCATCTTCCTTTTCTTCTGGATCATTCACCACTTCAGTCGGTTTATCCGGTTTTTGGTGCATGGCTGGATTGTCAAGTCTTGGATCGGTAGGTCCGTCAAGTTCCTTGCCACTTCTTAATATCACAGCGTTAGCATGTCCTTTCGGATTAGGTTGAGGTTGTCCAGGGAATACTCCAGCTGGTGCAGCAGTAGGTGCTTGTTGTTGAGCTACTTGTGAAATCTGAGTTTCTAGCATTTTGTTATGTGTAGCTAATGCATCTACTTTGCTCACTAATTGTTTGATCTGCTCACTAGTGTGAATGTTTTGGTTTAAGAAGTCCTTGTTTGTTTGAGATTGGTTAGCTATAAAGTTCTCCATCATCAACTCAAGGTTCGATTTTCTAGGGACATTAGGAGCAGTCTTTTGATATCCTGGTGATGTAGCTGGTGCTTGACCTGGTGCGTATAAAGCATTGTTATTCTTATAGGAGAAATTCGGATGATTCTTCCAACCTGGGTTATATGTGTTTGAGTAAGGGTTTCCTTGAGCATAATTCACTTGATCAGTGGGAGTTCCTGTCAATAGTTGACAATCAGAAACTTCGTGTCCTGAAACTCCACATAACTCACAGTTAGGAGTTACTGCAGCCACGTTGGCTGTTGGTGTTATGGCCAAGTTGTCGATCTTTTGGCTTAGTTGGTCAAACTTCGCATTGACTTGGTCCATACTACTTACTTCATACATACCTCCCTTTGTTGGTTTCTCAGTTGCGACTCTCTCGCTTCCCCAAAGGTAATGATTTTGAGCCATACTTTCGATAAGTGCATAGGCATCATTATATTCTTTATCCATCAATGCACCGCCCGCGGCAGCGTCAATTGTCATTCTTGTATTGTACAAGAGTCCATTATAGAAGGTATGGATGACCATCCATTTTATTAATCCATGATGTGGACAAAGTCTCAGCAGATCCTTATAGCGTTCCCAAGCTTCGAATAATGATTCACTTTCTCTTTGCTTAAATCCGTTGATCTGAGCTCTCAGCATAGCTGTCTTGCTGGGTGGAAAATATCTGTTCAAGAAAACTCTCTTTAGTTCCTCCCACGTAGTTACGGAGTTCGAAGGCAGAGATTGAAGCCAAGCTCTTGCTCTGTCTCGAAGCGAAAAAGGAAATAAACGTAATCTAATAGCTTCTTGGGTAACTCCATTGGCTTTTACGGTATCGGCATATTGCACAAAGATCGAAAGATGAAGATTCGGATCCTCGGTAGGATTTCCGGCGAATTGATTTTGTTGCACGGCTGATATCAACGAAGGTTTTAGTTCGAAATCGTTTCGGTTGATAGCCGGCGCTGCAATGCTTGAATGCGGTTCAACTTGCGAAGGACTGGCGTAATACTTGAGTGGATGATTCTGTTCTTCAGCCATCTCTGCGTCCTTTGATGTTACGACTGGTTTAGGCGGATCTAATTGAAGATCTGGAATATTGTAATTATTTTCGTAATCGAATATACGTCTTCTTACGTGTAAGAAGCGTTCCGATTCAGGGATTAGAGGTTGCAAGTCTTCGCTTTTAGAGCGAGTACTTGGCATACACTCGGAAATTAAATTAAATTAAATAGTTGATACCTTAGTCTAGACAATGCTACCTAAATGCACTAGTAACTAAATTAAGGAATCCCCGACAACGGCGCCAAAAACATGATGGGCTAAAGACGTGTCTAATTATGCGTCTAGCGGTATCTTAACTGCAAGTGCACAGCCTATCGAAGTAATAATTAAGATTATCGATCCACAGGGATTCTATGGTTACTTAGTGCTAGATGAACTTCTAGTTTAGCTAAGGCTAATGGTTGTCACGATTTTTTTTTGTTGATTTTAGAATATTAAAGGCTAAATTAAATTTAAGTTTTAATGAAATGATACTAAGGCGGTCGGTATGTAATTATACTAACTTAGGTGGGTCAATCTAACCTAGGCTTATAAAGATGTTTACTTAATCTATTCGGTAGAGATTACCAGTTTGAATACCCTCAACTCACACTCTCGTGGTCTTATATCAGATCTTATCCCTAAAGCCTTATGCCTGCTCTCGCTAGCCCATAAGTGTTTAGAAGTAATTTTTGGAAACTAAGTAATTCTAATTTATCTTAAAGCGCTCTCGCTGTGTTTAATTTAAATGCCTAACTTTAGCTATCTGGTTAAAACCTCACACTCTCGTGGTCTTGACCTAACCTAATACTCTTTTCTTACTCTCGTAACGAAAAGGTCTATTTAATTAAAAAGTATCAGCCAGAATGTTAAGTGATTAATTATTTTTAGCCTATGGTTATATTTTACCGGTTAAGTTTGTTCTAACTACATACCGCCCTAAGGTGTTTAGCTACTCATCGATGTTGAACCAGACAGAGACAGAAAATTAAATAATAAATTACTCATGGCAGGAAAATAAATAAACATTATAAATAATTAAATTGCAATATAATAAAAACCTGGTTAACAATATTAGAGCAGACTCCTTCTTCCACAGACCGGAAAGCTCGGAGTTGGCGAAATCAAAAATAAACGAATGCTGAAGGTTTAGAAAAAATAATAAACGTATAACAATTTCCTGATGTTGGAAATTGTTATATGGCGGGTTTGGATACAATAAAACGAAACAGAAAATAATGCAGAAATAAGAAACGGGTCGTAAATCAGTTCGGCAGAGCTTCCGCAGGAAATTGAATAGAAAAATGCTCTGTACATTCTTCATAAAACTGGTGCTATTTATAGAACTCTAAATGGGCTGGATTTTTGGATCTTTGTTGTTTGGGCCTTGCTGAATTTGTGGAGAGAATGCAGGAACGTGGCAAATATTTAGGAACCAATTTCTTCACGTAATGGCTTGACGTAGTCTTGGTCAAAAAACCTAATTTTATCCTTGTCACGGTCGTGACAAGGTCTTCACGTTCGTGACTTGTGGTTTTTAAGTGTCACGGTCGTGACACTTCTCTTACGGTCGTGATGCTTCCTTTTGGGGTGTCACGGTCGTGACACCCTTGTAACGGTCGTGACTGCTGCAAAATATGCAGTTTTGCAGGAAGCTTCATTTCTTCATCTTTTTGTGATTGATTTTGTTCCTTTTTCTCTTAGTTCATGATTTAGCTCCACATAATGGTGTACCTGCAAAATGGTAAGAAAAACTCGAGAAATCGAGTGTTAAAACGATGATTATTCGATAAAACGCTAATGAAACCTAGCAATAAAATCGATACGTTTTCTCGTTATCACTTACCAACACCAATATACCCCCGACAACCCCTTCATATCAACACCAACCTATAGCCCCCCACCTTTGTTTCGTTCTCAAAACGAGGCAATATCCTCATTTGGTCAAGCTTATCGTCCTCACCCAACCCAATCCAACCCAACCCAACCTATCCGACCCAGCTTTGAAAACATGGGCACACAACTGAGTTACGGCAGCGCCTTTGGCAGCAACCTTCCACGTAATTGGGGACAAGCAGAATCATGGACTCAACAACAACCGCCTCCATCAAACACACAAATACAAGCGGAACCTCGACCACCTGGTGGTAGAGTTCGAAGACGGGGTCATCCCCGTGGATGTGGTACTGGGGGACAGTTAGATCGGGCGGGAAATTAGTTTTTGTACTATCGTTGTTGGATTATTAATAATAATTTTCTTTTATATTATATTTCTCTTTCTCAGATTCTCTAATTTTCTTTTATATGAATAATTTTATTTCATATTATAATTTTCTTTTATATACTTATATATATATATATATATATATATATATATATATATATATATATATTTATATAAGTATATATATATATATATATATATATATATATATATATATATATATATATATATATATATATATATATATATATATATAAAAGTATATATATGTTTATAAAAGAAAATATATATATATATATATATATATAAGTATAAGTATATATATATATATATATATATATATATATATATATATATATATATATATATATATATATATATATATATATATATATATGAATGAGTATACATAGATATATACTTATATATATATATATATATATATATATATATATATATATATATATATATATATATATATATATATATATATATATATATATATATATATATATATATATATATATATATATATATATATATATATATATATATATATATATATATATATATATATATATATATAACAAAAATATGAAACACAAAAATAACAAAAAACACATGCACAACATACCATTTGGCGAATTGGTTATAAAATTACACTCATTCGCCAAATGGTTTGGCGAATTGGTTATAAAATTTTGGATCATGTTATTCCATTTGACGAATTAGTGATAAATTTCACATGTTCAACAAATGGTTTGGCGAACATGTTACCAAACTATGTTAGTTTGATAATTTTTTAAAACATTGATATTTTGGAAATTAATTTAATAAACGATGTTATTTTAAAAAAAATTCTTATATTGTTTGAAACAATTTGCTGAAATAATCAAGTTAAATAATCTATTTGAATGAGAGAATAAAAGATCTCTTTCAAATAAAAAATATTAGTGGTGTGATGAATGACCTGGCAGTGATGAGGAGTAGTAGGCCTTGTTGATGACTCAAGCAGGCAAAAGCAAAGTGTAGATGCAGGGGTGGGTGGAATGAAATGCTTATGTGAAAGGGAAATTCCTCCAAACAGTTGGATTATTAAGATAGGATACATTTCATAAAATGGGGATATATTTATTTTCTGTAAATAGGTTGATCATTAGTAACTATCAACTATGTATTAATCATGATTAAGTATGACAAAAGTTAGGACTCCCTCTAACATAAATCCATTAATTAATAAAAAGTGTTTAAATCTTCTAATGCGACAATAAATATGATTGTTAAGGGTTTCTAAAACTGTTCATATCATCATAGGTCTACAATGATGCAGTCTTTGCACAAATTACAACAATCAATCATGACAAGGATAATATAATTTATATGACGTCTGCTATGTGTCCTTATCACGACACAATTAGAGTTTTCGATGGTACTTTATTTAGAGGGTTTTTTAATGTATAAATTTTTTAGTTATCTTGCGTTGTTTTGAAAATATTTTCTATTTTTAGACATGTATTTCCAAAAGTATTTAATATATAGATTTTATTTATTTTTGAGATAAATTTAAATTTTATGAATAAATTTATTTCGGAATAAAATCTCCGGAAATATATTTCCGGTAACTTAAAAATAAATACATCTTATGTTGTTATTATATAATTTTTTTTTTAAAATCACCTAGTTTTATAAAAATATTTCCAAAATAACATGTTTAAAAAAAAAATACCAAAATGACTTAGTTTCTACACATGGTCGCCACACTGATTGACGAACATGTAGAAATCTTGAACCAATTCGTCAAATGTTTTGGCTAATGCAAGGAATTTTACACAAATTCACCATACCATTTGACGAATGTGTGCTTTAGGTTTAGGCAATTCGCCACTTGGTTTGGCGAAAGTGTATAAGTGTAATTTTTCCCCCTATAAATAGATGCTCCGTAAACAAGTTATCTCACATCTACACCAACCTTTCAACCCCTCTCTCTTTCATTCCTTTCAATCTCCCCCTCTCATAACATGGCTTCTCCTCGTCCATATACTTTTGCATCGACACCATCATCCTCAACATCAGAAGAACCGCTTCCAAAATTTGATATTTTGAAGAAAAATGCTTTGGTGTTTTTCTCACCAACAAAGCCTCCTTTGAAGATGCTGCTATGGAACCCGCAAACTTTGGAACACTTGCACAGAGAATTAAACCGCTGGTTATAAGGAGAAATCGGGCCTAAAGAAAAGATAATTAAAATTGAGAAGCGGGTTGTGGAGTCTGGTGTGATGAAATGGAGAAAAGTGGTCAATGATGCAGGTGTTCTTTCGATGATGTTAGGTCGAGATGAAGTTGTCCTGATGGTTGTAATAGGCTAAATATGTTAAATGTTCTAGTTGTTTTATTTATGTATGGTCATGTTTTAAATTATGTATTTTCTTGTTTTATTTATGTATGGTCATGTTTTAAATTATGTATTTCCTTGTTTTATTTATGTATGTTCTTGTATGTGGTTGTAAGATTTTATTGGTATGAATGAAACGAATGAGGCTTCTATTATAAATAGATATGGTTACAATGGTTTAAATTATGTCTTGTGCTTGGTCTAACATTGGGACATTTTTTACGATTGTATCCGGGTTGACGACATGAACTGCATAGTCTCACCATTTTGTTCGATGTATCCATTTCTGTGCGAATACACGTGCTGTTAGGACGCCCCTTTTTCTTTCTTCGCATGTTTTCATTGTGTCAGACTATTTCCCCGTTGTATGTGGGCTAGTAGTCCTCATTTGCAACAACCGGAAAGCTTTTGTTGTAGACGTTGCAAAGATTGTGCACTTGGTAAACAGGGGACATTAAGCTTGAAGGGTCCAGTCGAACCTTTGAACATGCCGCTATAACATGGGAGCAAGGTATACAAAAGGCTTGAAATTTTCCACAGTCACACCAATTGTTATCAAGTTCTACCCGATAGGATCCCCTTGGTCTCCCTTCGTGGTGATCCATTATCTCAGCAACATTGAAATGTCATTTATTGCGGTTAAACATTGTGACCACATGTGTGTTAGATTTTGAAGCTTCATCTTTAATGAATGTCATTGAACTATCGCTGAACACTTGACCAGACTGTAGGATAGAACTCTATTTTGAACGCCTGGTGTCAAAAAGTTCCTCGAGCCTAAAGTAGGTTGACCTTACCAAAATAGTTATCGGTAGGTTACGAATGTCTTTAAAAACAGAGTTCATTGATTCCACGAGATTTGTGGTCATGTGACCCCATCATTGTCCTTTGTCGTAGGCCCTGGTCCACTTATCTAATGGAATTTGGTTGATCCATCCGAATTCATCTTCATTTGTCAGTCTGATTTTGTCATGATAGTGTTTGAATGACAGTTCGGTTAATGAATACTCCGCATTCACGACCTTCTTCCGCAATGCCTTGTCCTTGATCTCTCTCATGAAATTTTGAGCGGTGTGTCTAATTCAATATACATGTGTTGAAGGAGGATCTTGCCAACCGTTATCAACATTCTTCCATGCACTTTCAATTGATGCATGTCTGTCCGAAATCAAACATAAGTTAGACTGGGGAGCCACGTGAAGTCGGAGATTTTCAGGAAAAAACTCCATCCCTCAACAGTCTCTCCCTCGACTATAGCGAATGCAATTGGGAAGAAGTTTCTATTTCCGTCCTGGGTCACTGCCGTCAATAAAGTTCCTTTGTATTTTCCGTAGAGCCATGTTCCATCAATTTAGATTATAGGCTTGCAGAAGGCAAAACCCTTTATACATGGCTCAAATGCCCAAAAGAGTCGGTGGAATATGTCATTTCCACTAACACATTGACTTTCTGGAGTATATGTCGGCAAGGTCTCAAGAATGACAACAGACCGTGGAGCGTATTTCTTAAGTGCCAATAAAAACTTTGGGAGTTCTTTGTACGAGTTCTCCCAATTTCCAAATACAACGACAACAACTTTCGTTCTAGTTATCCATGCTTTCCTGTACGACGAAGTATACTTGTGTTTATGAACTATGTGCTTAATTATCATGCTGACCTTTACCGAAGGGTCGTCGCCAACGATTGATAAGATATCATTGCATATTAGCTGAGAGCTCAGTTTCCGATGATCCTACAATGCATTAGTTATCACACAAGTATGCTCTGGACCCATAGACGCAACCTTCCAATCCTCACTTCTCTTTCTGTACGATGCTGTCAATTGAAACAGACACATCACGTCACGACAATATATTTTATACAATGTCAGGTTCGTTCGGTCGACCTTGTAATCAGCTGATAAATCCATGTGGTAATATTTGATCGCTCGGATGCAATCTTCTTTTGTTCGAAAATGGTCGCCTTCCTTTAATGCACCTTGTCTTTGAGGATATGGATCGTAAAATATATCTGAAGATGGGTCATCACCTCCCAAGTTCAGGCTTGTCATGTGTTGAGGAGGACGATATACATGACTAGTCGGGACCTCAGGTCCATTGACCATTTCATCAATAATTGCCTCCTTTTCTTCCTCGTCCTCATCAACAACATCGACTTCCGCTAAATTATTGTCAGATTCGCAAAACACTTATGAAGGATCAATGGTTTGAGACATCTGTTGTTGGTGTAGTGTAACGTAAAGCTCAATATCATTGAAACCAGAATACTCATGACTGAAAAACATAGTACGAACACTTTCGTCATCACATATAGTTAATTGGAAAAACATGACCTGGTTATCCTCATAAAAGACTGGATTTTTGTAAATGATGACGTCTACTGGACCACGCTGTAATTTCTTTTCCAACCTCTATTTCAGATGAGCAAAATTGGACCGTCTGGTAATTGAGAACCGCGCGGTGTTACGAAAATTGAACCCAGATAGGTTACAATTGAATATTTCACCATTTATATGGGCGTTGATCATGTACTGGGTGGTTGAGCCATAGATCAAATACAAAGAAACTTTTAGAGATGTTTAATGGTTTACAGATTTTTGGTATATTGAGACAACGTTACATGTCTATAAATAGAATTGTGAACAATTACTTTATAATATATTTTCTTTTCATCATTAAAGTTGTGCACAAGTTGTGGGATTATTTTACACAAGTTGTGGAATTATTTGGTAGGCTTATCTTATACAGTTTGCCTATTCAATTAATTTCGTAGGCTTATCTTATACAATCTGGAGTTTACCTACACAATTTGATTGTCTATACCATTATTGATATTATTCACCTACACAATTTCTTTTCATACACAATTATTTAAGCTACCATACAATTATTTTGGTAGGCTTATCTTATACAATTATTTTGAAAACCTATATTTATTATAAACAAATAACATGCTACTTCATTCATACAATAAAAACATACTATAATACATACAATATTTCCGTACATTAAAATATCCAAAAACATACTATAACACGTTCGCCAATCAAGGTTACAAATTAAGGTAGGGCATTGTATGGATTCTCCAATCAAGGTGGCAAATTAGTGTAGGGCTTTGCAAGGATTCGCCAATCAAGGTGGTGAATTTGTGTAAGGTTAATAAAGCTGAAGATTCCTGCTCCCTGCATGCATGCTACGCCACAGAGATTCTTGCGTGCTGCTTTCTTGCCTGCCCTACATGTCATTTCTTGTCACCTGCATGCATCCATTAAATGTGGTCAACAAATTCAATGAATGCATGTGACAAAGTTCAACAACATATTTAATGCATGATCCTCGTTTGCATGCTGCTCACCAATCAGAGTGGAGAATGGGGTGCATGATCCTCACAAATTGCGTTGCACCAATCAGAATGTTGTAGGGCTGCAAAATTTTGAACCAATTCGCCAATCGGTGTGGCGAATTCACATGCACCCTACACACGTTCGCCATTTCATTTGGCTTATACGTGCACTGATTTTTTTCTCTATAAATCAACCATCTAATAAGATGTTTTAACCACACTCTAAACACGCTAGCTTTATAAACACTCTACAAATCAATATTCAATGGCTCTACTAACTATGAGTGATCAACATAGAGGAACACCTGAAAATATTGCTAATTTTGTATGTTTCATTCTTGCCATAATTATTTTTACATGTTTTAACTTATGTCAATTTTATTTAAATTTTACTTATCTCGATTATATATAATTTTAACTTATATCATATTTGTCTACAGAATGTAAAAAGATTTTGTTGTCGGGTGCATGACTACATAGCGCATGATCTGATCATAGAACCGTATCTATGTTCATGCGGATTTGGTGATGTCATTAAGGTGCACAACAATTCGATAGACACAAAATTTATTTTGGCACTACAAGAGAGGTGGAGACCGGAGACACACACTTTTCACCTGCCATTTGGTGAATGCACGGTAACACTAAAAAATGTCTACATGCTTTTGGTTTTACGTGTATCTGGTAAAGCTGTTTTTGGTAAGGTCAGCCATGAAATACGTATAGTAGAGGATTTTCTAGGTGCCCCTCTCATTGACTAGGAGCAGCCAACAAATACTCGTAGCAGGGGTTCAGGGATTAATCTAGGAGTCCTTAGAGCCCATTATGCTAGTTTAATTTTAAACGATCAATCAACTGAGTTAGAAAAAATTATTAAGACGAGGTGTTATATTATGCTTTTATTTGGTCATTTTTTATTTCCTGACGGTACCGGTAACACAATAAATATGATGTATTTACCGTTGTTGTGAGACATCAACAAGGTAAACACATATAGTTGGGGTTCAGCTGTTTTGGCCCATTTGTATAGTAGTCTTTGTAAAAATGCCGCAAAGGATACTTGTACATTTTTTGGTTGTGCTTTTCTGTTACAAGCACGGGGGTATTCACGACTGTCGATGCTCACCCCACGCGATATGAATCTATGTCTGTTCCCCTACGCCAACCAGTAAGTCTGCTATTATAATTCTTTTCTTTAAATATTAAATTTTAAATTTTCTCTGATTATTCTACTTAAATTTTATATGATTATTGTAACTAATTTCTTTTAAATATTTTATGTTTAGCTGGTCCGATCTTGGGATGGATTACAGTAGGGATCCTAGAAGTTCCATAGTTCTCTATCGCAATTTGTTAGAGCACGTGGGTGTTGACCAGATATTTTAAATATTCTACTTAAAAAATTCTCTTCTAAAAATATTCATTTTCTTTTTAATGCAATTTATGTACCCCAAAAATGCTCTACTTAAAAAAATTCTCTTCTAAGAATATTCTTTTCTTTTTAATGCAGATTATCTGGCGGCCATATTTAGGCCTGGACCATGAACCTAACCCCGAAAATGTTGAGGTTTGGACAGCGAAAACACTAATCATCCGGTTCACCACAATTGAAATGCACCAGACAGATCGGGTGAAAATGCAGTTCGGAATGCAACAAGATATTTCGCGTCCTCCGACATGTTTGGGAGAATGGCATTTGAGAAGAGTAAGTGACATGTGGAATATGGATGATTGGATGGACTTTGCTAGGGAGCTGCGTCAACAATGGAGAGATCGCCGCCAACATGTCTTAAGGTGTCCAGTCTTGCAAAATGTTAGACCAACTGGAGAATATTTAATTTGGTTTAGGTCAGTTACTACGCAACAGTGGGTGTCTGATAACCCATACTTGATTGACCCCCGATCGCATGCCGCAGGATACGCCCAACCACCTACCCCACACCATGACTTACCCACCCAATTCCAGCCATCAACTTCAAACACCCATAGACCATTCTTCCAAACCTGTAACCCATTCATGCCACAAACCCAAGCACAACAAGAGCCTAACCCATTCCAATATACCCCTGATAACTCCTTCAACCCCACACCAGCCTAACATAGCCCTCCACCTTTGTTTCGTTCTCAAAACGAGGTAATATCCTCATTCGGTCAAGTGTATCGTCCTCACCAAATCCAATCCAACCCAGCCCTACCAATACGACCCAACTTTGAAAATATGGGCACTCAACTGAGTTACGGCAGCGCCTTTGGCAGCAACCCTCCTGGTTATTGGGGACAAACGGTTGCAAACATAACAGAATCATCGGCTCAACAACAACCGCTTCCACCAAACATACAAAGACAGGAGGCACCTCAACCACCTCGTGGTAGAGTTCGAAGGCGGTGTCATCCCCGTGGATGTGGTACTAGGGGACATTTAGATCGGGCGGGAAATTAATCTTTTGTAATACCACTGTTGAATTATCAATAATAATTTTCTATTAATTTTTTCGTTGTCGAATTCTTTTAATTAAATTTATTAACTTATCATTATTAAGTAAAAAAAATTATAATTTTTATCATATATACTAATAAAAAATTAAATACAAGTGTTTCACATAGAAAAAAAAGTTTTTTTATATATATATATATATATATATATATATATATATATATATATATATATATATATATGCCTGCCAAACTAATTAGGAAAACACTAAAAAAATCAAATAATCTCATTGCACATGTTCGCCAGATGAATTGGCGAATTCCTTTGATATTTTCACTTGTTCTCCAAATGGTATGGTGAATTTGTGTAAAATTCCTTGCATTAGCCAATGCATTTGGCAAATTGGTTCAAAAATTCTACATGTTCGCCTATCAGTGTGGCTACCATGTGTACAAACTATGTCATTTTTTTTTTTAAACATATGTTATTTTGGAAATATTTTTATAAAACTAGGTTATTAAAAAAAATCGTTATTATATATATATGTATAAAATGAGGATAAAAGCCCAATAAATTTAATTAACTTACGTCATTTGTGTTGCCGATTCTCCCACATACTGAGAAACTAACATCAACTGTAGGAACCTTCTTGTTTCAATGAAATGTAATTTCTCTATTTTGAAGAGAAATCACGACTGCAATTTTTTGCTTTTACTTTAAGAGCATCAGACAACTTGTTAATATAAGGACTACTTCTATCTAGCTGACGACAACAGTTGCTCTAAACCAATTCTTTATTCCGAAAATAATAACCATGGATACAAGAGTTACATCTAATTTTCTGGTTCTATTAAAAATATTAAACAAGTTCATAGAATTGACAATGCTTCTAATTTGGTGATGAAGTTAGTTTGTGGTTTTCTGCTTTTTTTTAGCTATCAGAAATTTTTTGGAGATATATTTTTGGAATAAATTTATTTATAAAATTTGAGTTTGTCTAAAAAACGAATGAAATGTGAGTATTGAAGTGTTTCTGGAGATATATCTTCGGAAACAGAGGTATTTTCAAAAATGCACGAGATGACTAAGAAGCTTATAGGGTGTGTTAAGAAGCACTCTTTATTTATTGCATAGTAATAACACGTGGGCCTAATAAACCGATCTTACAAATAGTAGTTTAGTAAATATTTTGGAAATTACTTAAGTGGGTGAGCTCTTCTCGACTTTAAATAAGGTATGAAGAGAGTCTGAGATAAAGAAACAAAGGTGAACTCTTTTAATTTCAAGGTTAGCACGACCCTAAGCTTAGAGGTTAGTTCACCCAGCTAGCCCAATGCTAACGCGAATAAGACTACTCATTAAAAGCTTTAAACACTTAGACAACTTATTATGCCTTGGAAAGAAGATGACAAGTTATCTTTTGAAAGATAACGTGATGAGAGATGATATTCAGAAAGGCTACGTGGTAAAAAGGAGGGTTTTGTTGTTTTCGATATTAAAAAATTCATCTTGACGGGAATATGGACAAAAAGCAATGATAACAATGGAAAGGGGGAAATATTAAATGTTGTGCAATCTTAATCACACAATCATTTATTATATAGTAGTCCAATACTTAGGGTTTTGGGAGGCTCGATAAAGAATACTAGCTAGGATTATGGATATAAATATTGTTCAATGTTTTGTTTATTATATAATAATTAAAGTTTTGTATTTTTTTAAACAATAAACTAAACTTCATTTATTTATTTGGAAGAATATATTTTTGATTTTGGTCTTGTTGTAAAACAACCTACTATTGTCATACGTTATGGTCGTTTGAACCAACATGTGGGCCTGATGGTTTTGCGTCTTAGGAACATTGTGGAGATTTACACTTTCAAACTCGGTTAGAGTTTTGTTTATCTCATTAATCAAATTCTCAATATGACTTATATTTTCTTCTTTCTTTTTGTCGTTGTTATCTCTTTGGAAGTTTAGATTGTTTATTAACCCTTTGCAATCTGAGAGCATTATTATCTCTCTTATCTTCATATTCTTTATCATTAAAAGAGCGTTAAGCATTGCTTTCACCTCAGTAAAGGCGGGATTTTTGTAGCTCGATTGATTCCAAGTTGCTTCAGTTACCTAAGTATTTATCACCCTTATGACGAGCTGTTTGTCATTGTGCCCAGCGAGATGACGATCGTCGGCTTTGGGCAGTCCACCCGTAACGACCAGACTGGCCCTGTTCAAATACAATTTTTTTTTATCATAATTTGAGTTTCGAGAATCTGTTTGAGGCACAGTTTAAAGCGTTGGAAAACTACCGCGTAACATTATCTTATGGTGATGCCCTAAGAGACTAAATGTTCATTTAAGAGCGTGAATACATTTTTTCCCTTAAGGTGTAATATTATATGACGGTTAATGATGATGAAATAACTTTTAATTGTTATGATTGATTAAATTGATGAATACCTCATGAGGAGTGATGTTAATGTTGATGTTGATTATGATGTTGATGCATGAACAATTGTTGAGAATTTCATGTATAATAATGTGAAGTGTTATAAATAATTGCATAATTTTGATTGGTGATTTATTGTTGTGCATAAATATTAATATACTATGTGGATATATATTTTGTTGTCATGCTTGTGTAAATTATGCAATGGTGAGTCATGTTTGACGTAATTATGTATTTTCCATGCATCATTTATGTGTGTGAACTTCGGTGCGGTGGTGTGTTATGGTCCAGCGGTGGGATCGAGAATGGGTAGTTGATTCTCGTATGATGGGAGCAGTGAAGCGTTGTTAATTCAATGATGAGTAATCAGTAACGATTTTACTATGCTCAGGTTCAATGTTGGAATCAGGAGCAAGAAATGCATTCCAAAAATGGGAGTCAGTGAAGCGTTATTGATTCTATGGTGACTAATCAATAATGATTTGGTGTGCTCTGGACTAGTGGTGGGATCAGGAGCAATTATGGATGAATATGAGTAATATACCTATGATGTCCAAAGGGTTGGTACTGCATTTGCATTTAGAGTCGAGTTAAGGGTACATTTGCATATATATATATATATATATATATATATATATATATATATATATATATATATATATATATATATATATATATATATATATATATATATATATATATATATATATATATATATATATATATATATATATACTCACACACACACTTGCATTTGTGATTGAGTTATCATTATGATTGTTTGATGTTGTAAATGAACAAGTGATTGTTTGGTGATGTGGGTGAATGGTGAATATGTGTGTTGTTGTGTGATGATTATGTGTTGGTGATTATTTTTATGTGATATTACACATGTTATGTTTGTTACCATTAATTTATTTGTGTGTATTCTCACCTCTTTTGTTTATTGTTGCGTCTGTGCTCTTCTAGGGTATAGAAGATCATATATGAGAGTATATGTTTGATGCTAGAGGATGGCGATGTGCTACTTTAGTTAATTATTATTCGTGTCTTAGTGTATTTGCTCTGATATATAACACTGGAAAATAATTTTTTTTTATGTTTTCCTTGTTGCGTGTCTTATTTCTTTTAAAGATTGTTGAATCACTTTCTCATTTATTGTTTTTAGAGATTTATATGTTAAACTTATTGGTTTATGCTGCTTATTTCTAAAATTTTATTTATGGTTCTTTTATGCTATGGAGAAACACGATTGACACTCTATTTGTTGAGTTATATTGAATCGTTTAATTAAATGTTGAGTCGAGGGAAAAAGGTGTTACATAGTGGTATCATAGCAGGTCGGTCCATCTGCAAGGTTGTGTAATTTTGTCTCTTCCATAGTGGTGTGATTATGTCAAAGATACCCAAATCTTTCTAGAAATGTTTCTTCTTTTCTTGAACCCTATCCACCCACTTGATATATAAAGCATCCTCAGTCGGAGGAGAAGAACGGAAGACCCTATTCTTGAAGAAACTAAAATCAAAGGTTGCATCTACAAATACCAATGGATCGTAAGATGGCTAGCAAGGAAAGAATTTTCTCAGCATTTCAATTTTCTTAATATGTCTAGGAATAAGACCCATGAAAGCATAAATATGATTGTTCCTGGGTAATCAGAATCTCTAGTAGGCTACAGACGTTGAAGTAGATGATGATGGTGATGATCAGTCGTCGAAGAGAGATGAGGGGTGTACCTGCAAGGTGCTCCGATGCCAAAGTAAGAACGAGCAAAAGAGTGAGAAAGTACTGGTAAGAAAGTTAAAAGAGTGAATGTTCGATACCTGGCCCTCTCTAGTGAGAGGGTTTATAACGAGCCCCTAGCACTTGGCTATTGGTCCCTATTTTGGGCCTGGATCGTGGATCCCCCGAAAATAGGTAACTCTCAAAACTAGTCGTTAGAATGGGCCTGTGTGGTCGGATGAGTGTGTCGAACAGAGGGTAATCCGAGCAGGGGTAATTCCTCGACCGGATATGGGTGACTTCCCGGATGACGGGCAAAAATCTAGAAGGAACAGAGGAAATTGACCAATCGTCCTCGACTGAGGGGCATAAAGCCAGTGGATCCCCTTGACATTGGGCTATTGGGTCATCCTGGAGGCAAGAGTGGATTGGGCCATGCCTAATCATTAGGCCAGTCCAAAACCGGAGCCCTCCAAGTCGATGCTTCTGGTCATAGAGGTGATGACTTAAGGGTGGCCAACTATGTACATGGTGAAACTGAGACTTATAAAATTCTTTCGTCATCGGCTCGATATGGGAGAGCTTGATTGCACATGGGCGTTAAAATATGGTCGACATACGAGGATCTTAACAATTAAAGGTAGGCTAAGAAGTCACACCAGGCCTTCTCCTTGGGAAGAATGCACATTTAATGTGCAATGATGGTTATCCTACAGTTGTCCCTAGGTAATGAGTGTGTTGTCCATAGACTTCAGGATACACGTGCTTGTGCACGTGTTGAAGAAGGTTATAAATAGAGCGTTGGAGCTCAGTTTCATAATTTTTCGCTTATCATATTTCTGCTTGACAAGGCCACGTCTTCAAACTCCACTGTAAACCCCCATTTATTGTCGTCGTTACCGAGGATAACCAACAAAACATAACTTTATCTCCTAAAAACCTGTAAGTTTCTTCATTCTCTTGTCGTAGGAAGACTTTTGGGTTTTGCTGCATATAGATGCATGTGGTTAAGATAGATATTAGGGTTAATAGGACACATAACATAGACTGTTAGGATTTCTGATATGGTGTCCCCGTCTCTGCACGGTGGTTGACTCGTAGTGTGCCCTCATCGCTACGACAATTAGGGCTTTTAGCGGCGTTCTTCATAGTTTCATACAACGGCTCCGGTTGAGCTTCAACCGGAGTTTTGGGCTTCTGTACTGAGGAATTTGTGGTTTATACGGTTAGGGCTTTTAGAATTGGTTGCCTTTTCCTTAACAACTTGTTCATTTGATTTCACAAAAATGGTCTTATTTGTGTTTGGTTTGGAAAACATAGAATATCCTAAACCACTTTTATCATTAGGATATCTTTGGTGCCTAAGAATTTCCTCAAAGCCAATTTGACCTTTTTCATATCTTTCTAAAACTCTTTTAAGTTGAACAATTTGAAAGGATAAGGACTCACAATTTTTGCATACAATACTTTGTTTTTCATCCATCAATTTTTGTTTTTCACTTTCAATATATTTTTCAAAAACGGTATTTTGTTCTTCTAAAGATGAAATTCGTTTCTTTTGGGATGAAATGCTTTTATACAGATTCTTGCATTCTTTTAGAAGTTCATCTATAACTTCTTGTGCATCATTCTCATAAATTGAAAAATTGCTACTAACCTCATCGATTTCTTCAACGGAGTGATGTGAAGCCATAAGAGCCATATTTGCACATTCATCGCTTTCCGATTCCAACGAGGAACTTATCTCATTATCGTCCCAAGCAACATAGGCTTTCTTATTCTTGAAATCCTTCTTGCCTTTTAATCCTCCTTTCTTTGCAAGTTTCAGGAAATTCGACTTTATGTGACCTTGCTTCCCACATTCGTAACATGTGACTTCTTGAATCAATGTGGATGCATCATTTTTCCTGAAATGTTTATTCTTTTTAGGATAAGAGGAATTTTTATTTTTATTAAAAAACTTACCAAGCTTCTTTACAAGAAGCATGAAATTCTCATCTTCGGAAGTCTCGTCATCTTTGTCATCCTTAGTATCAACCTTCAAGGCAATTCCCTTGGACTTCTTTTCTTAACTTTTGTGCTTCTCGAGCCTTCCAAGTTCCAATTCGTGCTCTTGAAGTTTACCAAATAAGGATGCGGATGTCATCGTTGAGAGAATCTTCTTTTCCGAAATAGAGGTCACTTTCGGTTGCCATTCCCTTGTCAAAGATCTTAGGACTTTCAAGTTGAGATCATCATTGGTGAAGGTTTTCCTGAGAGCAATCAAGTGATTTATTAGATGGACGAATCTCTTTTGCAAGGCAACAATTGATTCAACGGGTTGCATACGGAACATCTCATATTCTTGACTCAATGTGTTTAGCCTCGATCTCTTTATTTTTGGTGGTTCCTTCATGCATTTCTACCAAGGTGTCCCAAATCTCTTTTGCCGATTTACACTGTGATACACGGAAGAACAAGTTCATACTGAGAGTGCTTTGGAGTATGTTGATTGCCTTCTTCTCATTTAGAATCTGATCTTACCTGATCAAGAGGGCCTTCCAGCAATTGAACGTGAACAACTAGGTCGATGGAATGGAAAGGGGTGTACCTGCAAGGCACTCCGATGTCAAAGTCAATAGATGTACATTAATGGTAAGTTATAAGAGTTATATCAGAATACCTGACCCTTTAGTGAAAAAGGATATTTATAATGAGCCCCCAGCGCTGGGCCAAGGTCCTTCCTTGGGCTGGATCAGCGAGACCCAAGGAAGAACTGCCAAGGCACGCGTAAGGAGCGTGTAGACCTAGCAAGTGGTCTAATCCTTGGTCTAACTGCCCCTATCTTTCAGGAGATAATGGGGGATAGTTGGGTGACGAGGCAAGTGGAATGGAAGACTTGCCCGCCTCGCAGAGTGTATGCCCGAATCATAAAAAGCCTGCCTGACAGTTGAGTGATTTTCGCCCGTCCAACAACTATGCTTGCCCAAGCGTATGGGCATCTGCTCGACATATTGGGCCACGGCCCAATATTCTGGAAGCCCAGTCCAGAACAGGAGCCCCCCAAGTCGAGTCTCCGGGTCGGAGCGATGAGTTATAAAAGATCCGAGCGCACATTGTGTTGAGGGAGGAGTCATGTTGGATGTTGAGTATGTGCCCGTGTCAAAACGTGATATTTTCAAGCCGCTCTGGACGTCGTTCAAATCGTCGGGCACGTGGTGTTCTCGAGGGTTGATGATGTCTCTTTATAGTTGGGGAGACTTGCGGTTGCTCGACGTCGTTCAGAATCCTCTTAAACTGACGTGTCTTAGGCATTAATGGTGCGTCACTTCATTTCCTATGCCAGTGCCGGCCTAGGGACCTAGGTAATGATTACCTAGCGCGTTCGCCCATGCGCTCTTTTAGTATATAAGGTGGATGGTCCATTTCATTTCAACTTTTTGCTCCTACGTTTAACCGGAAGCTATGAGAAGAAACTTTCCTCCACCCGTAACCGCCGACAGCACCGCCGCTTTATGCCCGCACGCCACCGCAACCTCCCCGTCGTTACTATGTCAGGTAATCTCCCATAACCTCTCTTTTTACACATTTTCCCGCTTGATAGGTAGCGAAATTTGTGATTTTCCTGTTTAGAGTAGGTAAATCCTTGTTTAGAGTAGGTAAATCTCTGTTTTAGGTTAGTTTTTAGGTTTTAGACATGAACGTCTCGGGCAGGATTAGCATGACACGGGCGTAAAACTCATTTGTGTATGAATGAACCGGCCAGGATCTTCATACGGTCGATGAAGATCGCGGGCGTTCGATGCGTTCGTCAGGCAAAATATCTTAATCTTCTAGGTTTTTTTAAGAGTTTTGTACGCGCTCGAGTGGATTCGAGGACCGTTCCTTCGTTGATTTTAGGGTAGTTTAGTGGGATTTCAGGGCATTCAGCTCTTTTCCCTTTCACTTAAACTGCGGTGGAAGGGTGGATTTGATGCGATGTCAAATTCACTTTTCCTTTCTGCTTTTCAGGTACGGCCGAGTAAAGACGAGTCAATGAGAGAGAGACCGAGGAGGGGAACGAGCATTTCTCCTCGTCTGGACGTAATGACCTGTCGTGGGTCAAGGACGAGTCGTTAGAAGAAGATTCGTATTTTGTGGACGAGGAAAATACCATGTAAGTCGTGGTCGAGGACATTGGCCCCGAGGATACCGCAAATTGGTAATGTCTTACTCCTCGGGAAATAGATCGGATATGCCATCGTTTTTCGGGGAAGTAGTTCGCCATGTATGAATTTTCCTTCCAAGAAGCGAGGGTTAGGCTCCCCTTTAATGATTTCTAGATGGGGGTCTTTAGGTGGCTCAGGCTGGCGCCCTCGCAGTTGCATCCGAATGACATCGCTTTCATCCGGGCATTCGAGTTAGTCTGCCGGTTTCTCGGGGTCGGGTGCACACTGCCCCTTTTCTTTTATATCTTCCATCTGCAACGGTCAGGCGTAAGGGGGTGTCATAGTTGGGTGTCTCTCAAGCAGCCCGTGAGATTATTCAAGACGTTTGTTGATTCTGTCTGCCATTTTATGGGGTAATGGTATGTGGTGAAACCGCTCACTAAGTACGCCTTCAACACTCTTTATTATTATAAGCGCGATGCCAGTGGCGAGGAAAGGCTTATGTCGAGGATCCCCTTGAGATGACAGCCCGACCATTTCAACCTGTCGACCAGCCACTACCGAGTTAGATATTCTAGCATGGGGGTCGAGGATCGACTGACCTACAAGAGGCTGGTGGAGTATGTTCAGAGCTTTAGCTTTGCGGTCTTGGTGGACCGGCAGGATATACCCTATGTCGACGATGCTGGGATTCCCATCCATGAAATGCGCCTCATAAATACAAGGACTTTGCTCGCGTGTGACATGGATGAGGAGGTCGTGGAGTTGTTGCGTAGGTTCTTCTGGCCTTACCCTCTTTATCGATTTTTATGCCTGTTTAACTGATGTTTATTTGTTTTTGTTTTATAGGAACAATGCCCGCTCACCGAGAACGAGTCCTGAAGCTGGCCAACCAGGCAGGGGCCCCGGACAGGGTCCCTAAAAATCAAAAGAAAGTGGCGCCCTGCGTTCAGGAGGTAGCTAACGAGCACGGGGTCGACAGTTCTGGTACCCCCAACTCGACCACCAACTCTCCTCAAGTCGTCGTCCAGCAAACTTCCTCGATACATATACGGGACATCCCTCCGACCTCCACATCTCTTCTTCTGAAACGTAAGAGGTTGGACGGGTCTCTTGCCCGGTCTGCTGCCGTGGGTGGCATGGACTCTGGTGCACTTGGAAGCTACCTGTTGCCTCCCTGCTATTTGGAGCGGGACTTCTTCAAGTCTGAAGGTTCCGTCGTGGTGGCAGCGCCCGAGGCGAAGGCCCTTCTCAATCAGGACGCGATTGCTAGACGGACAAATTTGGCTGGGGATTTAGCTGTTGTCATCTGGGTGATGGAAACTTCCATGGTTCTGTCTGAGACTGCTGTCTCGACAGCTACGTTGGAGGATGCTCTTGAGGCTACTCGGACTAAGAAAGATAAGTTGTTCAAGGACTTGTCCGACTATAAAGAGAAGCATAAGCTTCAAGAAGGACTGAAGTCGAAGCTGGAGGAGGTGAAGCTCGAGCAGGACACCTTAAAGGCTGAGAAACAAAGCTTAGAGGATCAAGTTGTCGAGCTCAAGAAGGTGGCCGAAGAAAATGTGCAACTTCGGGCCCGAGTTGCGCTGCTGGAAGGTACAGTCCGTCCTCGGGACGATGAGACTGAAGATGAGTTAGCCCTTTGCACCCGGGATAAATTGGTCGGACATATCCGTGAGCTCAATAAGGAACTGCTTGTGATGTTCAAGGATGGGTTCGACAACACTACCGAACAGCTCAAGGTTCTAAACCCGGGGCTTGTGACTGAGGGGTCGACTCACAACTACTGTGTAGCCGACAGTGAGATCATATGTCCTTTCACTTCCGAGGAGGAGTTGGTGGATGAGGACGAGGGTGGTGAGGAGTAGCTCCGGGCGAAGACTTTTTCTTTAATTTTTCGGGCCTGCGTGCCTTATACTTTTGTAATGGCCTTTGTGCCTTTTGTTTGAATATTGACCTTTGTGTCTTTCCTAATTAATTTTTAGTGTTCGGCTTTGGCCGTTTTTATCTACTTGTCTTATTTTCATTGTGTTTGATTGTTTGACTGTATTTATATTTGAACTCTTTGCGCTCGACCTAGTTGGACTCGTCGGTTTAGGGAACCGACGAGGTGGCGGGTTTTACGTCCTCCCTGAGTCGAGATTAGGATTGCGATTGGATACCCTAACCTCGGGGCTTGGGCCTTCCCATTACGAGCTGGGTGCCCTGTCGACGTGGTACTGTGACGTTGGGGCTCGTTTTGAGATGTCCGACGTTGGGGAGGGTTGTGTTTGCCTCATATGGTCGTTGTCCTCCTTTTCATTTAGTGGTGAAGAGCGTGGTCATACCTTCCATGTCTCCCAGGATTGTCTTTAGCTATAGTATTGTCTATGTTTTTTTTGCATTCCATGGTCGAGCAAGCTCTTCGCCTTGTAGGTTTTCCAGATAATAGGCCCTGTTGCCCATCTTGTCTCGGACACGGTACGAGTCTTCCCAGTTGGCGGCCAGTTTTTCTTCTCGTGGGTTTTTCTGGTTTCGTCTGAGGACCAGGCTTCCCACCTGGAACTCTCTTTTTATGACTTTTGCGTCGTGGCGCAAAGCTATTTTCTGTTTTAGGGAGATTTCCCTAAGGGCTACCTCAGAGTGGATTTCGTCGACGAGGTCCAGCTCAGCTCGAAGTGCTTCATCGTTCAGCTCCTCGTCGAGGGGTGCTTCTGTGCGCCTCGTCGATTCTCGAATCTCCACCAGGATGACTGCCTCAGTGGCGTACGTTAATCTGAATGGGGTCTCCCCGGTCGTGGAATGTGGTGTTGTGTGATATGCCCAAAGGACGTTGTGTAGTTCCTCGACCCACGCCCTATTCGCCTCGCTGAGTCGGTGTTTCATTCCGCGTAAGATTACCCTGTTGGCTGCCTCAGCTTTCCCGTTAGTTTGAGGGTGCTCGACATACGCGAAGTGTTGTTTTGTGCCTAATCTGGCGACGAAGTCTTGGAATCCTCCGTCTGTGAACTGTGTTCTGTTGTCGGTGATGATGACTTGGGGTATGCCGAAGCGTGTGAGGATGTTTCGTTTGAAGAATCAGAGAATGTTTTGTGCCGTTATTTGGTCAAAGGCATCTGCTTCGATCCACTTAGTGAAGTAGTCCACCCCTACAATGAGTTATTTGTTTTGGAAAGAACCGTTCACGAAGGGGCCGAGGATGTCCATCCCCCACCAAGCGAAGGGCCACGGGGAGGAGAGCGTTTTTAGTTCGTTGGGGGGCGCGAGATGCATGTCGCCGTGTCTTTGGCACTTGTCGCATTTTTTGACGTGCTCCTTAGAGTCGTGTTATATCGTTGGCTAGTAATAGCCTGCTCGTAGGGCCTTGCGTGCCAACGATCTTCTTCCAGGGTGCTGGGCATTGATTCCCCGATGTATTTCCCCTAATATGCCAGGGACCTTTTTCTCCTCGACGCATTTGAGTTGCGGGATGGAGAATCCCCTTCGGTAGAGTTTTCCCTCGAGGAGGACGTACGAGCATGCCCTCCTCTTGGTCGTGGCCGCCTATTTGGGTCTGTGGGGAGTTCGTCCTTCGTGAGGTAGTTATAGATGAGTGTCATTCAACAATGATCATCACCGATCACGTTTACCTCGAGCGGAGGCAGTGGTCGTTCGGTACTTGGTCGAGGAAGGATTTCTTGAATTATCGACTTGTTTTCGCCCTTCTTTCTTGTGCTCGCAAGTTTGGATAGGATGTCAGCCTGCGTGTTGTGTTCGCGTGGAACGTTTTGGACCTCCCACTTCTCGAATCTTTCGAGCTTTTCTCTCACCAAGGCTAATTATTCGATGAGGTTGTCGTTATTAGCTTGGTATTCTCCTCGTACTTGTGATGCTACAAGTTGGGAGTCTGTCGATATCTTCACTTCCTTTGCCCCTAAGTCTTCGACTAATCTTAGACCTGCGAGGAAAGCTTCATACTCGGATTGATTGTTGGAAGTCGGGAGAGCTAATGCCAACGAGACCTTGATCAGAATACCATCCTCGTTTTCGAGGATGATTCCCGCGCCGCTTCCCGCTGGGCTGGAGGCATCGTCGACAAAGATCGTCCACTTGTGGGCGTCGTCCGCTGGTATTGGGCTATGTGTCATTTCTGCAACGAAGTCGGCCAGGACCTGAGCTTTCAGAGCTTTCCTGTTTTCGTATTGGATTTTAAATTCAGAGAGTTCCAGCGACCACTTCAGCATTCGGCCGACCATGTCTGGTCGGCCGAGGAGCTGTTTTATTGGTTGGTCGATTCTCACTTTAATCGTATGGGAAAAGAAGTAGTGTCGTAGTCTCCTCGCGGCATTAATAAGGGCTAACGCGACCTACTCGATCTATTGGTACCTGAGCTCGGGGCCTTGAAGAGCTTTGCTCGTGAAATAGATGGGTTGTTGTCCTTCGTCGGTTTCTCGGATGAGAACGACGCTAACGGCCTCGGTTGCTACGGATAGGTACAAATATAGGGTGTCCTTTTCCAGTGGTCGAGACAGAACCGGGGGATCGGAAAGTGCTTTCCTTAGGTGGAGCAATGCCTGCTCGCACTCCTCGGTCCACTCGAATGTGGCCTCTTTCCGTAGCAGTTTGAAGAAAGGTAAAGCGTGCTGGGCGGACTTGGCTACGAATCGAGACAAGGAGGCGAGCACGTCGTTGAGGGACTGAATGCATTTTTTCGTCTTTGGGGTCGAGAAGTCCGAAAACGCCCGACATTTATCGGGGTTGGCCTCAATCCCACGCTCGGTGAGATAGAAGCCGAGGAACTTCCCTGCCCGGATACCGAATGTGCACTTTTCAGGGTTAAACCTCATTTTGCATTGTCTCGCCTGCTCGAAAACCTTGCGGAGGTGTCACGTGTGGTCGACCTCCTCGTGTAATTTTATGATCATGTCGTCCATGTATACTTCGAGCATGTCCTCGATCTCTCCTTGGGAGACTTTGTTCATCATGCGTTGATATGTAGCCCCGACGTTCTTTAGTCTGAAGGGCATTACGTTGTAGTAGTAATTGCCCGTCAGGGTCATGAAGGCCGTATGTCTTTTGTCCACGTCCGACATAGGGATTTGGTTGTATCCACTATATGCGTCCATGAAGGACAAGAGTTTGAAACCTGCAGAGTTGTCGACCAGTGTATCTATATTAGGGAGAGGAAAATCATCTTTAGGACAAGCCCTATTAAGATCGGTATAGTCAACACACATACGCCATTTTCCATTATTTTTCTTAATGAGGACTACATTAGAGAGCCATGTTGTGTACTGGGCTTCAGAAATAAAATTTTCCTCTAAGAGGTCTTTTACAGCTTGCTCAGCAGCCTCCGCATTCTCAGGAGACTGTTTGCGCCTATGTTGTGCTATGGGCTTAATTGCCTGGTCCAAAGCTAACTGATGACAAGCGACCTCAGGGTCGAGCCCGGGCATTTATGCGGCGTTCCATGCGAAGAGGTTAGCATTCTCTTTGAGGCAGATTGCGAGCTGCTTCATCGTTTCAGCGGGCAGCCCCGTGCCTATCTTTACAGCTCTGTCGGGGTTGTCGCTCAGGGAAACGAGTTCGAACTCTAAGTCAGGGACCGGGCGGAATGGATGTGTTGGGAGTTGCCCATTGATGGGTTTATGCTCTTCAGCGTCGTCCTCGTTGATGCGGCTGTCGAGGTTGATGGCGTTGATTCCCTAGGGGGGTTGTTCTTCGACCCTGAGTTTCTTGCTATTCTTGGTGTTAATTATGACCTATCATTTTACTGCAGCATCATAGCATCTTCGAGCGGCCTCAATGTTGTCGTGGACCATGACTATGCGGCCTATCTTGGTGTAGTACTTCATCTTCTGGTGGACGGTGGAGGGGGCCGCAGTTAATTCGGCCAGAGTTGGGCGGCCGAGGATGCAGTTGTAAAGGGAGGGACGCTCTATCACCAGGAATTGGATCTTGACTTCTCTAGCTATTTCTTGCTCCCCTAAGGTGACGAGGAGCTCGAAATAACCCTATGGCTTTGTTGTGGCTCCATTGAATCCTTGGAGGTCGGATCCGACGTACGGGGACAAGTTGGTCTTGTCCAGCTTAAGGGTCTTGAATAGGTGGATGTACATGATGTCTACCGAACTGCCTTGGTCGACCCGGATGCGTCGAACTTCGAAGCGCGCCATCTTGGCTCTTATTAGTAAAGGGATGCCGGAATTGGGGGAACCGCCCAGTAGCTCTTCTAAGAAGAAAGATATTGGGTTGGATTTTCCTCGGTACTTTGTCAGTGTGGCCATCTGCTCGGGCGCGGTTAGCAGGAGTTCGTCAAACTTGCGTTTCACTGAGAGGGAAACGTTTTCGATATTCATCCCCCCTCCTGATATAACAAGAGCTGTTGGGAAGTCTTCCCAGGGGTTGAGGGTCGTGAGTCACCCTTTTGGTCCTGAGTTAGGGAGGTGGAAGTCCTCCGGGCGTGATATGCACATGGTGACTTGATAAGAAGAGTCGTCGGGTGGTGTGTCCTTGCGAGGCCTCTTCTTCTCTTGCTCCTCATGTCTGGGAGTTTCATTCCTCTTAGTTTACTGTTTGAGATGACCCTCCTAAATCAAGATCTCAATTGCGTCCTTCAGGTGGACGCAGTCTTCGGTCACGTGCCCGTGGCTTCTATGAAACCTGCAGTATTTGGATTTGTCTGAGTGGGGCTTGGGTGCAGAAGGTTTGGGGAAACTTACCTTGCCCTTTTTGAAATTGGAGTTGATGCACTCAGTGAGGATGCCATCGCGGGAAGCTGTCAGCAATGTATACTCGCTATAACGGCCCGCGAGTCCTCTTCCTTCCCTAGGCTCGCGGGGATTTTCCTCCCTCCGCCTATCTCTGATGCAGCAGGGAACGTTGGGGTCCTCGCGCTTGGGATGGTCGGTCTCCTCGGTGTTGCGACTGCTTTGAGAGTTGTGGGCGACCTGTTTTTCTTGATATCTAATGTAAGCTTGGGCTTTGTGCAGGAGCTCGTTCAGGGTGCAGGGAGGTTCTATCCTGACTGCTCTGCTGAGTTCGCTTCCAGGCAAGAGTCCTCTCTCGAGGAGGTATTTCTTCATGTGTTCCATCGTGTCTACCTCGACGACTTCTTGGTTCGCCTCATTCTTGGGATGGCGTCAGGAAGCTGAAAATGTCTCGTAAACATGGATTTCATGATCCTCCAGGATGTGATGGACTCTGGGGCTAGGCTTTTGTACCAGACCATGGCTCATTTCCTTAGAGTTGTTGAAAACAGTCTGCACTTGAGATGCCCGGTGATGTCATTGCGGTAGTTGAGCATAGCGTTAATGTTGTCGACGTGATCGTCGGGGTCAGTGGTCCCGTCGTAGATGGCCAGATTCGGGGCTTTTCCATACCCTTAGGGAGTGGTGCCTCCATAATTGCCTATGAGAGGGGGAAATGAGGGTCCTCCTCGTCACTCCTCAACAGGGAGAGCTCATCATTGCTGTAATACCTCAAAATTTGCCCTCCTTTTTGTTCCCTCTATTGGCATATTGTTTTGCATTCATCCGCATTTCTCATTAAGTCATTAACAATACGCTACTATATTTCATTGTTTTCTGAGGCATGGGATCCAAACATTTCCAGTGACTAGATTTCTCGGATCCCAGAGGTTTCACTAAGGGTGCCAATCGCTTAGGGTTTCATCATGGTTTTAGCATAAGTTTTTGGAGTAAAGGCTTTGGTGATATTCTACATCTCAAGCCATTCTTCTCATCACAGGGCCAGGGTTTATGTCCCTAAGTATGTGATACTCAAAAGAGCTTAGTGTGGAGCTTGTCCTCAGTGAATCCTATTACTCCGGAGATTTCATCATCATTTGAGATGTAGGGAATTGAAGATCAACATGGGGTTGTATAAGAAGTATTCATGATATAAAAGGTCTAGGTGGGCTCATGTGGTAATTCGAACATTGTGGCCTTATCAATCATACATGGTTCACAAGATACAGAAATTTCAGATGGAGGTTGAGGATTAATGGAGTACAAGAGTACTGCGGAGGTTAATATGATGTGGATTAAAAGCGATATTTCTAAAATCTTAGTCCAAGTTCTTATATGCGTAAACCACACCTGAGTTCTGTTTTACCACATTTGAATTCAATACCAAAAATCATGTTAGCTTATTGATTATTAAAGCATGACCACCCTTTTAATCGTTTCTCACTCATTTACAAATTATATCCCAATCTCATCTCATTATTCAACTCCATAATGTCCATTAAACCAAATCTTTTTTTTTTCTTCCTAAATACAAGTTCCAAGTCATATTCAAATGTCCAAGTGTTATTCAAGTTGATGCAAGTTCATCCATTTCATGGAGTTATTACATTATCCAAATTTTATTAAAGTTAAGAAAACCTTATAGAGATTTTTTTTTTTCAAGAAAAAAAGAGGTCTTTTCCATCACATTCATTTCACCCTTCACAATTCAGATTTTATGGGAGAAGTCTATTGATGTCAAGGTACGTTTTATAATAGTATACAAGCAATGCTGATGTGAATATTATTACAGCCCTTTCAAAAGAGGATCGAGTTCTAATTTAAACCAGCAGTACATTAGCAAATCCAAATGACCATTTGGTTTCATTATACACAAAAGAAAAAAAAGGGGGTGCAAATCAATGACAATAAAGTCTAGTGATACATAAATTTCAAAAGGGACCCTCGAGCATGTTACAACTTCACTTTCATTTCAGGTGATGCATAACCCCTGCCTACCCTTCATCCAAAACGCAACTGAGTTTTGCGAGCCGGCTATTGTTAAAGAGCAATCTCGGATCACATATATATCACGTTCCTAGGCCTACGGTGTTGAACAAAAGAATAGTCAAGCACCATCATCCGAATCAGAAAACAAACATAATTAAAAGATGGATGCCAATTACCATCACAAAGAGATCACCTCCTTTGGTTTCTGCATGAGTTATGAATTGAAGTCACGGGACTCATTAGCCAACTTCTCATCATTGATAGCACCCTTGAGTTACTGCTCCATAGCTTCATATCCTGGAAGAGAAACAGGCTGCTAAATAAACGAAAGCAAAACAAATTAAGTATAGGATGACTGGTATATAACATGATTCTTATCTTAAAAAAATTCAGAAACTCGTCGTTGTACGAGACCTCAATCTTCAGGTGTCACTTCATTCTGTCATCGTATCCTCGCATTGGCTATAACTTCACTTATTAAGTTCTCAAACATCACTTTCATACAAAAAGAACCAACAATGTTTGCTTCACCGTCGAGCTCACAGACTACAAAGAAAAATAGATTTTTGTTCATCAATAACATGACTCGGAGAAGAGGTTCAAAAGTCAGTGTTAATTACAAAAGGGGTTAATGCCAAAGTGTCAGCACTAATCTCAAGCAAAATTCAGATGAAAATGAGTTCACAAATCAAAAAAATAGAAAATGAAAGAAAGGTATAACAGGTTCATAACTGATTTTTTCTAATCAAATTCACAACAGTTCCAAACAGAATCACAACTGGAAAAAGAATAACAAACTAATTTCTAGAAAACTCTAGAACTCACCAGAAAACTCCAGAAGAATCTAGGAGGATGATTGCTATAAATCAGAGGTTTCAGTGTATCTTCAAGTTCTTCCATCATTTTCCAGAAATTCTCCCTAGACCCCAATCCTGGATCCCTCTCATTGTTCTCAACCACACTCTCCAGTTTCTTTTCTTTCTCCGTTCTGCTCTTCCGATCTTCATCAACTCATCATCTTCATGAGCCTGCGGATTCAGAGAAACAGGTATGAATCGGAGTTAGGCCAAAGATGAGGGAAATTGATTCTGACGAAACTTTCTTACCTAGAGCAAACCCTCTCATCAACTTCAATCTGTGACCTCAATTTCCAATCCGCCATCCAACCTTCATCGTCCGTAACGACACAGACATGTCCAGCAACCTGCAATCAAACATACGCAGTGAGAAAGACGAAGACGCGTGAACGGTTGCCCACGGCATTGAAAACTCGTCCTCAGTTCTTGAACGCTTGCAATCTCGTTTTTCAATTGGAAGAGGAAGTAGAAGTTTCGCGGCGTTGAAAGCTCCGAGCCGTCGTCCACCTCCGAAGCACCGTCGGCATACCAAGTTGCAAGGTACGAACTGTTCCCGCATTGTTTCTTGCGCGTTTACATGTTTGCTTTCGCGCCGGTGTCTGTTTGGCCGTTGTTTCCCCTTTGTGAGCCGCGACTACACCAAGTTAGGAGCAAGATTTTGAGCTCGGATTGAGGTTTGCGGTGGAAGGTCGGAGGTTTTGTTCGAGGTTAGATTAGGATGGTTTAAATTCGGATTAGGTGATGGGTTAAGTTGCGGTGATGGTGGCCATGGATGGGGAAACGAAGAAGAAGAGACGAAGAGAGATGAAGATGGTGTTACGGCGCTGGGAGAAGGAAAGAAGAGGAACTAGGGTTCCTTTTTGTGATGTTAATTGAAGCAGTTAATTCACTTTAAGATTTAAGTTAATTTTGTTAATAAAGTTACAGTTTGGTTTGGATTAATAGTTAATGTTAATTTAAATTAAGTTTTCAGGATTATTGGTATAGTTAATGTTAATTTAAATTAAGTTTTCAGGATTATTGGTATAGTTAATGTTAATTTAAATTAAGTTTTCAGGATTATTGGTATAGTTAATGTTAATTTAAATTAAGTTTTCAGGATTATTGGTATAGTTAATGTTAATTTAAATTAAGTTTTCAAGATTATTTGTATAATTATGTTAGATTATTTTCTTAATTTTTTTTTTTTACAAGATTAGATTAATTAGGAACAAGAAATATTATAATAAAAGATTATATTTTAATTTAGATTTGTAGAGAATATTTTTTTTTAGATTAGTTTAATCTCTTTTGTGAAGTTAAGATTTAAAAAAAATAATCATAAGTGAATTTTGTTTATTTTCCTTAAGTTAAAATACTTAGCTTAATTGATTTATTAATAGGATTAATTAGTTCATTAGTTTAAATTGAGATTGTTAAAAAAAAAAAATATTATTACAAGATTATTAGGATTTTTACTCATTTTTTAAATTAAGTTTCTTGTAGAAAAATATTTTCATAAGTTTAATCCTAAATTAAGTTTTTAGGATAATATTGTGATAAGCTAAATTAGATTTTTTATTGATAATCATAAGTTTAGATTATTAGGGAAATATTAAGTAAGTTTAGTACTAATCCTTTTCCTTTAATTAAGTTTTTTTTAGAAAAAAAACATTATAATTAAATTTTATTTTGTTAGAAAATATTAAAAGATTAGTTTAATTCTTTAGTCAAGTCTTTTGGAAAATATTAATTTGTATCTTAAATTAAGAGGTGATCAAGATTTATTAGAATTTAAATTAAGGTTTTAGGGAAAACCTATAAGTTTAAGTTTAGTTTAATTCCTTTTTTAAATTAAGTTTTTTTAGAAGGGTATGATACTTGCACCCCTGCTGTAAGGCCCATAAAAAAAAACAACTAAAAAAAACGCTACCTGCACCCTCTCCCAATTTCCTGCGTGTGGGCCTCATTCTATTTTCTTTTTGCACTCCCTGTTTCAGGCCCATATGCGAAAAACAAATAAAAAACCCCTAAAAACACCCCCTGTTTTATTTCTTTAGACATTTAATTTTAAGTTAATATTAAGTTAGAAACAATGCATAAAAAATAGGAAAAAGCATTAGAAAATTCCCCAAAAATTAGAGTAGGATGTTAATTCAATTTAGAAATTTATGATATTTTTATTTCCTGAAATTTATTTATTTTTGAATTAATTCTGAATTATTCTTGTATTTAGCTTTATTGAATTTCTTCTTAATTGTGCTGAATTTTGTTTATTTTATTTAAATAGTTTCTAACCACATTTTTGAGCCATTCTTTTTTCTATAGTTAAAAGACCCCTAATAGCTCTTAGAATATTTTTTATAGGATTTTTAGGAATTTTTATCTTAGGTTTTGGTAATAAACTCCCTAGGAAATAATAATTAAATCTTAGCTGAAATTAAATAATTTTTAGGCATAAGAAAAAATAAGTATTTTTAGAACCCCTCTTAATATAATATTTTAGATAATATTAGGACCTTACAATTTAATTTTTATAATTTTTCTAGGAGTTTTAGTATTTTTTAGAATATTAGTTCTTAAGCCTAGTTAGACATAATTCCCATTAGCTTAGGCCATTAGAAAAAATATAGTTCAAAACATAAAAAATAATAAAATAGTTTAGATTAATTTTAGTCATGGAATTTAGTATTAGACTTAGGTTTAGTTTAATTTGTTTTAGGATAAGCATTAAGTTTGATTTAGATTTAATACTTAGGTGAATTTTCATTTCCATTAGGATATAGAATAAATAAATAGACTATTTTTTTTAGTCATGCTTTTAAGGCAATTTTTAGAATTTGGTTCCTTATGCTTAACTTCATTCTTTTGATTATTTTTATTGTTACAACTTGTATAGGATTCCCATGTGTTTTTAGAATCAACTTAACTTCATTAAGAAGTAAGTTGAATTCTAATAGTTTTATTTTCATTAGGAGTAGAAAACTTCACTAACCATTAGGACCTCTCGTAAATAAACAAAATTAGGATTGAGTCTTAGTCCCTTAGATTTTCCCTTTTTGCAACTTGAGTCCTTCTCTTCTTATCTTCAAACAAAAATCCAAAAACACTTAACAAATAAACGAAATGATTCCTTGTGTATAGCCTTATTCCATGAAGCACTTGCATTCATTCCATCTTGGAGTGGTGTAAGCTTGTTTATCATGATGCACAAGTCTCATCAAGGAATTGTTCACAAAGAAAAACTTAAAAGACATTTCTTCACAAAAGCAACAAAAACACTTAACAAAGTTCAACAAGCCAGTGAACTTAAACCCTAATCCTAGGAAACCAGTCTTGGATAAATTCTCCTTGCTGGGTATGCTTGTTCTATTATTCCATCTTGGAATGTAGAATCAAGTGTACATTCCATGGAAAAGAGTTTGAATTCACTTCCTTGTGCCAAATTCATACAAAACTCTTAAAAGACAAAAACAAACAATAAGCGACTATCCTGCGGGAACTTCTCTTCTCATCTCATTCATTCACAACGCGAACTCGCGACGACTTGTCTCATTTGCAAGACGGTAAACGCACTCGTACCAGACGAGCCTGCAACACCTGAGCATAGACATACGCAGTTCCAGCATAAAAAACACAAACAAATAGTTCCCGCCTAGGTTAGGCGAACTACGTCGACTCTGATCCTCATTATCCCGATGAGGTACGTAGGCAGCGGGGTAGGGCCCGTTCGAGCACATTCTTTATTTTCCCTACATTTCCCCATTTCTTTTCATTTCCATTCTCTTTTTCAGTTCCTTTTTTCATTTCATTTTTCATTCCAGTTAGCAGTTTTATTCAGCAGCACTTTATTCTTCTCACCCTTTGAAATCAAGCAAGCAAGCGTGGATCCCGTCGGGTACGACGGACGATCTGGGGTGCTAATACCTTCCCAGGTCGTAACCGACTCCCGAACTCAGATCTTTGGTTCGCAAGGCCTTGTCCTTTCCTTCTTCCTCAGGTTTGTGCAACATTACCTTTCCCATTCCTTTGGGATAAAAATGTCTGGCTGGCGACTCTAACCTTTCCGCGCCACTTTCGCGTTTGTACTAGGATGAAAATCCCGGGAGCGACAGCTGGCGACTCTGCTGGGGACGAACCCAGAATCTCTGGTTTCCCTTGTAGAGTCAATCCTAGCGCCTGTTTGGTTTTGCTTCTTTGGGTGTTTGTTTGCTGTTGTGTGCTTTAGTTTAGCTTTACTGTTTTCATTTACAGTTTTACTTTACAGCTTTACTTTATCGCATTTATTTACCGCTTTCAGTATTTTATTTTCCATGCATCATATTATACTAGACTGTCTGGCTGTGCTGGTTTTCATTTTTTCTGTGGGTGGGAGTTACTGTGAGATAAGCCAATTACCCGGCTTGAGTGCACCCTAGAACTTAGAGTGGTTCCACTTTGGCTTCATGGCATCTTGCTATGTTGGTAGTAGTGAGTTCCACACCTTGACTTGCGACCTTCTCGGGAATGTATTGATACCGGAATCTTTCTGGGTTGATGCGCTACCTTGATAGTTATGTGCAGTCAGGGGACCGATCATTGAGAACCTTTGTGGAAACATCCCTCTCCAGTGATGACAGTGGCAGACCACATTTGTTGGCAAACCCACTCGCATCCGAGGGCCCACTGGGAACTCGCATAGGATGGCCTGGTTCTCTCATAGGAATTCAGTTAAAGCAAACTGTTCGTATGACGATAGTATTGTACCCTTCGGGATGAATGTACTATTGTTTCTCGATTCAGTGCTTGAAGCTGGAAACTTGTGAGGGATGCTTGTTCTTTCCGGACTCAACTGAGACCTCCCTGAGTAGTACATAATGCCAAACCGATTCCCTGATTTGGTCATGAACCATTTCTCGGAAATGGTGAACGTATTATTGCTATTCGGCTTTGAGAGTCCGTGATGTTGACCCGGGTAGCATACCCGTGAGATTGGGAGGGGTTTACAGGTTTGCAGGAATCCTGGTACCTTCAGCATACCCACTTTGCCTTTGGTTCAGTTTTGTGATCTGGATTTCTGTTCTTAAGTTATGGACCCCGGATCAGAGGGATGATTATTGTGATATCTGGGTTTTGAGACCGTGCACCGACACCTGATTATATGATTGGCACACCACAGACACTTCACTGATCACATGCCTTGTCTTGCATAAGCATCATATCATCATTAATCATTTTGTGTTCTTTTTTATTCCCAGGGTTCATTACTTCCTAGGTCCTGGTCATATTTTCTACTTCAGCATGGAGATTCCGAGGAAGAGAAATGTTCATTATACTTTCCCGCAGCCAGAGACAGAGAGTGTTCACGGTTTGATTAGCTTGATGGGTGACCGAGTCCTTGATGATTTCAGGAAAGAGTACGGCAAGATACTGAATTATGTGAGCAAGCCCACAGTCGACCAGAAGGATAGCTTGCATTCTTTGTTGCAGTTCTATGATCCACAGCTGAGGGTCTTTGTTTTTCCTGATTATATTCTGGCACCTACATTAGAGGAGGTTTCTAGCATGCTGAGTGTTCCTGTTAAGGAGGGTGTACCTTACTATGTTTCGGAGAGGATACCATCCCATGAGGATATCATTATTGCCTGTCATTTGAGTATGCCTAGACTTAAGGTGGGATTAGAGGCTGGCCAAAGTAAAGGAATCCCTTTGGACTTTCTTGTTGCAGAGGCACGTGTTATGGCATCGGAAAAGAAGTGGGCAGACTTCAAAGCACTGTTGGCTATGGTAGTATATGGAATCAGTTTGTTTCCCGGAGAGAAAGGACTAATTAACATGGAGGCCATTACCATCTTTGTCAAGAAAAATCCTGTTCCTACATTGCTAGCTGACTTTTATTATGGAGTTCACCACAGAAATGAAAAGAGGAAGGGGTTTGTAAATTGTTGTGCTCCCATATTCGCTGACTGGTTTGTAAGGCAACTCCCTAAGTCAGGACCCTTTCAGGATTTGAAGCAATCGTGGAAGTGGTCCAAAAGATTAATGGGCTTAACCTCAGCTGACATTGCTTGGGGATGCAACAGAGATTTGGTGGGCAAAGAAATGTTGGTTAGTTGTGGTAGCTTTCCAAATGTGCCTTTGATGGGAAGGAAAGGTGGGATTAGCTACAATCCTATCTTGTCCAGGAAACAGTTCGGCTATCCTTTAAGAGATGTACCTTTGATCGGCGATGCAAATGAGTCCTTATATTTCTCAGCAGAGGGAAACTCCAAAATGAGTATCCTAGCATCCCAAGCTTGGGAAGTTAAGGTGATGAAAGGAAAGAAAGATTTTGGAAGAGTAGATCCTAATACCTATGACCCTTTTGCCAGCTGGTTGGAGGACCGTGTGAAGACTCATCTTCTACCGTTTTCTAGAGAGACGCCTCTTTACCCTAAAGAGGTAGCACCAAGAACCACGGTGCCTTTGGAGGAATATCAGAAGTTAGAAGCTTTGGTTAAGCAACTGAGGGTTGAAAATCAAGAAGCTCTTAATTCTTGTCAAGCACTGATGATCCAGAACCGTCAATTGAAAGATAGAGCTGAGCAAGCCGAGGAAATAGTCCGTCTTAAGCAGAAAGATTTTGAAGATAGAGAGCTCTACTTCCGAAAGAAAGGTTTAGCTGAGACTCATAAGACGGCCCAGCGCCGAAGAGAGAAGAAGGATCTTAGTGAAGCCAATGAAGCTGTTACTTTATGGCAGGAGAAATGGGACGAGAATCTGAAGAAACAAAAGGAGTTGGACGCCAAGCACAAACAGGAAGTCAAAAGCCTTCAGGATTCTTTAGATGGGCAGAAAGAGCTTCTCAGGAAAGCTTATTATCAAGAGGAAGATCGTATCCGGCGTGTAACAGAAAGCCAGCAGGCATTGAAGGAAGCTCAAAAGGAGATTGAAGTCTTGAAGTTGAAAGCTGAGGTGAAAAGGTCGAAAGCTGAGTCTAGTCAAAGCAAGGAGAATGAGGCAGCATTTCTACAGCAGATCGAGGAGTTACACGCTTATTCTGATACGAGAGACCTCCTCATTCAGAAGCTTATCCAGGAGCCCGGTCATCCAGATGTGGTTCAGCTGTTCCAGAGCGTCAAATGCCTTAGCTGGAGATTGAAAGATATAGAGTTCCCTAGTGTTTAATTTCATTTTGTTGTACTTGGATTACCCACAGGCTTGTTGTGGGATTCCTTATATGTGATGTACTTTCGTTGTTATTTTGTTTGGTACCCTTCAGGGACGTTGTATTTCCAAATTCCAGTTTATATGTTTGATTTGTTCCGGATTTCTTGTTCGTTATTTGCACCGACACGGGGTAATGAGCACCAATTCTTCATAGCCGTCATTATGTCTGAATATTATTTGGGTCCTCTTCCCAATTCTTATCTTCTTAATGCCAGGATCGGACACAGGAAAATACTCGGGAATAAAAGGAACACATTGCATTGCATACACATCATTTGCATTTTGTCTTTGTCTTTGCAGGTTTTTCTTCGAGATGTCTAATTTATCTGTGTTCACCAGGCAAAGATTGCGAGGGCCGCCAAGACCCGGTACATTCGACAAAATATTCCTCATCGGTACGCGACCCGCAGTAATCAAAGAACAGCAATGGACGCCATGCAGACCGAACTCAACGATGTCCGTACCAAGATGGCAGAATTTGTGACTCTGATGCAGGGGATGGCCCAGGGGCAGCAAGAACTGAGAAATGCAATTCAAGGGTTAACTCCTCCTAACACTAATGCTCAGGCAACTACTTCCGGCGGACTAGGGGGTCCTCCCAATACTAACAACGGTACAGGTGGACCTCATGTTCCAGATCCAGCTATGGCTACGTATGTTCCTGTGCAGGACAGGCAGGAAGACCAATTCCAGTACTTCAACAACGATATGGGTTTCGGCGGTGACGGGAATCTCAACGACTTCTTGGTGCTTGCAGAGAAGGTCAAGGCCTTAGAGTGCAAGGACACTTTGGGAATTGACGTGTCAGATATGGGTTTAGTACCTGGAGTGGTCATTCCACACAAGTTCAGACCACCAGCATTTGATAAATACAACGGCAACTCTTGCCCGAAAACTCACCTACAAGCCTTCTACAGGAAGATTGCGGCCCACACGCGAGACGAGAAATTATGGATGTACTATTTCCAGGATAGCCTTTCAGGAGGGTCCTTGGAGTGGTACATGAAGTTGGAAAGGAGCTCTATTAGAAGTTGGAAGGATTTGGGAGAGGCCTTCCTCAGACAATATCAATACAACATTGACATGGCACCTAGCCGTACTCAGCTTCAAAGCTTGACACAGAGGAGCTCGGAGAGCTTCAAAGATTATGCACAGAGGTGGCGTGAGGTGGCCGCCCGAGTGCAACCACCTTTACTGGAAAGAGAGATGGTCGATCTTTTCCTGAATACCCTCCCAGGGCATTTCATGGAAAGATTGGCTGGTTGTTCCTCAAGTGGTTTCTCGGACATTATCTTGACAGGAGAAAGAATTGAAAGCTGGCTCAAACAGGGGAAGATTCAAAATGGAAGCGCTTCAGTATCTGGCATCAAGAAACCCTTTGTGAAAAGGAGGGAAGGAGAAACAGGAGCAGTATACGCGCAGAGAGGAATGATGCACCAAGGATATTATCAGCAAGTGGCCCCCGTCACTATTTCAACTCCTCCAGTTCAACAACGGATTCAGCCTCCACAGCCGCAACGCTCACAGGGGTACCAGCCAAGACCCCCTCGTCCGTACTACTCCCAGAGGGTAAAGGATAGACATATTGAGGCTCCACCAATGTCTTACTCCCAACTGTTGAAGAATCTCCTGCAGCTTCAAATGATTCAGCTCCGTACCTTGCAACCTCCGAGGCCAGGCCAAATTCCTGAAGGTTATGATTCGAATGCTAGATGCGAGTTTCATTCTGGAGCTCCCGGCCATAGTACTGAGAATTGCAAAGCATTGAAGCATGTTGTTCAGGACTTGTTGGATTCTAAAGCGATCAATTTCGCCCCCTCTCCTAATGTGCTGGAAAATCCCATGCCTCCTCACAGGGGCACGGTTGGTGCAATTGGTGAAGGGGAGAAATTGAATCTGGTGGATGATGTAGATGACTTGCAGACTTCATTGGTTGCTATCAAGGTTTGCTTGTTGAAGAAAGGTATTTTCCCCGGATGCGAGGATGATTGTTCAGAATGCACAGAAGCTACCAACGGTTGCAAACGATTGAAGGCCGGAATTCAAGGTATGATTGATGAAGGAGTGCTGCAATTTGACAAGATCGTGAAAGAAAGTGAAGTATCTACAGTGACTATCTTTTATGATCCATCCCAAGTTCCTTCGCGTGCCAGAGCGGCGCCAATAACTATTACTACTGCTGGACCCATAATGTACCAAAGTGACAGAGCAGTTCCTTGGAACTATGGTGGCGAAGTGTATTGCAACGGCCAGAGACAAGAGTTGGCCACGACTAGTATAACCCCAGCTCAGGTAGAGAATGTTGGAGTAGGGGGTTTTACTAGAAGCGGAAGACTATTTGCGCCAGAAGCACTGAGAAGCAATGTGATACCACCCAGGGATATTGCCGAAGCCCAAGCTAGAGCCAGGGGGAAGCAACCAGTAGTTGCCAATGATCCAACTCCATCAACTGATCCAGATCTCACCTTTGATAAAGAAGCCGAAGAATTCCTAAGGATCATCAAGAAGAGTGACTATAAGATTGTAGACCATTTGCAGCAGACGCCGTCAAAGATCTCCATCTTATCATTACTCATGTGTTCGGATTCTCACAGGAAGGCCCTTTTAAATATTCTGAACAAGGCATACGTGCCTCAGGATATTTCTGTAAACCAGTTAGAAACAGTGGTGTCCAGCGTTAATGCCAGTCATGGATTGGGTTTCACGGACTTGGACTTAACTTCTGATGGGCGTGCTCACAATCGGGCACTGCATATTTCTCTGGAATGCAAGGGTGCAGTGCTCTCCCATGTGCTGGTGGATACTGGTTCATCTCTGAATGTCTTGCCTAAAAAGGCATTGATGAAGCTGGACTATGATGGAGTGGTGCTAAAGCCCAGTGATTTAGTAGTCCGGGCATTTGATGGATCAAGAAGATCGGTATTTGGAGAGGTGGAATTACCCATCAAGGTAGGTCCACAAGTCTTCAATACCACGTTTTACGTGATGGATATCCAGCCGGCATATAGTTGTTTACTTGGAAGACCCTGGATACACTCGGCAGGAGCGGTTTCTTCTACACTTCATCAGAAATTAAAGTTCGTCTGGGAAGGTCAAGTTGTGACGGTCAGTGGGGAAGAAGATATCTTCGTCAGTCATCTAGCCTCATTCAAATATGTGGAGATGGATGGCGAAATAGTCGAAACCCCATGTCAAGCTTTCGAGCCTTTGAAGTCCGAGCAAGCATCCGCCGTAGCGACTTCTCCTGAAGTGCCGAAGAAGGGGGTGTCCATAGCCTCTTATAAACAAGCGCTAGAACTAGTAGAATCTGGAGTGCGAGAAGGCTGGGGCAGCCCAATCGAAGTGCCAGAGAAGAAGGACATGTTCGGGATTGGCTATCACCCTGGAGGATCCTCGTCTGAAACAAGTGCAAAAGGTTGTCAGAGCCCGGTCACTTTCACAAGTGCAGGAGTGATAGACTACGGAAATATCAGCGCAGTACAAGATGAAGCTGTTGATAGTGACTGTGACTTGGATGAATGGATTAGGCCTGCCGTCCCAGGAGCTCAACTTAGCAATTGGACGTCAGAAAGGCTCATTTCAGTAACATCTTTTGAAGAGTAATGTTTTTGTTTTTGTTTTCCTGTATTAAAGCACTATGTCTTGCCCGGGGCATAGTGGCTCTTTGTAAGGGTTCATTTGTTCATTAACACAATCATTAATAAAATTGACGTTTCACATTCATTTCATGTTGTTCTCTGTCTTTCGTTTTTTACTTTTGTTTTTCAAAAAGAAAGAAAAGTTTTTAAAATGGCAATGTTTCTCATTTTCTCAAGTTGTTGCTAAAGCCTTGCATGAATCATCATTCATGCAGGTGCTCGTCACCGGATCTTATCAATGACGACCCTGTTATGGCTAAGTATGACTTCGACAATCCAATTTATCAAGCCGATGAGGAAAGTGAAGAGGATTGTGATTTACCCGAAGAATTGGCCAGACTGCTCAAACAGGAGGAGAAGATGATTCAGCCGCATGAGGAAGATGTTGAAGTGATAAACCAGGGTACTGAAGAGGACAAGAAAGAAGTCAAGATCGGAGCTGCATTAGAAGAATCTGTCAAGACTCGTTTGATGGCCATGCTTCGAGAATACGTTGACGTCTTCGCATGGTCCTACCAAGATATGCCGGGTTTAGACACTGACATCGTGGTACACAAGCTACCTCTCAGAGAAGGTTGTCCTCCGGTAAAGCAGAAGTTGAGGCGTACACGTCCAGATATGGCAATCAAAATAAAAGAAGAAGTGCAAAAACAGTTTGATGCTGGCTTCTTGGCCGTGACTAGTTATCCTCCATGGGTTGCTAATATTGTGCCGGTTCCTAAAAAAGATGGCAAAGTCAGAATGTGTGTGGATTACAGGGATTTGAATAGGGCTAGCCCCAAAGATGATTTCCCTCTACCTCACATAGATGTACTTGTCGATAATACTGCTCAGTTTTCCGTGTTCTCTTTCATGGACGGATTCTCAGGCTATAATCAAATCAAGATGGCTCCCGAGGATATGGAAAAGACAACTTTCATCACTCCTTGGGGCACCTTTTGTTACAAGGTCATGCCGTTTGGTTTAAAGAATGCAGGAGCTACCTACCAACGGGCAATGGTGACGTTGTTTCACGACATGATCCATCATGAAATTGAGGTTTATGTTGATGACATGATAGCAAAGTCCCAGACGGAAGAGGAACACTTGGTCAACCTAGCAAAATTGTTTGACAGGCTTCGAAAGTTCAGACTGAGGTTAAATCCGAATAAATGCACCTTCGGGGTTCGTTCTGGCAAGTTGCTCGGCTTCATTGTGAGTGAACGAGGAATTGAGGTCGATCCGGCCAAAGTGAAAGCAATCCAAGAAATGCCTGAGCCGAAGACTGAAAAGCAAGTGCGTGGCTTCTTAGGGAGACTAAACTACATTGCACGGTTTATTTCTCACCTGACGGCCACGTGCGAGCCCATCTTCAAGCTTCTGAGGAAGAATCAGGCCATTAAATGGAATGAAGACTGTCAGCGGGCCTTCGACCGAATCAAAGAGTACCTGTTAGAACCACCAATCCTTATGCCTCCAGTGCCAGGGAGACCTCTGATTATGTATCTCACTGTGCTGGAAGGATCGATGGGATGTGTACTGGGTCAGCAGGACGAGTCTGGTCGAAAAGAGCACGCCATTTATTACCTTAGCAAAAAGTTTACCGATTGTGAGACAAGATACTCACTACTCGAGAAAACTTGCTGCGCTTTGGCATGGGCTGCTCGCCGACTAAGACAGTACATGCTAACTCACACTACTCTCCTAATTTCCAAGATGGATCCTGTAAAATACATCTTTGAGAAGCCGGCTTTGACAGGAAGAGTGGCCCGTTGGCAGATGATACTCACGGAGTATGACATACAATACACTTCACAAAAAGCAATCAAGGGTAGTGTGTTGTCAGAATACTTGGCCCAGCAGCCGATTGATGATTATCAACCCATGAGGTTTGAGTTTCCGGATGAGGACATCATGTTCCTCAAGTCGAAAGACCATGAAGAACCACTTCCGGAGGAGGGGCCTGACCCTGAATCCAGATGGAAGTTGATGTTTGACGGAGCTGTGAACATGAATGGGAGTGGAGTGGGTGCTGTTATTATCTCACCAGAAGGAGTCCACACACCTCTCGCCGCTCGGTTGACCTTTGAGTGTACTAACAACGAGGCAGAGTATGAAGCTTGCATCATAGGGATCGAAGAGGCAATAGACTTGCGAGTCAAGAACCTTGAGATTTTCGGAGATTCTGCTTTGGTGGTAAATCAGGTCAATGGCAAATGGCTAGTTCATCAAGCCCGCTTGATTCCTTACCGAGATTACGTCAGGAGGCTGTTAACCTTCTTTACCAAGGTAAAGCTGAGCTATGTTCCTAGAGACGAAAACCAGTTCGCCGATGCTCTCGCAACTTTATCATCCATGATTAAAGTATGCCAAGAGAATTTCGTGCCTCGAATTTTGATCTCTCGTCTTGAAAGACCGGCTTATGTCTTCGCAGTTGGTGATGGGGAAGATGACAAGCCTTGGTACCACGACATCAAACAATTCCTGAAAGCTCAAGAATACCCGGCTGGGGCATCCAGTAAAGATAAGAAAACTCTTAGAAGACTGGCGGGAGGTTTCTTCTTGAATCAGGATGGGGTGTTGTACAAACGGAACTTTGACATGGTGCTGCTCAGGTGTGTCGACAGACACGAGGCAGATATGTTAATGCAGGAGGTTCACGAAGGCTCCTTTGGTACCCATGCTGGAGGACATGCCATGGCCAAGAAATTATTGAGGTCGGGATACTATTGGATTACCATGGAATCCGATTGTTGCAAATATTCTCGTAAATGCCATAAGTGTCAAATTTATGCCGACAAGGTCCATGTGCCTCCGAATCCGTTGAGTGTCATGTCTTCACCATGGTCGTTCGCTATGTGGGGCATCGATATGATTGGAAGGATTGAGCCAACAGCTTCTAATGGGCATCGCTTCATCCTAGTTGCTATTGATTATTTCACAAAGTGGGTTGAAGCAGCTTCTTACACCAACGTCACTAAACAAGTGGTTGCTCGATTTATTAAGCGAGACATCATCTGCCGGTACGGAGTCCCTGAAAGAATCATTACTGATAATGGTTCTAACCTCAACAACAAGATGATGGCTGACTTGTGTCGAGACTTTAAAATAGAACACCACAACTCTTCTCCATATCGTCCGAAGATGAATGGCGCCGTCGAGGCGGCTAATAAAAACATCAAGAAGATTGTTCAGAAGATGGTTGTGACGTACAAAGATTGGCACGAGATGTTACCTTTCGCGTTGCATGGGTATAGAACCTCAGTACGCACTTCAACTGGGGCAACTCCATTCTCATTGGTGTATGGTATGGAGGCAGTCCTACCAATCGAAGTGGAAATCCCCTCATTGAGGTTGATGATGGATATCAAGCTAGATGAAGCTGAATGGCTCCGATCCAGATATAATCAATTGAGCCTCATTGAAGAGAAGCGTCTAGCAGCTGTATGCCATGGACAGTTGTATCAGCGACGGATGAAGCAAGCTTTTGACAAGAAGGCGCGACCACAGAGGTACATGCCAGGAGATTTAGTGCTGAAAAGGATTCTTCCTCCTCTCAACGATCACAGGGGCAAGTGGACACCCAACTATGAAGGACCGTTCGTGGTTAAAAAGGTTTTCTCAGGCGGAGCCTTAATGCTGACAACCATGGACGGAGAAGACTTTCCATCCCCTGTCAACGCAGACGCAGTAAGAAAATACTTCGTGTAAAAAGGACCCGCTGGATAAAAACAGAATAAAGATCCAGGCAAAAATGGGCATCCCGGCGAGCCAAAAACAGAATAAGAGGCTCGGGCAAAAGTTAGGGAAATTTTGAAAAAAAATGTACACCCGCTGAGTTGAAAAGCCACATCGGACAACTCAGGCAAAAAAGGGTATCCCGGTGGATTGAAAACCTGAAAGGGCGATTCACGCAAAAGAGGGATTAACACGAACGACTGCGATCTGCGAGATCCATGACCTACCTACAGTTGGGGCTATACTAAGGGTTGAAGATCAGTTCATTTACTTTTTCTCAAGAGGCAGAGCGAGCGGAGCGTCTTGAAGACATACGAGTCATAACCGGGTTGAGACTTGATGAGATCCATTTCTCACATTGCCAATAGGGTAGTTTTGTTTTTCTTTTAGTTGTTCCCTCATTCCAGGGAACTGCTTCCTTTGTATTGCCTATTCAGGGCCACCTTTCCAAGTCAATAAAAATTCCATTTTCAGTCAATTGGTTTGTTTTGCTTCTTTGTTTTTACTTTTTCATCTTGCATTGATTGATTGTGAAAACGTCTAGCAAATGGTAACTTGCGTTGTGTTAGGAACATTTGAATGCTTTTCTAACTCGTGCAGGAGAATAGAAACATTTAATACAACTCTGAAAGGGTGCTGAGATACCTAGACAATGATTCATGCTATGAGCCTGGGGCAAGCGGGTCCCAAACTAATTCTCTATGTTGCAGGTACTATCGATTGTGTTCATGCAGGTACAGGTACTGGTGTTGCTAACAGAGCTAAAGATCACTATCCAGGATGGGCATCCCCTTTTGTTTGAACAGAAACAAGTATCTCCCAAGGTGTTTCCAATCATCCCCATCCATGTGCCAGTTGAAACTTCACCCAGCAAGGTAGCAAAGAGTGGGTGCAATCCCCAAGCAGAAGTCTCCGTGCAGACAGGGGCAATTCTTAACAGCGTAAGGAGTGTTTTGCCTCCCCAGCAGTTGCTTCCTCAGCAGTGTCATGCCTTTGGTTCCCAGGAAGTCCTCACTTCCCCGTCAGAGTTCAAGAAGGGTCCACCTCCAGCAGGGTCTTGGCGCTCCAATCTCAAAGTCCAATTTATTTTTGGCAGTGGCGGCTATTCAGAGCCAGTGAATTATTAACAACTTTCCCCGCAGAGTTGTTTCCTCCTCATCAGGATGAATCAGATCAATGCAGTGATCATCAGTTCCTCCCAGTCAAGCCATCTGGGATATCTATTATCTCCCCATCAGGAGACCCCTTTGCATTTGCATTTGCATCCAGTAATCATCATCACATTTGCATCCTCCAAAGCGTAGCATTTCCATCGTCATGGAGCATTACGCCATAAATTCAAGCATATGCATGCCAGCATGGGCCAGTTTTGAGGTAGTTTACATGAGATCTGTTATATCTCCCATCAGATTGATATGTTCCCCACAGAATGAAACTTCATTTCCCAGGGTGGATGCTTCTACCAAGTCATGTTGTTATCCCCAGTTGAGTCTTGTTTCAGTACAACAGTCTCATTTTTTCGCGTCTCCGTTTCAGTACAACGGTTGCGTCTTGGGCTCTCGTTTAAGTACAATGATCCCATTCCTTTCGAGTCTCCATTTAAGTACAATGGTCTCGTCTTTGAGTCTTGTTTCAGTACAGCAGTCTCATTTTTTCGCGTCTCCGTTTCAGTACAACGGTCGCATCTTGGGCTCTCGTTTAAGTACAATGATCCCATTCCTTTCGAGTCTCCATTTAAGTACAATGGTCTCGTCTTTGAGTCTTGTTTCAGTACAACAGTCTCATTCCTTTTCGCGTCTCCGTTTCAGTACAACGGTCGCGTCTCAGGTTATCATTTAAGTACAATGATCCTGTTTGCTTGGGCTCTCGTTTAAGTACAATGATCCCATTCCTTTCGAGTCTCCATTTAAGTACAATGGTCTCGTCTTTGAGTCTTGTTTCAGTACAACAGTCTCATTCTTTCGCGTCTCCGTTTCAGTACAACGGTCGCGTCTCAGGTTATCATTTAAGTACAATGATCCTGTTTGCTTGGGCTCTCGTTTAAGTACAACGATCCTATTCTTTCCGAGTCTTCCTTTAAGTACAATGATCCCGTTTCATCGCGTCCTATCTTATTTTGAGTTGTCATTCGAGGATGGCATTCTTCCCAGTAAATTCCCGCCTGTTTCTATTCTCCGCTACCTATTCAGAGGTCAAAATCAAAAAAAAAAATATATAATTATAAATAAATAGATGGGCAGATGGCATTCCCATTACCCTCTGTGTGCAAATTTTCAGGTTTTATTCAAGTATTCAATCACTTCATGCCTTGAACGTCTAAAAGCCGCTGCAATTATTCGTTCAGGCTTGTAGATGATTGAATAGGGGCAGCTGTAATACCTCAAAATTTGCCCTCCTTTTTGTTCCCTCTATTGGCATATTGTTTTGCATTCATCCGCATTTCTCATTAAGTCATTAACAATACGCTACTATATTTCATTGTTTTCTGAGGCATGGGATCCAAACATTTCCAGTGACTAGATTTCTCGGATCCCAGAGGTTTCACTAAGGGTGCCAATCGCTTAGGGTTTCATCATGGTTTTAGCATAAGTTTTTGGAGTAAAGGCTTTGGTGATATTCTACATCTCAAGCCATTCTTCTCATCACAGGGCCAGGGTTTATGTCCCTAAGTATGTGATACTCAAAAGAGCTTAGTGTGGAGCTTGTCCTCAGTGAATCCTATTACTCCGGAGATTTCATCATCATTTGAGATGTAGGGAATTGAAGATCAACGTGGGGTTGTATAAGAAGTATTCATGATATAAAAGGTCTAGGTGGGCTCATGTGGTAATTCGAACATTGTGGCCTTATCAATCATACATGGTTCACAAGATACAGAAATTTCAGATGGAGGTTGAGGATTAATGGAGTACAAGAGTACTGCGGAGGTTAATATGATGTGGATTAAAAGCGATATTTCTAAAATCTTAGTCCAAGTTCTTATATGCGTAAACCACACCTGAGTTCTGTTTTACCACATTTGAATTCAATACCAAAAATCATGTTAGCTTATTGATTATTAAAGCATGACCACCCTTTTAATCGTTTCTCACTCATTTACAAATTATATCCCAATCTCATCTCATTATTCAACTCCATAATGTCCATTAAACCAAATCTTTTTTTTTTTTTCCTAAATACAAGTTCCAAGTCATATTCAAATGTCCAAGTGTTATTCAAGTTGATGCAAGTTCATCCATTTCATGGAGTTATTACATTATCCAAATTTTATTAAAGTTAAGAAAACCTTATAGAGATTTTTTTTTTCAAGAAAAAAAGAGGTCTTTTCCATCACATTCATTTCACCCTTCACAATTCAGATTTTATGGGAGAAGTCTATTGATGTCAGGGTACGTTTTATAATAGTATACAAGCAATGCTGATGTGAATATTATTACAGCCCTTTCAAAAGAGGATCGAGTTCTAATTTAAACCAGCAGTACATTAGCAAATCCAAATGACCATTTGGTTTCATTATACACAAAAGAAAAAAAAGGGGGTGCAAATCAATGACAATAAAGTCTAGTGATACATAAATTTCAAAAGGGACCCTCGAGCATGTTACAACTTCACTTTCATTTCAGGTGATGCATAACCCCTGCCTACCCTTCATCCAAAACGCAACTGAGTTTTGCGAGCCGGCTATTGTTAAAGAGCAATCTCGGATCACATATATATCACGTTCCTAGGCCTACGGTGTTGAACAAAAGAATAGTCAAGCACCATCATCCGAATCAGAAAACAAACATAATTAAAAGATGGATGCCAATTACCATCACAAAGAGATCACCTCCTTTGGTTTCTGCATGAGTTATGAATTGAAGTCACGGGACTCATTAGCCAACTTCTCATCATTGATAGCACCCTTGAGTTACTGCTCCATAGCTTCATATCCTGGAAGAGAAACAGGCTGCTAAATAAACGAAAGCAAAACAAATTAAGTATAGGATGACTGGTATATAACATGATTCTTATCTTAAAAAAATTCAGAAACTCGTCGTTGTACGAGACCTCAATCTTCAGGTGTCACTTCATTCTGTCATCGTATCCTCGCATTGGCTATAACTTCACTTATTAAGTTCTCAAACATCACTTTCATACAAAAAGAACCAACAATGTTTGCTTCACCGTCGAGCTCACAGACTACAAAGAAAAATAGATTTTTGTTCATCAATAACATGACTCGGAGAAGAGGTTCAAAAGTCAGTGTTAATTACAAAAGGGGTTAATGCCAAAGTGTCAGCACTAATCTCAAGCAAAATTCAGATGAAAATGAGTTCACAAATCAAAAAAATAGAAAATGAAAGAAAGGTATAACAGGTTCATAACTGATTTTTTCTAATCAAATTCACAACAGTTCCAAACAGAATCACAACTGGAAAAAGAATAACAAACTAATTTCTAGAAAACTCTAGAACTCACCAGAAAACTCCAGAAGAATCTAGGAGGATGATTGCTATAAATCAGAGGTTTCAGTGTATCTTCAAGTTCTTCCATCATTTTCCAGAAATTCTCCCTAGACCCCAATCCTGGATCCCTCTCATTGTTCTCAACCACACTCTCCAGTTTCTTTTCTTTCTCCGTTCTGCTCTTCCGATCTTCATCAACTCATCATCTTCATGAGCCTGCGGATTCAGAGAAACAGGTATGAATCGGAGTTAGGCCAAAGATGAGGGAAATTGATTCTGACGAAACTTTCTTACCTAGAGCAAACCCTCTCATCAACTTCAATCTGTGACCTCAATTTCCAATCCGCCATCCAACCTTCATCGTCCGTAACGACACAGACATGTCCAGCAACCTGCAATCAAACATACGCAGTGAGAAAGACGAAGACGCGTGAACGGTTGCCCACGGCATTGAAAACTCGTCCTCAGTTCTTGAACGCTTGCAATCTCGTTTTTTAATTGGAAGAGGAAGTAGAAGTTTCGCGGCGTTGAAAGCTCCGAGCCGTCGTCCACCTCCGAAGCACCGTCGGCATACCAAGTTGCAAGGTACGAACTGTTCCCGCATTGTTTCTTGCGCGTTTACATGTTTGCTTTCGCGCCGGTGTCTGTTTGGCCGTTGTTTCCCCTTTGTGAGCCGCGACTACACCAAGTTAGGAGCAAGATTTTGAGCTCGGATTGAGGTTTGCGGTGGAAGGTCGGAGGTTTTGTTCGAGGTTAGATTAGGATGGTTTAAATTCGGATTAGGTGATGGGTTAAGTTGCGGTGATGGTGGCCATGGATGGGGAAACGAAGAAGAAGAGACGAAGAGAGATGAAGATGGTGTTACGGCGCTGGGAGAAGGAAAGAAGAGGAACTAGGGTTCCTTTTTGTGATGTTAATTGAAGCAGTTAATTCACTTTAAGATTTAAGTTAATTTTGTTAATAAAGTTACAGTTTGGTTTGGATTAATAGTTAATGTTAATTTAAATTAAGTTTTCAGGATTATTGGTATAGTTAATGTTAATTTAAATTAAGTTTTCAGGATTATTGGTATAGTTAATGTTAATTTAAATTAAGTTTTCAGGATTATTGGTATAGTTAATGTTAATTTAAATTAAGTTTTCAAGATTATTTGTATAATTATGTTAGATTATTTTCTTAATTTTTTTTTTTTACAAGATTAGATTAATTAGGAACAAGAAATATTATAATAAAAGATTATATTTTAATTTAGATTTGTAGAGAATATTTTTTTTTAGATTAGTTTAATCTCTTTTGTGAAGTTAAGATTTAAAAAAAATAATCATAAGTGAATTTTGTTTATTTTCCTTAAGTTAAAATACTTAGCTTAATTGATTTATTAATAGGATTAATTAGTTCATTAGTTTAAATTGAGATTGTTAAAAAAAAAAAAATATTATTACAAGATTATTAGGATTTTTACTCATTTTTTAAATTAAGTTTCTTGTAGAAAAATATTTTCATAAGTTTAATCCTAAATTAAGTTTTTAGGATAATATTGTGATAAGCTAAATTAGATTTTTTATTGATAATCATAAGTTTAGATTATTAGGGAAATATTAAGTAAGTTTAGTACTAATCCTTTTCCTTTAATTAAGTTTTTTTAGAAAAAAAACATTATAATTAAATTTTATTTTGTTAGAAAATATTAAAAGATTAGTTTAATTCTTTAGTCAAGTCTTTTGGAAAATATTAATTTGTATCTTAAATTAAGAGGTGATCAAGATTTATTAGAATTTAAATTAAGGTTTTAGGGAAAACCTATAAGTTTAAGTTTAGTTTAATTCCTTTTTTAAATTAAGTTTTTTTAGAAGGGTATGATACTTGCACCCCTGCTGTAAGGCCCATAAAAAAAACAACTAAAAAAAACGCTACCTGCACCCTCTCCCAATTTCCTGCGTGTGGGCCTCATTCTATTTTCTTTTTGCACTCCCTGTTTCAGGCCCATATGCGAAAAACAAATAAAAAACCCCTAAAAACACCTCCTGTTTTATTTCTTTAGACATTTAATTTTAAGTTAATATTAAGTTAGAAACAATGCATAAAAAATAGGAAAAAGCATTAGAAAATTCCCCAAAAATTAGAGTAGGATGTTAATTCAATTTAGAAATTTATGATATTTTTATTTCCTGAAATTTATTTATTTTTGAATTAATTCTGAATTATTCTTGTATTTAGCTTTATTGAATTTCTTCTTAATTGTGCTGAATTTTGTTTATTTTATTTAAATAGTTTCTAACCACATTTTTGAGCCATTCTTTTTTCTATAGTTAAAAGACCCCTAATAGCTCTTAGAATATTTTTTATAGGATTTTTAGGAATTTTTATCTTAGGTTTTGGTAATAAACTCCCTAGGAAATAATAATTAAATCTTAGCTGAAATTAAATAATTTTTAGGCATAAGAAAAAATAAGTATTTTTAGAACCCCTCTTAATATAATATTTTAGATAATATTAGGACCTTACAATTTAATTTTTATAATTTTTCTAGGAGTTTTAGTATTTTTTAGAATATTAGTTCTTAAGCCTAGTTAGACATAATTCCCATTAGCTTAGGCCATTAGAAAAAATATAGTTCAAAACATAAAAAATAATAAAATAGTTTAGATTAATTTTAGTCATGGAATTTAGTATTAGACTTAGGTTTAGTTTAATTTGTTTTAGGATAAGCATTAAGTTTGATTTAGATTTAATACTTAGGTGAATTTTCATTTCCATTAGGATATAGAATAAATAAATAGACTATTTTTTTTAGTCATGCTTTTAAGGCAATTTTTAGAATTTGGTTCCTTATGCTTAACTTCATTCTTTTGATTATTTTTATTGTTACAACTTGTATAGGATTCCCATGTGTTTTTAGAATCAACTTAACTTCATTAAGAAGTAAGTTGAATTCTAATAGTTTTATTTTCATTAGGAGTAGAAAACTTCACTAACCATTAGGACCTCTCGTAAATAAACAAAATTAGGATTGAGTCTTAGTCCCTTAGATTTTCCCTTTTTGCAACTTGAGTCCTTCTCTTCTTATCTTCAAACAAAAATCCAAAAACACTTAACAAATAAACGAAATGATTCCTTGTGTATAGCCTTATTCCATGAAGCACTTGCATTCATTCCATCTTGGAGTGGTGTAAGCTTGTTTATCATGATGCACAAGTCTCATCAAGGAATTGTTCACAAAGAAAAACTTAAAAGACATTTCTTCACAAAAGCAACAAAAACACTTAACAAAGTTCAACAAGCCAGTGAACTTAAACCCTAATCCTAGGAAACCAGTCTTGGATAAATTCTCCTTGCTGGGTATGCTTGTTCTATTATTCCATCTTGGAATGTAGAATCAAGTGTACATTCCATGGAAAAGAGTTTGAATTCACTTCCTTGTGCCAAATTCATACAAAACTCTTAAAAGACAAAAACAAACAATAAGCGACTATCCTGCGGGAACTTCTCTTCTCATCTCATTCATTCACAACGCGAACTCGCGACGACTTGTCTCATTTGCAAGACGGTAAACGCACTCGTACCAGACGAGCCTGCAACACCTGAGCATAGACATACGCAGTTCCAGCATAAAAAACACAAACAAATAGTTCCCGCCTAGGTTAGGCGAACTACGTCGACTCTGATCCTCATTATCCCGATGAGGTACGTAGGCAGCGGGGTAGGGCCCGTTCGAGCACATTCTTTATTTTCCCTACATTTCCCCATTTCTTTTCATTTCCATTCTCTTTTTCAGTTCCTTTTTTCATTTCATTTTTCATTCCAGTTAGCAGTTTTATTCAGCAGCACTTTATTCTTCTCACCCTTTGAAATCAAGCAAGCAAGCGTGGATCCCGTCGGGTACGACGGACGATCTGGGGTGCTAATACCTTCCCAGGTCGTAACCGACTCCCGAACTCAGATCTTTGGTTCGCAAGGCCTTGTCCTTTCCTTCTTCCTCAGGTTTGTGCAACATTACCTTTCCCATTCCTTTGGGATAAAAATGTCTGGCTGGCGACTCTAACCTTTCCGCGCCACTTTCGCGTTTGTACTAGGATGAAAATCCCGGGAGCGACAGTTGCCAGGACTTTGGTTGCCTCTAGGTGAGGTCCTTGGCCGATCAGTCTCATGGCGCATCCTAGATCTGTTCTTTTTGGGCTCGGGGGAGCGTCGCCCTCAACATGGAGGGGAACGTCCCCACTTCTTTGTAGCTTCTGAACGTTGTAGCGTCCTTCGTTCTTGCTGAGGTCGGTCCTCGCCGATCAGCCTCCAGGGCCATGATCCTCTCGTGTTGCTGGTAGAGCATGTTGCTAGCCTGGTTGAGGGCGTTCACCATGGCAATCATGGTGACGTCTCCTTCGACGGGTACGAGGATGGGCTGGAATGGAGCGACTGGCGGGTTTTGAGGCTGAGGTTTCTGGATCCCATTGTTTTCGGGTTCAGGAGACGGGGTGGAGGGATGCCCGTCTCGGGCGTCAGCTTCATGGTAATTCAGATTATCCTCTGTCGTGTAGTCGACGAGGGGACGATGATGGTCGTTGAATTGTTCTCCGGCCATACTGGAAGGAAAAGGTAGTTTTGAGCTTTGATCTTCTGCTGTGGAAGAAGGGGACAACTAGATTCCCATAGACGGCGTCACTGATCTTACTTGATCAAGAGGGCCTTCCAACAATTGAACGTGAACAACTAGGTCGATGAAATGGAGGGGGTGTACCTGCAAGGCGCTCTGATGCCAAAGTCAATAGAGGTACAATAATGGTAGGTTATAAGAGTTAAATCAGAATACCTGACCCTTTAGTGAAAAATGGTATTTATAATGAGCCCCCAGCGCTAGGCCAAGGTCCTTCCTTGGGCTGGATCAGCGAGGCCCAAGGAAGAACTGCCAAGGCACGCGTAAGGAGCGTGTAGACCTAGCAAGTTGTTTAATCCTTGGTCCAACTTCCCCTATCTTTCAGGAGATAATGGGGGACAGTTGGGTGACGAGGCAAGTGGAATGGAAGACTTGCTCGCCTCGTAGAGTGTATGCCCGACTCATGAAATGTATGCCCGAAAGTTGAGTGGTTTTCGCCCATCTAACAAGTATGCTTGCCTGAGCGTATGGGCATCTTCTCGACGTATTGGGCCACGGGCCAATAGTCTGGAGGCCCAGTCCAGAACAAAATCTTTTTCTTATCGTCTTCAACATATGTGCTTTTCAACTTCGCGGTTCCAACACCATTGATCACATTTACTAGATTGTGTGGACCTTCTTCAATTGCTTCTCATATACCTTCTCCTTAGGCATCAAGATGCGCCTTCATTCTGATTTTCCAGAAATCGAAGTATTCCCCGAAGAAGAGTGAGGGCTTGTTGCTACTTCTACCGTCTTTGAAAACCGGACTTGTACTTGCGGAAGCCATGCTGGATCTCTAGGAACAAGTTACCTATAACTTGCTCTGATGCCAATTGTAGATTAAGAGATAACCTAAGAGGGGGTGAATTAGACTTTATAAAATTTTCTCGGTTATTTTATCGGTGGATGGAGTTTTATCGTCGAAATGCCTAAGATATGAAAACGGTAAAGCAGAAAGTAAAAAAGACACAAAGATTTATCATGGTTCCCTTCACAATCCGAAGGTACATCCAGTCCTCTTACACCTCGTAAGAGATTTTCACTATAGTTTTTGATTGTAAAACCTATCGCACCATAAACCGGTGAGGCCTACTATCTAACAATTATACATCAAACAGTGTGCAAGAACAATCCTCTTGCAAACACTAACCCTTGTGTCCAACAATCTTGGATCACAAGTCAATACAAGAAATAATTCTTTGAATAAAAAGAAATGTAGAAATGTTGAAGTCTTGTAGTATCAAGCAATGTTGATCTTCTGCTTTTATATTTCTCACTCACAAACAATGGATATAAGTGTTTACTAAAGTGTATGAAAAGTTTAACTTTGTAAACAATTGAATTTAGTGCACTTTAGAAAGTTTGAGATTTTTGAGTAAGAAAATGTTTCATGAAAATTGTGTAGGAGGTATCTCAAAAATTATGTACAAAATAGTTTAAATATGATACAAGATACCTCTTGGAAAAGGTACAAAAATATGAAGGGATGTCTCATTCCAATTTGAAAAACAAGAGACATAATTTTAAATTTTGAATAAATTAATTTCTGGAATTTGAACAGTGGTAACTGGTTACTACCCCATGGGTAACCGGTTACTTGCTGTAACATATAAAATATTTTTTAGAAAAGGGCTGAAGTAACCGGTTACTACCCCACGGGTAACCGGTTACTTGATCAGAAACCAGAAAAAATCTTTTAAGATTTAAGATCAGTAACAAGACATGCACAATGATTTGTTTTAGACAATAACAAGTGTGAGTGCATCCTAAATTGAACACTTAATAAACATTATTGGTTTATAAGAAATGAATTATACCTTCCAATGAGAAACCTTGTCTTTATGAAGACTTTTTTAGTGAAGCTTGAACGATCCTTTTTACTTGTTTTCAAGACTTGATGGATTTGTTGTTATCATCAAAATATGATTTGAGAAACTTGCTTCTACAAATTATTAGTTGCTAAAAGCAGTTATGAACATGAGATAGTTGTTTTTAGTAAATTAAAGGTACTGACAACGTGGCAATGCTTCAAAGGGCTAACTTGCATGTTCTTATTATGTGTCTATTTTCTAGAAATAAGTTTTCGGAGACGGTTATCGCTAGTTTAGTTTAAGTAGCAGATTCATACATTGTAATCAAGTTCGCAAAATTCATATATTTTCTCTATAGAACTGTTGTACCCGAGTCAAAGTGCAGAACCATTTGTGAGTAACATGTGAGTCTACGTCCCTTATCTTTATTACTCGTTTCGTCTCATAAAAAGTGTTTAATTTGTACTCTTTTTTTTTGTCTCAAAATAATTGTTTGTTTACATTATCAATGCAACATTTATAATTATTATTCTACTCTATACATTCATTTATTAACTTTCACTTTATTTATCCAACCACTCTATTAACTACATTTAATAAAGGTATTCTAGTAAATGATATTACTCTCTCTGTTTCACACAATATGTGTCATATTTTTATTTGTCTCAAATTATCTGTTCATTTAAAATACCAATGTGATATTTATTATTTATTTCCAATAATTTATCCTTATTTAATATATTTTAAATCATTTAACTATTTCACTATCTATTATCAATAAAGTTGTTTTAGTAAATGATATTCATTTTATCATTAAAATCAACACAACTAATCATTATCTTAAAAAATATGAAAATCTCAAAAAAAACATTTATTGTGAAACAGAGGGAGTGGTTTTTTTCATTAAAATCAACACATCTAATCATTCTCTTAAAAATCACGTATTACTCAAATGTGACACTCTTTAAGAGAGAGAAGATCTTTTATATTTGATTGATTAAAACACTTGACATTTTTTGTCATTTCATACTTATACTTGTCATTTACTATTTTTGGTTTAATGTCATTTTGTGTAGATTTTATTTATTTTAATTCAAACTTTTGCATTTATAAAGTTTGTGTTCACTTTGTCTACATAGAGATTGTCTTCACTTTTATCCACAGTCACTTCACACATAAACTTCTTGTACACATGTGTTGCACAAATTATTTCTGAGATTTTTTAAATTAATTTAACGGATTATTTAAAGTTGTGATTGTTAATTAAAAATACCCACGAATAATATATTCTGACTCTACTCAACTTTAAACGAGGTAGGAAGAGTCCACCATAATGAAATAAAGGCGAGCTCCCTTTCCTTCAAAATCAACACTACTCTAAGCTTGAAACTCGATCTAACCGACCCAACACTGACACAAATAGGACAGACTATTAAGAGATTTTAAGCACTTGAACAACACATTTAAAGCACTTAAACAACACATTTAAAGCGCATATTAATGCTAATAAGATTCAGAGACCAACAACCATAAGTTAACCACGCATATCACTTAGAGCTATATATACATTTGACCCAAAAATGAAGAAACCAAACAATCCATATTTCTACTAACTGAAATTTTATTATCCCTCGTTGATAAAGTTACATAGATAAGAGGGCATTATGTGAATGAAGCAATAATAGAATTAGATTATCTTGCAATTTTTAGATTGTATAATCAGTTTAATTAATCAACACTTGATTTCTAAAAGTTCGCGAGATTACACCACTTGCAGTTGCAGCATCTCTAATGGGGTCCATGGTGATGGGTTTTAAAATAAGAAAAACAAAAATTTCTAAGTAGTGTCCACTCTAAAGCACCTCTCACTATATCCTCTAAAGCACCTCTCACTATATCCTCCAATTTTATCAAATGTCCCTTACCCTTTCACTCTTATGACATTAAAGTAATTTACACATATTTTATCTTAGTGGTGTAACTTTTTAGCTACATATCTCATTTATATAGATCAAATATATATATTCACACTTTAATATATTTGATAAATAATTTATTTCATAATATAAATTAGAGGGAGTATTTTATTTTTAAAAACAATATTCGGTACAAATAAATTTGTTAAGTATGAGACAGTAACTTAAAGATGACAACACTATTAGACCAAAATATATCCTGAGCTATTTAAATATATAAAGTGACAATGTGGCATTTAGAGTAGGAGCCACATAACAGTCGTGGTGCAACAAAATTTTGATTGCTTAAAATTGAATCAATGTTTAATAATGAATTAATCATGTCACTTAGAAGAGAAAATACTAAAAAAACAAGTCCATTAGCTCGTATCTTATGTACTTATTATTATTATTATTATTATTATTCTATGACCAATAAATGAATAGCATAACCGACAATACAAATGATTCAATTCAATCGAATTCTCATTTCTCTGTATACCTATTCATCTCAACGACATGGAAATAAATCATCGTTTTTCATCCATAACTAGAATGTATTTACCTCTTTGTTTTAAGGGCTTTTCTATCTTATGGTTGAAATATCATCCCTTCGCAGTGAGTCACACAGCCTTTAAGGACAAGATAAAATGACTAACATGCCTGTCACCATGGCAAGATATGCGGGCCCAATGAATTAAACAATGGATATAGAGGTACCGACGATTCTTTATGCATAGGAAATGTGGCTCATGAACCTAATTTTAAGTGGAAAATGTGACACAAGAACCACATAGCCATTGTGATAGTGAGAAGGGTTTTGGATTCCCATATATGAATACAAGTGGAGCCTGATATTTCACTCTGATCATAGGCACCAACATACACCATTGAACCGTTGTTAAGCTGCGGTGATGAATCACTGCCATCTGATTTCGGATTTTGTCCCTGCCCAGATTTTTGACTGCAAAAAACAATTATAAAAATATCATAATATAAATTGGATATTTTCTACTGTAGAGACTAATCTTTGGAATATAAGAAAAAAGAAGTTGCGGTTATCTCGCTCATTATATAAGAAAAAAGAAGTTGCGGTTATCTCGCTCATTACTTATCGCATCCAACGGTCATATTTCATTAAATAGTTACTCGTTGAAGTGAAAATAAAACTCAATTTCTGGAGAATTGTAATTAAGCTTAATTAATAATCGCGTTTCACGAAACTAACCTTGGGAACTTGCTATTCGCGGAAGGGCAAAACGTGATTATGTATTCAGAAGCAGAAGCACATGTAAACGTGCTAGTCTTATCATCATACGCGTAGCTATACGCGCGTGGGCAAGCGTTCTTAAAAACCTGAGAATAACTCGAAGGCTTGCAGGTGTTAGGCGAACCATACGCGCCGCTGCAACAATACTGCGCCGATCCAAACGCCTCACACGCACTTCTACACGCTACGTTCTCTTTCCCGTCCACGCTCGTAACCCTAAGCTCTGAAGGACACGCGGTGAGTAAATCCCCGACGCAACCAGTACTCGTACAGTTATCACCGGAGCCACCTTGTGGAACAACCAACATAGGCACGTTGTAACCGTCAACTAAACTGACATCGAAGAAATCGAGTCCACCGTATCCATCGAGAGTGAACTCCGCTAGCGTAGCAGGTGGTGTGGCTCCGTTGCCGGAGCATTCGAGTTTGCCGGAGTTACAGTCGCCGGTAAGGCAGGAGAATTTTCCGGTGGAGTCTTGGGAACAGAGTGTGCGTCCCCAGAAACGGCCTCCCCAGGAAGCTGGTGGAGTGATTGACTTGGAATCGCCGGATTGAAGAACGAAACCGGTGGTTGAAATCGGCGCAATTCCGGCGTTGGAAAGAAGTCCCGGCCACACTGTGTAGTTGCATTTGTTAACGAATATGAAAGTTGTTGATATCACCTGTGATGATGAAAGATAAAGTGAGAGGAAAAATAAAAATGATTTTGTACTTAATTGATCCATGTAGTGAATTGCTGATAAGAATTTATTAGTGGACAAAAGTTTACTGAAAATGGAATTTGGAACTTTAGCTTTTATAGGCAACAAATAGATATTGCTAAATTACACAGAAAATGAAGACGATTTTCCGGGTGGTTCTGAATGGAGTTTAGTAAATTTACCGGGTTTTTGGTTCGGGTTTTGAGGGAACCCATGTGGAAGCTAGCTTGATGGGAGAAAAGGAAACGAACTTTTTAATAGAAATTAGAAATTCTTCTTCTCATCTGACACTAATCAATTTAATTCTCAAATAATATTATTTTAAATATTTAAATTAAAGATTAAATATGTTATATATCCTTGTAAATATTCAAAAATCTAGTTTTAGTCTCCGTAACATTTTCGTTTAATGAATTGGTTTTCTAAAAAAAATTCGTTTGTCTATTCTAATTAATGAAATCCTACGTGGATGTTGATTTGATAATTTTTTTTAATTAATTAGACATGTACTAATTACCACATGTGTTAATAGACTACACGTTAGCAGATATGTTGAAAGTGTAAGCATTGAGAGCTTACTCATCAAAGAGTCGTAACCTAATTCTCTTCCGTGTTCGTCCTTTTTCTTCCCCTTTCATCTTCGTCCTTTTTCTTCCCCTTTGAACCTTGTAACCTAATTGCAGTCAAAACTTCTTCATAAGAAAAAGGTTGATGTAGTATTCAAGAACAAGTGCTACGAAAAACATGAGCATGTCTTCGTCCTTTATGTCAGTGCAAGTCCATCTCAGAGTTGGTTTATCCAAAATATTTTACAAGACTCATACTGAGGCAAGCTTCCAAGCGCTTCATAAGGCAATCATTTTCAGAATCAATCAAGTTGAAGCAACGATCAGCTCATCTACAACAGTCATCTTATATGGGGCAATCCATTGGAAGAACCCCTAAGCAGCTTTTCATCCTTTCTCCAAGGATCATCAACTTGGTACAGTTTATTAGTGTGGCAGAGGTTTGTTCAACATCAGCATCCTTAGTCTCTAAGAAGAATAACAGTGATCTCACAGTGTTGAAGAATCCGTCTTCCAATCTTGTCATCTCCACAAAAGAGTCAATCCTTGTTGTCAGCATCTGTATTACATGCATTTAATCATACATCATAATAACTCATATACCATGCATAACAAGAGTGTTTTTTCCTTATTTGCATTCACCATAGGTCATATTGTGGTCAACTTTTTACCTTACTTTAAAAGTTCAACTCACTTGGCACTTATCAAGACATATATGTTTGTCTGTCCAATGTTACTCTTGGATATGTCTGTCATTTCATTCAAAGCCATGATTGAAATTCTCTTGCTTTACTCCGTCCAATACAATCCATGGCTATCAGTTTTTATTCGACTTCGTCCAATCCAATCCATGGACGTTGTTCCTTTTGTTGTTATTCTTAGTGTCAGCAGTTGCACTTTAACCTGTTGATTTATCACTTGGAATACCTCCCTGGTTTTGTTTCTTTATCCCCAGTATACGTCTTTTGTTCTGATTGATTTTCCAGAACTTCCTTCGTGTCTATCTGATTTCTCTTCCAGATATAACTTTGCTTCTGATGTTCTTATGGATATGTCTTTTTGTTCTGATTAATTTTCCAGAACTTTCCTTTGTGTCTATATGATTGCTCTTCTAGATATGACTTTGATTCTGATGTTCTTCCGGATATGTCTTTTGTTCTGATTGATTTTTCAGAACTCCTTCGTGTCTATTTGATTACTCTTCCAGATATGACTTTGCTTCCGATGTTCTTCTGAATATGTCTTTTTGTTCTGATTGATTTTCCAGAACTTTCCTTCGTGTCTATCTGATTGTTCTTCCAGATATGACTTTGATTCTGATGTTCTTCCGGATATGTTTTTTGTTCTGATTGATTTTCCAGAACTCCTTTGTGTCTATCTGATTGCTCTTCCAGATATGGCTTTGCTTCTGATGTTCTTCTGGATATGTCTTTTTGTTCTGATTGATTTTCCAAATATTTCCTTTGTGTCTATATGATTGCTCTACCAGATATGACTTTGATTCAGATGTTCTTCCGGATATGTCTTTTGTTCTGATTGATTTTCCAGAACTCCTTTATGTCTATATGATTGCTCTTCCAGATATGACTTTGCTTCCGATGTTCTTCCGGATATATTTTTATTCCGATTGATTTTCTAGAACTCCTTCGTGTATATCTGATTGATCTTCCAGATGTGACTTTGCTTCCGATGTTCTTCCGGATATGTCTTTTTTTTCTGATTGATTTTCCAGAAATTTCCTTCGTGTCTATCTGATTGCTCTTCCAGATATGACTTTGCTTCTGATGTTCTTCCGGATATGTTTTTGTTTTGATTGATTTTCCAGAACTCCTTCGTGTATATCTAATTGATCTTCCAGTTATGACTTTGATTTCGATGTTCTTCCGGATATGTCTTTTGTTCTGATTGATTTTCCAGAACTCCTTCGTGTCTATCTGATTGCTCTTTCAGATATGACTTTGCTTCCGATGTTCTTCCGGATATGTCTTTTGTTCTGATTGATTTTCCAGAACTTTCTCCCGTGTATATCTGATTGATCTTTCAGATATGAATTTGCTTCCGATGTCTTCCGGATATGTTTTTGTTCTGATTGATTTTCCAGAACTCCTTCGTGTATATCTGATTGATCTTCCAAATGTGACTTTGCTTTCGATGTTCTTACGGATATGCTTTTGTTATGATTAATTTTCCAGAACTCCTTTGTGTTTATTTGATTGCTCTTCCAAATATGACTTTTTTCAATCTGATTGATTTTCCATATTTTCCTTCGAATTTGTTGCCTCTGTTTCCAAGTATTGTTGGATACTCTTTGTCACCTTGACGGATTTCCACAATATCTTGTTTTTCTCACCTTTAATTTATTCCCAATTGTTCTCAAAGCTTTTCCCCAGTGTAATCATATCTCATAGTCTGTCACATATAGCATCTTCCCCACATAACTCAAACATTAATGCATTCATTAGCATTGCATTTCATCTACATTCGATCCCGACCAGTGGTGCCCATAAGTGGACGATTTTCGTCTACGGTGCATCTAGTTCGACGGGGAGCGACGCGGGCAGAATCCTCGAGAATGAAAAGGGCATTTTAATCGATACTGGTACTGGCCTTCCCGACTTCAAACAACCAGGCCGAATACGAAGTGTTCCTCGCGTGATTACGATTGGCCGAAGACCTGGGGGCGAAAGAAGTGAAAATATCTATAGACTCTCAGTTCTTGGCGTCCCAAGTGAAGGGAGAATAATAGGCTAAAAACGAAAAATCTCATCGAATATCTAGCTCTCGTGAAAGACAAACTAGAGAAGTTCGACACCTGGGAAGTCCAGGACGTTCCCCGCGAGCATAATACACGAGCAGACGTCCTGTCTAAACTGGCGAGCACGCGAAAGAAGGGCGGGAACAAATCCGTAATCCAGGAGATCCTCCCTCGACTGAGTATCGAGAAATCGCTTCCTCCGCTCGAAGTAAACGCCATTGGCGACGCCCACTGCTAGATGACCCTCATCCATAACTACCTCACGAAGAACGAACTTCCAGCTGACCCCAAGGAGGCATCCGTAACTAAAAGAAGGACATGTTCTTAGTCCTCCTCGAGGGCAAACTCTATCGACGAGGCTTTTCCATCTTGCTGCTCAAATGTGTCGAAAAGGAAAAGCTCCCCGGCATCCTAGGAGAAATTCATAGAGGGATTAATGCTCAACACCTCGGTGGGAGGTCGCTGGCACGAAAAGCTTTAAGGGTGGGCTACTACTGGCCGATAATGCAACACGATGCCAAGGAACATGTAAAGAGGTGTGACAAGTTGCAAAGACACGCAGACATGCAACTCACTCCCCCTAACAAGCTAAAATAAATTTCTTCCCCATGGCCTTTTACCTGGTGGGGAATGGATATCCTCGGTCCGTTCGTGATCGGCTTCTACCAGAATAAATACCTCATCGTCGGGGTGAATTACTTTACCAAATGGATCGAAGTCGAAACCCTGGCCAAAATCACCATGCAGAACATACTCTATTTCTTCAAAAGAAATATTCTCGCCCGCTTCGGCATACCCCAAGTCCTCATCACCGACAACGTGACGCAATTCACGGACAAGACATTTCAAGATTTTGTTGCCAACTTAGGCACAAAACAACATTTCATGTTCGTCGAGTACCCTCAAACTAAAGGCCATGAAGAAGCAGCTAACAGAGTAATCCTACGGGAATTAAAACGCAGGCTCGGTGAAGCTAAGAAAGCGTGGGTCAAAGAGCTGCACAATGTCCTTTGGGCATATCGCACGACCCCATATTCCACGAAAGGGGAGACCCCATTCAGACTGGCCTACGGGACCGAAGCGGTCATCCTAGTAGAAATACAGAAACCAACGAGACAAACGAAAGCACCCCTCGACGAGGATCTAAACGACGAAGCTTTACGCGTAGAACTGGACCTCGTTGAAGAAATTCATTCTGAGGAAGCCCTGCGGGAAACTTCGCTAAACAAAAAATAGCTTTGTGTCACAGCGCGAAAGTTATAAAGAGAGAATTCTAAGTGGGAAGCCTGGTCCTCCGACAGAACCAGAAGAACCGATGAGAGGGCAAGTTATCCGCGAACTGGGAGGGCCCGTACCGCGTTCGAGATAAAACGGACAAATGGGCTTATTACCTCGATAACTTACAAGGAGAAGAACTTTCTCGACCATGGAATGCTGAAAAACTCAAGCAATACTAAAACAAGTCAGCTCGCGAAGGCATGGAAGGTACGACCAGGGCACTTCATCATCATTCGAAAGGGAAGTCGACACCATCTGAGAGACGGGCACGAGCTCCCTCAACGTTGGACACTTCGAAACGAACTCAAGCGCCGCATTACCATGTCGGAAGGGCACCCAGCTCGCGATGGGAGGGTCGAAGCCTCGGGAACAGGGCCACGACCCTCGACCCAATTTATAGCGGAAGTAAAACCCGCACCTCGCTGGTTCCCTAACTAATGAGTCTAAAATAGTCGAGCAAACAAATTCATAATATCATTAAACAAACGACCTTGTCGGTTCCCTAAACCGACGAGTCTAAACAGCTGGACACACAAAATTACAATATAATCAACATTAAATACTTAACAAAAAGTAAAACATTGTATTATAAATCCAGCCAAACGACCGGTCCAGTACATGTCGGGTAGAGCTCAAATTACAAAGCTAATTAAAGGTACACAAGCCATAAAACCAAAAGCAAAATGGGTGCAGGCCCGAAAACACAAAACTAAGGCACATCAGCTAAAACTACTGCTCAGTGTGCTCCTCCCTGTCCTCTTCTTCACCAGTAAAGGGGTAAACGATCTCCCCGTCGGTCACAACATAGTTGAAGGTTGTCCCCTCAGTCACGAGCCCGAGGGTAACAACCTTGAGTTGGTCGGTGGCGTTGTCGAAGCCCTTTTTGAAGACCCCAACAACATCCTTCTCAAGGCCCCTGATCTGACCAATCAGATCAGCCCGGTTCTTCAAGGTCAACTCTTCATCAGTCTCACCCTCCCTGGGGAGAGCCAGCTGCTCCAATACCTTGACCCTTGAACAGAGACGCCCATTTTCCACCTCGGTCTCAGTAATATTGGTATCCTTCTCCTTCAAACACCTATTCTCCTCGGTCAAGGTGTCACACTTGCGCTTCACCTCGTCCAGCTCAGTCTTCAACCCTTTTTGAAGCTTGTATTCCTCTTTTATAATTCAACAAGTTTTGGGAGAGCAGGTTCTTCTCAACAGTGACAGCCCGAAGTGCCTCTTCAGCACCCCTTAATGCAAACATCGGGCAAGCGTTGTCGGACAGGAGAATGGCCGTCTCCATGACCCTGACAATTGCAACAATGTCCTAGGTGAGGTTGGCACGCCTGATCTTCACCTCCTGATCAAGGATGGGCTTAGTCTCTGCGGACAACACCGCGAAAGAACCTTCTGAGCTGAAGGTTTCCCTCTCTATATGACAAGGAGGTAGGAGATAGGCCCCTTGACCTGCAGGAAAACCTCTGGGCGCAGTGGTACCCTTTGGACGGGGACGTTTGGGTCAGGGAAAATCATCCAGCAAGATTGTCTCAGTGGGCATGAGAGTCACCGGCAAAGTATCTGGCTGAGGTGAATGCTGAGTCGGGCTAGCATTCCCAGATCCACCAGCCGCTTGTTCTGTAGCTACCTGGTGGACGTGGCTTTTACTCTTTTTCTTTGATTTTTGGGGGGGCCCAACATGAGTCTAGGCATGTCTCTTGCAAAATGAAAGAAGTCAGCAAGACAAGTTAAAAAGACAAACGAAAGGCAAGAAGCTTAAGGAGATACTACCTAGCAATCTAATTGCTCCGTCATCTGAACGACACTCAAGCACAGTTGTTATGTTGATCAGTCGAGGTTCTAAAATGGGCAAACCATCGTCGCCTAATATCGGTCGATCTTTTCGATCTACCCAGGTCGCATGACTAAAGCTCTGGACATATGACACCATTTTTTTATAGGCCAGCTTGTCCCCGCCCCCCAGGAGCTCGTGCTTCACACTATAGTGGCTGGTCGACAGATCGAAATGGTCCGGCTGCCACCTAAGAGGGGTCTTCGACAACAACTTCTCCTCACCATTGGCATCCCGCCTCAGAAAATATAGGTTGTCCAAGGCGAACTGGGTGATGAGCTTCACCGCGTACCACCTATCCTTGAATTTTCTGACGGAGTCGACGTACGTCTCGAATAGCCTTGAAGGCTGCTTGAAAAAACCCCAACTATGTCGTCCTAAGGTAACGGCATGCCAATTCAAACACCCAGATGAATGATATGACATTGGGGTGAAGCTGCGAAGGCGCCAACCTAAGTCATTTGAAAACCCTCCAGTTGAAAGTCGTTGAAGGGGAGCTGTAATCCTGCCTCTCGGAAGGCGACTTCGTACATGGCGAATCGCTTCCCCATAAAACGCGGGCATATCCTTTCTTTGGCTCGGGGAGCGTAGCACTGCCAATTAACAAACTCATTGCCCTCCACCACCTCGACTAAAGTGTGGGTGGAATATTGTTCCTCGACAAAGAGAGTTTCCATCTCCATCGGCTCGTTGGCCACCTACGAGAGATTGTCGTTACTCGACGAGGAGTGTCTGCTCCCTTCTACGAGACGTCTTTGGTTCGGATTACTTGAAAAGCAGAAGGAACAAGTGAATTTAACATCGCATCAAATTCACCTTTCCATCGCAGTCTAGGTGAAAGGGCGAAGAGGAAAATGCTCGACCTAGTCGTGCTAACATCGCCCGCGACATTCATAGAATTCCTGAGATATTCAAGGAAATCATGAAGATTTTGCCCGACATGTTCATACACTGCCCGGGATATTCACCTAAGTTTGATCTAATTTCCCGACATATTCGTAAGATGCCCGGGACATTCATGCATAAAAGCCCTAAAAAACGCCTAAAGATAGACATTTTACCTACCTTAGCGAGAAAATCGCCACTACAACTAGCTACCAAGATTAAAAATTACCAGAAAAGAGGGATTTGAGGAGTTACCTTTCATAGTGTTGGCGAGGAGGTGACAGCGACGTACGACGGAAACAACGGCGGTTGCGTCTGCGGAGAGAAGTTACAAGTACGGATAATCGTAAGAGGAGAGAGAAAAAGGGAAATGAGGTGGTCCTTCACCCTTTTTATATAACTAGGGTGCATGAGGGCACGCACCTAGGAAATCATTACCTAGATTCCGTATGCCGACCATAATTAATGCGCCATAACACAAGAAATGAAGTGTCACACATTAAGTCCCTTGACACGTCACTCTGGGGAACTTCAAATGACGTCGGGCACACGCAATCTTCCCCGACGTTTGAATCTATATGGTTTCCGTTGGTTCTCCCCGACACAAATCGGTGCTCGTGTAATTTCCAACACTATCTGCCGAGCACCCCGACCTTGCCGGCCGTGTTTCTCGAACTGATTCCTTAATTCTGTCGAGAGAATCTTCGTCCCCGCCAACTGGACATGCACTCATTCCCCGCCAATGTTCTCCTTAACTCTTCACTCCAACACGGAGTTTCGACTTGGGGGCTCCTGTTCTGGACTGGGCCTGTAAGTCACTATTGGGCATAAGCCTTAACCCATCGAGCAGAGGCCCAATTAGTCGGGCAGATGATTCATCAATCGAGCAGAGACCCTACATCGCGAGCAACGATCTAGACTTTCGGGAAAAGCATACGGCCTACCTAACCCGTGCTAGGGAGACTACATCTCCCTAACGTATGTCATGTCACCCAACTATCTACCCTTCTCTCCCCAAATGTAGGGACAATTGGACCAAGTAAAAGACCACGTGTTAGGTCTGATCCGCGTGTCACGCACGGATAAAAAATGAGTAACTTTTGAAAACGTAGTATAGTGACAATGACTTGAATCGTCTCACAAGGATTCTTGATCTTATTAACTAACGATAGTAACGATTAATGGGGGTTTATATTTTAATTTGAAGAAAAAGCAGTTAAAATAAAAAGTGATTACCAAATAAGCTAAAACGGCTAATCCTACTGATTTGGGTTCCAACTTATCATTGGTTATTATAATTTCAACCTCCTAAGCGGATTATCTATTCCTATTTGATTATAAAATTCATTGACAAGTGCAACTAGTTTTATGTGATATATGTTCCTATTATCCGAATTAAGCAAACGGATTTAATCTCTCGTGAATTAAGCAAACACGGTTTAATCAAACACGATAACGAATTAAGCAAACGCTAACGTGACTACGGTCAAGGATCATACAACAATCAAATTAAATTAACACTAATATATGATAATCGAATTAAGCAAACAATGATCACATATCATAATATTGAAAGGAATAGAATTTGGATTGAAAATTATTATAACCTCAAAGTATGATGGAACCTGTAATCAGCAGGATTTTGCCTTGGAATTAGTTCTCCATTCCGGTTCTTTCAAGCGGAAGAAAAATAAAATAAAATTGTAAAAAGTGTGTCAGTGAACAGCTGCGGTTGCTAGGTTAAATAGAAAAACCTAAAAAACCCGTTTACAACCCAATTAGGTCAAATACATAACCCATACCCAATTCTAAATGACCCGAAACTAAATAAAACTAATGCAGAAGCTTCAAACAAAATTTTGGAAAATATGACTCTGAATCTTACTTCGACTCCAACACGAAAGTTGTAGCTCTCTCTCTTAGCTTTCTATCGACTGGTAAACGCCTCCATCAGATTCCTGGAACTCCGATTATGATCATTTCCGTAAAAGCCGTTAAAGCTGAAAATTAAGTACGAAAATTTTAAATTAAGCCAAAAATAAATTAAATTAGAAAAACAAATTAAAATATAAAAATAAACAAATAAAACTAAAGAAATACCTAAGTGCAATCATGTAGGAATGTGCACCAAAATGCACTGATCAAATTCCCCCACACTTGAACTTTTGCACTCCGAGCAAAAAATAAACTCAAGACTCAAGAAACACAACATCATTCATACTCATTCTAGGCTACAAACTCTTCTTCGATTAAGATAGCATCGATAGGTACTAATCTTACACACTAAGGATATCGTAAGAACACAAATACGCAATTGTGCGGTCATAAGCCTCCCTCCTATACAAACCATTTCGAATCATGTTATTATGCCTAAGCCTAACTTACTCATCCTCCCTTTTGCTCTCTTTCATTCTAGTGCAATCACATTAAGCCCGTTATCTATTCATACACATGGTAAATAAGTCTGTTAGTGATTATATTCATACTTGACAATATTTTAATGTTACTTTAGTAACAACAAGAATTTTTTCTTAAGGTTTCACACCCATTAGGCTAAATGATCGGGTGAGGGTCACCTAACTTATAAGGTGGATTCCTATTCAGATTTCTTTTTAAGTGCAAGATCATTCACTTATTTGCATCAGCTTAATTACTTAGTGTTTGATTTCTAGATGGTGCTGACTGCTAGATAAACTACTTAAGAGATATTAAAGGATGAGAATTCAAGGCTATGACATATCAAGTATTCAAAATGATTTCCATATTCAGGAGACTTAAGGTGTTAAAACGATACTGGTCTTGTGAACTTTTCCCAAGTCTCCACAACTAACCTCAAAACAATCTATAGCCTAAAACTTTCAAAAAAATGTATAATATTTCTAAAACAAAACAAACAAAAACAAAAAAAAAACAAAGAAAATAAATTATTCCCTCCCCCGCACTTAAAACAAGCATTATCCTCAATGAAAGGACATAAATATAAAATAAGAGGGAGAGAAAGGAAAGAACACACCCGAGTAGTCAAGGTGGATAAGTGATCACATAAGCAACATTTCCTAAAGAGAGCTCTTTTACAGTCTCTTCTTCCAAAGTGGAGATCTCATAGAGTAACTTTGGGTAGTATACATTAATCTTGGAGTTTTTATTAGTGCCTTCGCCTTTTATTCCAGGATCAAAGAATAATCTTCGATAAGTAAAAGTGTTGAATGTGCAGGTGATAGTGATCTCCTTTTCTACAACTTCAAGAATCAAAGGATTAAGGGGTTGTCTCACTACTTTTGTTCCATCTTCAATTGAGATCCTATGCATACTCATGGATGGGCTAATATAACAAGTGTCAACCAAAGTCCATCCAATTCCCTTCTTATGTTCCTGTAATGATTTCTCTTCCTGCACAAATTCAAATAAATTATTAGGAAGCGACTTCAGCTCTAAAGAGGGAGATTTCTCGACGGATGGTTTGTTCCGAGAAGTCGGGGTGTCGAGAGCTTCATTAACATGAACAACTTCATTTGCAACCTCATTTGCAGTAAGAATATCAACTTGCAAGGCGACCTCAACTTCAGCACAAACATAGAAAATTTTAGTGTCAGTACAAACATCACAAGAGTAAACATCATTAAAATCAGACAATGATGGAAAATCAGTTGCAAACAAATTAATACAAGTATCATCAACAATTTTAGAAGGCAACTCTATTTGAAAAATAGAATGTTCTTCCGAAGGTTTTTGGTTTGATCCTTGAGCTTGCTGCATAGCATTCACCGGAGTGGTAAGTTGATCAAGCTGTGTTTGCAAAGCCTGAAGACTATAATTTGTTTGTTGCTGAAACTGGAGATTATTTGCAGCAATTTGCTTAACAAGGTCCTCTAGTGAAGGTTCGGAAGGTGTAGAGTACACAACCTGAAATTCATTCATATGCTTATGTGGATCCTCACTTGCAAAACCATTAAAACTTGGCAACAAGTGTGTTAAACCAAATTTCAATTCGAAAGGTGCATCAACAACATCAGGATATTCAATACATAAAGCATTATAATTCACAAGTGCGGCCAGTTCTCTCAGAGTTCTTTGATCAGTCATGATATGATTATAAATTTCAGCACATAATCAAATAAAATCACTAAAGATTTAAAAAGAATGGAAAAAAGAAAAGTGATTAAAATAACATCTAAAAAATATAAAAATAACGCTAAAAATCTAATTAAATCAAATAAAGCTCGCACAAAAAATTTCAGATTTTTTTGAAAATATGAAAAGAGAAAATAAATCAAATAAAATAGAAAAACGCAAAATTTGCGATTTTGAGGGTTGAAATTTTTTAGAATTCTATTCTAAAAGAGTATTGTTCTTTGATTATTTCTGATTTTTTGGAAAAAAAATCGGAGTAAATCGAAACAGTTGCTTCCAACTTACCTGAAAGGGTGGAAAACTTATCACTATACTGCAACCGGTATTGCAACCCTGAAAATCAACAAACGCAACAAAAAAGAAAAGAAAAAAGCTAGAAAGAAAACTATACCTATGAATATAAAATCGGTTAATAACAACAAGAATCCCCGGCAACGGAGCCAATTTGATCCGCGTGTCGTGCACGGATCAAAAACGAGTAATTTTTGAAAACGTAGTATAGCGACAATGACTCGAATCGTCTCACAAGGATTCTTGATTTTATTAACTAACAATAGTAACGATTAATGGGGGTTTAGATTTTAATTTGAAGAAAAAGCAGTTAAAATAAAAAGTGATTACCAAATAAGCTAAAACGACTAATCTTACTGATTTGGGTTCCAACTTATCATTGGTTATTATAATTTCAACCTCCTAAGCGGATTATCTATTCCTATTTGATTATAAAATTCATTGACAAGCGCAACTGGTTTTATGTGATATATGTTCCTATTATCCGAATTAAGCAAACCGGATTCAATCTCTCGTGAATTAAGTAAACACGGTTTAATCAAACACGATAACGAATTAAGCAAACGCTAACGTGACTACGGTAAAGGATCATACAACAATCAAATTAAATCAACACTAATATATGATAATCGAATTAAGCAAACAATGATCACATATCATAATATTGAAAGGAATAAAATTTGGATTGAAAATTATTATAACCTCAAAGTATGATGGAACCTGTAATCAGCAGGATTTTGCCTTGGAATTAGTTCTCCTTTCCGGTTCTTTCAAGCATAAGAAAAATAAAATAAAATCGTAAAAAGTGTGTCAGTGAACAGCTGCGGCTGCTAGGTTAAATAGAAAAATCTAAAAAACCTGTTTACAACCCAATTGGGTCAAATACATAATACATACCCAATTCTAAATGACCCGAAACTAAATAAAACTAATGCAGCAGCTTCAAACGAAATTATGGAAAATATGACTCTGAATCTGACTTCAACTCCAACACGAAAGTTGTATCTCTCTCTCTTATCTTTCCATCGACTGGTAGAACGCCTCCATCAGATTCCTGGAACTCCAGTTATGATCATTTCCGTTAAAGCTGTTAAAACTGAAAATTAAGTACGAAAATTAAATTAAGCCAAAAATAAATTAAATTAGAAAAACAAATTAAAATATAAAAATAAACAAATAAAACTAAAGAAATGCTTAAGTGCAATCATGTAGGAATGTGCACCAAAATGCACTAGGGGCATATATAAATACCCTTTTTCACTAAAGGGTCAGGTATTCTAAACTTATCACTCACTACCATTTCTTTGTACCTTTACTCACTTAAGCATTGGAGTGCCTTGAAGGTACACCCCATATCTTCTCCCTCAATTGTCACGTTCGCAGCTCAACAACTAGAAGACCCTTCTGATTAGGTAAGATCATTACTATTATTAGAAATATTAATTTTAGTGGGTTTAGTTATTATTTGAGATTAAATTAAATAATATAAAAGGAATTTGAGGATAAGGGTATTGTGGTCTATTGGTTGAGGATAAGTAAAGGTTTTATGGGGAAAGACTAAAGAGGTCCTAGGGGCAAGAGTTACAAAAGAGGGAAAGTTGGATAGTACGATCATTTGGAACGATCACACTTTTGGGAGAAAAGCTATGGAGAAGAAGAGTAGCTAGGGCTTGAAGGTTAGAGAGGTTTTCGTTGGTTGGAAAGATTTACGAATAGGTTATCGAAAAGCTTTTGGAACTTAAGGTATGGGGAGTATTTTCCTTTTAGTATTATAATGTGGGAATAAAATTGGGGTTTTGAGGTATAGGCTTTATGGTATGGGGTTTTGTGATGAATTGATTGTTGATAATGATTTTGTGTGAATTGTGATGCTTTTAATGATGTGTATGATATTATGAGGAGGAATGTTGATGTTGATGATGTTTTTTGATGTATTGATGTCAAATTCTGTGTTTTAGAAGGGTTTTATCGCAGAGAAAGAGTATGGAAATCGCAGAAAATCTATAGAAATCGCGAAGCTCGCTTAGCGAGTTACAACTCACTTAGCGAGCACAAACAGAGAGTTAGGCGCTGAGTGTGCAGGATGTCTCTCTTAGCGAGCCCTGGGAAATTTTGAAAAATGTCCTTTTTCCGAAAACTATTTTTGAGGTGGTATGTCCTCGGTTGCTATGATGTTGTAGAGTTATCGCATGATGTGTTTTGGAGGCTATATGAGTGAAATTAGTAATTAAGTGATGTATGATGAATTATTTGATTTTCTTCGAGTTATGATGTATGATTTCATGATGTAGAACACATGATGTTATATGAGTGTGTTGTATATGTCCCATGAGTATGTATATGATGGTATGAATGAGTATGAGGAATGATTGATTAATAATGAATGTGGATGCAATGTTATGATGTTTTGAGGATGATGTATGTATATTGTATCTTGCATTCATGGCATTGAATTATGAGGGGACTTCGGTCCATTGGTAACTTTAATCCCATTGTGTGGATTGAAATGATATGATGTTATGATGTGCTCCTTTAGGAGAGAGTTGATATCCCAGTGTCCATCCATGAGGATGTTTCGGTACCACATGCATTATTAAGAGGTTGCATTTCATTCTAAATGACATAGAATGTTTTGCATTGATTTGATTTGTTAAATGATGAGATGTATTTGATGTTGTGTATAAATGAGTATGGTGAATGTTATTATAATGTGATGAAAATGATGATATGTATTATTGAGCTAGGGATGATAGATTGATATTGTTGTTGTGTTTTTAAGTTCTCATTTCTATATTATTTTATTGAATGTGAATTTACTCACCCTTCCTGCCTTCTGGTGATAGTCTATTATGTCATCCCGCAAATAATCAGTGTTAGCTCGGTATGTGCTTAACTCGGAGGTAGTGAGTAGTCGAGTTAGTTAGAAGTGGAGTCCTTCTCTATGTCCAGTAACATTTGGGATTGGGTTTCACTTGTTTTATTGGTTTTAAGATGTTATTTATTTCAATCATTTTTGGTTTCAATGATCTTTGGATTAAACAATGAAGTTTTCTTTTTATAAAAGATGGGATATGATGTTTTGCTTGTTTTTTCGCTGCGTAATGTTTCAAAAGAAATACAAATGAGTTTGATGTTTTTATGAACCCGTGTTGCGGGACAGGACTCTATGTGATGTTTATGATTTGTGATTTTGGGAAGTAATGTGATGCCCTTTTAATGAGTTATACTCTGATATATGATTTAAATTACTTAATTTGTGATAGGGTATAAAGGGTGTTACATTAGTGGTATCAGAGCAGGTCGGTCTGTCCGGTCGTGTCGTGTCGTTGTCAGTCGTGTCGGTTATTGAGTTTGAGTATTTTTAGGATTTAGTTGTTTTCTGATGTTGTTAGAGATTTGTAGAATGACTTTAAATCGTTCTCTTGCGGATGCGGTAGCTGCACTTGCTCAAGCTACGGCGCATAACAACATTCGGGATGAGTTTCATGCTTTGGGGGTTTTTCAGAGAAATAATTCGCCTAAGTTTGAGGGTTCTCATGAACCAAAGAACGTGCATAAGTGGCTGAAGGAGGAGATTGAGAAGATTTTCAGGACTATGGCATGCTCTGATGCTCATAAGATGCGGTTTGGCACCCATATGCTGGATGAAAAGGCTGAGGATTGGTGGGATACCCGTCAGAGATTAGAGGGATTTGGGGCTGCCATAACTTGGAATGTGTTCAGGAGAGAATTTTTGAGTAAGTACTTTCCTGAAGACGCTCGTGGCAAGAAAGAGGCAAGTTCTTGGAACTAAAACAGGGGAACATGACGGTGGCAGAGTATGCTGCCAAATTTGAGAGGTTAGTGAAGTTCTGTCCTCACTACAACCGTGATGATGCTGAGTTGTCCAAGTGTTTGAAGTTTGAGAATAGACTCAGCTTGTGGATAAGAGTAGGATCTATGATTAGGCTAGTCGAGCTCGATCTTCTCATTATAAGCAGGTGAGTGAGAATAAAGATAAAGGTCAATTTTGAGGGAAGCCTTATGCGACTCCAAATGACAAGGGGAAGTCGAAGGGTAATGATGGGAAAAAGCCAAGTGAGGGAGCGGGTTCTACTCCTCTCAAGTGCTATAAGTGTGGCGAAGCAGGTCACAAATTCGATGTGTATACTGCTATTGTGATAAGATGCTATAAGTGTGGTAAGAAGGGCCATATGAAAAATGAGTGTACGAATGTTGAACCGACTTGTTCCAATTATGGTGAAGAGGGATATATCGGTACTCAGTGTCAGAAATCGAAGAAGGTTGCTACTGCGGCTCAGAATACTGGTAAAGTGTTTGCTTTGATTGGCTCGGATGCTCAGAAGAAAGACAACTTTATTAGAGGTACTTGTTTTATTAATGATGTTGAGTTGGTTGCTATAATTGATATTGGAGCTACTTATTCGTTTATTTCGATTGAGTGCGCGACCAGGTTGAATTTACCTTTGACTGTTATGAATGGTAACATGTTGATTGAAATGCATGTTGACGGTTCAATTACGACTAACCGTGTGTGTTTGAAGTGTCCTTTGACCATTTATGGTAAGGATTTCTTGATGGATTTAGTGTATTTGCCTTTGCACCATATGAATGTTGTATTAGGGATGAATTGGTTAGAATTTAACTTCGTTCATATCAACTGCTATGCAAAGACGATAGAGTTTCCAGAGCTTAGTGATTGTGAGGAGATGATGTTTCTATCTGCGAAGCAAGTGGATGAACTTCTAGCGGATGAAGCCCAGATGTTTGCTTTGTTTGCAGCGTTACAAGTGGATCGTGAACAAGTGGGTGTTGAGTTAACTATTGTCCAAGAATTTCTTGATGTGTTTCTAGATGACATTAGTGATTTACCACCGAAGCGTGAAGTAGAGTTTGTTGTGGATTTAGGATCGGGTACTAGTCCGGTGTCGATGGCTCCTTATCGGATCTCAGCTTCATAATTGAGCGAGTTGAAGAAACAACTTGAAGAACTTCTTGAGAAGAAAATTTTCCATTCAAGTGTTTCTCTTTGGGGTGCTCCTTTGTTGTTGGTTAAGAAAAAGGATTGTAGTATGAGGTTATGCGTCGATTATCGACAGTTGAATAAGGTGACTATCAAGAATAAATATCCACTTCCGAGGATTGATGATTTGATGGATCAGTTAGTGAGAGCTTGCGTTTTTAGTAAGATTGATTTGAGTAGGGGTGTACATGGGCCGGTTTGGGTTGGGTTTGGTCAAATTCAATACCCAACCCATATAAGAAACTCCGGTTTGGGCAAGGCAAAATAACCACCCACAATATCAATGGATCGGTTTGGGCAAACCCACTAATTTTCGGGTTAGGTTGGGTTGGGTAGTGGGTTGCCCAAATATTTTTTCTATTTTACTAATTTAAATAACTAAATGATGAATCATCATATTTTCTTCATTAAAATTATTCGAACATTTTTATCTTCTTAAATAAAATTAGATAACCTATTTTTAACATCATAAAATAATAAATAACAACATCAACTAATACAAATAATCATAAAATACTAGAAATAAATTAAAGTTGTATGATATAAAATTGTATTAGTATCAAAATAACCAAAGAGTGAAATATTTAAAATTAGTTAAAGTTATAGTTCACTAAAATAGTAAATATTCAAAAGACAAAAATTATAACAATTAAGTTAATATTCATCAAAATTATTAAAATTGTAATAATAAATGTTTGATTAGTGGGTTTTGTGGGTTTGGGTCTGGTTTTACCCGAAACCCGAATTTTTTTTAATGGGTTTTTTAGTTTTTAAACCCATATCCACCCAATTACCCGACCCAACCCACTTTTATGGATTTTTTTGGTTGGATTTGACCGAATTGTGTGGGTTGATCCAACCCATGTACACCCCTAGATTTGAGGTCGGTTTATCATCAGATTCGAGCTAAAGCGGATGATATATCCAATGCACCTGATGTATTCATGGAGTATATGAATCGTACTTTTCATGAGTATTTGGATAAGTTTGTAGTGGTTTTTATTGATGGCATTCTGATCTATTCAAAGTCAGAAGAAGAACATGAGGGACACCTGAGGATTGTATTATAAGTGTTGAGGGAGAAGAAGCTTTATGCTAAGTTGTCGAAGTGTGAGTTCTGGTTGAAGGAAGTAAGTTTCTTTGGCCATGTGATTTCTAGTGGTGGGATTTCAGTGGATCCTTCGAAGATTGATGTTGTATTGAATTGGGATACTCCGAGTTCTGCTACCGAGATCAGAAGTTTTCTTGGTTTGACCGGTTACTATTGTAAGTTTATAGAGGGTTTTTCTAAGTTGGCTTTGCCTTTGACTCGGTTGACTCGGAAGGGTCAGGCTTACGTGTGGGATGTTGCTTGCGAGAAGAGTTTTGTGGAGTTGAAGAAGAGGTTGACTACTACTCCAGTTTTGATTTTGCCGAATCCGAATGAATCTTTTGTGGTGTATTGTGATGCTTCGAATTTAACACAGGTAGACTCATTGCTTTGTTCATAACACAAGACAAATTTAACACAGGTAGACTCATTGCTTTGTTAATAACTGTTGACATTCCCATGCCCATGTTTTTCCTGACAATCATCAATATTTATTTATTCATGATAAATAAATTTAAATATTGATGATAAATACTATGCTTTAATTTAATCATAAACATGTGGTGCAACCTAGATATTTGCTATCCTCGGAACCTGCTCAATCAAACAAAAGAGTGTCTCAAATAATCAGAAAAGAAAAAGGTGTTTCAAAGAATCGAAACTTAAAACAAAGAGGAATATTGAGAGTAGAATATATACCATTGTAATCCAGGTTTGTAGAGGAGAAAAATGCTAGGGTTTTAGAGGATTTAACCTATAAACCCACAATTAATCCATGCATTTGAAACCGCTGCAAACCCATAAACAGATCACAAACAAAACAGTTGAGACAAACATATCAAGCAACAATACAACCCATATGTGTTTCTTCAATATAAATCTTGAAAACCTCAAAAAGTAAAAAATAAATTATATTAAATTGATATATGATACTAAGTTATTGACATTTTAAATATTCAAAACACAATGCTTCAGATCCATACTTCAAGCTCTTTTTAACCAAGATCCACCACAGATTTACTAATGCGATATCATATCGGTGTAAAATCAACAGAATCGTCGCCCCCATCCGGTCCAATTCCTGCAACACCAACAATCTTAGGTCAAAACAAAAGAGAATGAGAAAATATCATTTTCAGAAGAAAAAAATAAGACAAAAAACACATAGAGAAGACAAAGAAACACGAGAAAAAATGAGTACAAAGATGAAGAATGATGATGAAGAAGGAAGAAGAAGAGGGTGATGTAAGAAGAGAGAGAGAGAGAGAGAGAGAGAGAGAGAGAGAGAGAGAGAGAGAGAGAGAGAGGAAAACTAAAAGTTCAAATTCAAATTTTGAATTGTAGCCAAAAGTGCAGTAAGTGTGCATAGTAAAACGAAATGAATGTGAGTGGTGTAGAAAAAAATAGAAGATGAAAGTTTCTAAGAGTATCCACGTGGCAAGTTGTGTGACCTGAAGGGCAAAATAGGTATTTCCAGAACATCTATCTTTCTTATATGATAGATACTAAAAATTTGAATTTGAACCGTCTAATCCTGATCCAATGGTCAAAAATTTCTCTTACTTGTCTCTCCAAATGCATGGAAGCTGGTCCATTTCCACATCAGTCAAAAACAAAATGGCAACATTAGAGGTGCATCGTGTAACCTTCTGTCGCGAATTGGTAGATCACGAATTGAAGTGATAACAATGTTTAAGCAACTCTTGCAATCAACCACATCCTTCCAATATTTAAGATAACATCAAATGATGCCAAAAGCAGGTAGACCAATTTAGAGTTGGTATTTATTTATTTATATATTAATATTGATTCGTATAAGATTTATAGTATTTTCTAACACCAAGCTTTTGTAGTTTCCAATCGTGACAAATTCCTCACGGTTCTAAATCCTGTATAAATGTTATCAGCAATCCCTACAAGCAAAGACTCATGCTGTGCTAGGATAAAAACATAATTGATTGGTGAGGCACAGCGATTTGCATGACAAAGGTTGTTATACTTTTTAACTTAAGGATGTCTAGAAGGTGTGAAACATGCCATCAATATGATGTATTTAAGTTTAGTATATCGTAGCTGAAGTTAACACAATATGTAACTTATACGAAAACCAAAGTTGGTTGGAATTTAATTATTATGCTTTTACTTGGATTATTTTTATTCGAAGAGGTTCAACATATATATATCCCACATCGTTTAAAATACTGATCCCTAACCTGATGGATTTAAATACAACAATTTTTTTATATTATTATTTTGATTATTGTATTATAATTTATATATACTCATTATTTTTACATGTCCATTTATTATTCTATATTATATATTAGTGTTAAATATTATTTGTTTATTTTAAATAATAATTTTAGTTTGACACTCACCTTCTGGTCAAAGATCTCAATGGTCCTATCATCATGAGTAGCTAATGAATTTTCTCGATAAATAGGAATTTTGAACAACTCTTCTATATGTTTGTATTTTAAACTAGAGCTTTACTCACAAAAATTAGAGTTTTTCTCCTCTTTATGTTTGTTATCTTATCATAAGCCCTTCTCCCCTTTGAGTTATTAGAGCATTTCTTTGTTGCCTTAGAGTATTTAGTATTTACAAAAAAATTTCTATATATAGAAGATATTACAAGGTTTTAGTTAAGGTGTTTTTCGATTTTAAAAAATTATATAAATTTGAAGGAAGTCGTTTTAAACTATAACAAACCATTAATAATAAAATATGTTCGTTTCTTTTAACAAGATTTCATTGATGAAACAAATGATATTTTAAAAATGATTTAAAAAGACAGAAATTAATCCTATAGTAACAGTATATTTTTGAATGACAGTCTCTAAAAAATTACACAACCATTTACCCTTTATAGTAATTAACTAAATCAAAAAACTTTGATCAATCAGAATTTCCATTTTGTCCAAATGGCATCATTTTTCAAAATCCTTTACATTTTCAAAATCCTTTACCCACACCCATTCTCTCTTTTTTTCCTCTTTCTCGTCTCCCCCATTTTCTCTGTGTTCTCTTCGTCCTCTCTCATCAACACCTTTCATCCCCTTCTCTCAGTTTCTTTTATCTCCTTTTGCCTCTCTCTTTGGCCGTTAAACCCTAGCACACCGTCGTCGAAGCTTTGTAGAATGGAAAACGAAACCATCTCGCAAATGCAGAAACTCATGGCTTCGCAAATCATCATCTCCGATTCTATGGTGTCGTAGAAACTCCTTTCACTCTTTTCTCGGTAAATTTCTCTTTTTCTTCCCAGGTTTTTTCTTATCTCTACTTCATATCTTGATTTTTCTCTTTTTCTGTTTATTGTTGTTGTAGTTAGTTAGGGTTTTGAGTATAGACGAAAATGGTGAAGGTGAACGTGGTTTGAATAAATGAAAGAGTGTTTGTGTCGATTACGAACCCTTATGTATCGTTTATTGGTAGAAGAAATCAAACTGCAGATGTAAGTTTCTTACACATACACAATACATATGTGTACACTCGCACACAACTTCTTATTTTGTTTATTCTTTGTTTATTCTTTAATTAAAAGTACAATATACAATTGGTGATTGTCCAAGCTTCAATTGAATTGCTAATTTTTCTTCATTTTTTCGAAATTTGTGTATAGTTTTGAAAGTCATTTGTTAAGTCTAAGGTTATATATCTTATTTGCATAGTTTTTATACCCTTTAGTTTGATGATGAATCCCCTCGAAATCATGGACCAGCTGTGTAGGAGTTGTATTGCTTGATGAAGATGAGAGTGTGGTATTAAACTAATGCAACAATTCAGTTAGATTATATTCTTTAAGATGTAGCATACTCGTGTTTTTTCCCGTTGCTGTATTGTTTCTGCGAAGTTATTAGGTTCCTTCATGATCCTGCTAAAAATACATGTTTTGGTTGACCGCAAGGATCCGGTACGACCAGAGCTATGAAAGGTATATGCAACAATTTCCACACTCTCATCAACCAAAGTCTGATGCAAACTTTAGTCTGGCCTGACCCTGGTAAAAGGCATAGGCTTTGACTGCAACTGATCTGCCTGGGACATATGATTTAAGTTGTTGGATTGCTGCAACTTAAAAAATTTCTATTAGCTGATTTCAGTGTAGGTATATGGGCTAAGTTTGAGTGGAATAGATTTTAATATTTCTGTTAGGCCATCATTGATCCTTTCCACCATTCTTGGTCTTCAAGGATGCTCATGGCATCTTCCATGTCTCTTGCAGACATTTGTGATTTAAGTTAAGAGTTTCTAGAAAACACACATTTCTTGTGATGATTATGAGAAGTCACTTGAGAACTAATCTAGATTTGAATACATTTGCTTTTCATAACTATTTACCTACAGGAAATGGCTAAAGTTGAACAACGGCTAAAAGAAATTACTCTGACTTTGAATGGCTTGGAGGTAACATAAATGTTTGATTGGGGGCTCATTGATTGAATGTTTTCATATCCTTGCGAATAACTGTCGAGGACTAATGAAAATCAATACTGTAATTATTCTTTTCAAATTAAATGAAATGGAATTTGCTTGCCACTAATGCAGAGTCAACTTGGAATGTTGAAGCCAACAATGTCAGAATCACTAACACCACCGATGTTATTGTTAGGACCAACATTATCATCATTGAAAGAAAACATTGGTTAAGTGAGTAATGACAAAGGAACAAAATCAGCGGAGACACAAATTTTGTGTCGAATACTCACTTTAGTATCCTTAATTTGTGTCCGATTTTGTGTTTTTTAATTCATACTAATAAAGAATAATATCAGTTTTAAATATAATCATTATGGTGTAAATATTATTGTATTAACTCACTGATTTGTAGATGGAAATTCATCTCCAATGGCTAGAGATGGCGGTGGGCAGAAGAATGAATCGGTGATGTTTTCGTTGGGATTCACGGTTGGAGGACATGTTGTTTTGAAAGTTCCTGGTAGTTATTCTGGTAGCATTGGTTTCAACTCGAATGGTTATGTTTATCTTGATGGTAATTGATACTTAACTTGCATTTTGCTTACTATTTTTCAAGTTCATGTTCATTCATGTAGTTGCATTTTTAGCAAATGTATTAATTTTGTTTAGATTATTTTATTTGAACTCATCTATGACTATGGACATATATATGTTATCTTTGTGAGACCGTTAAAGAGAGCTTATAAATACAATCACACGGACCATGATTCCCTTTTGTTCTCTGAATATTGTTTTATGTCTCTATCTTAGGTTGGGAAGCATGACAAGATGGGTATGAATGTGATCACTTTAAAATAAGTTGCTCCTGACAGGATGTTTAACGAAAGTACCGCATTAATAATTTGATCATAGTATGTCACTGTTTTGTCAGTTAGTAAATATTCTTTTTCAAGTGCTAACTCAATTGATCATAATGACTATTCATTATGTTCCCATTATTATGGAATATCTTTGTCATCACAACCAAGTATATAAAACTAGGTAAGCTTATTGTAACTATAAGTTATCAATTGATCATATAAATGCTTTTTCTACTTAAATCAAGTTGGACAACCCTTTCGCTAAGTATGTAAACATGTTCATTCCTTTCCATGTTTCTTCAATTGGTCTATATAAGCAATTTTTTCTAGCGGTCTAATATTTATGTTCATTTGGTATTTTACAGACTTTATTGTTTTTAATTTACACTACCATATTCAGAGCATCTGTTTTTCTGCAAGATAAGATCTTTGATACTTTATACTGTTTCTTAAAAATATTTATAGATGTCTGATACTTTAATTTACATTCTTCAGATCCTTTGATGTTAAGTTTCATATGATAGCTAATCATTACATAATCATTACAGGTTGTTTTGAACTATGCCACTATGGAGACAAATAATCCTGATTTGCGAGATTGTGCATATATTTATTGGCGTCTCCTCTCAACTGACCCACGTGTTTGATTTCTTGAACTATAGTCCATTCTCTTCGGTCCACAATCATACCAACAATTAGCTAATTAGTTGAGGTGGACACATGCTATAGATTGTATAACAAGATTGATTTTATTAACTTAACTTCTTACAGACAAGCTCTTAACATGTTTTACATTCTCTAAGTGTTAGGGTACATCAGACTAATATGGTTTCATCTGTCTAGCCACACTAATAGTGGTGAAGTGTTGAATGGGTGTTCATGTTTGATCCTTTGAAGGTAATCTGTTAGACTTGTCTCTATTTACCATATTAATAAACGCCTTTTCATTTCAGACCATTCTACTACGCAGAAACGGTCTTGAGCGTCAGAGTCTTATGCAAAACCAAAGGCGACCTCCGCAAAGATGCTCGCATGATGTAGTTCACAACCGTTTTGATAATGTGTTGGCTATGGACAAGGTTGAATTCGGAAAAAAACACAGAACGACAGAACGAGTTAGAACGACAGAACGAGTTAGGAGAATGATGTTCTTAGGTTGGCTATGTGACAGTTATTGCTAACTTTTTGCAACATTTCTATGTAACAGTTATTTTTATGACATAACGGGTGAGGAGAATGATGTTCTTATGTGCATAGCCCATCCTTTTTCTATAGGCAAAACAACTGTGCTTGCTTCTTTTTAATTAATGTATGTATGTGTTTCCTTGTGGAGTGATTAACTTATAGCTCATTTTTCTTTCTTATGTAATAAATCAGGGAGTTTGTTGACAAGGCATCAATGAAAATTAATGAATATCTACATGTGAGGTGACCCGTGATTAATTTGTGTCAGGGATTTTTTTCATTTATTTGTATAACGAGATAAAGTTAAGCTATTTTCATTTCCTTTGTCATCAGAAGATCAATTTAAGACGGTTAGCTGTAGCAACTTTGTTATCTTTTTGTTGTAGTTTGTTAAGGTCTCTTACAACATGGCTGAACCACAACACACTAACAATGTCATCAATATCACGAGGTTCTAAATTCAGCATTTTGAATCTAAAATACTTTTCTAAGTGTTCAAAGTTTGGGTGGATTAAATTCTAAAACTTAAATAATTTGAGTCAAAAGTATAAGGATTTAGGAAGACTAGGAGGGAAAAGGGAGCACAAACTCTAAAATAGAATATCAAACAAACCATATCAAAACTGAAGTTACGTAAATGTCTAATGAGCATTTCCTCTGTTTGCTTTTTAGTATCTGAACACAAGTCATGATATCTATGATGCGGTGAAGAAAGCCGAGCAAGAATGTCATATGCTTTCTGAGGAAACTCAAAGGGGAGTTAAAAGCTTACGAGTTGACATGGAAATGGGCGGAATTCATCTTTGCCCTGGTAACCATACTTCTCACAGCACTATGCTATATTCTAAAAAACAATGTAAGGAACCTTTTTCCTTTTAAATCTTTTTTTATATGAATCTCTTTGTTTGCAGAGAAATTAGATCTCGAGTAAACAAGCTAGATATTGAAATTTCTCATCTATGCAGAAAGTAAGTATGTTTGTAACTGATATTTGTGAATTGGTTGATGTTTATTTTGCCTGTTTAAAAATGAATAATTCGGTTTTATTAGAAGCACTATGTTTCTCAAACATTCTGTATTTCTATAAATTTTGTTTCTTTGGTATATATGCGGAACAAATTCCAGTACCATGTAACGAAAACATGTCCTTTAAAGCTACACAGTAAATGAAAAAAGGATCACATCATTGAAAATTTTGTGCTCCAAAATTTCTATACCATTAATTCACATTCATAAATTTGTTAAGACATTTAAATTCCTCGTATAAGTTTAGAGTAATTATATAATTGTACAGTTAATCAGCAGTGCTAGCAAAAACGTTTTCCACACGATATGGAGATGGCTACACGTATTAGTTGATGTCATTGGTCTATACGAAGAATACCGCCACAGTGCAGGACATCATTTAGGGATGATGTGAAGTGTTAGAATGCCACACTAACATGATATTTAAGCAATACTTAATGGAATATTTCACCCTGTTAGTTTTTAAGGATGTAATCATAAAATTTTAAAACTACAAGGACTTGGTTAAAAAAATTTAATAAAAAATTCAGTGTTATTTAAGGATTAAGGACCTACAGATATTTAGCATATTTTCAATATACAAAGCCTATAGGCTGGCTTTTCAAGCAAGACAAATAAAGAGTGAATTGAATTTTTTCGGTGACAGTATTGCTTTTGCTGTCAATTTAATTCGACAGGAGTTGGTAACAAATTGTAATATTTCCATCTGTGATACAAATTCAGTTATTGCATCATTATTCATTATTGTTGCTCCTAAAAGAAAGTTATAGCATATTTGAAGTAGCTCTCATTTTGCTACACTCTTGATCTGTTTGCATTTTCTTTTGTTTGACTTGATTAGGTACAATGAAAATATTATCATCGACCCAGGAACTGTTGATATATATCCTTCATCTCGCTTCCCTAAAAACTTGCATCATCTTGTCAAGCCTATCTATAAATCAAAACCTTCACTGACTAAGGATTTATTAGGGTCCAAGGACACCCATAAAGAGAAAGGATTTCGAATTACAACAGATTCACAAACTCTTGATTTTGTGTTGCAGTTGTCGTCAGATGATGAGGTAGATTTTGTTCAACAATTTGGAAATTTAGTTTGATGTGTTAATTCTTGTAAGAAGCGTTAAGGATTAAGCATAAGTATTGTTAAGGAGTTTCCTGTAAATTAAAGTGAATTAGAAAAGTATTTGGAACCAAAGTTTGGATCTTTTTAGTATTTCAAAAACAGGATATGGGCGTGTAGAAGAGAGAAAAACAAAAATAATGAAAGTATATTGGCTTTTCAGTTTAAAGGTATTTTTGTCATTTTAAAATATTAACATTTTTCTCTTATCACTTTCTATCCAATTAAGTAATGGAGAAAAGAAAGGCATTTCTCATATATTTTCCCTCTTTCTCTTGTGTCAAAAGTTTATTAAATCTACTCTCTATCCTTTTTTTTCTCACTGTTTATCTCATCTCCCAACTAACCAGTGTTAGAGTAGTGATGAATGTTGTAGGTTAGCTTGAGCTCAAACAAGCCTAAACAATAAACTCATAATTTATTTTTCCACTTTAGCCTTGAATTGATATTTTGTTTTTGTATGAAGATAAGGAAAATGATATATATAGAGGAATTTATGTTCCACCCGCAAACGTTGATGTCCTACAGAAGCTTATATCTGCTCGACATGAGCAAGCTCAGGCCTGAATATTTGGCACCCTGTATCTTTTTAAGCCTGTTCTTCGGTGCTATAGCAGAAGGGACTATATTGTCTGTTTTATTCATTCTGTTACTATTTGGTGTACATGTTTTGTAGATCCCAAGCATATATTGCTGCTATAGCTATGCAAAAATATTTGATATTTATGTTTTTCCACTTTTATTTAAGCTAAAAGAATAAAAAAGGATATCTTATCTCTAAAAGATACAAAACAATAAATGCTGATAGAAAGAATAAAAAAAGGTATTATCGTGTAATCATGGTAGTGATTTGCGATCATTCGTCATATTTGTTAAGGTGGTGATGTTTTTTTAATGAGTAAAATTTATGTTTAAATGCATATGAATAAAATGTGAAATATAATTTATTTTAAAATTTAAATGTTTTATACTTAATAAGTCAAATTTAAATTTATTTTTAATTATTTTTATATAATATTTAAATAAAGTTGTACGGACACAATCCGTTAAATGCTGTCAAAAATAAAATCAATAGTCTTAAAAAGATTTTATTTTTTTAATGTCACAAAAAGATTACTTTAAAAAAAATAATGATCTTAAACAAATTTTAATGATCTTAATTTTTTTTTATAATATCACACTTAATATATTAAATTTAAATTTGTTTCTAATTATTTTTATATAATATTTAAATAAAGTTGTACGGAACACAATCCGTTAAATTCTGCTAAAAATAAAATCAATGGTCTTAAAAAGATTTTATTTTTATAATGTCACACAAAGATTACTCATAAAAAAATTTCGATGGTCTTAAAAATATTTTATAATGTTACACTTAATATATTAAATTTAAATTTATTTCTAATTATTTTTATATAATATTTAAATAAGTTGTATGGAACACAACCCATTAAATTCCGCCAAAAATAAAATCAATGGTCTTAAAAAGATTTTATTTTTATAATATCACAAAAATATTACTTTAAAAAAAATTAATGGTCTTAAAAAGATTTTATAATGTCACACTTAATATATTAAATTTAAATTTATTTTTAATTTTTATATAATATTTTAATAAATATTTATCTTAAAAATGTGATTGAAGTAGTTCAGAAAGTTGCAAGGGGCACAACCCGTTAACTTCTGCCAAAAAAACAAACATATATATTACTTTAAATGATATTACACATAATACAATTATAACACCAGACATTATATCATGAATTTGTTCTATATTCATTTTTTTTATTTTATTTTATCATTTTAAATCAAACAACTTCAACATCTCTATTGTTTCCTCTGTTCGTCATTTTATTGATTTTTATCAAGATTTGACTCATTTTAATCAAAGGCTGATTATTACATTTTTTCCAATGCTGGATAATTAGGGATTCAAGTTTACACTATCAATGAAAACTTGTTATTTGAATCATTTTAGGATTTTTATATCTTTTGATTTTTTAATTTTTTTTTATCAAAGCTAGAAGTGAATAAATGGGCTGAAGTTGCATTTACTACTTCAGATATGAAGGGTCACAAATCATGTTACGATTTGAATAAGGGACACTATTTAAATTGTATTGACACCCATAAAAGGGTGTTCAAAATCAAACTGACTTAATAGAAAATTGTTAACCTGAATCAAATAAAAAATTGTGAAAAATTGCAATTTTTTCGGATGTATTTAGATCATTTTCTAACAAAAAATGTGTGACTCGATTTGTGGTTTGTATTTTATAAACTGAAAAAAAACCACATTATGCTACAAATTATTACATTTTTTTAATTCTTTAGAGAATTCAACGAGTACTATTTGTATATTTTATCATATGAACCACATTAGTTTGGTTTTGTTTGATTTCTAAAAGTCAATCGAACCAAACGCACCACACGTTCTCTTCTCTTGCGGTTCCTATGATTTTTAGTGTCAAAACTACCCAAACTTCACTGTAAACACACACACACACACACATGCCCACACACATATGATAATCACTTGAGAATAATCAAGGTAAATGAAGATCTCAATCTAAACAACTTTTAGCAATAGAAGTTGAAAGGAAATGACCTATGGTGACGCTATTGTGGTGAAGGAAAAACAACTCTTCAGAATAAAGTCTCACATTGTTTAGGTTACACTTGTTCATAATAAAGTGTGACCTTATTCAAGGAAAAAAACTCAAAATAAGCATTGTTCTTTAAGGAGATTCAAACTCCACGTTTAAGGTGTTCAAGTTTTAAAGATTCGTAGTATTAGGGTTTATCTCTTTGAGTCTTTGAGTTTTTATTGTGCACCACTCTAGAGCTTTCATTTATATCATATAGAATAGAGTTTGGTTATTTAGTTGAGTTGTACTTCAACATCAATATTCTCTTTTATTGAGTTGTTCACTTGGGATTAGTGATTGAGAGAAAGTGAGAGAGATTATCATATTTAAGGGATACCTAAATAGAAAGTCACTAGGATTAGGAGGATGCATTGAACATCGTGGGTTGGTTAATCTATAAGACTAATTATACTAATTCAAAGTAATGAATTTTCTTTCTTAAGAAGAGTGTCCTCCAGACGTATGTATTGTTTCGCCGAACTGGGTTACCAATCTCTTGTGTTATTTTATTATTTTATACATTGTTCATATTGTTTATCATTATCTAGGGGTGTTCATTAGTTCGGAAAAATCAAAACCAAACCGAAATCCAAACAAAACTATGATGTTTGATTTGAACTGTTTTTTAGTTCGGTCAAAAATCGAACCAAATCAATGAAACTCGATGTTAATTAGTTCGGACAATGAATTTCCAAAATTCTACCCGCGAGCCCGTCTACCCGAACCAATCATAACTAATTAGTGTTTGTGTGTGTGTATATATATATATATATATATATATATATATATATATATATATATATATATATATATACTAGATTGGGTCTTAGGATGCCCTGTTGTCGGGCACGGCCCAGACCGTCGCTACCACGGAAGGCCCAATTAGATGGCCCAAACCAAAGTAGTTGTTAGGGACATTTCACCCGCATGCTCCTCATGGACACTTGGTCAACTGCTCCCGTGAAGAACTGGTCTTCCACTACTCCGAAGACCACGAGATATTTGGACTGGGACGAAGACCACGTGCTAGGTCTTCCCCTACTTCTACGCAGATCCTGTCAATCTTCCATTGTGTGCCTGAGAATACATCCAACAATAGAGACCTTGACCCAGTGTTGGGGTCCTTTATAAATTCCCTTTTTCCCTAGAGGATCAGATATTCTGAACTATTCTCTGTTACCTTTTGTACTTGCCATTCTTTGGTTCTGATTCTCACTTTAGCATCAGAATGTCTTGTAGGTACACCCTCTCATCTCCATCAACCGTCGAAGCTTTGCATTGTCACTGAAGATCCATTTTGATCAGGTGAGATCAGTGGCGCCGTCTGTAACACCCTAAATCTCTGTGTAAAATAATACAATTATCAAAGTAAAATTTATAGAAAAACTCAGCATTAGGATGTTACTTCCCACATTACACCTTCTCATGCATACGACATGTAACACATACTTATTATTATTAACTGTAATATCAAATCATTATTAAAATTCATCTCAATAAACAACAGAAAAGTTCTTCAAACCAACATTCAAAACATAATATGTTTACACCATATAATCTTCTTCAAATAAAATGAAAGTAATAACGATAACAGAAAAAAAAAAACATAAAGCGTTCCAAGACTCTAAGTGTTACATATCAGAGCAGACGCTAACTCAGAACATAAAGTGAAGGACTTCATCTTCACTAACCGCAATTCTGCACTATCCTTGACTATCTGCACGATGTCGTATAAAACATCATTCAAATAGAAGAGTGAGATTCTCAAATCAACAAAAGAAATGCATAATATAAATATAAAGGCATATAGTCATTATACGATTCATCCTATTATCACGGCATCAACACAAATGCAATCTCCAACACAAACATATAATCATATAATTCACAACACCACACAATTACAATGCAATGCAATTCGACTCACAACTCGACTCAATGCATGTGATATCAATTCAATCCTTTTTTCATGATCATAATTTCTGTCAGAAATTCCATATAAGCTCACACCTCACATGGACACACGACATCCGTGATCGCTCACACCCCACATGGTCACACGATCATCCATAATCACTCACATCCCACGTGGGCACACGATTACCTCAACAATAACAACAACATGATTCCATTTCAAAGAGTCCGGGGAGGAGAGCGGTTACGCTTCCTCGTCTCTTCTGGGTGTGGCCTCTCTAGCTTTGGTTGATCCTTCAGGGGAGAGAGGTTTCGGCCAACATCCTGCTTGCGTTTCTGAGGCGGGGAACGCGATCGGGGAAAAGGACTGCGGTTTCACTTTGTCGGTGTCTCCGCAGGGTAGAATGGGACCGACGTTCGTTCTCTAGCATCAGTAGACGCTTGTTCTGATGGAAAAGGGTCAGATTGGCTATTGAGAGCAACGATGAGGGCTACGGTGCTAGCATTTGCGTCCTTTTTAGATGTGAATAATAAATCAATCAAAAGATAGTTTTATCATTTGACATGCAAACAGAGTATCACTAAAAATTAATACTAGTGTCCAAAAATATTTATATTAATGTTGCATTAGATATGTTGAAATTAATTATGACATTATTTGAATATATATTATTTGAGTTTATTTATGGTTGATTATGTGAGCATATTTATATTTTTTTTCATAGTTAATATTACTATTATATCGGCTAACATGAATTAAGTCTCGATGCAATATATATATAACAAAGTATTCAATTTTAAGAAGAAAAAATGAAACGGCATTTGTGATATTCACAATCAATATGGAGAAATAAAAAGATTAAGAATTTTATATTATTTGAAAAATTAGTCGATGTAAATTAGATGTTTTTTAAAAATATCTCAAACTAACCTGTTGTTTATCGATTTGGTACGATTTGGGCTTTATTACAAAAATGTGCAAATTCAATCCAAACCAATCCATATATTTTCGATGGGTTTGGGCATCAAATTCTCCCGAAACCGAACCAAACTGATCCACGAACACCCTTATCAGAACCGTTTTTGAGAGTGTACAAGACGGACTACTGCACATGACCTCAAATTTATCAGGGTTAAATTATTAGTCAAATTGGATCATATAAAATATCTGCAAAGTTAAATCATAATTAATTAGAACCTCTATTTGTTTTGTCATGATTAAATTATAACTAATTTACACGGAGCCTCCAAAAACTTGAGTCTGCCCTGACCCCTATCAATATCAATCGATTCTGATATAAGATGTTGAACCATTATTCTAAACATTTGATCCAACATATCACATCTGCAAAATTTCATATATCATACACTAGCTTTATATAGTGTCATTGGAGAAGTTATTCACTTCAAAAATTTGAATTGCAAATGGTATTTATATCGTATGTAAGAGTATAATTTTAGAATGACCAAGAAATAAATATCAATATTTTTTATTAAAATTGTAAAATAGCTTGTAATTTAAAAGAAACTTTTAGAAAAAAATCGATTGCAAACAATGTATGGGATTCAACTATTTCAGTATAAGATCAAGAGTTAGTTATATATGTGGATATATACATGATTAAATAGTACAAAAAAATGAATGATGAATTATAGCCACCATATAAGAAAGTGAAGAACCAATAATCTTCAGAAGAGAAAATAAATAGCACGAGGCCTGTAATCTGTATATGAATGAAGAATTCAAGAACCTAAGCCATCCATAATATCTAAAACGTCATAGCTTTGGCGGTTGGCGAAGAGTGTGGTACCCAAGGATTCCCTAACAGGTGAACTCCCAGCACTTTTGGCCCTGAGTGGGTGCCTGGCTTGAGTTTTCTTGGAAACACCGAGTTCCTGGCTTTTGCTAACTCCAGGGCTCCTCCGCCTTGCGATTACTTCCTCTAGTAATATCCTATCCTCTTGAGAAAGTTGAGTTCCCAATGGCTTGTTGTTTCGGTCCAATGATAGAATCAAAAACTGTCGCATCTTAGACTGAAGTTCCGGTCTCTTGGGAGGAGAGCGCGCTGGCATTGGCCTCGAGGCATTTTGTCTGGATCTTGCAGTGCTAATCAAATAGTGAATCCATGCCAACAATTCAATAATGTGGAGATCTATTTTCTGCCTATCAGCATAGTAAAGTGTCTGGAGACGAATTGGGTTGCTCTCTTTGGTTGTGTTATCAGCAAAGTCATTACTGCAATATCAAAATAGGAACATCAGTTATCATCGACTCTCATGGCCCTCGCCTACTCCACTAGTTACTTATTCAGAAGAGAGGTTTTTGTTTATAACTAACCTTGTGTTTGCCCACTCGCCAACCCATCCAAAGCCTTGATGAACTCTGTCAACAATATTGACAAATAAAAGAAAAACACATGAGTAAGCAATTGGAGGGACTTCTAACCTATTTTCATCTACGAAAAACAGGCCATCAAGAGGAGAAAAATAATTAAATTTGACAGGCGTAGACAAAAACCAAACAAACATTTGCATATCTCACTTGATTGTATTTGCGGCAAATGGTACGAGCCACTTAAGAGTCTTGTCCATTTCAGCTTTGATCTGAGTGAAAGATTGCTGCTGCAGAAAGTTCCGTTTCTTTTAGAATAATCCAAAAAAAAGAAATGAAAAGGATAAGAAATCGCACGACAAATGATGTCCAGGAAATGGAGATTATACCTCTTTTGGGATAGAAATGGATTGCAACCGAGATGGTAGGGCACTCTTAATATTGTTTGGTAAACCTTGATATAATGTATCCCTCGTATTTGGAGGAAGGGAGGCTGGGCGAGATGCCTGATACAAACAGAAATTGTTGTTTAAACAAAATCAACAATTTTATTAGGTAACACAAATTTTGTCAGAGCGATGAAAACTTACAATCATATATATCTGATTGATTATGTTAGCATAGTGCAGTGCAAGACCGGATTCACCTAGTCTTTGAGGACCTTTCCCATTCTTGACAGCACCAGTACCTACCATTAACCCACAATTTCATATCGATTTAGATGATTAATTATAATATGTTGTTATGAGTTATGACCTTCCAACGATTTCTACACGAAAGATACAGCACATGATGCAACATAGTTAGATTATTGTACAAGTTAATAAAAGACCGGCACAAGCCAAAACACGATTAAGGAATTCGCTTATTGGTCTAGCAGTTTTCCAAATGCTTGTACTTAGTAGACCAATCCTTCCAGAATTCCCGGTGCATAAGGTGACTATACAATATATATCATTTACATTTTACTTCATACAAGATGTGCTCATACCATGATTTCCAAGGAGATCGCAAATTGCTTGATGTATATAGGTAACAATATCTACAAGCTTTTCAACTATCTGCAATAAACAAATACGAGTATGAGTTTTGACAGAAAAAGTCAACTGACGTAATTTTCTCTCAAAAAAAATATGATTTTGTTGTAGTTTGTAAACTCTGCAGCCTCAAAACATTCACCGGTACACTAATATCCAAAATTCCTTCAAGGCAAGGGAATGTGGGGTGGGAAATTATTGAATTCAACAATAATACTAGGAATTATTCATATATTAATAATATACCTCCTCTAAATTTCTGGACCAAAGAGACTTCTTTTTCAAGTTCCTCACAAGCTTTTTTTGATGCTTTAACTCACTTTGAAATATTGTGATACTCTCACCTGCATTTATAAAGAATGTATAACTGTCAATCATTAGCTAACTTCTGATAGACTGTAAGTTAGACTAAAAACCCGAAGTGTTCATCCGAAAATATTTCTCAGGTCACTGGTAATGAATATATTTAAGCCAAAAAAAAGGAAGTACTTGCTCCTAACAATGGGTAACAAATGTTAGAAACCAAATTCATTTTGGTATAACTATTTCAAGATATACTTCATCTCAAATGTCAAAATAAAAGATAGCAAATGAAGGGGGGGAAAACTAAAATGATGATTTCATTACCAAGTATTATTCATTTTATTAAATAAAAACCAAGTATTATTTGACAAAAATTAGGGGAAAGTTGGAATTTTCTATTATTAAGTTTTTAACTTCTAACCTTTCAGAGGAAGATTCAAGGACTCCATTTCCTTAATTTTTTGTTGATAATCATGTTGAAAACGTTCATAAGCATTTAATTCATGGTATAATTCCTACATAAAAAAGAGAAAATTAGTTGCTTGTAAAAGAAACTACAAAAAGCATTCAATGGAAACCCTAAGAGTGTGTTTGGATGGGGTAATTGAGAATTTTTAAGGAATTCAAAATTCTAGGTAATTCAAATGATTCAATTAGAATCCATTCAATTTTAAATTCTTTTGTTTTGATAGTGTATTAAAATGATTCATTTTAAAAAAAATTGGAGCAATTTTCATAATTTTAAAAAAATTTGGGTCAAATCTAAAATATGATAAATAGGGACAAATTTGTGATTTTTAAAAATTTAAATGACCAATTTGTAAAATTTGAAAATCATTAGAGACTTATTTGTAATTTTTTGGAAATTTTGGGGGTGAATTTGAAATTTTCATAAAATATGAGAACTATTTTGCAAAATTTGAAAATTTAATGATAAACAATTTAACATCCATATTATATAGAGTGATGAAGCGATTTGAAATTTTTTACTTTTTAGTGTCATTTTAAACTCCTTAAATTTAACATGAATAAAATACTCCATAAATTTACATTATTTTAACAATTCTCCGTATTTTTTATCCAAACAATGGATTTTGATCAAATCATTTCAAATTCCCTCAAAAAAATTATTTTCCCTCATTAAAATGCTCCATCCAAACACACTCTAACTTTACCGGCAAAGAACTCAAAGCAATCAAAAGCAAAAGAAAGATAAATATCATCAAAAAACATATAAATAGACATGTTGACACACACAGAAAACTGCAAGTAGATCAAATGAAAGGCCTAGAAATCAAGTTACGCAGTAGACATAGAAGAAACTAAAAGAATGTCAATGGCTTTGCTCAGCCATCAGTTCACTGGGGAGTTACAAAAGATGTACAAATTTATTTGAAATGTCAATAAGCTTACCGCAGTATAATTAACTAGACCGGCAAACTCCTGCATTGTCTTTTCGGCGTCTCCCTCATTTTGTTTGTCGCCCAAGGCATCCATGTCTAATCTGATATATTTTTTTGGACAAAGATTTAATATGAAATGGTTGTTAGTTTTATCCATCTATGAATTGAATCATGATAAGTAAGCATAATCTTCTTAGTTGTCATAAATAAGAAATGAATAAGGAAACTCACCTTGAGAAGTATCGATGTAGGTTATGCCACTGTGGGTCTTTACACATGTTTCCAAATCTAGCTACTTCCCGTGAGAAGACATTTAATTCTTCCCTGAAAATTCAAAAGAAAAAAAAAATAAGAGATATGAAACACAGAAAATTCCAAGCAAAGAAAATGCATACATCTCTTTAAAGAAACTAGAACCTTTTGTCCACCTCAGCAAGACGTATTAACTCTTTCATATCTGTCGAGACTAATTGTTGAATGCCTTCGGATTGTAAAACCTCCTTCTTGAGGAACTGAATGTTTTCTTCATACAGTGAGTGAAATAGAATGGCACCTTTGGTTATCGTATTAGCTACTTCAAATGCCAATATCGATATTTTCTTCCCTTTAGAATTCATGCCAGAGACAAACCCACTATTACTATTTAGCTTTGGCATGCCACTTCCAAGTGTGTCCAGAACTTCCACTGCCCTATAGCTAGCTTTGCTGAGTAAAGAGTCCTTTCTGCTGATCTACAAAAAGAAGAGACATCAATCATGAAACACTAAACTTCAAATGAAGAACTTGCATCACAGATCATAAGACTTCATACTAGAAACTCAAAATGAAAGTAGCAAGTTACTGCAGTTAGCAACTATTTGATAAGTTGCTGCTCATTGCAGTAAGCCAGTAACAAAATGCATTTGTAGGGGGTCACTTATTCAAGTCATGGAAAGAAGCAAACAATCCATGCTTGAAGAAACCAAACGTCCTGCAAAGCGGATTTATGCACGATTGCTGAAATTCTAATAGCTCCATAATCTTAATGATTGGTTCACTAGATAAAAGCAGTTTCTCTTACTTAACCCAATTAACCAGAGTAAAACTAAAAACAAGTTCGAATGCATAAATCCAGCTTGCTTTCTTAACTCTTAAGTCATGATTTTAAATTGCGGTCCACTTGCAGCCGCTGCATAACAGGTTTTTAAGTTTCTGCAACAGAATCACAAATGCAAACTCGACTGTATCCGACACATTTTTTTCCGCGACATTAAGGTTTGCAGCTGACAGCAATTTAAAACCATGTTCTTCACTATAAAAACCTACTAGACATTGCAAGCATATCGGTGTACTGTACTGTCTCAAATTACTACTAGCAATTACTAATAGCACAACAGAAAACCCAACACTCAGAAATTTCTCTCCACACTCAAAAACTCCATAACCTCATAATAAACCATATATCCATACAAACAGAGAGAGATAAAAACTAAAAAGTAGTACCTGTTTTTCCCCCAATGAAGCAGAAGTGGATAAACCGAATTCATCCGAAAACCCGTTTTCTTTGTTCCTTTGCTTTTTCCCTTGACCATTAGACCTTGAATCCGAAGAAGTTTCTTTCCGATTCGTAAAACTATATTCCTTCCTAAGAATCTTCCCAGAAAACCCCAAACTCTTCCCTCCAAACTCTGCATTTTCTCCCGCCATCCCAGCTGAACAAACCGCCCCCATTTGTATCCTTCACTCAAGAATCAGAAACCAAAATCGCAATGCAACACAGAAATCAAAAACCTAACACACGCTTCAATCCTATTATAAAAACCTCTGCATTAAATAAAATTACATTCAGCAAAATCGCGTTACTTCAAATTCAATTAATCGATTCAATAATCGAAATCCAAATAAATAAATAACCGAAAAAATTGAAAAGTTTGAAAGTGAGAACAAACCTATTTACAGAGAGAAGCGAGAAGCAAAGAATGAAGAAAAAAAAGTGGCTAAGAAATTAGGACAAAGAGGTTTGACTTTGAACTCGAAATACAATAAAGATAGGCGTGACGTGTTGGTGTTGATTGAATATTCATAAAGAGTAATGGTTGAATATTTTGAAAGAATAAATAAATAAAAGTAAGCGATAATTAAGAAAAATGGAAAACGCGCTAATTTGGTGTGACTGCTTAGAAGAGGAAAGGCTGAAGACGTGGCAGGCCAGAAATGAAAGGAAACGACGACTTTGCCTTCTTCGGTATAGCGTGCTGTACTGTGCTTGAGTCATGTGATATATCAATATGTGAAAATACAGTAAATTTATCTTGCAAAAGTCGCACCAAAATGTGGAAGGGATAATTATCGATTTTGATTCTTTTTTTGGTCAGGTAAATATCAATTTTAACGTGTGTAGTGTAGTAATTCATTTTTTTATTAGTGTTATTTGAACATATACTTGGCAACCACCGGGTAGGGATGATCTTTATCTTCTAGAGGGATGAATGAAGAAATAAAACTAAAACTCATTTCAAATGCATTCGAGTTCAGGTCTGGCATTCATTTAATTAAATTAATTTTTTAATAAAAAATCTTTATCTTTTAAAAAAAATTATTATAAATAATTTTAAAAATTCCATGTATTTACTTCAAATTCTTTAAATAATTAATATAAATATCAAAACATTAAATATATTTAATATTTTAAATTATTATAAATAATGAATAAAATAGATAATAAAATAAAGAATTTAATTGGAATGCACTAACAGTGTAAAACAGTTATACAATGTTAGTGAGTCATAGTTGTTGGATGTTGGAACCAGTGTTTTAAAAATCGGGCCGATCATCAAACCGGTGAGGGTAGTGGGTCACTGATTTATTGGTTGAACAATTGGGTCACTGGTTGAACCACATGATCAAACCGAATTAAACCGGATAACTCGGTTAAATAGACTGATCTTTATAAGAAAACTATATATGTATAAAACTGGTCGAACCGGATGATTCAATCTCTACAAAATATAAATAACACTTAAATTTTTTTAAAATAACATATCATAAATTCACAAGTTCATAATATAAATTCAAATTTTAAATAAAGGTATCACACATAACAAAATAGTATAAAATTACAGAGTCTAATTGCAATATAATATAATTAAATAGTTGGGTTAAATATGTTTTTAATCCCTATAAATATCTCAATTTTGGTTTTTGGTCCCTATAAAAAAACGTTGAGTTTTAGTCCCTATAAAATTATTTTTTGCATACATATTTAGTTTATGTAAATGGTCTAAAACTGCGTGCAAAAGTAATTTTATAGGGACTAAAACTCGACGTTATTTTTATAGGGACTAAAAACCAAAATTGAGATATTTATAGGGACCAAAAACATATTTAACCCTAAATAGTTTATAACAAAATAACTCAAATGTGTATCAAATTTAGTTTAAAGGAGAGAAAATTATTTAAATATTAGGATCTCCTTATTTAATATTAAAATAATTTGCAGTAAAATCAACCTCATCTGCAACAATTTCTTCGTCAATGGTATCATTACTGTTCCGGGCAGGCCCAACTTTCGGAGTTGGGCCAAACAAATTAACGGCCAAACACATTTTTCGTCGAGCATCATGCTCGGGAGGATGGTCTGTGTCGACCAAGGCTGAATCGACCGGAATGATATCCCCTAACGGCTAGTTTTGACTGTTACCTATTCATTCGGATTCCATGGTCCGCGCCCAACGATTTGAACCAATAGCCATCCATCAAGGACAGTATATAAACCCTCTCACACGAGAGTGTTAGGTATTCAATTCTCTCACCCTTATTCTCGTACTTGCACGCTCTTTGCTCAGTCTCTTACTTTAGCATCCGAATGCCTTGCAGGTACACCCCCTCCTCTCCTCATCAATTGTCCTTCAACAACGCTCGACGTCAGCCATATCGGATCATGATCTCCGGGTACGATCAGGTGGCGCCGTCTGTGGGAACAACTAATTTCCCCGTTCTTTTCTCTCA